>JBDPZO010000002.1:11039479-11639479 GCA_039877585.1 Heterodera filipjevi
ATGCTTTAGAATCTATGACAGAATGTTGAGTGCCGGCCGAGAAGCCTCCTTTGATTTGCAGTTTTTTTTCGCTTATGCTGTTGAACAATGACTCTCCAGATTCATTGTCACGCATCTTTTAGAATCTATAGACAGAATGTTGAGTGCCGGCCGAGAAGCCTCCTTTGATTGCAGTTTTTTCTCGCTTATGCTGTTGAACAATGACTCTCCAGATTCATTGTCTACGCTCATGCTTTTGAGTCTAGGACAGAATGTTGAGGTGCCGGCCGAGAAGCCTCCTTTGATTTGCAGTTTTTTGTCGCTTATGCTGTTGACAATGACTCTCCAGATTCATTGTCTACGCATGCTTTTGATTCTAGGACAGAATGTTGAGGTGCCGGCCGAGAAGCCTCCTTTATTTGCAGTTTTTTGTCGCTTATGCTGTTGAACAATGACTCTCCGATTATTGTCTACGCATGCTTTTGAGTCTATGGACAGAATTGTGAGGTGCCGGCCGAGAAGCCTCCTTTGATTTGCAGTTTTTTGTCGCTTATGCTGTTAAACATGACTCTCCAGATTCATTGTCTACGCATTCTTTTAGATCTATGGCAGAATGTTGAGGTGCCGGCCGAGAGCCTCCTTTGATTTGCAGTTTTTTGTCGCTTATGCTGTTGAACAATGACTCTCCAGATTCATGTCTACGCATTCTTTTAGATCTATGACAGAATGTTGAGGTGCCGGCCGAGAAGCCTCCTTTGATTTGCAGTTTTTTGTCGCTTATGCTGTTGAACAGACTCTCCAGATTCATTGTCTACGCATGCTTTTTGAGTCTATGGCAGAATGTTGAGGTGCCGGCCGAGAAGCCTCCTTTGATTTGCAGTTTTTTGTCGCTTATGCTGTTGAACAATGACTCTCCAGATTATTGTCTACGCATGCTTTTGAGTCTAGGACAGAATGTTGAGTGCCGGCCGAGAAGCCTCCTTGATTGCAGTTTTTTGTCTTATGCGTGAACAATGACTCTCCAGATCTTTGTCTACGCAGCTTTTTGAGTCTATACAGAATGTTGAGGTGCCGGCCGAGAAGCCTCCTTTGATTTGCAGTTTTTTGTCGCTTATGCTGTTGAACAATGACTCTCCAGATTCATTTTCTACGCATGCTTTTAGATTCTATGACAGAATGTTGAGGTGCCGCCGAGAAGCCTCCTTTGATTTGCAGTTTTTTGTCGCTTATGCTGTTGAACAATGACTCTCCAGATTCATTGCTACGCATTCTTTTAGATCTATGACAGAATGTTAGTGCCGGCCGAGAAGCCTCCTTTGATGCAGTTTTTTCGCTTATGCTGTTGAACAATGACTCTCCAGATTCATTGTCTACGCATGCTTTTTGAGTCTATGGACAGAATGTTAGGTGCCGGCCGAGAAGCCTCCTTTGATTTGCGTTTTTTGTCGCTTATGCTGTTGAACAATGACTCTCCAGATTCATTGTCTACGCATCTTTTAGATCTATACAGAAGTTGAGGTGCCGGCCGAGAAGCCTCCTTTGATTGCAGTTTTTTTCGCTTATCTGTTGAACAATGACTCTCCAGATTCATTGTCTACGCATGCTTTTGAGTCTATGGACAGAATGTTGAGGTGCCGGCCGAGAAGCCTCCTTTGATTGCAGTTTTTTGTCGCTTGCGGTTGAACAATGACTCCCAGATTCATTGTCTACGCATGCTTTTAGACTATGACAGAATGTTAGGTGCCGGCCGAGAAGCCTCCTTTGATTTGCAGTTTTTTGTCGCTTATGTTGACAATGACTCTCCAGATTCATTGTCACGCATGCTTTTAGATCTATAGACAGAATGTTGAGTGCCGGCCGAGAAGCCTCCTTTGATTTGCAGTTTTTTGTCGCTTATGCTGTTGAACAATGACTCTCCAGATCATTGTCTACCATGCTTTTGAGTCTATGGACAGAATGTTGAGGTGCCGGCCGAGAAGCCTCCTTTGATTTGCAGTTTTTTGTCGCTTATGCTGTTGAACAATGACTCTCCAGATTCATTGTCTACGCATGCTTTTTGAGTCTATGGACAGAATGTTGAGTGCCGGCAGAAGCCTCCTTTGATTTGCAGTTTTTTGTCGCTTATGCTGTTGAACAATGACTCTCCATCATTGTCTACGCATGCTTTTGAGTCTATGGACAGAATGTTGAGGTGCCGGCCGAGAAGCCTCCTTTGATTTGCAGTTTTTTGTCGCTTATGCTGTTGAACAATGACTCTCCAGATTCATTGTCTACTGCTTTTATATCTATGACAGAATGTTGAGGTGCCGGCCGAGAAGCCTCCTTTGATTTGCAGTTTTTTGTCGCTTAGCTGTTGAACATGACTCTCCAGATTCATTGTCTACGCATCTTTTGAGAATCTATGACAGAATGTTGAGGTGCCGGCCGAGAAGCCTCCTTTGATTGCAGTTTTTTCTGCTATGCTGTTGAACAATGACTCTCCAGATTCATTGTCTACGCATGCTTTTGAGTCTATGGACAGAATGTTGAGGTGCCCCGAGAAGCCTCCTTTGATTTGCAGTTTTTTGTCGCTTATGCTGTTGAACAATACTCTCCAGTTCATTGTCTACGCATGCTTTTTGAGTCTATGGACAGAATGTTGAGGTGCCGGCCGAGAAGCCTCCTTTGATTTGCAGTTTTTTGTCGCTTATGCTGTTGAACAATGACTCTCCGATTCATTGTCTACGCATGCTTTTGAGTCTATACAGAAGTTGAGGTGCCGGCCGAGAACCTCCTTTGATTTGCAGTTTTTTGTCGCTTATGCTGTTGAACAATGACTTCAGATTCATTGTCTACGCATGCTTTTAGATCTATGACAGAATGTTAGGTGCCGGCCGAGAAGCCTCCTTTGATTTGCAGTTTTTTGTCGCTTATGCTGTTGAACAATGACTCTCCAGATTCATTGTCTACGCATGCTTTTAGATCTTAGACAGAATGTTGAGGTGCCGGCCGAGAAGCCTCCTTTGATTGCAGTTTTTTTCGCTTATGCTGTTGAACAATGACTCTCCAGATCCTTGTCTACGCATGCTTTTTGAGTCTATGGACAGAATGTTGAGGTGCCGGCCGAGAA
Organism: Heterodera filipjevi; assembly: GCA_039877585.1. Taxonomy (NCBI): domain Eukaryota; kingdom Metazoa; phylum Nematoda; class Chromadorea; order Rhabditida; family Heteroderidae; genus Heterodera; species Heterodera filipjevi. Next base: position 11,042,568 of record JBDPZO010000002.1, read on the forward strand.
GCCTCCTTTGATTTGCAGTTTTTTGTCGCTTATGCTGTTGAACAATGACTCTCCAGATTCATTGTCTACGCATGCTTTTGAGTCTATGGACAGAATGTTGAGTGCCGGCCGAGAAGCCTCCTTTGATTTGCAGTTTTTTGCGCTTATGCTGTTGAACAATGACTCCCAGATCATTGTCACGCATGCTTTTTGAGTCTATGACAGAATGTTGAGGTGCCGGCCGAGAAGCCTCCTTTGATTTGCAGTTTTTTGTCGCTTATGCTGTTGAACAATGACCTCCAGATTCATTGTCTACGCATGCTTTTGAGTCTATGACAGAATGTTGAGGTGCCGGCCGAGAAGCCTCCTTTGATTTGCAGTTTTTTGTCGCTTATGCTGTTGAACAATGACTCCCAGATTCATTGTCTACGCATTCTTTAGATCTATGACAGAATGTTGATGCCGGCCGAGAAGCCTCCTTTATTGCAGTTTTTTTCGCTATGCTGTTGAACAATGACTCCAATTCATTGTCTACGCAGCTTTTTGATTCTAGGACAGAATGTTGATGCCGGCCGAGAAGCCTCCTTTGATTTGCAGTTTTTTGTCGCTTATGCTGTTGAACATGACTCTCCAGATTCATTGTCTACGCATGCTTTTGATCTATAGACAAATTGTAGGTGCCGGCCGAGAAGCCTCCTTTGATTTGCAGTTTTTTTGTCGCTTATGCTGTTGAACAATGACTCTCCAATTCATTGTCTACGCTTCTTTTGATCTATGACAGAATGTTGAGTGCCGGCCGAGAAGCCTCCTTTGATTTGCAGTTTTTTGTCGCTTATGCTGTTGAACAATGACTCTCCAGATTCATTGTCTACCATGCTTTTTGAGTCTATCAGAATGTGAGGTGCCGGCCGGAAGCCTCCTTTGATTTGCAGTTTTTTGCGCTTATGCTGTTGAACAATGACTCTCCAGATCATTGCTACGCATGCTTTTTGAGTCTATGCAGAATGTTGAGGTGCCGGCCGAGAAGCCTCCTTTGATTTGCAGTTTTTTGTCGCTTATGCGTTGAACAATGACTCTCCAGATTATTCTACGCTGTTGGCTAGGACGGACGCTGACTTGTTGCGCAGGCCTAGGCGAACGCAGAGTCAGCGACAAATGACTGCGTTGAGTGACGCGAGATTGAGCAGGTACAGAGTGGAGCTGACGCTGCCTCTGGCTAGTGTTTGGCGCTGTACGAGTGCACTATGACCCGATGGCATCGCTGGCCGCGGCAACAGTCTGTTTCGGCCGGCTACGTGACACGCTGCTTGGCTGAAGTGGCGAGCGGTGCCGCCGACTGGTCGTACGGCGAACAACATGACGCTACGTGCCGTGCTACGCCGAGCGTGAGGGGGTATCCGCCATGAGGCGCATGCAGCTGAACAGACTTCGCGCGGTGCCAAGCACGCTCAATCCTGTGAAGCTCGCAATGGCGGAGCGGACGAGGTGCGCGACGAAGCGCCCGGAGTTCCAGCCTGCTGCGACGCGTAGACAGTGCTTTTGTGCATCAGACAGCTGGAGACTGTTCCGAATGCACGCCTCGATTCGTTGCAAAATTTTTTGATTCACATGCGCAAAATCGACAACATTTGGGCGAGTTATACTGTTTTTCATGTCGTCTACTGCTGTGAGCAATCGCACAGCAGCAGATGTTATGTGACGGTGAGAGCCGCCGAGCGTTCTTTTTTCGGGTTGCAACTGCTACGCTCGCTCACTCTGAAGTGCGGTTGAGGTGCCGGCCGGAAGCCTCCTTTTTGCAGTTTTTTGTCGCTTATGCTGTTGAACAATGACTCTCCAGATTCATTGTCTACGCATGCTTTTAGATCTATGCAGAATGTTGAGGTGCGGCCGAGAAGCCTCCTTTGATTTGCAGTTTTTTGTCGCTTAGCTGTTGAACAATACTCCCAGATTCATTGTCTACGCATGCTTTTTGATTCATGGACAGAATGTTGAGGTGCCGGCCGAGAAGCCTCCTTTGATTTGCAGTTTTTGTCGCTTATGCTGTTGAACAATACTTCCAGATTCATTGTCTACGTGCTTTTAGATCTATAGACAGAATGTTAGGTCCGGCCGAGACCTCCTTTGATTTGCAGTTTTTTGTCGCTTATGCTGTTGAACAATGACTCTCCAGATCATTGTCTACGCATGCTTTTGATCTATAGACAGAATGTTGAGGTGCCGGCCGAGAAGCCTCCTTTGATTGCAGTTTTTTTTCGCTTATGCTGTTGAACAATGCCTCTCCAGATTCATTGTCTACGCTTCTTTTGAGTCTATGGACAGAATGTTGAGGTGCCGGCCGAGAAGCCTCCTTTGATTTGCAGTTTTTTGTCGCTTATGCTGTTAACAATGACTCTCCAGATTCATTGTCTACGCATGCTTTTGAGTCTATGGACAGATGTTGAGTGCCGGCCGAGAAGCCTCCTTTGATTTGCAGTTTTTTGTCGCTTATGCTGTTGAACAATGACTCTCCAGATCATGTCTACGCATGCTTTTTGAGTCTATGGACAGAATGTTGGGTGCCGGCCGAGAAGCCTCCTTTGATTTGCAGTTTTTTGTCGCTTATGCTGTTGAACAATGACTCTCCAGATTCATTGTCTACGCATGCTTTTAGATCTATAGACAGAATGTTAAGGTGCCGGCCGAGAAGCCTCCTTTGATTTGCAGTTTTTTGTCGCTTATGCTGTTGAACAATGACTCTCCAGATTCATTGTCTACGCATTCTTTAGAATCTATAGACAGAATGTTGAGTGCCGCCGAGAAGCCTCCTTTGATTGCTTTTTTTCGCTTATGCTGTTGACAATGACTCTCCAGATTCATTGTCTACGCAGCTTTGTCTATGGACAGAATGTTGAGGTGCCGGCCGAGAAGCCTCCTTTGATTTGCAGTTTTTTGTCGCTTATGCTGTTGAACAATGACTCTCCATTCATTGTCTACGCAGCTTTTAGATCTATGGACAGAATGTTAAGGTGCCGGCCGAGAAGCCTCCTTTGATTTGCAGTTTTTTTTCGCTTATGCTGTTGAACAATGACTCTCCAGATCATTGTCTACGCATCTTTTAGATCTATGACAGAATGTTAGTGCCGGCCGGAAGCCTCCTTTGATTGCAGTTTTTTTCTCGCTTATGCTGTTGACAATGACTCTCCAGATCATTGTCTACGCAGCTTTTTGAGTCTATGGACAGAATGTTGAGTGCCGGCCGAGAAGCCTCCTTTGATTTGCAGTTTTTTTCGCTATGCTGTTGAACAATGACTCTCCAGATTCATTGTCTACGCATGCTTTTAGATCTATAGCAGAATGTTAGGTGCCGGCCGAGAAGCCTCCTTTGATTTGCAGTTTTTTGTCGCTTATGCGTTGAACAATGACTCTCCAGATTCATTGTCTACGCATGCTTTTAGATCTATAGACAAGGTTGAGTGCCGGCCGAGAAGCCTCCTTTGATTTGCAGTTTTTTGTCGCTTATGCTGTTGAACAAGACTCTCCAGATACTTGTCTACCATGCTTTTTGAGTCTATGGACAGAATGTTGAGGTGCCGGCCGAGAAGCCTCCTTTGATTTGCGTTTTTTGTCGCTTATGCTGTTACAATGACTCTCCAGACATTGTCTACGCATGCTTTTTGAGTCTATGGACAGAATGTTGAGGTGCCGGCCGAGAAGCCTCCTTTGATTTGCAGTTTTTTGTCGCTTGCTGTTGAACAATGACTCTCCAATTCATGTCTACGCCTTTTGCGACGGCGGGACGCCTGACTTAGTGTGCGCGATGCCTAGCCACGACAGATGTAGGACTGACGGTGCCTTGGCAGTGACGCGCAAGCATGGACGCAGCGTAACCGAGGTGGACTGAGCCTGCGCTCGCTGGCTAGTTTGGCGTGTACGATGTGCACTATGACCGATGCATCGCTGCGCGCAAGTCTGTTGCGGCTACGTCGACAGCCTCGCTGAAGTGGAGCGAGCGTGCGCCGACCTGTCGTACGACAATGCACGCTAACGTGTCGCTCGCCGAGCGTGAGGTCCGAATTGAGGCGCACGGTGCAGCTGACCCAGGCTTCGCGCGTGCAAGCATGCGCAACTCTGTGAAGCTCGCAGCGGCGGAGTCGAGATAGGTGCGCTAAGACAGCGCCCGCGAGTTTCCTATGCTGCAACCGCTAGACAGTGACTTCGTGCACTACGAGCAGCTGAGTTACTGTTCGATGGTACGCCAGCGATTCGGTTGCAGATTTTATTCCTCGGCAATCGAAAATTGGGCAGTTACTTTTTTCATGTCGTCTATGCTCGTGACCAGCATCTGCACAGCAGCAGCGAATGTTCATGTGACGGTTGAGTGACCGCCGAGCGTTTTTTTGGTTGCAATGCTACGTGCTACTTGAAGTGTGTGAGGTGCCGGCCGGGAAGCCTCCTTTATTTGCAGTTTTTTGTCGCTTATGCTGTTGAACAATGACTCTCCAGATTCATTGTCTACGCATGCTTTTAGATCTATAGACAGAATGTTGAGGTGCCGGCCGAGAAGCCTCCTTTATTTGCAGTTTTTTGTCGCTTATGCTGTTGAACAATGCCTCTCCAGATTCATTGTCTACGCATGCTTTTGAGTCTATGGACAGAATGTTGAGGTGCCGGCCGAGAAGCTCCTTTGATTTGCAGTTTTTTGTCGCTTATCTGTTGAACAATGACTTCCAGATTCATTTGTCTACGTGCTTTTAGATCTATGACAGAATGTTAGGTGCCGGCCGAGAAGCCTCCTTTTGATTGCAGTTTTTTTCGCTTATGCTGTTGACAATGACTCTCCAGATTCATTGTCTACGCATTCTTTTAGATCATGACAATGTTGAGGTGCCGGCCGAGAAGCCTCCTTTGATTGCAGTTTTTTGTCGCTTATGCTGTTAGACAATGACTCTCCAGATTCATTGTCTACGCATGCTTTTTGAGTCTTGACAGAATGTTAGTGCCGGCCGAGAAGCCTCCTTTGATTTGCAGTTTTTTGTCGCTATGCTGTTGACATGACTCTCCAGATCATTGTCTACGCATGCTTTTGAGTCTATGGCAGAATGTTGAGGTGCCGGCCGTTGTCCTCGTGCTCGAAGTAGCGCTTCTTCTCCTCGCGTATTGCACGGTAAAACCGCAGTCGAACAGAACCGCGAACGAATGAAACTATGACGAACAATCGGCGAGGCGAAGGACACAGGGTCCGTGGGTGGACTATCCGGTCAATTGCCTTTGAGATTTGTTTAAGAGTTAATTTGTTTAAAATTTTCCAAAATTTTACATAGTTTGGCAGACAGTTCAGCATCACACCGGTGCTTCCTCAGCAGGCTCAATTCCGCTTGGGCCGGTGTGGGTCCTTCAGGAGCGCAAGGGCGGTGAATTTCCTCTCCTCTTTTTGACTCATATTTTCTTTTTTTCTAAATTTGAATTTTATTAAAATTTATTTTTTTATTTTGGCATAACTATTGGTACATTGGAATAATATAAATATACCCTTAAGAAGGAAAAAAATATTGATTTTTTCAAACAAAATATTGATGAAGTGGTGTCAAATTACAATAAAGGACATTTTGAGAAATGTGCGCCCAAAGAAAGAACTCAATTTTAAAATTTCAATAATTGGGAATTCATTGTCTAATAAACAAACATAAAATTTGCATAAGGAGTACAGGTAGCGCATAAAAAATATACTTTAATAGAATAAAATAAAATTATTATATTTTCTATTTATTTATTATTATTATTTTAAAAGATAATTTAATAATTAAAGACATTTTAATTAAACTTTGTGCAATGTTTTTTAGATACTAGGGTCCCTCAATCTTTGTTTCTTTTAAAAGACAAAAAAGGATTTTTCCCAATAAATCGATTTGTTTATTGGACCCCCCCCACGCGCTCTCGACCCCCTCCCCTTGCTCCCCTTCAGCGCTTAATGGGACGTACTACAATGTTACAGACACTTCTCTCGACCCCCCCCCCCCCTCTTATGCCGGCAAAAGATATTTGCTTAATGGGTACGGTAGCGAAAAAAATAGAAAACAGAAAAAATTTAAATAAGAATAAAAATAATACAAAAATTTATTATTTAATTCCTTTAAATCTTAAAATTTGTATTAATTAAATTTATTTAATAGTTTCTATTAATTTTGGTAATTCATTTTATATATGGTCCCCCACTTCTTTTATTCTTTTAAAAGACAAAAAGGATTTTTCCCAATAATCGATTTGTTTATTTGGTCCCCCGCCCTTCACGCCACTCCCGACCCCCGCCCCTGGCTGCTGCCCCCTTCTCTCCCTTCACGCAGCGATGACGTCATTTTTTCACTTTATATCTGCAATAAACACCTCTGGTCATTAATGGCCTATATGGCCGAGTGGTTATTCGTGTTACACTGCCACTGGCGGTTCGGCGGTTCGAATCTCGCGCGGCGGGGGGTGGTTTTTGGCGGAATTTTCAAAATTTGAAATTAATAATAATTGAATATTATTAAATAAATTTAAATTCTAAGACGTTTTGAAATCTTAAGACGTTGAATTTCAAAAAATTTGCATAAAGTTGGCAGCAACCTTTGCAATAGGTTTTGGCTTTGGTACTGAGCTGTCCGGGCCTCACAATGGCCGGCGCTCTTATTGCGAGTCAATGGATAAAAAATCACCGAAATCACTTGGTCGGGAGTCGGTGGCAGCCGTGCCGTAATCACTTGATCCGGAGTCGGTGGCAGCCGCCGGTTGACACGCTGTAAGATGTATCTTCTTTTTTTTTGACAATATACTGTATGACAACACAAAAGGTTACGAGTGGGGTTTGAACCCAACACCCTTCCAATCCGTAGAGCGCTCGAACCGACTGAGCTACGGCCACCTTTCAAAGATTCTCCCATGTTTTTATCAGGGGTGCGATATCAAAATTTTGAAAATAAGAACATTCCGATCAAAAAATAAGATTTTGGGGTCAAAAAAATTCTTAAAAATATTAAAGAAATCGCTTCAAAAAATTGTAAAAAATAGCTAAAATTTTCATATTTTTTACGTCAGAGTATGAAATAAGAACAGAAGGCTTAAATCAGAACATTTCTTACAAATAAGACATATCGCACCCCTGGTTTTTATGCCACTTTCTTCCACACTCCGCTTCCCTCTGGCATTAAAATATTCTGACTAATTGGGAATAATAAAAAATGAAATAAGATTTTTCATTAATGCAATAAATATTCCAATTGAAGAGCAAATTTTTTAAAAAATTTCAATTTCTTTTTGAAGTTGCAAGTGAGATACATTTCCAAATTTTGGGGTGAAAACCGCATTCGATATCTATTTTTTTGACATAAATATTAAAAAAAAAGGGGAAGAATTTTAGAAAAAATTCGAATTTTTGATAATTTTCAAGAATTTTTTTTAAAAAGGTATTTTTCATTTTATTGCTTTTTTCTAGGGTTGGTCGGGACCGGGACTGGTACTGAAAAAAACGTACAAATGAGTACCCTAGTCCCGGTTTTGACCGGGTCCCGGTCCCGCCCCGGTTTTTTCCCGGTTTTCCCAGCCAAAAAAGCCCCGGTTTTTTCAACCTGAAAAGTCCCGGTCCCGGTTTTTGCCAAAAGCCCCGGTCCCGTCCAACCCTACTTTTTTCTTATGACTTTTTTCAAAATTGGCGAAATATGGACAAATATGGAAATAAATCGTGAAATATGGGAAAAAATGGATATAGAAATCCATCCTAGAAGCTTCAAATCAAGCTAAAAACATGTTGTCATGCTTTTTAGGCTGTTACAAGTTCAGGAAAAATATGGATTTCCATATAATTTGGAGCCTTAGTTATGAATGAAAAAGTACTAAAATTTGGTAAAATTGGACTTTTTTTTTTTTTTGCAATTCTTAACTCATAATTTTTTTGTAAGTTTTCAGACTAAAAGAAAACACATAGCGTTATCAAATAATATTATAAAAGTTTAATTTTGGTTGCTTACTGAGAATATCGCATGGCGCCAAGATGCGCTGCGCGATGATGTGCTCGACCTAAAATTTTCTTGCCCTCTTTGTTTTTGGCGCCCGCATTCAGTTAGAACGGCAAACTAAATAAATGTGATTAATTGATGGAAAACAGCACAACATTAACTTATTTCATTAAGAATAAAAACTATTTTTTGTTAGAAATAAAAAAAGGTTCAAAAAAGTAAGGTCTAACGGCGCCAATATTTTGAGAAAAAAAAATTCAGGCTGTGCCAAAAAAAATGCCGCCCTTTGAAAATTTGTGTGTTCTTTTAAAAAGATTAATTTTACTTATTTTGGCGACAGATTTTGAAATTAATTATGTCAATCTGGGCAGATAGGCGTAGTCATAAAATTCTAAGTATTTGAGCGTATAGCCAAAAATAGAATCGCGTGCGTCTCGAGCACATGTTTCGGCCCTGACTTGGCCCCGGGCTCGTTTTGGGCCCAAACCACAAATAGTGAAAACCGAGCCCTCGTTTTTTTTGAAAATTGAACAATACTAGTTTTTTTTTTGTGAAATAGACTCCAAATTTTGTTAAACCAACCTCTAGTTGTTTATAAACCGTTCCTTAGTTTTTAAAAAACCGAAGCCGTTTTTTTGAAAACCGGACCCTAAAATTTTTTTTGAAAACCTACCCCCTAAATTTTTATCCAATTTCTCAGCAACTAAACTGGTCAACTCCGTCTGCCAACTTTAGAACCTCATATTTTTCGAACTTTGTCCCCTTGTCCAAGTTTGATATTAGGGTTGGTCTCGGTCGGTTAACCTAACCAAAACTGAAAACCGGCTTTTTTGGGCCGTAAAACCGACCAAAACCCGGGGTACAAAAACCGGCCTAATCGAAAACCGGGCGGAGTGTTTCCTGGTTCGATTTACAAATGAAAAAATACACCCCTAAGGAATGCACTTTTAAGAGTTTTGTCTTTTACCTTTTTTGACTTTTTATAAGATTTTCTTCCACGATAAAGGTGTTTGTCCCCGACATTTTGTAAAATTTTTCCAGTCATCCCGACAAATTTTATCGGGGCTGAACCCTATTTTGCAAATTTAAATTTATAACTTTTGGGCGGGTATTAAAAACTTTTAACATTGGCTTAAAATCTGCAATTTCCAAAAAAAATTTGAAAATAGACAAAAAAGTAAAACTCAAAAAATTGAATTTTTTGGCCCAACAAATGATAACTCTTTTAAACAAACGATAACTTTTTTTTATGTATGAATGATTTTTTGGTTTTTGGAAACTTTAATGCCCACATAGAGAGCTTTGAGATGATATTGTTGTGTTTGGGATGTAGCCTTTAACAAGATACAATAATTTAGGAGATTTTTTTTTAAAACGCCATTCATTCTGTGGTTACTGATCATTTACGCCCCTACATTTGCGTCCCGCACATTTGCGACCCTACATTTGCGCCACGCACATTTGCGCCCCTACATTTGCGCCCCTACATTTGCGTCCCGCACATTTGCGCCCCTACATTTGCGCCACGCACATTTGCGCCCCTACATTTGCGCCACGCACATTTGCGCCCCTACATTTGCGCCCCGCTAATTTGCGCCCCTACATTTGGTCCCCGAACATTAACGCCAGGGACTTTGCGCCCCTACATTTGCGCCCCGCACATTAACGCCACGGACTTTGCGCCCTACATTTGGTCCCCGCACATTAAGGCCACGGACTTTGCGCCCATTAGTTAACAAATTTATTTCCCATAAACGTCTTTCCTAATGCTAACGGAAGAGTCTCTATAAATATCAGCCATTAGTCAATCCAATTGTCACTTCCTTTGTATGAAAACCTTCCATTCCAACTGTTGGGTTGGTTTTCCAGTATCTGCAAGTACTGAATCATGCATGTTCCCAAGCTCCCGGGAGGAATTAAGCACATCTACGACTCCCGTTTTAAACTAAATTTTTCCTCTAATAATCCCAAATATCGGGGCGCAAATGTAGCGGCGCAAATGTGTGGGGTGCAAACGATGCATAACCATTCTTGTTGCAACTCATGGTGCCAGTCAGTCCCAGTTACTGATGTAAATTACTTGTCGTTCTTGTTGTGGTCGCCTCGCCAAAGGAGTTGGAACGGCAACCTAAAAATAAACCAACAAAAATGATAAACACAGAATAATAATATATTGTTGCAGTAAGGAATTTGCAAATGTTAGACATCGCGTTTCCCGGGTGGGAATCGAACCCACACCTTCACCCAGTCAATGGGCAGCTGGATTTACCATCGAGCTACCGTGACGCATACTCTTAAGGGACAATTTTAAAGTGACGGTTCTACAGCCGCCCTACCCCGCTCCCCCCGCCCCCTTAAATACAAAGAAATAATGCAATTATACAAAAAAAATACACACAAAAAACCGGATTTTCTGACAAGGAAAATAATCTATTTAAAACTCGACTTCTTGAGTTTAGTCTGCCGAACTCCAAAAGCCAAGGGCTAGGTTATACCATTGCCCGACTCCATAATAACCGAAATTTCCAGGCTCTTACTCAAAAATTTTTGGCCCAAAATTTTTTGTACATTCTACTGCCCGGTTCCCGGCAGAACAACGAACATACTAAAAAATTTACCGCTGCTGTTCCTGGCATTTGCACCACTACAATATTCTAAATAAACGAACGAAATTATGGCACCTTTTGAAACGTTATATGGTTACCCGCAACATGACATTATAAGATTTGAATATGAATAGAATCTTGCTAAAAATTTATAATTTGAAAAATCATCGAAATTTTCCAGGCGGTTTAGGAAAGTTTTTCGAGTTCATGGATTTTCGCCTCTCAACTGGTAACCCCAATCCAGGAATTTAGATTTTTTATTAAGGCTCCTCCCCAATAATCCTATCGAAAGTTAGTTTAATACAGGGCTCGTATCTGCAGAGTTCGGTTTCAAAGGACCGAGGACCGATAAGGTGGTTTCAAAGGACATAGGGGGAACATTTTGCGAATTCAAAGGACACTCTAAAAAGATATTAGGGGGTGCAGAGTAGAGACCGGACAAGGCCGGGCCCTGTCCAAGGTTTTGCAAGGCCCGGCAACCCGGCCTTGCGTTTTTTGGGAAAAAAAGGTTGACAAGGTTACAAGGTTGACAAGGTTTAAATCCAGCTCAATTACAATTATTAATGTCCATTTACACTTAATGATAAAAGGTAGTTATTATACCAAGCCAATCATTTCCATTTTTGGGTTTTTAACCTTAACCAAAACATATTTGGAATTTTTTTACAACCTTGTAATCTTGTACAGGGCCCGGCAATTTAAAAAAACAAGGTTGACAAGGTTGACAAGGTTTTGAGCGGCAGGGCCCGGAACCTTGCTGCTTTTGAAAAAGTCAGCCCGGCCCGGCCTTGCGGATTTGAAAAACCGGGTCTCTAGTGTAGAGGCGGTGCCGATAGGCACCGCCGATAAAATTTTTGCAAATCTGCGTTATTTTAGTAACAGATTTTGCACAAAAATTAGTTGAATTGGAGTAAAAAATCTAAGATAAACGGGGTCCGGCGGTGCCGATAGGCGCCGCCGGGGAAATTTTTTGACAATTTGGGTCTGATCTGCTAATGGATTTTGGCTTAAAATGCGAATTTTTAAACTTTTATGGGCAAAATGCCGATTTCAAAGGACATCTTTGGAAATAAGGACACTTTAAAATTTCAAAGGATGACAGCCTATTTCAAAGGACGTCCTTTGATTCTAAGGACGGATACGAGCCCTGGTTTAATATGATTATTCGGTACCCTAACGCAGGGATCTTTAAACATTCAAAACTTAATGTCAGTTCCCCAAATCTGTTTACATTTTGACGATGCGGTGGGTTTGCAAATAATACAGTAGACATGACATAGAGCACCAATATAAAAATATGTCTTCGCATAATACTAAATTCTTTAATTTGAAAAAGGTGTCTAAAAATTTCTAGTTGTTCGGTATTCATGTCTAAGTCTGAAAGTCTAAATAAAGTTTGAAATAATTAAATATAATTTTTTAGTTATTTATAGCCTTAGAATAGATGTCTAAAATAAATTTTCTAATAAATTGAATATAAATTAAATATCTTACAATACCTTAACCTGGCCTAAACTCCTAATAATGGTATAGCATAGAATATAATGGTTGGATATGATATAACTAAGAAATATTTACATGTATACATTCTTAAAACATAAAATTTTGTATATGGAAAAAGGAAATTGATTTGTCAAAACATTTTTATCTCTAAAAGCAAAAATTCAGATTAATGGAAAACTGGCGAAGAAAACTGACTACCTATTTGCGTATATTTATGAATATGCAATGCTATGCTAAGGTATTTATTACCTACGTGGTATTTGGAGCACTAATAGAGCACAAAGAAAAAAGAGTTGGCTTCACATTGTCCGCCTCACTAACTTTTCATAGGCTTACAAAAATATATATGCATTCTTGATTTTTGGAAGAAAATTTTTAAACATCTAAAAAGCTTCTTCAATTCAAAATATCTTTAACCATTTTGAAAACAGATTATTTATTTTTTGCACTAATTCATATTTATCGGAGTGCCTCAACTGCGGACCGACAACTGCGGACTGACAACTGCGGACCGACAACTGCGGACCAGCACAACTGCGGACCGACAACTGCGGACCGACAACTGCGGACCAATGGGAAAATGCTCAACTGCGGACCAGCCTTATAAATTTTTTTTATTTTAAAACATAAGTTTTTTAAAAACGTAACCACCCTAGTTTTTTTTTTTGAAAACCTAAGCCTAGTACCGGGATGGGTTTCGGGACGAGAAAATGTGGGATTTAGGGAATCGGAAAGCAGCGCAATCTGTGTGTGTCAACCTTAGTTTTTTTCCAAAAATAAATTTTGCGGGTCAATTAATGAATAAATTTATAAAACAAAATGAACAAAAACAAAAAAATCATCGGTTTATTCAGTAATATTTTAAATCATGTGAGAATCAATTACTAATTTCTGGATCAATATTAATAGCCAAGTATTGATGCCCATTATGAGGCTGTCTGTTCGAGGTAACGGTTAATTTTTGCAACGAATCGGTAGGTCAGCTTCGCAATACTGTTTGTCTTTCTTCCGTGGTCATGTCCAGCAAACATAGAACAACGTTTGCACCCAGCAATTTCTCTTCTTTGCGAAGAATGTTGATGAATGCCTAAATTGATGGGTGTCACATGCGAATGCTTGGTGCAGCCTTCATCGACTCACAAAAATTATTCGTTTTGTCCTCTTTTCACGCAGTGTTCTTTCATGAATTTCCACTTTTGCGGTGTAAAGGGAGCATGGGCCATTTTTTGAGTCCTTTCAGTGTAATTGTCGACAACCTAAAAATTAAGTCTCATAAATTCTGGTTCAATACTAAAAACCTACGATTTTTGTCTGGGTCAGTCCCAATTCGGCAACTCTTTTCTTCAAATTTCTTACGAGATGAAAGAAGCAAAGGAGAATTTCGCCATTTGGAAAAATAGTTGTTACTGCTCTTGAAATCCATGATTGAAAATGAAATGGTCAATTTTGGAATTTGAATGGATGCCGCACAAATGGAATGAATAAATTGGGTTATGAAAAAAAAAATAAGGTCGTTAGGTTTTTCAAAAAAGAAAGGGGGTAGGTTTTCAAAAAAAAAACTAGGGTGGTTACGTTTTTAAAAAACTTATGTTTTAAAATAAAAAAAATTTATAAGGCTGGTCCGCAATTGAGCATTTTCCCATTGGTCCGCAGTTGTCGGTCCGCAGTTGTGCGGTCCGCAGTTGTCGGTCCGCAGTTGTGCTGGTCCGCAGTTGTCGGTCCGCAGTTGTGCTGGTCCGCAGTTGTCGGTCCGCAGTTGTCAGTCCGCAGTTGTCGGTCCGCAGTTGAGGTACACCCCATATTTATGCCCATATCCGGTGCATATCATTTGAGTGCCGACGTTTGAGTGCCGACATTTGAGTGCCGACGGATGAATGCCGGTCATTTGAGTGCCCGATGTATGAGTTCCGACGTTTGAGTGCCGACGGATGAGTGCCCATAGAAAACTGATCATTTGAGTGCCCAAATTTAAAAATTCAAGAAAAAACCGAGAAAAATGCAAAAATCATTCGTAATTTTATTATTCCGATAATTCAAACATCAATCATTATTTTGATAAAAAAAAACATCAATTATTTACTCTGTATTTTTACGGAACGGGACGGTTCATTGCCAGCCGTTTCATTGCCACCAACTTTAGAACCTCATAACTTTTTTCTAACTTGATCAAATTATACAATTTTGGTATCATTCAAAAGACCTACAAAAGCTCTATTTGTTCTTTATAATTCAAAAAAAAAATACTGTTCTATAAAAAAGGTACAACCCAAAAGTGATAAATCCTGACTTTTTCTGACTTTTTTTGCAAATTTCAACTTAAATCTTTTTGGCCATTTATTATATCGCTTAACAATGTCTAAATGAAAGCTTCACAACCCTTAGAGCATTCGAATGGTATCAAAATTATAGAATTTGATCGAGGTAGAAAAAAGTTAGGAGGTTCTAAAGTTGATGGCAATGAAACGGCTGGCACTGAACCGTCCCCTACCCGTATTTGTTAGATAAATTTATTAATTAATAATTTTTGGTAGGTAATCGAGCAGCCTCACAGAAACAGAAATACCAGACAGTTGATCGCCGAATTCTGATTCTTGTTCAGCGTTATCTCGCACAAGTTCGGCAAAATGCGGTGGTGCCAATTCAAAATGATCACCAGTACTTTGTAATCCCCCGCCCCAATCACAATATGTTATTGAATTTCTCCGTGGAATGTCTCACCATATGAAATGAACCCTTGATTATTTAATGTTATTGATTTAAACCAGAATTAAGAGTAATTCTTTTATTTTACTTTCTTAAAATTTTTTACTGAATTTTTTAAAATTTTACTTCTAATTTTTCGGCACTCAAATGACCCGGCCCGCCCATATCTGCTGTTTTTAAAAAAGGGTTTTCAATGTATACAAATTTTCGAGTGTTGGCGATCAGTGCGAGGCTGTTTTGGGTCCGTTTCTTAAAAAAACGGGCAAAAATGTGATTTCTTTTTTGAAAGAAATGATACATACTAATTTTTTTTTTTGATAGTGACAATCAGGCCATGCGAATAAGTTGTTGTTTGTTGTTTTTTTGCAAATCCGACTCACTAAAACCAGGTACCGACGTAAACACTATATAATATTATATAGTGTAATTTAGAGCCCGGAACAGGACCAGATCCCGACCGGATTTTCCCGGGATCCTGGTCCGGATCCGGGTGTTTTTCGAAAAATTGACCCGGACCCGGAATCCGGAAAAACAGGATTTTTAATCCCGGAATCTTGTCCGGTCTAATTCTCGAATCCGGGTGGTCCGGATCAGGATCCGGAATTTTCGAAAATTCCGGGCTCTAGTGTAATTTAATGTTTTTCAAGACAACGATTTTCGTAAAGAATATTTTTATGACACTTCTCAAGGTTGCTTTTAAAACACACAAAAAAAGCCCTGATTTGGAGAGACCAACACCGAGTAGGCCAAAGGCCAATCGTGCGGCGCTTGTCAAGGCCGAAAATAGGTTTACGTTCCAAATGAATGTGTTTACTCGGAAGCAGAAATAGAAAAATTCCATACAAATAACAAAAGCCAACAAATGACAGATAAAAAGTACAAATAAACAAAACAGCAAGAACCGAAAATTTTTGGAGCTCAACAAAAAAGCTTTGAGTTAATTTGAATTTTGACCCAAAGTTTCTTAAATGAACCGAAAATGCGCATTTTTTTTTGTTGATGACAAAAGGAAAATATGGAAAAAATCAATTCAGAAGAGGTTAAAATCAGGGTTGAGCTGTACCAATGTGTCTACAGCAGGGGTCCCATTCGTACTTGGATTCAAAGTACGTACTTGGATTGATTCACATCTACACTTTTTGCCAAAATATCACAATACTCAACCCAATGGCGCTAGGACTTTTCGACAGTGAAGGATTTTTCGACAGCGAAAGACTTTTCGACAGTCCTCAAATAAATTGAATATTTTTATTAAAATTTTTTAATTGTTTAAATTAAATTATATTTTAACTTTATTTTGGTGAATTAATGAATTGTTTAAAAAATAATATTTTATAAGCCACTGGATTACAAATCGCGCTACTAATTTAGCAGATTTTAAAAGACATTATTGATTTTCAGCATTTCTATGACCCATGAAGAGTTTTTCTTATCAATAATACGGAACAAATTATTTGTTCGCCCTTTTTTTCTCGACCTACAGCATTATCATTTTTTAAAACAAATTCTTACTGTCGAAAAGTCCTAACATTAAATTATAAAATTTTCTGTCGAAAAGTCCTTCACTTTCGAAAAGTCCGCTGTCGAAAAGTCCGGCGCCCAACCCAATTGTATACTCATCTGCTGAAGAACGTAAACAAACTAAACAAGAAGAACATACCGTATTTACTTAATAGAGACCCAGGGGCTTTTTTTCAACGCCCTTAAAAAAGGCTTGGTTTTAGGGGGCGGTGCATTTTTTTTAGCGACGATTCTATATTTTAGACAATACGGTATTTCATGGACTGCCAACGACCTTATACGATTCCGACAGTGGTTGATTTTGAGTGGGCTTCGGCACCGTAAAATTTATCGCGGTAAAATAGGTAAAAAAAAATTTGAGTTACCGATTTCCAATTTTTTATGGAAATCGGATAAAATCAGTAAATTGCCAATTTTTACCGTTACAAAAATCGCATTTGCCGATCACTAATTTTGACTGTCACAATTTTTTAAAATTAGCATCATAGTGCATTTAAGATTTCAGTTTTGCATTATAAATCTTAGATCCGATTATAAAAGATTTGATTGGTACACGACTATCTGAATACGGAGGAATTTATCGCCCACTAAATTTTTTTAGCAATTTAAGAAAAAAAAAGTCTCACTGTTTTTATGAGAAATTAATGTTTCTAAATTTTTTTCTGTATGCACGATCGTGGGAAACCAGCAGAGCTCCCAAAGCCCCTGAATTTTTTTGACCCCTGCAGCAGATTGTTTTCAAGAACTTTCGGAAGCAATCACCGATTTAAATACACTGATATGGAAGCCAAAAGCTGCAGAGGATGAAATAATCACTGTCGGAAATGAATAAAGTGGGTCAAGGCCAGGGATCGGATATGTTCTGATTTTTCAGATTTGTTCTGATTTGGAGGGTCCAAATCTGAAAACCTCAAAATGTTCTGATTTATCAGATTTGTTCTGATTTCAGCCCATTGTTCTTTTTTATTCTGATTTCTTACTTTGGGGTAAAAATCGAGAAAATATTACTATTTTTTAGTATTTTTTGAAGCGATTTCTTTGTTATTTTTCAAAAATTTTCCCGGCGGCGCCTATCGGCACCGCCGGACATCCAATCCTTTCGAAATTTTTTCAAAAAAGACCGAAAATTAACCATTTTTGGTGAAAATCTGTTAACAAATTGGCTACAAATTTTGAAAATTTTTCTCGGCGGCGCCTATCGGCACCGCCGACCCTTTCTTTTCGAAATTATAAATTTATTGTCTCATTTCAAAGTCCGATAGCTAAAAATTACTCTAAAATATATGATTTGCTTATTTCGAGCCCCCAATTGCTCAAAATGATTATGGGTAATGAAAAATATGATATATAATGTTATTTACTTGAATAAATTGATGTAATATTGACGCGCAGTCATTTTTAAGTAATGTTCTGATTTTTGACCCCAAAATCTGATTTTTTTGACTAGATGTTCTGATTTTGAAAATTTTCATATCCGAACCCTGGTCAAGGCCCACATTTTTGGCCTAAAATTAAAGAAAAACGGCCCCGACTTCATCACAAAATCAACATCACATAGTCGTCGGATCTATTGTAATGCGCTAATTCTTTGAGAGTGCGAATAATTTGTCCAGCTGTTTCTTCAGAAATGTATTTCTCAATTGCACCTAAAATTTATTAATTTATTTTTTTCAGGAACTCATTCTGATTGGTCGGTTCCATCAAGACAACGAGCCGAGTTTTTCTGATTTTTTTTTGAGTTGTTGTGTCCACTAGGACAAACAATTTTTATTAAAATATCTTTGTAAATTAATTTATTTAATTCTCACGTCTCTTTAATTTCACATTCATTTTTCTTATCAATTGCTTTTCATCTCTTCAAGGGATTAACGGGCGGGGAATAGGCACGGATGCTTTTCCCCACACAAACTTTTATTCATGCTCCTTTTTTCCATCGCTTTGGATTTCTCAGCTCTTCATCGCTTCATCCTTTTACTACACCGTTTTATTTTCTTTTTTTTCTTGCTTGTGGATTAATAAATTGTTGAAAAGCGAGAAACAGTTGGGGTTTTAATTGGGCACAAATCCCGGACCCAACATTTGGTGCAACGGCTTGGTGGTTTGCCCAAATCACGGCCAAAGTTATCACTCTCCAAAAAGAAACCGCGTGGCATAAAATTTGCGACAAGTCCTTTACAATCTTCGATGAGCGGCCCAATTCGCTCTCAAATTGGTCCAGCAAAGGCCAGCTTAGTGCGATATATGGACGAAGCACAACAGCATTTAAATGACCGGCCAGACCAAAATGCGACAATTGATCAGTGGACTTTGTGGATTCAGCTTTTAAAAAATGATCGGCTTCGAATTCAAACGACAATTGGCCGTATCGACACTCAAATTCAACGTTGGACTGACATTATAATGAGTCTAAAAGCTGCAGAAAAAACAGCTGAAAGCGATTTGTACGATAATGTGGCATCCGGAGAAGATGGATTTATCATCAAACTGGAAGAAGGCCATGAGATGTGTGCAATTCTCACATCAAATATTCAAATCAGTGAAGATACAGTGAACAGGAGAAATCAACCGCAAGCACTGCCGGCACCTCAGTTAAATCAAAATCCGGCACGGGCACGTCAAAATGTCCAAGTGCGTCTTCCAAAAAACAATTTGCCAGAATTTGAAGGAGACGTTTCTCATTGGCCATCTTTTTGGGACTCTTTTACCTCAGCAATTCATTCGAACACGGATCTTTCCGACATTGATCGATTTAATTATTTGTTAGGATGTTTAAAAGGCGAGGCCAAAAAACTCATTCAAGGCTATTTCATCACGAGCAGAAATTACACTTTGGCCATCGAAAAACTCAAAGAGCGATACGGAGATGAAGAAAGGATTAAATCAAATTTACGGGTAGAATTACATCATTTGCCGTCAGCAAACAAATTAATTTATTCGATTCGACAAACTTTTGATGATTTGGAACGGATTATGATGCAATTAGAACAAATGGGGGAAAATGTAAATCAGACATTTGTGCTTTCGGCAATTGAATCGAAAATGCCTAAGTGGATTTTGGTTGAACTGGAAAAGGCAAAAATTGAAATGAGTGAAAAATGGGATGAAGATGTGGAAGGAATGCCGTTTGAATGGAGCACAGTACAACTCTTATCTTGTCTGGGAAAATTAATTCGAATGCATGAATCGGTTAACAAAATACATACAGACACACAAAAAGAGACAAAATTCAACTTCAAAAGAGCGGAAAATTCCAATTCCTTCAAAAAAGAGCCAATGGAAAATACTCGTGTTTTTGTCTCCAATTCCAAAGAGAAATTAGAAAATGCCAAAATCTTTACTTCAACCTCCAAACGAAAAACAGATCGAAATTATCAAGAAAGTTCAAACCGAAACCAGCACAAGAGTTACTCAAAAAATGGAGGACAATTTAATCAACATGGGCGAGAATTTAATGAATCGAAAAAATTCTCTTCTGAAACGCCAAACAACCATTTTCGAAAAATTTACCCGTGCATTTTTTGTCAATCTGAAAAACATTCATCGACAAATTGCGACAGATATTCAACTGGGGAATCTCGCCAAAAACGTCTAGCAATTCTGAAAAAATGTCCAAATTGTTTCAAAGACATTTCGCATGAAAAATGCCCTGATTGGAGAAAGTGTACCAAATGTAATGGTCAACACAAAATCATTGTTTGCACGCAATTTAAATTACGAAATGAAAATGAAAATGTTCAAAATCATTCACTTACATCTCCTTTGGTCTCGGAAAATGCGCAAATAAGTAATTTAAGCACCGAAAAATCAAAAACAGATGTCTTGCTAATGACACAAAAAACCACGATCAAATACAAAGATAATATGCCGCCTATTAATGGAGTAAAAATTTTTCTTGATCCTGGCGCTTCCCGTTCATTTATTACTGATCGTTTGGTTAAAAAACTCGGAATTGACTTAAATCAAGCGAATCCGATTTCCATCAATGCACAAGGAATGTTTGGACATAAAACCACCTTCCAAAGTCACCAAGTCAATGTCCAATTGGGAATAAAACACGATTACGCTCAAAATACAAAATTCATGCCGTTTCGTGACTTCCAATTACGGACCACTTCAAAAATTACTGATAAAATTGAAATGCCGACTTTTACAACAGAAAATTACCAAAAATTGGAAAAAGAAATTAATGGGCAGGAGTTTGATCTTACCACGAAAATGGAAGACGTGGATATTTTAATCGGAATGGAATATTTCTGGGACCTTGTTACGAGCAAAAAGAAGCTTAATTCTGGGTTTTATTTAATTGACACTCTTTTTGGGCCAATTATTTGCGGAGGCAAAGCAAACGACAACTTTTCCAATCAAAATACATCAAATTTCATGGCGAAAATTGGGGCCGAAAATATTTTTACATATGGACTTGTCGAAGAAAAATCCGACCAAATTCTACCACTGAACTACAGCTATAACGATGTTGAGAAGTGTTTTAGTCTGGAGGGAATCGGAATTAATGAGTCACCAACCGATAATGATGACGAGGAAGCACAAATTATTTTTGAAAAAACCATCCAAAAAATAGGCAATCGATACCAAGTTCGATGGCCGTTTCGTCCAAATGCGCTTCCCCTTCCAACGAACAAAAATTTGTGCATTAAGCGTTTAAATTCAACCATCAACAAACTGAAATCCATCACCGATCCACCAAATTTAATGGAAATGTACGAAAAAATTTTTTTTGATCAGTTGACTGCGGGAATTATCGAGGAAGTGGACGAAAAATCAGAACAAAAGGGAATTGTCCATTATCTCCCACACCAAGCAGTTTATCGACATGACAAGAAAAAATTGCGTGTCGTGATGGATGCGTCCGCTCATTTACGGGGACACCCATCAATGAATGATGTCTTATACCGAGGGCCTGTTCTTTTGCCAAAAGTTGCATCAGTGCTTTTGAGATGGCGAAATGAACAAATTGTCGTTATTTGCGACATCAAATCAGCATTTTTAATGCTTGAATTACATCCGGATGATAGGGACATCACTCGTTTTTTGTGGTTGAAAAACTTGGAAAAGCCTACAACATTTGAAAATCTAAAAATTTTTCGTTTTTGCCGTGTTCTTTTTGGCGCAGTTTCTTCACCATTTTTGCTTTGTGCTACAATAATTTATCATTTACAAAATTCGGAAATTGCTAAAAGAAACCCGAATTTGTCGGCCGAAATTGCGCATTCTATTTATATGGACAACATTTTGATAATGGCAAACAATGAGGAAATGGCCATTCGAAAAATTCGAATCGTACGAGAAATTTTTAATGAGGCAGGCATGGAATTACGCGAATTTTTGTCCAATAAAGAAGGCGCATTAAAAGAAATAGAGCCCGAAGCGAAAATTGTGCCAAAACCAAAATTTTTGGGAATTGATTGGGAAATAAATTCGGACATTATTCAATTCAAACTTCCAAAAATCATTGAACAAGAATGGACAATGCGAAAAGTTCTAAGAACAATTAACAGTGTTTTTGATCCGTTGGGACTTATTAATCCAGTGTCACTCCATGCACGAAAATTCTTCCAATCATTATGGTCCAAAAATTTAAAATGGGACACTCCATTGATGGAAGAAGACAAAAAACTGTGGCAATCGATAACGAATGAATGGAAAGAAGAAACAATTTCAACCAAACGATTTGTCACAACAACTGAAAATGGGATACAAATCCATGTTTTTACCGACGCATCAGAAACGGCTTATGGACTTTGCGTTTATGCACGGACAGAAAAAGATGGCATTATTTCGTCCGAATTACTTTTTTCAAAAAATCGTCTTACTCCAAAAAGCTTAAAGGACAAAGGGAAAATCACAATTCCAAAACTTGAGCTTTTGGGTATTCTTATTGGCACCAGAGCAGGCAATTTCGTGAAAAAGGAACTACAAATTGAACAGTGTCCTGCTTATCTTTGGTCAGACAGTCAAATAGCCCTTCATTGGGTCAAATCAAAATCAAAACAACCCGTTTTCATTGAAAATCGCTGCAATGAAATTAGAAATAGCAGCATGGAATTTCGATACATAAACACCGCTGATAACCCGGCCGATTTAACAACTAGGGGTATCACTGCAGAAAAATTACAAATTTCCGAAAAATGGTGGAAAGGCCCACATTGGTTGATTAAAGATCACAATGAATGGCCAGAAAACATTCAATTTCAATTGGAATGCGAAGCTGCTGAAAACACTGACATTAACGAACAGATAATGATCAGTGTCGAAAAACCGATGGAGGATGAAAAGTTGGGTATGAACCCTCATAAATTCAGCAGTTGGAACAAAATGATTTACACATGCATGTTTGTGATGAGATTTATTCGCTCATTGATGGCACTCATTCCACGAATTAAACCCAACAAATTTTTCAAAAATTTTTCAATCACCGGAAGTTTTACGGCGAATGACTACCAAACAGCGGAACTAACTTTAATTCGCCAAGCTCAAAGTCGCAGTTCCTTGGTTAAAAATTTAAAAATTCAAAAAGAATTCGCTCTTTTTCCCGACTCAAATGGCATTTATCGTTCAAAAAGCCGTTTACAAAAAAGTCAACTTCCACAAAACAGCGTTGAACCGATTTTTCTTCCACGAGATGATCGGGTTTCAGCACTAATTATTCTTAACATTCATCAAAAACATTTTCATGCCGGAGTCCAATTCGTTCATTCAATTATCATTAGACAATTTTGTGGAATAACAAAACGTCAAATTCGTCTAACGCTTGGACAGTGCCTTCAATGCAAACATAATAAAGCACTTCCTTACACTCCCCCTCCATTTCCACCTTACCCGCCCGAGAGAGTCAATCGATCACTTGTTTTTTCACATATCGGATTGGATTATCTTGGGCCAACAATTGTTCGAAACCAGAATGGAGAAATCCAAAAATTGTGGGTAATGTTAATTACTTGTCTTGCAACAAGAGCAGTTTGGCTTGACGGCATCATCGACTTGTCTACAAAAACATTTTTGAATGCTTTACGTCGATTTATTGCCAAAAGAGGGTGTCCAAAATATATCTTGTCCGACAATGCTACGAATTTTTCTTTGGCTGAAAAGACTATCACTTTGATTTGGTCAAACTCAATTCAAGATGAGGAAGTAATGAATTTTGCAGCCAAAGAAAAAATCCGATGGAAATTTATTGTACCAATGGCGAGTTGGGAAGGCGGAGCCTATGAGAGACTTTGTGGATTGGCAAAAAATTCGTTTAAAAAAGCAATCGGAAAGAAAATTTTAAATTTGGACGACATGAATACTTTGATTGCCGAAGTTGAAGCTGTTTTGAACTCACGTCCATTAATTCCGACAGACGATAACCCCGACTCCATTCAAGCATTACGTCCTTTTGATTTTATTTTGGATGGCGGAAACCCAGGGCTTCCAGAGTTAAACAGTGATGAAGATGATGGAAACCCGGAACCAAATTCTACCGAAAAAATGCTTGAAAATTATCGCCAAACACTTCGTACAAAAAACAAATTTTGGAAAATTTGGGAACAAGAGTACTTAAATTTTTTAAAAGAAAGGCGACAAAGATTACATAAAATTCATGGAACCAACCATTTTCCTAAAATTGGTGAAATTGTGTTGCTAGTGGACGATTCTCAACCTCGAAAATTATGGAAAATGGGCAGAATCGTTTCACTTTCTTCAAAGGATCCCGAAAAAATTCGGTCAGCACAAGTTAGAACGGCAAACGGACACATTTTACACCGTTCTTTACCGCATTTAATTCCTTTGGAAATTGGAGGAACTCTGAACCATTTCACCAAAGAAATCCAAGAAACAAGCCAAAACCTTGAACAGCAAAGGCCACCAAGAAAAGCAAAATTGGAAGCAAAAGAAAAATTGGAAAAAATGCATAAAGTTGAAACAAAATTGGCCAATGTTACAGAAAAACCGAAAAAAAGGCTTAAAATTCCTTTTTATTATTTGGCATTTTGTGTTTGTTTATTTATCCCTTTGGTGAATTGTGATTTGCTTCCTCAACAATGCATCGGCGCTTCGGAAGAAATCGATTTAATTTATGCTGAAAAAAATTGCAATTCGAAAGGGACATTGATTTTTGGAAAAAATTTTGATCAGCATCCAGAACTTTGCTACCGAATTGAAACATGCGAACAGGGATTTTTCACACAATTAAAAAACGGGAAAAGCTGGAAATGCTCATCATTATGTGGGAAATGTCCCGATTGGGCATCGGGTTGCTCTCCACACAAAGACGTTCAAATCATTTTACCCATCGATTTGGCAATTATTGAGCCACCAAAAGTGGATGACTCAAAAAATGAATTGGCACATACTTTAATTCATCAAATTGAGCTTTTTGATGGGTCACAACATTCCGTTCGGCAATTACAATTAAAAACCATCGATAAATTTGAAGAAACTCCAATTTGTGTTGGCCAGGCAAATGGTCTAACCATTGGTACCCCACAATTTTGTTCCAAAAATGAATGCGGAACAGTCGGCACACGCTTTTGTTTTTATGAACACAAGGAACTCACATATTACATCGGAAATGGCGGAGAAATACCCATCCGAGCTTGGGGAAATTTTTACAAAACCCCAAACATTACTCAAAAAGCTAAAAGGAGCTTATCATGTAAAAATTGTCGATTGGAATGTGTTAAAAGAGGAATAAAAATATTTTTTGACGACATAATTTTCAAAAAACTTGAAATTTGTTGCAATCCCTACTGTTACCAATTGCGTCAAGTGAATTCGCCAACAACAATTTCTCTCTCAAAAGAAGTGTTGTTAAGTGAGCATAAATGCAATCTTAAATTGTGGTCATCAAACCACAATCAAATGTCAAAAACTTTCGAAATAAATTGTCCAGCCGAAAAAATTTGCGAATTAATTGACTGTTATTTTTGCATTGAGTTAATTGCTAATCCGGAATGTTGGCCAAATTACTCAGCATTTATGTTTGGAATGAGTTTAACTATAGCAATTTTTATACTTGGCAAAATTTGTTCGATGTTTTTTATTTGCTGCACAATCACTACTCAAATTTGTTGGTGCACCAAAATGTTGTTCAAAATCATCATTATATTTATGAAACTTCCAATCAAAATTTGGATTTGGGTAATTAACAAATGCCGAAAGCGGAATGAGTCAGAAACATTACCCCTACATGTCAATGAAAAAAGGCCAAAATTTAATCCATTTATACCACGACCTGCGGTTCGAAAGGCGATACTCACAACAGTAGTTCTTTTCGCCATTATTTCACCTTCGTTCACAGCCACCCAATTTACTTCGTTTTTGGCAAAACAAGAGGAATGCATGAGTTTTTCAAACAATTCAAATAAATGCATCATAACTCGCCAAGTTATCATGACAATTACACCGAATAACCATGTTTCTCAATTGCTAATAAAATCGGCACAAAATATTCCAATTGGAACGATAAACATTTTGGTCAATGAAATCGCGGTTGAGTGTAAAAAAGAGTCAGAGTATTTTACAAGGAGTCACGAAGTGTTAGTTCATTCGAATAAACGATGCCCTAAACAGGGAAGTTGTACTGGTCAAACATGTGCA
Source organism: Heterodera filipjevi (assembly GCA_039877585.1). NCBI lineage: Eukaryota > Metazoa > Nematoda > Chromadorea > Rhabditida > Heteroderidae > Heterodera > Heterodera filipjevi. The sequence continues at coordinate 11,068,447 of JBDPZO010000002.1, forward strand.
AAAACTACAATAAATTCAAAAATTCCTGAACTAGCGGCAGTGAACGAACTGCCGGGGAACACATATTGTGCAGACAGTTGCAGTTTCTTAATGTGCGGGTGCGGGCTTCCTACAACATCTTGCATTTTTTACCGAATACACGCAATGGCGAAATCAAATAAAATTTATGAATTTTTTAATTGCCCATCATGGCAATATGCTGTCACACTTACCATCAAAATAACCGGCACAAATTTCAAACTTTACAAAGTTAAACTTACCAATGGAATAGCACAAACCTTACCAAATGGCTTAAAATTGACTTTAAACTCAATTACCCAACCGCCGATTCCGATTTTGGCTAACAGATTTTTATCTGATGGGAAAAAGGTCATGTTAGCCGATAGAATTCCTTCAAATCTTTTTTGTAAAACAAAAGCCGAAGCGGAAACATTTAACAATTGCAAATTAAATGCTGATGTTTGCCAATGTGTGGTCGTTGACCCCACGATGAGCTGTCAATGTAGAGATGGGAACATCGATGAACATTTCAAAGAGAAAGCGGATAAAATATTTCCGATTAAAACGGAATCATTCTTTTTGAAAAATAACGGCTCACTGATTTACGCAACATTGCCAGCGGCCTCAATGCAATTGCAAATGTCTTTGAATAAATACAAGCTCATCGCTAATTACGACCCTGCCATTTGCAACATCGAACCAATTTCGCTTTCAGGCTGCTATTCATGTTTAACTGGCGCAAAATTACAACTGAAATGCCAGCCCTCCCATGGAAATGCGTTAGCTACCATTAGTTGCGAAGATAATGGGGCCAACAGCTCAATCCAATTCGCACTTTTTTGTGATGGAAACCCAGTGGAAACATCCCTTGCACTTAATCATGCCCATATAAATTTTCTGTGCCATGTCAATTGCCCAGCGGGAAAAACGACTTTTGATTTAAAAGGGAAATTAAATTATATTGCGCAAAAAACATGGCCATCATTCGAAAGCGTAACCGGCAACTTATATGACCAAAACAGCATTGATTGGTCGTTCCTCCTCACTTTTATGACGGGAATTCCACAATTGTTTTATTTACTAATTGCAATTTTCGGCGCAATTTTATTAATCATTATTATGGCAAAATTTAACCCACTTTTCTATCTTTGGAAAGCAACTGCTCGAACATTCATTTTTTTACTAATTATTTTAAATGCTGTAATTTGCCAAGCCAATCAAATGGAACATTTACAAAATCAAAAAAAACTCAAAGTTTCCGACGGCCTTCATCAGAATTATGGCCCAAAATCACCAAAAAACAACGAATTGGATGAGATGGTTGAATTTGGAGACAATATGGCCAAAAAGGGGAGTATTCCGACCCCCGATGAGTTATTCATTTGGTGGTCGAAAAAGTCGAAACTCGGAACAACACCGGCATCGCACCAAAAGGATGCTCGTCAATTTGAATGTGGTGGCACACAACATTTTGATTCAAGAAAAGTACACAATGAATCAGTCCGTGCGGCTTTGTCCACACCGGGAAAGCGACAACTTGAGAGGTTGCAGAAATCGGCGGAAATCAGCCAATCAGAAAAAACAGCAATTCCCCCCGAGGGTCTTCATTTGCCTTTACCACCACCACCAAAAGCACCAGAACTTTCTCCAAATTCTTTAAAAATCCAACAAAATTCAATACAAAATGACTATGAATGGGACTACGACGGATTGTCAGAAACACAAATCAGAGAAATTGAAGGAATAAGAAAAATGTCTGAACTTTTGCTCAACCAGGGCCAGGAACTCATCAAAAAATACCGAAAAGACAACGAAAGGTCTATTTTTGAGCAGGCAACGGAAATGATCACTAAAAATCGTGAAAAGTTGGACGGTTCAAAAGACCAATGCGCACCAATGCCAACGACAAGTTACGAAGTCCGTTCAAATGCTGAGGGTCGTTCATGGGCACCTCCTCGTTACCGTGAACGCTACGCACATTCAGAAGGGCCCTATCGTTCCAGTGGTGATCACTATGCCAATCGTGGCCGATACCGAAATTACGAAGAAAAGGGACCAAAACCTTATTAAACAAAGCAGTCGAACAAAATTGGATCGGGAATGGGGATTTTTAACTCATTTTGTAACTCTTTTCAATTTTGTCCTTTTCTTGCCTGGCCCCAGTGTTGTGTCCACTAGGACAAACAATTTTTATTAAAATATCTTTGTAAATTAATTTATTTAATTCTCACGTCTCTTTAATTTCACATTCATTTTTCTTATCAATTGCTTTTCATCTCTTCAAGGGATTAACGGGCGGGGAATAGGCACGGATGCTTTTCCCCACACAAACTTTTATTCATGCTCCTTTTTTCCATCGCTTTGGATTTCTCAGCTCTTCATCGCTTCATCCTTTTACTACACCGTTTTATTTTCTTTTTTTTCTTGCTTGTGGATTAATAAATTGTTGAAAAGCGAGAAACAGTTGGGGTTTTAATTGGGCACAAATCCCGGACCCAACATTTGAGTTTCTCGCAAAAAAATGAATCTTAAAGAAATTAATTTTTTTTTTTACTAAAATATCTAAATTGTTTCAAATAAAAGATATGAATAGGTTTACCACGACACTGCTGCTGGAGTTGTCGCACGAGCCTATTATAATAGGGCATTGCCTTTGACCACAAAACTTTTATAAATGCCAATAGGATTGTCTTTATAACTTCACTGTACTGTTTGCTTTGTTCGATTCCTTCACAAAGAAAGGTCACATCGCCACAAATTCGAATATAAAAAAACCAATATTTGCGTCTCTTGCATTTCCTCGTAAAGGCCCCATCGTACTATAAATAAAAAATAAATAAAATTTGAATCATTATACCCGGGAAGTCACGGAATTTTTCTGATCATTAAATGAAACTTATGGGCGCCGCAGGGAAAAATCAATAATTAGAAGAGGGTGCTAAGATTTATCCAATGCTAATGTTTTAATATGGATATTCTCGGGTTGTGGAAATTTGTTATTTGAACAATAAAAAAAAATTCTAGGCGAAAAATTTCTCAACGAATGACACAATGAACCCTGCCTAATAATGTCTTTGACTTGAATTTTATTTAAACTTTTCTCATGTGTTTACTGAATTTTTGATCAGAGTATGAAATAAAAAAAAATGAACTAATCAAGTGATGAGCAGCCATCGCAGCTGCTTCAGCAATTTCCTTGTCTCTCCGAAAATTTCTTGCCCACAAAAATATTAGGCAGTCTCTCCGGCTCCATTCAAGCTAGAAAAAGCATCTTACATGTGATAAAATTACTTGAGCTGCTGCTGATCCTGGATTTTCCACTGCAACGACTTTCTAAATAAAAGTACAAACATATTTAGGGAACTCTTCCCCCCCCCCAAAGTGGCAAAATTATAAATGGACAATTTTTTTTAACAACTTTTCTCTATAAAAATGAAATTTTTGCCTTTCTTAATACCCTATTGGACCCGATCTCTGGACTCAGGTAGTTGGGTTGACAATGGAGAAAATGAATTTTTGCTGAAACAGAAAACCAGCAGGGGTTTAAAAAGAGGCCTAATCGAAAACCGGGAGGACCGTTTTAAAGAGAATATTTTCTACAAAAGCCTTAAGCCGGTCCCCCTAATGTTTATTTGTTTAAATTCTGACGATCCACCGGGGCCCGTACCATAAGAACGAGGTAAAGTTACCTGGGTAAACTTACCCGGGTAACTTAACCCGGTTAACTAACCCCCAGCTGCGGGTTAACCCGTACTAAATGAATGTTACCGGGTTCTCGCTGGGCTTACCCGCAGCTGCGGGTAAAGTTACCAGTTACCCTGTTCTTTTAGTACCATTATAAAAAATTTTTCAAAAAATCGCAAAATTGCTTGGTACCATTTGATAGAGTAGACTTTATAGGATAACTTATCAAAAGGAATTATTTCTATAAATTTACTTCTGATTTTTAATGATTTTTTGAAAAAATAAGCTCGCTTGCTTACCCTGGTCCGACCCAGGGTAAGAATCTTACCCTCAGCTGAGGGTAACTTAACCAGTTACTTGATTCTTTTAGTGCGGGTTAAAAAGTTACCCGCAGCTGAGGGTAAGTTTACCGGGTTAAGTTACCCGCAACTCGGGGTTGCTCTTTTAGTACGAGTAACGGGTAGGTTAACCCGCAGCTGAGGGTAGGTTAACCCTTACCTCGTTCTTATGGTACGGGCCCGGAGGCGTGGATTAAAAATCAATTTCACTATTTCGCCTTATTTATATTTATATATTTTCTCATGCTTACCCTGGTACGGTTGCAGGTAGAAATCTTACCCGCAGCTGAGGGTAACCTTACCCGTTACCTGATTCTTTTAATTCGGGTTAAAAAGTTGCCCCCACACAGGGTGGCGATCTCGAAAGTCTAAAAAGGTGGCGCAGGGATTAAAAATGGTGGCAAAAAGGTGGCACGTAATTTTTAGCGTCAAAATCGTTCAAAAATGCATACAAATTTCAAATGTTATATTTTTCATTGCGGCTCACAAGTTGGAGCAAATCAGTGTTGGAAATAAATAAATCATAAGCACCGGAACAATTAAAATCGGGGTTGCATTTTTCCTCTATTTTAAAATAAATTAATTTATTTTTGCACTGCTTAAAGTGAGGGGGCATTTGGCTTAACACTGCCATTACATTTTGTAATATTATTTCTAATTTGCTTATTAAATTTTTTTTTTTTCTTTACTTGTCTATCGTTTCTGTTCAAGAAAAACTCTTAAAATTTCTTAATATTTTGGCGAAAGTCATTAATATTTGACCCTTTACTCGACAGATTGTCAATTTTTCGGCATTTTCTTAATTTTTTGACATTTCTATAAGGCGTATTTTTTCAATTATCTTTTTCCGCATGTATGTCTTTACTCGAAACAGAAATAAAAAAATATCAGAATAACATACAAAATAGAAAAAAACAACAAATGAAACAGATAAAAGGTAAAACAATTAAGCTCGATCAGCAGAACAGAAATAAACAAAAAAACAGAAAATGACTGAAATGGAAAAAGACCAAAGAACTTTTGTTTTACGTCAACAACCAAGATTCGATTTAGAATTTCGACTGGAACTCGTAATGATTAGACTAGTATTTTTTGTACGAAAATTAGTCCAAATAGAATTGAAAGAAGCCCACCGGAGGTGCGATAGGCAATCGTCGGGGGAAATGTTTGTAAATTTAGGTCAGTTAAAAAAAACAATTTTGAATTGTCAATTTCTGAGACTTTAAAAAAAAATTGAGTAAAAGGTGTCAAGCAGGTTCCGCCTGAAAATTTTCAAAATCATGTTTTTGTATGGCTTTAGTCCTTTTTAAGATTTGTAAGCAGCGGTAACCAATTAAAATTTGGAACAAAATCTTACATTTTTGTTGACGTAAAAATGGAAAAATACCGTGAAGAATATGAAACTGTTTAACGAGTAGAAACGTTTAAAAGAACCGAATCGTGGGGGCGTATTTCGTAAATGCGCCATCTTTAACTGATTTTTCGACAAATTTAATAACTTTTTCTCAGAAGCATCCAAATTAAAACGAAATGCATCAGCATCCTTAGAAATTGTTCCCAGTCGAAATCAAACTGTAGGGACCACCTGACAGTTAACGGAATGATGGGTTTTCGCAAATCCTTTCAATTTCTTGACGTTTTCCTCACTTGTAAATGGCTGAAAATTATTGTGCATTTATAAAAATGAACCCTAAAGCAGGGGTGGTCACGGACACGAATTTTCATATCCGTGACCATCCGCGGATTGTCCGTGTCCGTGACCACCCCTGCCCTAAAGTGATATGACGACCTTCACATGCACATCTTTCGCTCCCCCGCGGTGTCCATTGCTAAGGCTAATCGTTTGGCAAAGTTCCAACAGTTCGTCAAATGAGTAAGTTTCTGTTTCATTAGCCAATTTTCTATAAAAAAGGAATATTACTGTGTGTAGAAACTCCTCAAGTAGGCTTGAAAAGATTTTTGAATTTTTAAAAAGACGGGAACAGGACGGGAAGAAAAAACTCTTTGTTTGGGATCCCGCAAAGTAAACCGGGAAAGAGCAATCCCTTGTGAAATGCCATTGTCCTGATTCCTGGCCCAGAATTTTTTGTTTGTTTGCGAATCACAAATAAAGTACATACGTTATTTGGGGTTGTAAAGCAATTGCCTTTGGATTTTCTTGAACAATTTTCCTTAACATTTGCTCCCGTGCCGTTTTGTCCGGCATTTCAACATAAATGCGTTTGGCAAAACGTTTGAGCACGTTCGCATTCAGTTCCCACGGCTGATTCGTGGCACCGATCATCAACACCCGGGGGTGACGATCATTGGCCGAGCTTGGGGACGAAGATGGTGATGATGAACAGCAGCAGTTGTCCATTTGGTTCAGAAATTTAGCCCTTGCGCGTTGTTTCGTCGGGTAGCGCAAAAGCTCTTCGTTTTCTGTCTTGCTGCCTACTATCTTTTCGATATCCGTCCCATTGCCTAACAGTTCGTCAATTTCATCTGTGAGTAGAAAATAATAACAAATTAGCCAGAATTTTATTCGCCGTTCTTTGTCGTGCAAGGCCCCTGTCTAACCCAGGGTTTATGCCATTTATTTAATTTCATAATATGTATACATCAATTTTTAATCTATTCTCTAACTACTCATATTATGGTTGACAAATAAATGTATTTAACCGATGAAAATGACGGCGGACGGTTGAGCATTGTTGGCCACTTGGAAAAGCATTTTGATAAATTCAACCGCGTCTTTTTCTTCTTTGGCCATGATCACGGAGGCTGAAACGCTGTACAAGATAGCACCAGCTTCATTTGCAACAGCTTTCGCCTACAAATCCAACATTGTATAACCAGGGCATAGCCAGACCCTTCGCTTCTAATCTTCAAAAACCCTATTTTTAGGGGTGTATTTTTGTTTTTCAGAAATTTCTAATTTAGTTGTCTTTTTTAATTGATTTTATGCTTTGAATATTTAGGAAGTTTCACTCAACAGATTTCCTTTTTTTCACCCTTAAGCCAATCTATCGGTAAATCCCGGCTTTTAAAGGTAGCGAATACACTTACAAGCGATGCTTTTCCTGTGCCTGGTGCACCAAACAATAAAATGGCAATTGGCGGTGCCGAAATTTCCAACGGGTTGGGGTGCAGTAATTGAAGCCTTACAGTTTCTTCCAATACTTTTTTTGCTTCTAAATAGGCAACATCGCGGAACGATGGGCCTGTCTTTTTGGGCGCAATTGAATATCCTAGCATTTCGATATTCGAGACAAATCTCAAGAATTGATCAGTAAATCCTGTTTTCCCCTTCTTGGCAAAAAAATCTTCAACTTCATCTAAAATTTTACATTATTTATTTATTTTCTTGGTGGCGCTTTCTGTCAACGATAGTGCGTTTCGTATAAAAGGCCACCTGTGCGCCAGGGATGTTGCGAAGGGAAAAATAAAAAGCGAAAAAAGCGAAACCTAAATAAAAAGTGAAATTAGTCAGAAATAAATAACATTTTTTAAACGGCGCACCCACGTTTTGACGACTTGGCCAAAAAAGAAATACTCCCGAACAATTTTGTATTCGATTTTTGAAATAAATGTCTAATTGGGTCGGCGTCCAGGAAAAATGGAAATGGCTTTTTGAAAGTTAAATTTTGGCCGAGTCGACAAAACGTGGGGAGGCGTTTTTTAAACAGGCTTCGAAGGCCTAAATAATTTTTTTTGCAACGCTCAACTGTTTAATAATTTATTATTTACGACAGTTTTTTGCGATTGGAATTTGAAATTAGACCTTTTAAAAAAGAAGGGTGGGCGGGCGGTGCCGGTAGGGGCCGTCGAGAAAAAATTTTTTTAATTTACGAGTGCTTTATTAACGGATTTCGATCAAAAAGTGGTCATTTTTGAAGAATCTTTAATATAAATTTTGAGAAGACTATGGGGGTCCGATGGTGCCGATAGACTCCATCGGTGGAATTTTGAAATAGCCGATTTGTTATCAGAATTAGCCCAAAAAAAGTCAATTTTTTAGGGTTTAACTAATTAACAAAACCAAAAATTTCATTTGATTTGTGAAACAATTACAAAAATGTTCACGCAATGTGGTAGATTTGAACCAGGCCAAAATAGTGATTAGACAGTGGCTAAACCAGCACAGCCCCACACCCAACTTATCCTTTTCGTCAAAGGAAAAATATTATTTAATTTTTTTCTTTTAATATTTTTCTTTTCTCAGATTTTCTATCTTCAAAACCCCAATCTTTAGGGGTGTACTTTTATTTCGCTTTTCGCGCCGAAAAGCGAAAGCGAAATGCCTAAAAAAAAGCGAAAATTCGAAAAGGCGAAAAGCGAAACTTGCAACATCCCTGCTGTGGCGTTTTGTTAAAAGCCCAGCGCGTTTCGTAAAAAAGCCATTAACCAAAATACAAAGTTAAAAATTTTTATTTACTATAAGAGTTTTTTTTTAGTTATTTGAGACTTTTAAATTTTCGTTAAAATACAGTCAGATGTAAAAGCAGGGTTTCCAGATGAAAATTTTTGGAAATTTTTATTGTCATTAAAGACTATGCGCTTCGAATGTAGTTGTGACTGGGCGCCATAACAGCCTGCAACTGAAATGTTTTGCTGTAATAATTAACGCCGCAAGTTTTAGCGCAAATGTCGGCGCCGCATATATCCCATTACCGACCGGACCTAGAGCCAGGCCCTACCACGATCCTTTCACATAAATTCTAGTTTTTTATGTAAATTATAATTTAAAACCTACTATGTTCACTAGGTGCTCCACCTTGATATAATCGTCAATTCTGCCCATTTGTTCTTAAATTCAAAAAACTTTAATAGTTTTCACAAAAATAGAGTTCGCCAACCAAACTTATTTCTGAGTAAACATTACATCTTTTTATTAAAAAAGAAACCGAAAAAGTGCTCGAAACAATTTCAGGTTAGTTTTTAGAGCACAATTGTTGTATAATTTCTAGGGTAGTGACAAATATTTTTTTAAATAGATTTTCTGCTTATATGCGTTGAAGAAAGGGGCTCAAAAGAAGCATTTCTGCGTTTAAATTTTTTCATTTGGACGTCAATATTCGTCAATAAAAAAAAATATGTTGGGAGTTTTTTCAAAAAAATATTTATTTCAATATTTGGAGGTTTTGTCAATATTTTGTAAATACTTTGGCATTTTTCGACTTTTTCTTGTAAAAATACAAAGATTAAACTAAAATACACCCCTAAGAATCAACTTTTAAAAAATTTTGAAAGGCGTACACGTAAAAAATGAAAAATTCAAAAATATTTTCTCGAAAAATATTGTTTTTTTTAAAAAAAAAATTTTGGTCTGACAACCGTATGAGTTTTTTGCCTGAGAATTTTGAAATGTACCTCATTTGCAACTGTAACCAGTGAATAAATTTGTTTGCCAATTTGTTGTTTAATTATTTATCTTTAAAAACGCGATTTCAATTTTTTGCAGTGCAAAATTGTATTTTTTTAATCAATATTTTCCTCAATATTTTGGGATTTTTCAGTATTTTAGTCAATATTTTAGCTTTTTTTCGTAAATATTTATTTAAATATTTTGGAATTTTTCGTAAATATTTGTCACTACCCTAATAATTTCATTCATAATTTTTGAAATCTTTCCGACGCCACAATTACTCACAATTAAATTTATCTCAAATTTTGTTTTTAAAATAGTTAAAAAGATGAATATGAATAATTTTTGTGTAAAATTCAGTTATTAATCGCACCAATTCAGAAAATCCCCCGGTGATTCCTATTGGCACCTTCGGAAAACCCAAAGACTTTTGGTCGAAAATTCTTGTCCGGCATTTAAATAAAACAAATTTACCGATCAAACGATGAGAAATCCATATGGCGTCTCGAACAATTTCTGGGTTCTGAAATTTAGTTAGAGGCAACAGATGCTCAAGTGGGCCCTGTTCATAGCTAATCTGTCCTTTGTCCGCTAAATGCCATATGATGGACAGTAAATGCTTCAGCAGTTCATCGCCCGCATCTTTCGGTTTGTCAAGCCATTTGTATAAATATGACAATATGGACCAATTTTTCAATGCATCAGGACGTTGTGCCGTGATGAGCTCAAGTACCCGTGCCGCGTTGCACACGTCTTGGAGTAACAGTGGCAACGGGTGGCGGAAGTACTGCTCATCTCTGTTGATTTTACCGTCAAACAAAAAGGCTATGATGTTACGTATCAGATCCTTGGCGATGATTTCATCCACCAACGGTTGATTGTATTGGTGGTGGGTCGTGTCCACCGGCAGTTCGTTGTATTGGCTGTAGGCCGTGTTTTTTAGGTTTTGCTCGAGCGCTTTACGAATGTCAGACACCGCTTGGCGTCTCGTATGCCAGTCCTCGCTCTTCAAGTTGGCCACAAGCTTAAAAGGCAAGTTGAAAGTACCGGAAAAGGGGTCGGTCTCGGTTCGGCGCGCTCAGTTCGGCGCGAGCCAACTTTCAGACGCCATAACTTTTTTCTTTGTCAACCAAATTTCACAAAGTCGGTAGCGTTCGAAAGCGTTAAGTGTTTGGAAGGTAAGAATAAGCTATTTCTAAGCGATCGACTAACTCTTAAAAAAGTTACAACTTGAAGAACAACAAAAAGTCGGAAAAAGTCGGAATTTTTGTAAATTTTTAATCATAACTTTTTTATAAGGGGGTAAATTTTGTTCAATTTTTGGATGGCTAATAGAGATCACAAATAGCATTCGAATGACACTAAGTTTAAAGGATTTGGTTGACAAAGAAAAAAGTTATGGCGTCCGAAAGTTGGCTCGCGCCGAACTGAGCGCGCCGAACTGAGTGGTCCCGCGGAAAAGGGCTGTTTAGTGCCCCGAACTGTCCAAGTTCCTTATAGGGGTCACCCCCGTCTGAGCCAATTTAGGGCGTAATAAATTTTTGAAGCTGACTAAATTAACAAAGTTTGTTTGAATGCTCTAAGTGTTTTGAAGCAATCATTATGCCATTTTTCAGCTATTTAATAACTTGCCAAAAAGTTTAATTGGAATTTACAAAAAAAAATGAGTCAGATATTGCATTTAAATTTCAATGAGCAAGTTTAAAGAAAAATAGCGGCCAACAAATTAAATTTTTTTAAACGGCCATATCTTTCATAAAACTAAATCAAATTTTTTTGACATTTTCTAAGCCAAATTGAACCTCATAATATTTCGAATTTTCAAATTAAAAAATTTCATGAGCTCTATTATTTTTTAAAAAACTAATCAATTAAAAGTTAAAAATCTCATAAAAATTCTAGTTTTTTTTTTGTTGCAATTTTCAAATTGTAACTTTTTGGACAGTTATTAAATGGCTTATAGAAAAGCAGAAAAACTTAATCTTAACAATGCCTGATAGAGTATTAAAATGATTAAAATGTTCAATCAGGTCAGCTTCAAAAAAGTTATCGATCCTAAACTAGGTTTAGACGCAGAAGACACCTACCGGGGACCGGTAATGCAGACTCGCGCCACCGGGGAATTTTGAAAAGCAAGTTTAATGAAGTCAAAAAAAAATAATTTTTTCACTTTGACGGCCATAACTCTCAGAAAACTTTAAGGGGCGGGGCCGGCGAAGATCAATTGCGTCTGCGGCAAACTTTAAAATCTCATAACTTCTTTCGAACCTGATCAAATTATACAATTTGGTATCATTTGAAAGATCTTCAAGAGCTCTTTAGTTCTTCAAAAAAAACCAAACAAGAAAAAAACTACGACCTAAAAATGATTAATTCTCCCAAAAAACCCTGCCTTTTTTGAAATTTTCAATTGTAACTTTTTGGCCAGTTATTAAAAAGGCTTAATGAAAGCTTCAAGTACTGGCAAAGCATTCGCATAGTTCAAAATGTATTTTTTGTTAATCCTAAACTTGGCTCAGTCGGAGTTGATCCCTAGCGGGGACCGGTGGTGCAGACAGGCGCCACCGGGGAAAAGTGATTTTATGGAAAAACAGAAAAGCCGAGAAAATTAAAAATTATGGGTTTGGTCTTTAATAATTAAAGGATTTAACTGTAAATAAACATACATTTTCTACTTCTGCTGGGGTCAGTCGCAGCGGTGCAAATAATGCATTGGGCACAAAACAAAGGACAAAAACACCGAGAACAATTATAATCGTTTGCATAATATCTAAAGTTTCTTAGAGGGAAGCCATAAAAAGGTATAAATAAATTCAGAACCCGCCAGAAAAAGCTGTGATCAAATATAAAAAAGATGTCCATCATTGTCACGAATGGATTTCGCCTGTTTTTCAAGATTTTGAGTCCGAGACCATTGGACTTTTTTAAAAAGTGATCAAAAACCGGATTGTAAATTTCAAATCCCAATCCCAAAATTTAGAAATATCTAACCAATTTTATTCCATTTCTGCCCTCTCATAGATTCCTCAAGCAATTGGCAAGCAAGCTATTCCCGATTTGAAGAGTCAAGACCAGCTCTATAATATTATTAAAAATTACATCCAATGCAATGAATGAAAATGATGAGTTTAGTTGGGTGCTGATGTCCTAATAAATGCTGCACGAAATTGGGGAAGAAATTTGGAGGGGGGGGGGGGTTTAAATCATGCATTTTTGCTAAAATTTCTAAAGGGCAATTCAAAAATTTCACCAAAAATCACAAGGTCACATTTTATGAATGTTTTTATAAAAACATTTTTACCAAATGTCAGAATTTTTTAGTGATCTTTTATATAAAACAATGGCCTACATCACCATTTATAAACATCTATTAGTCCAGTCCCAGGAATTATTTACAGAATTCGATTTTGGCCAATCCTGAAACACAGAAAGTTTAGAAATGGTATTCCCGCCCTAAAGAGTCAAGGCTAACCCTATAATAGTATTAGGGATCAAGGCTAACCCTATAATAGTATTAGGGATCGGATTTCAAAACGGTGCCCATTATGGTCCCGGATGGCATTCGCCTGATTTTAAGATTTTGAATCCGAGACCATTTGGGCATTTATCAAAAGTGAACGAAACCCGGAGTGCAAATTTCCGAATTCCGGTCCCAAAATTTAGAAATATTTAACCAATCTCTCCCGTTTCTGTCCTCCCATATATGGCGTTTATTAAAAATATATTGACAGTCCTAAAATATTCTATTGAAAATTATATCTAATAAATGAAAATGATGAGTTTGGTTGGTTTTGATGTCCTTATAAATGGACAAAATTGGGGAAGAAATTGGGGGGGGGGGGGGGGGGGGGACGGGCTGGGGTTTTCGTATCATATTTCATTTTTGGTGAAAATTTCTGGAGGGTATTTTAAAATATTTATTTTCACCTAAAAATCACAAGTCATTCACTTTATGAATGTTTTTATAAAAAATTTTTACCAAATGTCAGAATTTTTTAGTGATATTTTATATAAAACAATGCCATGGCAATTGAACATGCACTTTATAAGAATGGTATTTTATTTTACATTTGTTTAATGAAAATAGCACTTTAAAATTCGAGTTTATATATGAAGAATAAATGCACTTTATTATAATTATTGAGATTTTCATTTATTCAGGGGCATAATAATAAAATAACTCTAATTTATGAAAAAACCAATTAAGAAAACTGGGACCAAGGAAACGGGATTTTTATGTATCTTGTGTATGACCAATTTAAAGGAAAACAACAAAAAATTGTGACAAATTTAAACATTGAAAACTGCATATGTTTATGCAATTTAAATGCCAATATTGGGTCTTTATGAATAGAAAATGTTAATGCATAAATTCATATCTATACCAGGGGATATATTGGGTATTATAAATAGCATATGTTTATGCACTTAATGAAAGAAAATGATGAGTTTAGTTGGGTGGGTGATGATTAGGGCTGGGATTTATATTTTTTTAAATATGTTTTCTGCGCATATGCGTTGAAAAAAGGGGCTCAAAAGAAGCATTTCTGCGTTTAAATTTTTTCATTTGGACGTCAATATTCATGAATAAAAAAAATATTTCGGGGGTTTTTTAAAAAAAAATATTTATTTCAATATTTGGAGGTTTTGTCAATATTTTGTAAATATTTTGCATTTTTCGATAAAAATTAAAAGATTTAAACAAAAATACACCCCTAAGAATCAACTTTTGAAAAATTTTGAAAAACGTACCCCTAAAAAATGAGAAATTCAAAAAAATAATTTCTCGAAAAATTTTGTTTAAAAAAAAAAATTTTTTTTTGTCTGACAACCGTATGAGTTTTTTGCTTGAAATTTTTTGAAAAGTACCTTTTTGCAACTGTAACCAGTGAATAAATTTAATCGCCGATTTATGCTTTTTATTTATCTATAAAAAGCGATTTCGGTTTTTTACACTGCGAAATTGTATTCTTTTAATCAATATTTTCGTCAATATTTTGGACTTTTCAATATTTGGTCAAAATTTTGGCTTTTTTTTCGTAAATATTTATTTAAATATTTTGGCATTTTTCGTAAATATAAATCCCTGCCCTTTTACCAAATGTCAGAATTTTTAGTGTTCTTTTATATAAAACAATGCCATGTAAATTGTAATGCATTTATTTTACATTTGTTATCATCGCTTCCGCTCCGAGTGCCGAATAGTGTAAATAATGTCCGAGTGCCGAAAAGGCCGAGTTCCAAACGATTTTTTAAAACGGGAACTACTCTATAAAGGCTTAGTTTAGGTCTAAACTTTGGCATAAGCTTAAGCTCGACTAGGTCTAGGCTTTTATGTTTTCATTTTTTTTAACAAAAGCTATTTTGGCTTTTTTTAAGCAATTCGGAACTCGGAATTTTTTTTTGTTCTATTCGGCATTTTATGAATGTTTTGAATGACATTTGTACTTTGAAGACTGCATATGTTTATGAACTTTAAATGGCAATATTTGGTTTGTGAATAGAAAATGTTTTTTATGCACTTTATATATAACTAGGGCTAGGCACCGGATTGGGATCCGGACGGATTTTTCCGGATCCCAATCCGGAATCCTGGTTTTTTGGGCCTCACCGGATTTTTCCGGATTATCCTGGAAAATCCCACAGGTAAATTTTTGAAAATGAAAATCCGGATCCGGTGTTTTTAAAATCGGATTTCCGGATTTTTCCTGATCCAGCGAAAGAAAGTAATTTGAAGAAAGATGTTGAGATTTAGTGTAAAACACCAACAAATAATGAAATTTTTTGAATTATTTAAGGTTTAGCCGTGGTTTAGTTGGGTTTCCTCAATTATCCCAAATGTATACAAATTTACGGAATGGGACACATTCGGAACGCCACCGCCGGACACAAATGTCGGAACGGCGCGTTCCGAATTGGAAAATATTTTTCCAATTTGTCCCAATTGTACGAAGTGCAGAGGGACCGTTGGCCAATCCAAAAATAAAACAAATATCACTAAAATGAATGTTGCCTTCCCAACCAATTTGTGTCACCCCATCTTTGGCCTCCGGAGGCGCCTATTGGCACCGCCGGCCCCTGCCCCTTTAGATTTTTTAATAATTAAAAAAGCCTAAAATGCATAACTAAGAGCTCAAATTTTGATGAAACCCAATGAATCAGCAGTTGGACTGTTTTGGCAATGAATTTTTGGTATTCCCGCTTCAAACAGTGACAATTAACGGACAAACCCCGACTCGTACAGGTCCAACTCGTACAACCCCGACTCGTACTTTTTTAAACCTATTTTGCGTGGGAGCGCAGACAGCGGGGGTTAGACAGTCCTTATACTTATAACACGTCACCTGTACGAGTTGGGGTTGTACGAATTGGACCTGTACGAGTCGGGTTTTTACCCAATTAACCTGCTCCATAAAAAAAATCACTTTGCGCGAATTTTTCAAATCCGGAACCGGATCCGGATCCTGCTTTTTGAAAACCGGAATCCGGGAATTTTTGAAAAATGAAAATCCGGTTCCGGGTCCGATGAAAAAATTTTGCAGTTTAAAATTCGGTTCCGGATCCAGGAAATCAAATTTGCCTAGCCCCCTCCTATATATAACTCATATTGCTCATTATTTATTTATTTATGCACTTTTATTATAATTCATGTTTATGCCCATGTTGGTTATTTATGTTTTTATTATAATTTATATTCATGCCCTTATTGGTTATTATGAATATAATATCATTATGTACTTTATTACTCATTTCTCAGAATGACAAAGATATGCATGCAGCAGTATATAATCAATGTTTGCACCTTCTAAAGCCACGTAAAAGAAATAGTCATACGACCAATTGCCCAAATGGGCCCTGTTCATAGCCAATCAGTCTTTCTCTTTGCCAAATGCCATATAATGGATAATAAAATTCATTAGTTCTTCTCCCGCATCTTTAGAGTTGTCAAGCCAACCAGGTCAAGCCAACCAGCAGTTGGTTGTATCACATAAAAAAATCTGTTTTTTTTTTGCTGGCAAAGATACTCAAATATAGGGAACCGCCCGGTTCGTCGCGGACAGTTAGTTGCGTACGGTTAGTCATTTTTCGTCGCCGGTTTTTTCGTCGCGGGAATTTTCGTTGCGGCCAGTTCGTCGCCAGTATAAAGATGGCTTTTTCGTCGCTAGGGTTAAATTTATTAAAGAGTTAAAAAAATTAAATAATTTAACCTTTCACGTTTTTATTTAACATAATTGAACAAATTAACAAAATGATAAAAACAATAAATCATTACGGATCCATAACACAATTCTGCGATATTCCTCGAAGAAATTCAACAAGATTCATGGGCATGTGCGTGTCCCACCTGGCAAAGACACGCCAACAGTGTAGTTTATGAGAGACAAAAAAACCGGCCAGGATGTGATTTCTTTTTTGAAATTTTATGAAATGATCCGGAGTCCGGAAAAAACAGGATTTCTAATCCCGGAATTTTGTCCGGTCTAATTCTCGGATCCGGGTGGTCCGGATCAGGATCCGGAATTTTCGAAAATTCCGGGCTCTAGTGTAGTTTAATGTTTTTCAGGACAATGATTTTCGTAAAGAATATTTTTATGACACTTCTCAAGGTTGCTTTTAAAACACACAAAAAAAGCCCTGATTTGGAGAGACCAACACCGAGTAGGTCAAAGGCCAATCGTGCGGCAATTGGAGCAGGATTGGAAGGTGCTCCTTCTCTTATATATATATATATATATATATATATATATATATATATATATATATATAATATATTATATATATATATATATATATATATATATATATATATATATATATATATATATATTTTTTTTTTAATATTCCAAATGAATTTGTTTACTCGAAGCAGACATAGAAAAAATGGAAAATTCCATACAAATAGCAAAAGCCAACAAATGACAGATAAAAAGTACAAATAAACAAAACAGCAAGACAGCAAGACAGAAATAAATAGATCAATGAATTTTTTTTTGAACTCAACAAGATAGCTTAGAGAAATTTCGACAAAAAGTCGATTTTAGCCATCCTTTTTTCCATAAATTTCTTAGATAATGAGTTTCTAAGACTTTTTTTGTTTTAGAGTTTTTTCTTTTACCTTTTTTCGACTTTTTATGAAAATTTTGTCCCCGTCAGAGGTGTCTGTTCCCGACATTTTTTAAATTTCTCCAGCCATCCTCGACAAATTTTTCGGGAAATTTCATCCCCGATCCCCGACTTTTCTCTCCCCGATAGGTCGGGGATAAACCCTAGTCAGAAGCTATTCAATCCTTTTGGTTCATTTTCCTTAAATGAACCACAAATGGGCGTTTTTTGTTGACGACAAAAGGAAAATATGAAAAAAAAAACAATTCAAAAGAGGTTAAAAAATTCGTAAGCTTTAGCACAAATGGCGCCATTAACCGATAAGAATTCGGTTAACGGTAGCGTTTTCAGAAAAAAAAAAAGCCAATGCTCACACCTACTTTTTGCAAAATACCGCAATGCTCAACCCAATTTAAAACTCATCTGCTGAAGAACGTTAACAAAATAAATAAAATAAAGATGAGTTTTCTTTTTTTTTAAAATACGGTATTTCATGGACTGCCGACGGCATTATATAATTCCGACAGATGGGGGGATTTTGAGTGGGCTTCGGTAGCGTAAAATTTACCTCGGTAAAACTTGGTAAAAATTTTCGCGGTATAGATTTCCAATTTTTTATGAAAATAGGATAAAATCGGTAAATTTGCCGATTTTTACCGTTACCGAAAAATCGCATTTGCCTATCACCAATTTTGAGTGTCACACTTTTTTGAAATTAGCATCATAATGCATAAGATTCAGTGTCGCATTATAAGTATTAGCCCGATTATAAAGGATTTGGTCGGTGCACGACCATTTGAATAAAGAGGAATTTTTCGTCCACTAAATTTTTGGCAATTTAAGAAAAAAAAATCTTACTGATTTTATGAGAAAATTTGCTATCGTGAGAACCCAGCAGAGTTATTAAAGCCCTGAACTTTTTAGACCCCTGCACCAGATTATTTTCAAGAACTTTTGGAAGCAATCATCAGATTTAAATACATTGATATGGAAGCCAAAAGCTGCAGAGGTTGAAATAATCACTGTCGGAAATGAATAAAGCGCGTCAAGGCCCACATATTTGGTCTAAAATTAAGGACAAAACGACCCCAACTTCCTCAAAAAATCAAACAATATCACATGGTCCGGATCAATTGAAACGCGCTAATTCATCGAGCTTGCGAATAATTTGTTCAGCTGTTTTAGTTTCAAAAATGTATTTCTTAATTGCACCTAAAATTTATTTTTTATTTTTTTCAGGAATTCATTATTTGTCGGTTCCATGAGGACAACGTGCTGACTTTTTCTAATTTGTTTTGGTTTTCACGCAAAAAATGTATTCTTAAAGAAATCAATTTTTTTACAATATATATAAATTATTTAAAATAAAAGTTATGAATAGGGTTACCACGGCATTGCTGCTGCTGCAGTTGTTGCACGAGCCCATTATAATTGGGAAATCCATTTGAACACAAAACTTCATTAAATGCCGATAGGATTTTCTCTATCACTGCACTGTACTGTATTCTTTGTTCGATTCTTTTACAAAGAAAGGTCACGTCGCCACAAATTCGAATATAAAAAAAAAAAAAAATAAAATAGTTTTAACTTTAGGCGCGCACTTGACAAATTTTCAAGAATAATTATTGCCCGTAAGTATTATTTAAAAATATTAAATAGATTTTAAAGCATACATACTATGGTCAATATTTGCTCCACTTGCATATTCTCGTAAAGGCCCCATCGTACTATAAAATATTAAAAAATTTGAATCATTATATCTGGGAAGTCACGGAATTTGGTTATATAGCAGTTCGTCACTGTGCGTTTCGTCACTGACTGTTTTTTTTTGTCTTAAAAACGTTTAGGGAGTTTTCGGGGTCCTTGATCAGGATTTCATATCCATTTCGATCAATTTCGAATCCCGGACCCGGATTCGAACGAAAGTCCTGAGGGTCTTGCTAGGCATAACGGACTATCAATTCGTAATTCAAAGGCGGATCTTGGCTTCTGATGCTTAAGCTATACGTGAAGAAGGCAAACTGGAATTCTTTGAATAATTTGACGTATTTTCTGTCCAGTTGGCCCTTGGGAAAGGCAAATTTTGAATAAAAAACATATATATATTTTTTAACGTTATCGTGGGTGCAAATATCGGAGGCGCAAATAACTGGGGCGCAAATGTCTGGGGTGCAAATGTAGAGGCGCAAATGTCGGCTAACCTAAAATATCCATTCATAATTGTAATTCCGATTTTTGCTGGTAAACCCATTATAAATCAAAAATCGAAATTTAAAATTTTTGGTTCGAATCCGGGGGCAGGGTTCGGAATTAGTCGAAATGGATATTAGATTCCTGATCAGTGACCCCGAAACCCCCTAAAACACGTTGTTAAGACAAAAAAAATGTCAGTGACGAAACGCTCATTTGTCAGTGACGAAATGTACAGTGACGAACTCACTGACACGCGGATTTTGCTGTCCATTAAAGGAAACTTATGGGGGCCGCAGGGAAAAATCAATAATTAGACGAGGTTGGTAAGATTTATCCAAAAATGCTAATGTTTTAATATGGATATTCTCAAGTTTTGGAAATTTGTTCAAATATTAGAAATTATGAAGGGACACTTGGTGTATATTACTTTAGCCAAAAACTAAAATTTGATATTTGACTTTCACAAAAGAACAAAAAAAAATTAGGCAAAAAAGTTCTCAACGATGTTTATTGAATTTTTGACCAGAATGGAATAAAAAAAAATAACTAATAAAGTGACGAGCAGCCCTCGCAGCTGCTTCAGCAATTTGCTTGTTTTTCCATTGCATTAAAGGCAAAATGGCTTTGATTGGTTCATCAGTCCAATAGGAAATGCTTGTGTCTAATGCGAAATTGCTTATAATGCCTATCAAATGCGTTAACAGTTTATCGTCCGCATCTTTCGGGTGTTCAAGCCATTTGCACAGCGGATTAATGACGCTCCAATCGACCAATTCATAAGGCTTTTGTGCCGCGATGATTTCAATTGCCCGTGCCGCCTCAGTCACGACTGAAATTGGCAACGGCGGCCATTGTGGAAAATTTCTGGGTTTGTTGATGTAGCCATCGTTTGACAAACATTCTTGAAGTGGATACATCACTTTAGCATTGATGAATCTGTACAACAGTTCTTTGTTGTTGCTTTTTTTACACTGCTCGAGCGCTTCAAGAATGTCCGAAATTGCTTTGAATCTCTCAGCCGGGTCACTGCTCTCCGCTTTGTTCACAAGCTCATATAGTGCTTCCCGATCTATATTCCAACGTTCTATCTTAATAATATCTGATCAGAAAAAGGATTGAAAACCCAGTCTTTTTAAATGCCGATCCACAAAATACCTAACAATTTTTTTGTTTAATTTGGATGACTAAGAAAGCCAGTTAAAGTGACAACAAAAAAAAGTTCAGTATTTGGGGTCATAAACCAATTTTATATATTCGGCTTATTTTTTTTAATTAAAAGAAAATTGGTTCAAAAAGGAAGGTAAGAAAGCGCCAAATTTTTGAAAAATATCGAGCGGCGCCGAAAAATGCTGTCGGGAAAATTTGGACTTTCTTTGACAAAAGATTTCAACAAAATTTAAGACCGATTTGTAATCGAAGGGAATTTGTGACAAAATTCCTAAGCATTTAAGCATGGTTTTTTCCGCAGTTACATATGACCAAGAATTTTTATGTCAAAAGATGGGTGTACCCGCTTTTGTTGACTCATCAGCCAAACAAAAAATACTTTTAATAATTTATTCGCCATGAGCATTCGAGATTCGAAATAGAAGTCTATAATTTACTTGTGCTGGTTGTGGGTTGGCCACTTCAGCTGTAAAGCCAAGCTAAATTAAAGGAATAAATTATATTTTATAGGAAATTATGACAATCATGTATATCCAAATACTGGATTTTCCCTTGATCCCAATTCCACAATCCTCAAAATTTTAGGTCTTTCTTCGAAAATTTCTTGCCCACAATTTTGGGCAGTCTCTCTGGCTCCATTCAAGCTAGAAAAAGCATGGCCCTTGGGAAAGGCACAAAAATGAATTAAAAATCACATTGTTTTTATTTTTTTAAAATAACGTGTCCCCAAATGTCGGGTCCCAAAATGTCGGGGTTGTCCCCAAATGTCGGGTTCCCTAAGTGTCGGGTCCCCAAATGTCGGGGTTGTCCCCAAATGTCGGGTTCCCTAAGTGTCGGGTCCCCAAATGTCGGGTCCCCAAATGTCGGGGTTGTCCCCAAATGTCAAATCCCCAAGTGTCGCGCCACGGATAAAATTACTTGAGCTGCTGTTGATCCTGGGTTTTCCACTGCAACGACTTTCTAAATAATGGTACAAATAAATTGAGAGAATTTTTTTTTAAACGAATTACAGAAACCTTGCCAAAGTAAAAAACCCACCGAAGTTTTCCAGGCGGCTTTTGAATCTTTTTTCGTTTCTCACCATTTTGGGGAAAACCCCAAACCGAATAACGAAAATTGCGGGGGGGGGGCAGGTTTCCCGTTTTAGTTTGAAAAAAAGAAACAATGGTTAAACTAATTTTAATTTTGAGTGAGAAATTGGCCAAAACAACTGATTTTTTTTGATTTTTTTTTCTCTGAGAGTCAAAAATTAAGAAAAGAAAGAGTTCCCCCTCCCAATGTGGCAAAATTCATAAATGGACAATTTTTTTGGCAACTTTTCTATATAAAAATGAAATTTTTGCCTTTTCTTAATACCCTATTGGACCCACCCGATTTCCGGACTTCGTTGGCGGTTGTGCAAATACAAATGTAGGCATGACGTACAGCACAAATATTATACTAATATGTCTTGGCATTATGCCTAAGTTGTAAAAAGATATATATTCTGGCTGTTCGGTCTGCCAGAGTGATGATTTATCATCATTTTGTGGCTTTTGAAGGGGTCAATGATGATTTTTTTTTGAAATGATGATTTGATGCTTTTGGTGGCTTTTTTGGGAAAATTGATGAGTTTCGGTATTTTTTGATAAAAGAATACTTAGCAAATCATAACCAAATTTTTAAAAATTTCTCCTGTGGTACCTATCGGCACCACCGGACTCCTTTTCGCTTATGTTTTCTCAAAATCTATATAAAAAATTCGCTAAAATCGGGATTTTTGGTGCAAAATCTGTTACCAAAATAATCAGATTTTTAAAAAAAAAAGAATTCCGGTGGCGCCTATCGGCATTGAATATAATTTACTGTCTTTCGATATCTTAACTTGGCCTAAACTCCTAATAATAGTATAGCTTATACATTATAATGGATGGGTTAACTAAGAAACATTTACATGTATACATTCTTAAAAGATAAAAATATTGTATATGGAAAAAGGAAATTGATTTGCCAAAAATTCATTTGTATCGCTAAAAGCATATTAATGGCAAATATTGCGTATATTTATGAATATGCAATGTTATGCTAGGGTATTACCTACGTGCTATTTGGGGCACCAACAAAAAAGAGATGGCTTAGCATTGTCCGTCTCACTGACCTTTCATAGGCTTACAAAAATATATATAAACTCATAAATCAAATATAATGTACATGTATTTATATTTATTCAGAATTTTGAAATAAATTCAAAAGGGATGAATATTTCGCTGCCCGTCAATTGGTCCTAGTGTCGATTTGTCATAGTGTCGATTCGTCACCAAAGCCAAAAATAGTCGATTCGTCACCAAATTTTTAAAATCACTTTTAATCATTGAAAACGGAGGATTTTTTCACTTCTTACTGTTGTCAATTGACTTGCCGATCTTTGTGCTTTGTTGGCAAAGAATTATGTTGGTCTTACGGAAGCAGAGCAAAGGCTGGGAGTCGAGTAGAGATAGGACGGGAGGACGTCGTCGCCTTGAAAGGATTGCTCCAAACAACCGTTCAAATCGTAAAGCAGGACGACTAAGTCACGCACGGACGAAATCGAAAAGGAGAAAAAATGATGGGCAATGATCAAATTCATTTTGTAATAACAACACAATCAAAAAATTATGCAGTCGATTTGATCATTTGATTTCGTTGATAAAATTTTCTTCGTGCTTTTCCGTCTTTCCCGCACCGATTCACATTGATGAACAAACTTCTCGCCTTTTTTATGTCTACCTCGGTGACTTGAAAAAATAGTGTGAATACAAAAAAGTTCAGAGGTGTTTTTCCAGTTTATGCGTCCAAGACTTTTATGCGCCCAATCAAATTATCAGCAACATTTATTTTGTGTAGTAATTGCAAAACTTATTTTGCCTAAATAGGATATTTACGTCTCATTATTGGACGCATAAACTGGACTAGCACTAAATTGAATTGACATAGAAAAAATGGTTTGCCTTTACTCCTCTGCGTAAGAAATCGACGGCTAAATGAGCTACATTCAAAGTCACGCCGAGAGGAGACTCAATTGAGGTGCCACAAATGTCCACAATACCTTGGATTGGTTGCCATGACCAAAATGGGCGAGAGGTCTGTTTCGATGTTACGGTTGATAGGAGAGAAAATTAGAAGTCAAATTTGTTCACTTCGTCGAAGAAAAGAAGTCCAAAAATTATTTGCGCCTTGTTTTCTTCGTCATTCCATCAACTGTTCATTTATTCATTCATTATTGAAGTTTAATATAGTAGTTATTCTTTAAATTAGAAAATTATATAAAAAAAACTCCTAGTTTGTCGGGGTGAGATTTTGTCGGCACACGGCATTTTCTTTCAATTCGGAACATAATAAGATTGGTTATATATTAAGTTCCTTTTCCTTTTTTTATTAGGTATGTAAGAAGTGAAAAAATCCTCCGTTTTCAATGATTAAAAGTGATTTTAAAAATTTGGTGACGAATCGACTATTTTTGGCTTTGGTGACGAATCGACACTATGACAAATCGACTTCTGACCAATCGACACTAGGACCAATTGACGGCGCGCCCCGCGGTGCCGACAGGCGCCGCCGGGAAAAAATTTGAAAATATAAAGAAATCGCTTCAAAAAATTATAAAAAATAGAAATATTTTCTTATTTTTTTGCGTCAGAGTAAGAAATAATAACAAAATAAGAACAGAAGGCTGAAATAAGAACATTTCTTACAAATAAGAACATCTAGCCACCCTGCCCTAAAGTGATATGCCGACCTGCACATGCACATCTTTCGCAGCTCCTCCGTGACCATGGTTAAGACTGTTCTCTTGGCAAAGTGCTAACAGTTCGTCAAATGAGTAATTTTCCGTCTCACTAGCCAATTTTCTATTAAAAAGGAATAACATCATGTTTTTTTTTTGTGGCAAATCCTAGTGGGTTAGAAATTTTGAAAATTGTGATTAGAGAGTGACTTGAATTAATTTTGAGACTGAAATAAAATCCGAAATCGAAAGGCCCAAAAAATAATCGAAATTGGCCCAACCCTGGTACTTACGTAATTTGGAATTCCTCTAACTCAATAGTTGGCCTTGGATTTTCTTGAACAATTTTTCGTATCATTTGCTCGCGTGCCTTTGTGTTTGGCATTTCAACATAAATGCGTTTGGCAAAGCGTCTGAGCACATTCTCATTCATTACCCATGGCTGATTGGTGGCACCGATCACCAACACCCGATGGCGTCGGTCATTGGCCGAGCTTGAGGACGGAGATGAGGATGAGCAACAGTTGTCCATTTGGTTCAGAAATGCAGCCCTCGCACGTTGTTTTGTCGCGTAGCGCAAAAGCTCTCCGTTTTCTGTTTCGCTGACTAATAAAGTTCCGATGTCCGTCCCATTGACTAACAGTTCGTCAATTTCATCTGTGAACACAAAGCGATTCAAGGGTACAACGACAACCAATTAGTGGCATTTTTTTATTGAGGCATGTAGGGACTTTGCCATGGCAAGTCATGGATCCAAGCCCAAGTTGCTTGGTTAACTAGAAAACCGAGACCGTTGAACTGGGATTGAATTCCGATCACGGTTCGGTTTATGGTTTTTGGAATTTTATATTGTAATCGTTTTTTAACTGCCCTCTAAGGGTTAAATTATGTTCAACAAATGTATTGACCAATGAAAATGATGGCGGACGGTTCACTATTTTTGGCCATCATGAAAATCATTTTGATAAACTCAATCGCATCTCTTTCTTCTTTGGCCATGATCACAGAGGCTGAAACGCTGTACAAGATAGCACCAGCTTCATTTGCAACAGCTTTCGCCTACAAAGCCAAAGTTGTCAATGGAATAGCCAGTCCCTTGGTTCGGTGGGGGGGATGGGAACATGGGAAGGGGGACTTAACTCAAAAAAGCAGCCGATTTTTAGGAGGTATATATATTACTTTTCCGAAATCCAATTTTAGAGCTATATCTTTCAAATATAATTTTATGAGCCAACATAATTATCAGTATTTAGACATTGTTTAAGAGCTTTTTTATTTAAGAAGTTTATTTTTGGATTTTTTTTGGGGGGGGGGCGGGGAGTAGTCATCTCATTCCACCCTCCCTCTAGCTAAGCCTTAATTATTGATTTTACTTACAAGCGATGCTTTTCCTGTGCCAGATGCACCAAACAATAAAATGGCAATTGGCGGTGCCGAAAAAATTTTCGACGGGTTGTGGTGCAGTAATTGAAGCTCTTTGGTTTCTACGAAAACTTTTTTTGCTTCAGAATTGGCAATATCGCGGAACAGTGGGCCTGCTTTTGTGGGCACAATGAAAAAGCGACTCCGTATTTCGAGCATTCTGTCAATTAGGTCAGTTGTTGGTGTTGTAATAAATGCCTTGTTTTCATCTAAAATTAATTTGCTTATTTACGCAAATCCCGGTTTAAAAGCTTTAAATTCGAATTACGTTTCCCATTTTGTTAAGCGAAACAAGGAAACAGAATTTCCTGCTTCGGGGTTTCCTGGGTTTTCGTCACTTTCAAAAATTTCACCCAAAAAAATTTGAAAAAAATCATAATTTTTAAAAAGTTTTTTCAATAAACAAAGGCCTAAATTTTCTATTTACCTCGGCATTGGTCGAGCTGTTTACTCAGCTTTTCATCTTTGGTTGTTGGGTTTTCCAACAACATTTTAAGTGCCAAAAAGATTTTCTCAGTCATTTTGGAGTCATTTTCTCTGTTGTTCATTATTGGAAAAAGAAAGGTTACGTCGTCAAGAACTCGGACATAAAAAAGAAAATAAATTACATTTTAATTTAGTCGAGCGCCAAACCAAGTCAATCGGTCGGGGTCATTTTGGCGTGGCCATTTTGGCGTGGCGACTTTGGCGTGGCCATTTTGGCGTGGGCCATTTTGGCGTCGTTGGATATCTTTTCTCAGAGGGAACCAAATTAAATATTTTTACTATCATTCGATAGCCCTAAGTGTTCTCTATAAGCCTATATAATTTAAAAAAAATTTGGTCCACCCAATAAAAAGTTATGTTTAAAAAAGTTCAAAAAATTTAAAATTCGGAAATTTTACTCGAATTTTTGAACGTTTTTGAACATAACTTTTTGTTAGGTGGACCAATTTTTTTGAAATTATGCAAGCTTATAGAGCTTACCAAGAGCTATCGAATGGTAGTAATAATATTCAATTTTTTTCTTTTGGGCAAAGTTATGACCAACGACGCCAAAATGTCCACACCAAAACGGGCACGCCAAAGTGGCCACGCCAAAATGGCCACGCCAAAATGGCCACGCCAAAATGACCGGTTCCGAGACCAATTGGGCCGGGCCGTTTTTGTGCGGCAGTTTTCGTGCGATAGTCATTCTCGTGCGAGTGCCCGTTCCTATTAACTAATTTATAAAAACCCTAATTATATACAACTAAACAACAATTTTTCCAACTAGGCCCCCAAAGAAATCTGAGCATGTGAATTCTGATCTAAACAGCAGGATTCTGGGTGGAGTGAGGGTGGGGTCATGTTCGGCGCTTTCGCTCCGACTGTCGAACCTTCCGATTGTCGAATGGCTGAGTGTCGAACAATTTTTAACACCAGACGCTAGACTACATAAATCAATCTTAATTTAGGTCTAAATTTTGGCATAGAAGTAAGATACGTTAGATTTTTTATGTTCAGATTGTTTATAAACAAAGGGCAGTTTAACTTTTCTTTGCTTTTTTCGACACTCGGACCGGATAGCCGATCCCCAACCATTGAAGTAATTTTTAAATTGCTTTTACTTGTTTTTTTTTTAATTTTTTCAAATTTAAATTTATTCTTATGAGTGCCTTTTCACTTAATGTTGCTCTTACTAAGAAACTTTTTTGAAATCCCAATCAAATTCCTTTAAAATGGGCACTCGCACGAAAACGACCCCCACCGCTAAGAAGTGACTAAAAACACAAGGAATGCAGTCTAAAATAATTTTAATATCAAATATGTTTTTTTCTGCTCATAAATGGTAAACTATCGAGTAAAACCTCACAACAATTCAAACAATTTTGATTGTAAACATTCAATGCAGAAAGATTTTCTCAATAATTTTTGAGTGATTTTTTTTCTTTGCCAATCGTACGGAGGAACCTTTAAGGCGCGGTTGGGGTCAACAGCGTCCTAGCCAACTTTAGAACCTCGTAACATTTTTTTAACTTGATCAAATTCTGCATTTTTGGTGTCATTCAAATGCTCTACATAATTTGAAGCTTTCATTAAGAAATTGTTAAGCAATTTAATAAGTTGCCAAAAAGCTAAATTAGTTAATTGCAAAAAAGTCAGAATTTTAGTGAGTTTGATTATTACTTTTTTACAGATTATTATTTTATTTTTTGGATTCTGGAACTTGAAGATTTCTCGAATGATATCAAATTTGTAGAATTTGATCAAGTTTGAAAAAAGTTAGGAGGTTTTATGGTTGGCTGGGACGCGGTTGGCCCGCTTTGTTTAAGGCGGCATGATTTAGATAAAAAAAAAATGAAAATTTTTAATTTTAATTAAAAATAGATCAAATGTATAATAATCCCGCCAATCCCCTGCCCATATTATAACGATTACCGGAATTCCTAGAACTATTTTCTCTAAAACTGAAAGTGGAAACTTACATTTGAACTGAAATTGGAATTTTATAAATAGGAGTTCGGTATCCAAAAAATTTTGAATGATCGGCCAATTGTATGTACCACCACGGTTCTTTGACATAATTTCAATTTTTTTTTTAAATATTTTTTTTAAACTTACTATGTTCACTATGTGCTCCACCTTGACATAATCTTCAATTTTGCCCTGTTGTACTTTAATTGAAAAATTAAATGGGTTTAAAATTTTGTTATGTTACAAAATTTTTAACTGAGCAAACGATGAACAATCCACACAGCGATTTTAGCAACTTCTCGGTTGTCAAATAAAGTTAGAGGCAACACAGGCTTAAGGGTGTACGATGCATAGGAAATCAATCCTTTGTCCACTAAATGCCATATGATGGAGAGCAAGTGCTTCAGCAGCTCATTTCCCGCATATTCCGGGTTGCCAAGCCATTTGTATGAATATGACAATATGCTCCTTTTGGCCACTCTTTCAGGATTCTGTGCCGTGACCATTTCGTAGGCCCGTGCCGCGTCTGTTACTAGTTCGACCGACAGCTTCGGCGATTGACTACCGTTTATGTCTTGATTTATTACGCGATCATTTGACAAACATTCGTCAAGCGGTAATATGCCATACACGCTAAACAACTCGTCCACCAGCTGTTCGATGGTGCCATTCCGTTGACTTTGTTCAAGCGCTTTACAAATGTCACGAATTGCTTGGTGTCTTACAACAAGGTCTTTGCTCTCCGCTTTTGTCACAAGCTAAAGCTACGCCTATATGATGATTTTTCGGAACAAATATATAATTATATTGTTTTTCTCTAGGTCTTTATACATAGGAATAATTGATTATGTTCTGTTTTTCAATAAAAATTGGGAATTTTTTTTAGGGTTGAACGGGACCGGGATTTTTGACAAAAAACGGGACCGGGAAAGGCCGGGACCAGAGAATCCGGGACCGGACGGGAAACGGACTGACCGGGACTGGTCCAAAATAATTTTTTTTTTCAAAAAAACTTATTTCATTGTATTTTATTTCTCGTTTTAATAGACATATATAACTGCTTCAGCTGTCGGTTTTGAAATGAGACATTAAAATGTTTATTTTGAAAAAGTAAGGGTACGGTGGTGCCGATAGGCGCCACAAATTTGAGTCTATTTTGTTGACAGTTTTGCATAAAAAATGTTTCTCCTCACTAAAAAAAGAAAAAATATGAGCAGTGCTGAAAAAGAGCATTTCTTAGAAAAAAACAAATGATTTCAAAGATTCGACCAGCAGAACATATGGCATCCCCGGTTTAATAAAATAACAAAAAATAAGTTCTGAAAAAGCCGGGATTCCGGGAGTAATCCCGGCCGGGATCCCGGTCCCGTTAAACCCTAATATTTTGGTATATATTGTGCTTTTGTTAGATAGCCAATCATTCGAAAATTTTAAATATTCTGAAGCTACAAATAAGCTTTTGCAAGGCTGGCATGCTGAAAAAGCTGTCTTCTTGGGTGCTAGGTCGAATCTAAAAAAGTGTCAATGGGGCGAACCAAAAAAAGTTGTCAATGTGGCAATAATTTAATTAAATTTTATTAAATTATTATAAAGCAAATATATCCTAAATCAATACTATGGTCAGTAAATAATATTTGCATGTTAATAAGAGCCATTTCCACATGATTTCCGGATAAATTGTTTTTATTTTATTTTTTATGTCTTCAATTCTATATAACTATGTTTTATTTTTTAAATTTGTATTAGTTTGGACAACAAGTTTTAATTTTTCAACTTCTGCTTTTCTTAACGCTCGATTATTTGGCATGCATCAATTCAGGTTTTAAAGATTTTATAAAAAATCCTGAAGCGATAGCGCTAGTCAAAAGCTATGAAAAAAAGGAAACCAAAACAATTATTTATAAATACATTTGAAATTTTAGGATATATTTGCTTTATAATAATTTAATAAAATTTAATTAAATTATTGCCACATTGACACTTTTTTTAGGTTCGCCCCATTGACACTTTTTTTAGGTTCGCCCCAATGACACTTTTTTAGGTTTGTCTCAGCACGGTCTTCTTGTCTGTTTACTATGCCATACAATATTTTCGTTATTTAACGCATTATAACACGATAAAATAAATATAGTTCGACTACGGTATTGCGTGATCCTATCTTTAACCTACAGTTTAAGGAAAAAGTAAACAATTTTACCTGTTTTAAGCTCTGTTTGGATGGCAGCGGCTGTGCATTTAACAAAGTTGGCACGGCATAAAGGACAATTCCGAACACCAATATAACTTTTTGCATCATATCTATAGGTTTCGTATGGGTGCTATAAATTTCATTAAAAAAAAGCATAGCGAGTTGTAGAAACTCCAGAAGACCCGGATTCTGGGGCCGAATTAAAATAGAAGAGCAGAATTTCCGAAAATTTCCGGGTCAGGGGTAGGGAATCGCCCGGGCCCGGACGGAACGGATTGAAAATCCTATTTTGTGGTGCCTGATCCGGTTCATTTTTCCAAAAACATCCGGATCAAATATATATATATATATATATATATATATTATATAAATAGTATATATTATATAAAATAGTTTGTTTAACCAAAAAATATGGCAAAAATTCTTATCTTTGAAATCTGCCGAAATAGAAATGTAATTTGGGTTTTCTCTGTTATTCACCTCCCCATATATTTTTTTCTAAACATGTGAATATACATAAATGTAATCAATGTATGCACTTTGTATATTGAGGAAGCATAATTCATATTCATGCCAGAATTGATTTTTATGAAACGAATATGTACATTATCTATGTGAATGCACATATTTAAGTGGCACTATTTGCACTAATAAGAATGGTGCCATTGTTTTCATATATGTAGGGTTGGTTCGATATAAATTGCCGCAATTTCTGATCTTCTTTTTGTGATACAATATTTCGAAAGTCTCTGAATTACCAGCCCTATTTATTATCATTGAAAATATGTCGAAGTTTGCTTTTTATGAATATAATAAATAATATGGTAAAAAGATGATCTTTTCGGGTATTTTTCCCGTATTTCATTTTATGTATTACCCTTAATTGTTTTTTGGTCTCAAACTCTAGACCGGAAGAAAACAAGGGTAAAGAATGAAAGTTCGGGGCCTCTATTTATCAATCCAGAATCCCAGACCCAAAGTCGAACCAAAAATCAAAAATTTTTTATTTTTTTTTCAGTTCGCCTTTGCCGATAAAGACTTAATATTGCTATTCAATGATAAAAATTTTTAAACAGAATTTTGTTGCGCATTTATTTATATCTAAAAATTTCTTAGAGGGATGTATAATAAAAAGTATATAAATAAAGATCAGCCGTCGGAAAAGCAGGAGGTGTCGTATTTAAAAAGGGTGTCCATAATTTTCGCGAATGGAATTCATCTGTTTTTTTTTTTGAAGATTTTGATCCAAGGCCATTTGGGCATTTATAAAAATAACGAATCCGTAGACGCCAAATTTCCGAATATCGATCCCAAAATTGAGAAATACCGAACCAATCTCTCCCGTTTTCTGCCCTCCCATACATTGTCGTTTCTTAAATATATGGAGCTCTTCCCGATTTGACAGTCAGGACAGCCCTGTAATATTATTAAAAAATATATTCAATGAATGCCAAAATTTGTTTTTATGAATTGAATATTATTATGCACTTTATTATAATTTATATTTAGGCTCATATTCGTTATTTATGTACTTTATTTAGAAATTTTATGCACTTTATTATAAGTAGAGACCGGATTTTGCAGCATTTGCTGACTTTTTTTTGCTAACTTGGGGCGTGCTAAGAAGCATGAAAAGTTCTAACTTGGTCTGAAGCTTCTTTGCTCCAAGTTTTTCATGCTGATTTTTTCTGAATTCGGGATTTTTGTGCTTAATGCTCGGCATGTAATTTTTGTGTTTATTTTAGCATTTTGGTGATTATTTTCGTGCTTATTTGCTATAAAGAAATTTTTCAATAAATAAAAGGCTAAGTTTGTGTTTACCGCGGCATTGATCGATCTGTTTAATCAGCATTCCATCATGTGTTTTTGGGGTTTCCAGCAAAATTTTAAATGTCAAAAAGATTTTCATAATTACTTTGGTGTCACTTTTTCTTTCGTTGATTATTGGGCAAAGAAAGGCCGCGTCGCCACAAGTTTGAATATAAAAAGGAACATAAAATTATTTTCGCTTGTTAAAATTTAATAATGAATTTGATAATGAAATTGTTTTACTTAAATTTAATTAAAATATTTCATTTCCCACTGAAATTACAGAACTCTCCAGAATTTATCAAAAGCCCAGAAATTTAGTATTACAGTCTTAAAATTAGTGTTACTGTCATAATCACTCATTGTCACTTAATTTTTGCCTAGGTCAAAATGCAATTTACTGCCAATTTTAAAAATTTTGTGATGCCAGAAGGAAGCAGAGTGTGGGAGAAAGTGGGATAAAGGACATATGAGAACCTCAGAAAGAGTGCCCGTAGCTCAGTTGCTCAGTTGGTTAGAGCATTCCACGGAAAGGAAGGGCGTGGGTTCGAGTCCCACCGGGCGCGCGTTACCTTTTATGTTCTACATGGCGCTCCCGTGCTGAGACGAAAAAAGAAAAGTGCAAGTCGAAAAAAGAAAAGTGCAAGTGTGGGCGAAAAAAGAAAAGTGCAAGATGGAATAATAATAAAATTAAATCAAAAAAATATTTTAATATATAAACGTATCTTTCAGGCCAATTTTGTTATTTATGAATCAACTTATTTCGTAGCTAATATAAAATTCCCAAAAGGTGCACTTAATAAAAAATTTTTTCTTTTTTACTTTTTATTTTAAGCAATGAATATTATTTGGGTTTTTGTTCTGATTATTATAAACAACTCGTTAAGCGATAAATCTGGATTTGAAGAATTTATACAAAATAGCAAAGCAATGGAACTTGTGAAAGCATACAAAACGGAAAAAAGCATCAAAACTATAAATCACTTACATTCGAAATTAGAAGAACAGGGGATAAAGCTAAGTATTCGCACACTAAAAACCTATTTGTCAAAATTAACAATTGTGACAAAAAAAGAACATTTAAATACTGAAAATATCGAACCAGTTATTGAACTCAAGGCTGAAAAGTGCCAATCGAGATCATTTCGAAGTGATTCTTGAACCAAGACAATTATTTAACACATATTTAAATGATCATTAGTTAGCTTTTAGTATATCACTATTATTATAAAATCATCAAATCCAATCTTAGTACTTTTTCCATGAACTTTTTAAAAATTATCTAGTTTTTATTAGTCAATTATTTTTATTTAAAATATATCTTTTTTTATTTGCACTTTTTTGAGGTGAATCTAGAGCAAATTCAATTATGGTTTGTGTGAATTTAATTTTGATTTTTTCTTCATGCATAAAATTATTTTTTTTGGCTTTCATTTGTAATTAAAAGTAGTCTTTGTATAAAAATTCATTTTCAATTAATTTTCTAATTTATTATTATTCCATCTTGCACTTTTCTTTTTTCGCCCACACTTGCACTTTTCTTTTTTCGACTTGCACTTTTCTTTTTTCGTCCTAGCACCGGCGCTCCTGGGTGGATCCCCTCCACACTGCTGGGACCTCTGGACCGTGCTCGTGTGCCAAGTACACTGGTGAAGGGCCAAGGAAAGCCCGAGGGACCGGTCTTCCGAGTGAGGCGGGATGTGATGCCAGAAGGAAGCAGAGTGTGGGAAAAGAGGGATAAAGGACATGGGAGAACCTCTGAAAGGGTGCCCGTTGTTGTTACTGTGTCGAAGCAGACACACAGAGTAAGGGAAATAGTTCAATGTCGAAATCACCTACTTTCGAAATCGATAACTGTAAGAATTACATAATGCCACCGGACGTGCCAGGTATTTTTGACAGTGGTTGATTTCAACAGTGATTACATTCGACAGTAGTTGGTTTCGACATTGAAGACTTTTCCACAATACATAGGTCTTTACTTGAACGATAAAAAACAAATCAAAATGCATACACAAAATAACTAAGCCCCAACTAATGGGAGATAAAAAATCAAGCAATTCGTTCCATGTATCAACAGAATATAAATAAAAAACCCAAAAAACCGCAAGACACAAAAATAAGAGAATAAACAAAAATAAATTTTTTTAACGTCAACAAAAACAAAAATTTTCAATTCTGACCCCAAACGAAATTTTTTTGAGGAGCAATTTTTCGTCAGCATGGTTTCCAAAATTATGCGAAAAAAGCAGGAGTTACGTTTTTTTTTCTCCTGTAGGATTTTTTAACGTTAAAAAATAGGATACCAATTTTTCGGTTTTTGTTGACGCAAAAATTAGTAAACTAAAATTGAAAAGGCAATCGAGTTTTAAAATAGGGACAAGCTGTACCATTGCCACATTTTTATAATTACAAAACTGAAATTCTTCAACATGAATTTTTTTCAAGTGTTTGTTTCCAAAACCCTTAAAAATAGCATCCTTTCTCTCCGCAAATCAGGCTAGGATTTCTCCTTAAAGTTTTGCCTATTTTCCCGGGCTAAGTCTATTGGCTCCGCCAAACCCAAACCCTTTCTTTGAAGACTTTGAAGTCTAATTCAAGACATGCTTATGTAATCTGAAATTTTGATTTCGGGAGTAAAAGACACTTTTCTTTTTAAGAAGCATCAAGCCTTTTTGAGTCCCCATTATAATTTGAAAAAAAAAATGAAAAGCACTTCACACTTGGATATTTGCATTGAAAAATTCATTTTGAATATTGGTGATACTAACGAATTAAAATCCTTGTTAAATGCAATCCTCAGTCGTTAAACATAAAAAAAAAAATTCTAAAGAAACTGTTCACTTTCCACGACAACCCTTGTCGAAATCACTCTTGTGGAACCACCTTCTTACGCTTGACAAATTGATGTTTTTCCGCAAATTCTTTCATTTTTTTGGCGTTTTCCTCGCTCGTAAATGACTTAAAATTTGTAAGGGCACTTTTAAAATCATCATATATGATCGGAACACGCTTCGAATACACTTTCGCTCCATCGCGGCGCAGAGCCTCAATGCTGGCCTTTTGGCAAAGTTTCCTCAGGCGGTCAAATGTGTAGTTTTCAGTTGCTATAGATAAGGCCCTGTAATTGAGGAATTAATTTAGTGATTTTCTGTTTTGTAATATTTAAATTCTTTTTCATTTCTTTGCTTGGTAAAAACGAAAATGGCTTTCCTTGTCCCAGTGTTTTTGTAAAATGCCAAGACATGCTTATAACTTCCCGGGTAGAGATATTTTTAGTTTTCTTCTCATATTTTCACAAAATTTCTTTTTTTAATTTTTGTTTTAAATTTCTTTTTTTTTTGGATTATCGGTACCTATTAGCACCGCAGGACGCCCGCAATTAATACAAAAGCAAAAGTATTTATTATATCAAAATACAATCTCTTAATTAAAAACTTTAGGGCATAAATGAAACTTTTTTTTATTTTATTTCATTTCTATGCATCACTTTACCTTTTTTTCAATTTTTATAACTTGTTCTCAAATATTTTTAATTTCAGTTTTCTGTTCCTGAATTTTTCCGGAATATGAAATTGTGATTTAGTTGGTTTCACGCTAACACTCAAAAAATTGGAAAAAAGCAATGCATTTTTACTCTTTTAAAAATGGAATTATTTAATTAAGTGAGCACTTACTGAATGTCGCTTTGGCCTAGTTGAAAATCATTGGCGTTTTCATTGATAATTTTTTCTAACATTTTCTCCCGTGCCGCTTGGTACGGTCTTTGAACAAAAATATGCTTGGCAAAATGTTGGAGTTCATTTTCCTCCATTTTCCATGGCTGACTGGTAGCACCGATCACCAACACCCGATGGCAGCGATTGTCCGCCGTGCTTGTGAACGAAAATGATGTGCAGCAGTTGCGCATTTGAAGCAAAAGTTCCGCTTTTGCGCGTTGCTTCCTCGTCTTGTACTGAAACGGCTGGTCATTTTCCGTCCCATGGACTAACAGCTCTTCAATCCCGTCTGTAAAATCATTTAGTTTATCAACTACGACAACCATTTTGTAGAGCTAGCTGTTTGAGCATAGTTCCCGAGATTAATGATCCAACGAAATAAGGACAAGAGTAACTTAGGCCGTGACCAGGGTGGCCATTTTGCCCCCTTTCGGTGGCATTTGCCACCTTTTTGGGGGTCTTGCCACATTTTGCAACCAATTTTGGAATTTTGTAAATTGTTTGAATTTTTGTAACAAAATGCCAAATTTTAGATTTATTCTTCGTTTTTTTCAATTTTCGAACTAAAAATGTCAAAAATTGACAATTTTTTACACAATTTTTCTCAATAAATTTTATTCACTTTCTCAAAAATTTCCCCGGCGGCGCCTATCGGCACTACTGGACAGCATTTACTTTTAATTTTTTCAAAAAATATCTTGAAAATTTGTAATTATAAAAATGGCTCACAATCCTTAAAATTAAACAATTTTTGGGACTTCTGTTATAAATCTCAACAAAATTTTTCAAAAATTTCCCTGCGGCGGCTATCGGCACCGCCGGCTCACCTAAGCATAATTTTTAGCTTTTTTAAGATTACGGCAAAAAAAAAACTGGACAAAATGAAACTCATTTTTGATTGTTCCGGTGTTTATGATTTATTTATATCCAACACTGATTTGCTCCAACTTGTGAGACGCAGTGAAAAATAAAACATTTGAAAAATTTGAATGTATTTCTGAACGATTTTGACGCTAAAAATTATGTGCCACCTTTTTTTAAAATTTTTGCCACCATTTTTAATCCCTGCGCCACCATTTTGGACTTTTGAGATGGCCACCCTGGCCGTGACTGATGAAAGAAAACTTTAGTCGAGTTGTCGTCAGTCAGAAGTCAGTATCATGGCGCTTTATCGAGCCCTACTTACGGCCTCCTTTCGGTAATTATTCTTTAATATTTTTTTTTGTTGGAATGCCTATATCATTCAATTCTTTTCCGTAAATGTATAAACCGATAAATATGACGGCAGACGGTTGAGCACTTTTGGCCACATGGAAAAGCATTTTAATAAATTCAATCGCATCATTTTCTTCTTTGGCAATAATAGAAGAGGCTGAAAGGCTAAACACCTTAGCATTAGCTTCTTTAGCAGCCGCTTGCGCCTACAAAAAACAAAAAAAAATAATATAATTGAAGACACTATTTTTCAATATATTATTATTTTATTGGATGTTAAGTGAGTACGCTGCAGCATCCCGACCCTGAAATACTGAATTTTTTCTCATTGCCCAACATTTGCCCTTCATATCACCACTACCCA
The DNA here is from genome assembly GCA_039877585.1 of Heterodera filipjevi. Classification (NCBI taxonomy): domain Eukaryota; kingdom Metazoa; phylum Nematoda; class Chromadorea; order Rhabditida; family Heteroderidae; genus Heterodera; species Heterodera filipjevi. The sequence continues at coordinate 11,106,174 of JBDPZO010000002.1, forward strand.
TAACAGGGTGCCCGGTGGAGGGGGAGCCGGAAAATCCGACACTGGAAAATCCGACACTGGAAAATTCGACTCAAGCGGAAAATCCGACACAAGCGTGAATATCCGACACTGGAAAATCCGACCCTACTTTAAATTTTTAAAAATTTTGAATTTTAGACTAATATTTAATTAATTTGCTATCCTTAAAATTAAAAAAAAACTAAATCAATATTACTTTGAACTTTAATTTCAAAATAATTTACTTTGAGTGTAAAAAAATGTTTGTATTCGTTTCATCACTTAGTAAAAATATGCTAAAATCAAGACAGGAATCTCTCCGAGATTTATGCAACTAGGAACAATCGGCACACTCTTCAATATTTGCGGGCAATATTCTACCGGATGGCAGAAAACATATAAAAAAACTTATTTAAATTAAGTTCGGATTATATTGATTTAGTTCACCAACTTTAAGGATATAAAATTAATTAAATATTAGTCTAAAATGCAAAAATTATTTTTAAAAATTTAATTAGTGTCGGATTTTCCAGTGTCGGATATTCCGCCTGTGTCGGATTTTCCGGCGGTGTCGGATTTTCCGCTTGAGTCGGATTTTCCAGTGTCGGATTTTCCGGTGTCGGATTTTCCAGTGTCGGATTTTCATAGAGCCGGTGGAGGTGCTAAGTCGTTCCGTAAATTCCGCCACTTTGGGCGTTTCATTAATTCCGTCGCTGCACAGATTTCCGACAAAAATTCGTTATCGTGCTGGGACGTTTGTTAAATTCCGCCATATTTTACAGTTTTTCCTAACATAATTCGTCATAACAACCAAATTAAATATTCCTGGTATCGTCCGATATACATATAGCCAAAAATATTTTATTTTTCATTCTCACAGTCCTATTTTCGTAAAACTTAATCAAATTTTTTGAAATTTGGAAGGTTAATAGAGACTACCCAATAGCTATCGGGCCATACCAAGCTTATTAAATTTGGTTGCCTTTTAGCAAAGTTATGTTCGAGTATGCTCGGGAATACTACTGTATTGAAAGTGCAACTCAAATTGCCAAAACTTACGAGCATTTCTTTTCCAGTTCCAGTTTCACCGAAGAATAAAATAGCGATTGGCGATGCCAAAAAGGTGTTGCAAAGGTGGGGGTACCGTAATTGAAGCGCTACAGTATCCTTCATGACTCTTTTTGTGTCCGTGTCGGAAATATCACTAATCCGTGGCCCAGCCTTTGTTGTGGGTATAATTATATATCGCTGTATTTCGATTCGTTTCTCAAGCAGGCTTATGATGCTTGCAGCTGTTGTTCCGATACCAGTGTTAAAAGTCTCAATTTCGCCTAAAATTTTTTTTTTTCGTTACTAATGGCGAACATTTAAAATTTAGCGTCCATTAAGTACTTTGCCTTGGCAATAAAACTCTGACAAGATACATATTACCCACTTAAATTTCTCAAGTTTTCTCAAACTATGTCATTGTGGGTCAATTTTGTTGTTTATGAAAAAATTATTTTTTCATTTTGAGTAGTTAGTTTAAACAATTTATAGTTTTTTTCTGATTTTTTGTTTCGATTCCATTTGGAAATGGTAAAATTCAAGAAGCTTGCCAAATAAAATATATCAATTCATTTGGCCTCATTTTTTAAAATTCACATACAAAAATGGTTTTGCCTAACGAATAAGTTTTCTTCTTTTAATTGCTTATTGCTTGGATAATTTATTTTTTGAATTATATGTGTTACCCCTGCACTGGTTGATCTGTTCCACCAGCAGTTCATCATTTTGTGTTGGGTTTAACAACAATAATTTTAGTGCTGAAAGAATTCTCATTGACATTTTGTCGCTACTTTTTGCTTCGTCAATTATTTGACAAAAAAGTGTCACGTCAGCATTAAATTGTATCTAAATAAAAATATGTTTAATAAATGGAACAGTGCTTTGATGCTAAGAAATAAACCGAAGAAGAAATTCGTACATTTTTACAATTTTTCTAGCAAATTTCTTTAATATTTTCAAATTTTTTTTTAGTTTTAAATCCTAAATATTTTCAAAAGATTTTGCAGGTGTATCACTAATATGATATTTATTTATAGTGGCCAATTTTGAAAAAAAATTTGTCAGAAAATCAATAGGGTCCCTCCCCCCCCCCCCATGGTTTTCAAAGAGTGCATTTTAAGGATAGCGCTATTTGTTGAATTAGCGAATCTTAATTATAATTATAATTCTTAAACTAATTAATTGTAATAAAATCAAAAAGCACGAATACAAATTATTGAAAAATTTTCATTAATGGTGACTTTTCATATAGCGCCGCATTTTCTGTATCTAAGACTTATGTGATCCCGAAATCAAGTTCAAAGACTTAGATTGTTAATGAGTCATCATAATTCAAAATTTTCGAAAATTCTTAGAGTATGTGTCCGGCGGTGCCGATAGGTGCCGCCGGGTAATTTTTGAAATTTGGGAGATTTTGATAACAAATTAGGGGAAAAAAACATTACTTTTTTTGGGAATTTTTCAAAAACTAGGGGCGCATCACTGGGAAAATTTAACCCCGTTTGTCCCCGGCCAAATGGGCCGGGGACGGAGAACGACGATGACCGGGGACGGTGAGCCGGGGCAATTGCAGGGGTGCGGGTATGTCCTGATTTATCAGATTAGTCCTGATTTGGAGGGTCCAAATCTGACAAAACAAAAATGTCCTCATTTGTCAGATTTGTCCTGATTTCAGACTAATGTTCTTATTTTGTCAATTTTATTGAAAATATTACTATTTTTTACAAATTTTAAAACGATGTCTTTTATATTTTTCAAAAAGTAATTCCATCTTCATTAGGAACCGGATTTATATGCACCAAAAAAGCCAAATATGCACCAAATTTTCAGCAAATTTTTAACAAAATAAATTAAAAAACAGGGCATGCATATTATTATTTTTTTCATATATAAAAACTAAAAATTTTTTTCAAGATTTTTGTCGGATTTTTTCAATTCAATTTTTCATTTTTTGGGATACTTTTTTTCAAATATTTTTAAAAGTTGTTTTAGGAAGTGTAAAGCAAAAAAGCGAAATATGTATGAAAATATGCACCAAAAATGCCAAATATGCAACCAATATTCAGTATGCACCAAACCCCAAAATATGCATCTGAAAAGTCATCGTACAAGATTCAAACCAAGTTACAAATACGGCGTTAATTAAAAAACCATCATTATGCAAAATTTTAACAAAAAACTAGTTATAACTTTGCTCTAAGGCTACCAAATTTTGTATGCTTGACGTCATTTGATAGCCCTAAGTCTACTCTATCAAAAAAAGTATGCATTTGCATACAAATCGGTCCTAATCATCATATATTTTGTGCCTTTATTAATCCATAGGAGTTTTTGTTTTTTGGTTTAATAATATACGTTAAACTTACTATTGTCAAGATGTGCTTCACTTTGATAAATTCGTAGTATGCTTCGTCTTCGTAATTTCCTTCTTTAATTAAAAATTAATTAGTTTCAAAAGAATCAGTAATGATTGTGGGATTTCTTTTTTCCGGATTAAAAACGTCCAAACTTGCACAGGGTCTTCAAATTTGGATGTGCGAATTTTATTTTTCGTGTTTTGGCCTTTTTGGCACTTTTGGATTTCAGTCATTGTGGCGGATTTAAGAAACGCCCATTTAAAGTATTTGAAATAAAGACTTTTTGATCAAAGCCGGGCCCGGTATCCGAAATTGTTACAAAAACTTAACTGATAAATTTAAAAGCAGAAAACGCGGCTTGTTTCAACAATTGGCAGTTTTTGTGATTCCATTAAAGGCAATATTCTTTTAAGTTCTTCAGACATGTGGTAATGGCTATTTATGTTCGCTTCCAAATATTTGAAAATGGATGCTATTTGCTGCACCACTTCATTGTCCAACTCTGTTGAGCTTCCAATACATTTAAACAAGTTATTCCTAAGGGAAGAATCGTACTCTTTTTGAGGATGTTGTGCCGCTATGATTGCGAGAATCCTTGCCGCGCTGATTAGCTCCGGTAGCTGTATGTTGCCTTCGGAACAAGCAATAAGTGGATTTTGCACACCAATTGAAACGAACGTGTTGTCAAGCAAATATCGATTGCCAGTATTTTTTAAGATTTCCTCAATTGTTGCACTAATGTCAGACTCTGCTTGAAGTGCAATATACGGGTTTGTGCTTCTTACTCTGCTCATTAACTTAAATAGGCTTGATTGTCTTGGTAATATTTGAACAAGGGATTTTTTTTTTTTGTATTAAAATAGAACAGTCAAAATTCATTGTCAAAATGCCGAAATGTCTCGGTATCTGAGTTGGATGCACTAATTTTTTTCTTTCTTTCTTAACTTAAAAATCGACTTGTTGGCTTACAGAACCTGGAACAGAACCAGATCTAATTCCCGAATCCCGAACAGGACAACTTGACATAGTCCTTAATGGATCGAAGTGAAAATTTTTAAATCCCGGCCAACGGGTCCAAAAACAGAATTGTTTTCGGAAATCCTGTCAGGCAAAAAGTTCTCGAATTAAGTATCCGGCTCTCTTAATACTAGAGCTTCCATTTTTAGGCAAAATAAGTCGCGAAAAAAAACTAAAATATCTCGTAAATTATAAAAAATTATAAATATTTTCTTCAAAATCAGAAATTTGATAAAAAGTAATAATTAGGGGCAGAGGTTGTAAGCTTTAAAAAAAAGCCAAAATGCCCATAAAATATGCCTAAAAACACCCTAAATCCTAATAAATGCGAAAAATACCAAAATATGACCTAAAATATGCACTAAAACTGCCCAAATATGACCTAAAAAGGCATAAAATGTACTAAAAATCAAATTAACGAGAAAAATTACAACTCATGATAAATTGGCCATTTTAAGCAAAGGCAAAAAATTTTTTAATTTTCTTAAATTTCTGTAAAAATATTTTTAAAGAGTATTTTAATTTTCAAATTATTTACCAAAATCTTCTCAAAAATTCAAATTTTTCGCTTTTATAGGGTGCCTTTTTTTAAATTTGACCAAAGTCGATTCTTAGGGGTGCTTTTTTCTTTTTTTCTTGCGTTTTTCTTAAGGAAGTTCCCGAAAAAATGCCGAAATATGCCTTAAAAGGCAAAAATGGCGAAATATGTTTTTATTTTTGAAAACCCCCAAAATATGCATTTATATAACTACCCGAGATTTGAGGATTTGACAACTGAGGATTCGACATTTAGAACCGACATTTGAGGACCCGGCACTTTAGGATACCGTACTTTTGAGGACACCGACTTTTGAGGAGCCGACACTTGAGGACACGACTTTTGAGGATAATTTACAAAAGCAGATGCATTGATAGATAAACTTATCCATTGCCAGTCGATAGACTTGGCCAAAATTAAATGTACAAAAGAAGATTAACAAATTTTCACCGTAGGAACATAAGCATTTAGACATAGTTCGAGATTAAGCATAATTGAAAATGGCCCAGCACCAATTTTTGCAATGCCTTAAATAAATTGTCACGTAGATTTATTAAAAAGGGAACGTGAAGAAATCTAAAGTAAATTACTTCAGCTTTGATCATTGCAATACCAATTGATACGCAAAGACTGAAAACTGAAATGACCCAAACTGTGACTAAAGACGTTTCCGAGCATGATGGCTTATGGGAAAGGGTCAGATTGCATCTGCTTTTGGAATAATTTGCAAAAAAAAAAAATGTTTTTTATTAGCACTGTATCCTCAAAAGTCGAGTCCTAAGTGTCGAATCCTCAAAAGTCGGGAAATCCTCAATAGTCGGTATCCTAAAGTGTCGGGTCCTCAAAAGTCGATGTCCTCATATGTCGGGTCCTCAAAAGTCGTATCCTCAAGTGTCGGTCCACAATTGTCAAATCCTCAAATGTCGCGCCACGATTTATATGCCCCAAAAACCTTCAATATAAGTGGCTAATTTTTTTGAGAAAAAATCCCAAAAACTTTCAATATAAGTGGCTAATTTTTTTGAGAAAAAATTCTTTCTTAATGTATAATTTTTAATCATTAGGGATTGTCTTTTTAGGCAAATGCCTAAAAATTTTTGCACACTTGTAACGTTGAGATAAGTACAAAAAATGAGTTTTTGCTTGGTTTGGTGCTTCTAGGATCAACTTTATAATGCCTATTTTTGCCTATTTTGGACTTTTTGTGCTTAATGCCTAGGCGCCTATTTTTGTGCCTATTTCAGCATTTTTGGTGCCTTTTTTCAAGGTTTTGAGTAATTTCATAAGGAAGATGCCATAAAAATGAAAAATAGACCCCCTAAGATGGGCTTTTAAAAATTAAAAAAAAGTATACCCCTAAAAACAAGAACTTTTTCTTATTTTTTAAAATCTTTCCTCATCCCATTTGAATGAGTTTTACGCAGGAAAACCTCGAAAAATTTTGATTTGTAACCTAAATAAAGAGAAATGACCATTTTTTGTGCTCAAAAATCTTTAATAAAAAAATTTTATTTGCCTATTTTGTGCCTTTTTGAGGGTTTTTGTGCCTTTTTAATGCCTATTTTGCGATTTTTTTTGCCTAAAAAGCCAATCCCTATTAATCATTTAAAATTCACTCCTTAAGTTTATTTTCATTTTATAGCATTTTATTAATGAGTTTTTAAAAATTCTGAAAATCTATACCAAAAACGGCGAAATAGGCACATAATGCTTATCTCAACGTTTTAAGAGGCCAAAATTATAGGCCTTTGAGTAAAAGAGAAAGCCCTATTAAATTACTCACAAATGTTGTCACATGGTTTAACAATTGGTCGTCAGCCTTTGAATGTATAAGTAATTTTTTCAAAGGCTGTACAGCGTCGGCCAGTGCAGCTTCGTTAGGCCGTATTTCGGCAATGATTGCGAGTGCGTGTGACGCTTCGATAACAGTATCCGGCGGCTTTACTCTTCCATCGCATGACAAACATTTGGCAAGCGATTCTATCATACCGGCTGCAAACAATTTGTCCAGTAGCCTTTCATTGATTTCGGTGTTGGTTTGAGTTTTAAACGCTTTTAGAATTTTAGACATGGCATTGACTTGCACTTTCGTGTTACTGCTCATTACACCATTAAAAAGCTAAAAATAGTATAGTAAATTTTTGAAAATGCATTGCTCCTGGCTGGGCGAGTTTTTAAGAATTTCGGTTTTTCATAAAAAATCACTTGTTGGGTTCCGTTTTTTTTTTTTATTTCGGCTTTCTGTTTTGCCACCGAATTTTTGGTTTCAGTCTACTAGGTGGTAATTACTAGGGCTGCGAATTATATTTTTTAAATACACTTTTGTCCTGGTTCTATTGGTGCACTATTTTCTGAAATGTTTCCCCCTATAATGATTGCCAAATAAAATACTCACAAAGGTTGCCACAGTGTTTAACAGCTCGCTATTTGCCTTCGGATTTTGAAACCAATCAATAAAACACTGCACATTTTCCTCAGATGCGTCTAGATTCGGTTGTTTTGCCGAAATGATTGCGAGTGCCTCGGCCGCTTGGTTAACAATCTCCGGCGGCGATTTTTTATGGTTGTGTTTGTTGCCGTGGTCGCACAAACAATGTATAAGTGGTATTGTCACACCGGCTGTATTGTATTTGTCGACCAGTTGTTCTTGCATTTCTTGCTTTGTCGCATATTTTTTGAGCTCTTTAACAAATTTCAGAGATCGCTTTATCTCTCACATCCGGGTTGGTGCTTTTCACCTCATCTAGAAGCTGAAACGAAACATGTAATGGTGATTGTTGTTTGCCCATCATTGAGTCCGTACAAAGAGGACTCAGCGGGGATTCACCCGTTAATCTCACCGGGATTTTTTTTATTTGAACGACCTTAGTGATTATTTAGGGTCCCCGACAGGCTTTTTACTGGGACCTTGAATGGAATTTAAAAAAAGAAATTGTTCCGAATTTAAAAATTTATAATGTGTGGGCGGCCGGTGGTGCCTTAAGCCGCCTGGAAAATTTCGAAAATTTTGATTAAATTTATTATTGATTTTCCTTAAAAATTATTTTTTGAGTCCAACTTTGAAAATTTAAAAGGATTGAGTGGCCGGTGATGATGTAAGGCACCGCCTCTAAAAAAATTAAAAATTTCATGAATTTTACTAAGAAAAATGGTTCAAACTTCAAAAATTTTACAATTTTCTTTCCAAATCTGCAATTTGGGTTCCGGAATTTTTAAATGTTTTTTTTGGAATTTTAATTATTTTTTTCATGTTTTTTTACCATCAATGTTTTTTGCTTTTAAAAAGTGTCATGCCATTTTTTGCACAGCTTATTAGGATTCGAGTGCTGCTGAATTCTGTCTTGAACCCCTGGGACAAATTCGCAGACCCGAGATGATTTTTAGTCTCAATCCCAAAATAAGTTTTAGTTATTTTTTTTACCCCAAAATAAGAAATTATAACAAATCTCTATATAGAAACAAAATCTATAAAAAAATATAAAGCGTTTTTTTTCAAAATTTTTGACAAAATAAATTAAAATTTTTCCTTTTAGGGGCCACTTATTTCAAAAAAAAATTTAAAGTTGATTCTTGGGGTGCTTTTTTGTTTTCTGTGTGTTTTCTTAAGAAACCCCCAAAGGATTGGCAAAATATGGACTAAAACGCAAAAATGGCGAAATATGGATTTATTCTCCAAATGGGATTACCATGCCCATACAGAAAATGTACGTATGTCATTTAGGGCTCCCAAACGAAAATTTTCCAAATTCAACAAATCAATCATTGCACTAAAATTATTTCCCGATATCAGTATTTTTTAGCTGTTAAGCTTTGAAACGTGACTTAATTTTCAATTTTGAAAGGAGGGGTCGGCGGTGCCCATAGGCGCCACCGGGAAAAATTTTGTGTGTATTTTGGTAAGAGATTTTACACAAAAATATCGAAACGGGTCAGTTTGGCGTGGCCGTTTTGGCGTGGCCGTTTTGGCGTGGCAGTTTTGGCGTGGCCGTTTTGGCGTCGTTGGTTTAATGGATATAACTTTTCTCAGAGTCAACCAAACTAGATATTCTTAGTATCTTTCGACAGTTCTTGGTAAGTTCTATAAGTCTACAAAATTTCAAAAAATTTGGTTAAGCTAAAAAAATTTTATGTTTAAAAAAGTACAAAAATTTGAGAATTTTGAAAATTTTCGTTTTTTGAAAGCAACTTTTTGTTAGCTTGACGAAATTTTTTGCAATTTTGTAAGCTTATAGAGCTTACAAAGAGCTATCGAATCATACTAAGAAAATTAATTTTGGTTGTCTTTGAGAAAAGTTATATCCATTATATCCAACGACGCCAAAACGGCCACGCCAAAACTGCCACGCCAAAACGGCCACGCCAAAGTGGCCACGCCAAACTGACCCCGACCGAAAAATATGATCTAATTTTTGGTGTTTTAAAGATAATTTTTGATTAAGCCTATGGAGGTCCGGTGGTGCCGGTAGGTCCGTCCCACCGGGAGAAATTTTGAAAATTTATGGCCCATCTGTTAACAGGTTTTCCCAAAAAAAATCAATTTCGTTTCTTATTTTGTTTACCTCAAATATCCATAGTCAAGATTCATAAAAACCAACATTTGGTGATGGTTTCAAAATGCAATTTAAAATAAAAACGAAAAACTCTGATAAAATCAATAACCCTAACCTACGCCGGGTTCGATACCGAACCAAAGGCCTTTTTTTGCAAATATTTGATAGAAAGTGCGGAAAACCAATATATATATATATTATTTTCTATATCTAATCCATTTATTAGGTCGATCACTGAGAATTTCTACCACCTTTTTTTATTTACCTTTTCCTTTGCTGATGATGACCCTACACCGAATGAAGTAGGCAACACAGAAAGAAGAAGAGCGAGCACAATTTTAACTCCTCGCATTATATCTTAAAGTTTTTCTTAGGGAGGTAAAAGGTCATGTAAATTAGTGGCCGATCATAATCGGGAAAACATAGACCGGCACTTAAAAGGGGCTAACAGGATCCCGAATGGAACCTATCAAAACAACACAAAAAAATCCCTGCCGGTGTGCCAATACTCATCGATTATAGGGAGCAGAAAGAACAAAAAAACAGAAATTTCGAGATCGGGATACCGAAATGGGGAAATAGGAATTGTGAGCAGAAATTAATTTTTGCATTATTTCTTAAAGTTTGTTGGGGAGAATAAAGGCATATAAAAAACGGACGAAAAGCTGAATAGTTGCCTAAGTTTTTTATACCTTTAGATATTAATCTATTATTTATTAAGGACGTCAATTACCCTAAGAGAGAGATCCTTTCAAATAGGGTTAAGCCCCGACGCTTCGGGGAGAGAAAGTCGGGGATCGGGGAGGAAATTCCCCGAAAGAATTTGTCGGGGATGGCTGGAGAAATTAAAAAAATGTCGGGGAGCAACACCTACGTCGGGGAGTAAATTTTCATAAAAAATCGAAAAAAGGATAAAAGAAGAAATCCCAGAACAAAAAAGTCTTAAAAACTCATTTAAAGACATTTCCATCTTATTTGAAGTGCAATTGACGACTTTCGTAATTCCCCGACACTTGTCGGGGCTTAACCCTACTTTCAAATATAAGTCAACCTAAACTGTTAGCTAAAGCATATTTAGCGCCAGAGCCAAAAAAGCTAAAAATTGGCAATAGTAGTAAATCGACCATGCTCTCTCTATACGATAAAAGTGGCTTTAAAGTGATTTGAGCAGTCACAGTTCGGAATGTTCCCTTGTCAGCTTTGAATCTCCCCTAATATAAAACCGTGCATATTAAATATTTCAAGAGAGGTATTTGTATAGGGAAATACTTATTGCTCTGTTCAAACATATACAAATGTTACTATTTGAGTAAAGCATATTCTATTATTGGAAAATGGCGACTAAAGCCCATTCCTATTTAATATTTTGGCTAATCTGAATGTAATATGACGTGTATGTTATGTACAATGAGCCGAAAAAGTGATGTGTCATTATTTTATTCGGTCTCACTGACTTTTCATTGGCCGAATCATACTGTATGGTTTGATCATCATCAAATCTTTGTCCATATTTCTCTATTGGAATATACGCATATTATGTAAGTGGAAAAGCCATTCTCAGGAATATTGGACTTTATGAATTTCTTTTGGTTGTGTATTGTTGTGGCATTATTTAGCACTATGAAAAAATGCTAGCTTTACATTTTTTACCCTACAAATATTTGACTTTTCCTTAGCTGACAAAGAGGGGAATAAAAAAATTATGCACTTTATATACATTTCTGAAGTGTATTCATGTTTATGCTTCTTTTTTTTTGGATATATGAATATAAGGGTGCTAGGACGAGTCGGGGGCGTTTGGGCCCCGACGTTTGGGCCCCAAGCCAAAAAAAAAAAAAATCCGGCGAAACTTCTATTTAGAAGTTAAAAACAAAAACAAAAAAAATATTTTATGACGATTTTTGAAAATCATAGGGGGGACCCTTTTGATTTTTTGACAAATTTTTTTTTTCAAAATTGGCCAATTAAATGTAACTTTCGTGGTCAGCAACATCAAAAACATTTTTTATTACAAAAAAGCCGACAAAAAAAAATTGGTAAAAGAGAAAAGGGTCCCCCCTTTGATATGTTTTTTCCAAAAACACCACTTTAGGGATAGCGCCAAAAATCCCATGCAAAATTTTTTAAACCTAACCCCCTAGTTTTTTTGAAAACCTAACCCACTGGTTTTTAGGAAATTGGACCCTCTGTTTTCCTAAAAACCTTACTCCCTAATTAAAAAAAAGAGAAATAGATGTGTCTTCAAAAAAAACTAGGAGTAGGTCTTCAAAAAAACTAGGGTTAGGTTTTTAAAAAAAAGCTAGGGTTATTTTTTCAAAAAAAAAAACTATTTTTTGGCTTGGGGCCCAAACGACGGGGCCCAATCGACCCCGGGGCCCGAAGGTCGAACCAAACGTGGGGGCCCAAACGAGCCAGCCCCGCTAGGACGAAGTACGAATAGTGCAAGTGGGGGTTTTCGGAGGAAGGTCAGTTTCAGTACGGAAAATAAATTTATTTAATTGACATTTAATAAAAATAAATTTTAACTTGTTAAAATAAATAAATTTTGATGCAAGGAAGAGAGAAATACAATAATGAAATTTTAAATTCAAGTATATGCATATACCGTACTCAACTGTGAACCGACAACTCCGAACCAGCCAATTTAGAACCTCACTTGATCAAATTCTGCAATTTAGGTATCATACGAATGCTTTACGTGTTTTGAAGCTTTTATTAAGACATTGTCAGGCGATTTAATAACTAGCTAAAAAGTTTCAACTTGAAATGTTGTAATAAATTCCAAATTTTTATGAGTTTTCATTTATAATTTTTTATATAGATTATTTTTTTGATTTTTGAAGAACTAATAGACCTCTTGAAAGTCTTTCGAATGTCCAAAATTGCAGAATTGGATCATGTTCGAAAAAAGTTATGAGGTTCTAAAGTTGGCTGATCCGGAAACGGCGGTCCGGAATTGTCCCATTCCGCCCCTCCCTATCTTTTTGTGTAGATTCCTTTTAAAACTAATAAATATATAGCTAATTAGTATTTGTTGTTTATCCAAATTTTTGATGAATTACCGAGGTTCGCCTCTTACTGGGGGGGCTCGACTTTTCAGTGGCTGTGGTGCGCAGTGCACCTACTCTACTTCCTCCCCTTTCCACCCTTTGTGGGTTTATTCGGCTCCCGTGAGTGATGGGGGGATTTTGATGCCGTGACGGGGGTTGCTAAATGATGCAATTAAAATCGCCAACGCCAGGAAGAGTCGAACTTGAGAATCCAAATGTCTGGGCTGTAGACCATTTAGCCAAATGGTCTAAGCCCAGACACAACAATAGCAATGTCAACAGCTTTTCGTTGGCTCTTCAAATTTAGCGACTTAATAATTATGGCGAGTTTTGTTTGCTCAGACGACGGCGGGCAAAGGTCATGAAAAATCCTCCAACATCACAAAAATGGAGTACAAAAGGCGAGCCTAAACAATTCAGCCCATCAGAAAGCCTTAATTCATTCAATTTTAATTCCGACTTTTCCTCAGCTAAATGCGCTCACAAACAGCACTGCTCCTCTGGTTGGTTATGGCATTGCTTGTCGTCGTCCAGTGTTCGTCTGATAGCTCTTCCGAAAGTGAGCAGCAAGCCCGTCCCGACGACTACCCAGAACCGGCGCCAAATGATGGTTGGAAGTTGTTGAAGCAACCCGCCGGTCGCAAGCGTGTAAACAGAAAACCGACAAGACGCCCTCCCCACAAGGCACACCCTTTCCCACTGCCACGCCCAGTGCCCAAGAATGAGAACTAAAGGAAGAAAAAGTCGGAAAGCTAAGAGAAAGAAAACGATGGAAAGCAATAATAATGATTCGTTGGGATAATTAATAATAATTAAAAATAATTCATTTTTGGCATTGTAAAAGGTATATGCATGTATTGATAATTAGAAACAAGTTCAATAATCACATAAACGATATGATGAAAGATGAGATTCATTTGTTTATTAAGATCTGGGTAATAATACATAGTAAAGTTTATCCCCTATTTTTTGAAAGTTTTTTTAATTTAGAGTAAAAAAAACAATCTTAGGGGGTTTTCGGGTCGCTGATCACGAATATATTCAGGCCAATTCTGAACTTTGTCCCTCGAGTCTCGGTGTCAAGTCTCGGTCTCAGTTCTCGAGTCTCGGGAAATTTACAACTCTCAAATTGCCTATCTTCTTTTGTTAGCAGTCATATAGTAATATAAACTTTTCTTTTTTTTAATTTTCGGCTTTTTTTCAAAATAATATAGAGCAAGGCACAGGTTCCAAGGTGCTGCCAGGAATATGAAACCTGTTGGGCGGTGGCTACTGAAGATTCCCTAAAATGTCCAATTTTTTGAATAAGTTTTGATAAACATATGTAATCTTCTTAATTTCCATAAATCTTTAAAAATTTAACAGATTAATTTTTTTGCACCGCTTAAAATGAGAACAAGTTGACTTAATCCTGCCAAAAAGAGAGACCCAACTGATTGCTTATTCCAAAAAAAAATGTTGCTTTCTTCTCAATCGTTTTCGCTAGACATACTTTTTTTTATTTGCAATATTTGACTAAAATCCTTAATAATTGATTTGGCCCTTTAGGTAAATCTAAACAATCTAAAATTATCTATTAACAAATTTTTTTAAATTCTCTCCGAACCACTATTTTTTCGATTATCATTTTCCAAATGTATGTCTTTACTCGAAACAGAAATAGAAAAATGTCGAAATCACATACAAAATAGCAAGTCAACAAATGACAGATAAAAGAATCAGTTTTCCATCAGCAGAACAGAAAAAAGAAAGCCAGAAAAAAAACAGAATGACAAGAATGGTAAAAGACCAAAGAACTTTTTATTTACGTCAAAAAAAGAGCGATTAAATATAGAATTTCGACTTAAACGCGAAATTTTTAACATCCCCGAATATTCTTTTATACAAAATTTGTCGAAATGTTGAAAAGAAATGAAGATTTGACAGGCAATAGTTTTTTTTCAAAATAAGGGTAATTCGAATGTTCCTTACGGTCTCACATGTCTAGCGCCGAAAGCCTCCCTCCCCTTACGCTATATTCAGTGCAGCTGGAGGTAAGTTAACCGGATTAAGTTACCCGCAACTCGGGGTTGTTCTTTTAGTACGGGTAACGGGTAAGTTAACCCGCAGTGAGGCTAGGTTAACCCTTACGTCTTTTTTTTGGTACGGGCCCAGGGCTGCCAGATTTAAATGGAACTAACTTTTTTTAATGGACTGAAAAGGGAGAGCCCGACGCTGCCGATAGCACCACCGGGATTAAGATTTGGGTCTGATTTATTAGCAAATTTTGAGTAAAATTACCAATTTCGTGTTTAGAGAAATCTAATGGCAAAAGGTGTCCAGGCACCGCCGGAAAATTTTCAAAATGATGTTTTTGTATGGAATTAGTCCTTTTTAAGAATGTGTCACTTCTGCAACCCAAAAAATTTGGAAAAATCTTATATTTTTAGTTGACGTAAAAATAGAAAAATACCGTGAACAATCGAAAACTGTATAACGAGTAGACACATTTAAAATAATGGAACCTGTTGGCGCATAATTAAATCCACCATTTTTACTGAATTTTAAATCGGAATTTAACTTTTCTCACAGAAGTAAAAAAATAAAAAATGCTGGCTGGCATCATAGGGTAACTCTTAATTCGGCATCCGTCCCGATTCGGTCCGCCGGGAATGTTCCCGGCCGTCGGCGGCGCCAAAGACGGGTTCCCGACCCTCCCTCTCGTCGCTAATCTTTCGCGACATATTATGTAAGTGGAAAAGCCATTCTCAGGAATATTGGACTTTATGAATTTCTTTTGGTTGAGTATTGTTGTGGCATTATTTAGCACTATGAAAAAATGCTAGCTTTACATTTTTTACCCTACAAATATTTGAATTTTCCTTAGCTGACAAAGAGGGGAATAAAAAAATTATGCACTTTATATACATTTCTGAAGTGTATTCATGTTTATGCTTCTTTTTTTTTTGGATATATGAATATAAGGGTGCTAGGACGAGTCGGGGGCGTTTGGGCCCCGACGTTTGGGCCCCGACGTTTGGGTCCCGACGTTTGGGCCCCAAGCCAAAAAAAAAAAAATCCGGCGAAACTTCTATTTAGAAGTTAAAAACAAATAAAAAAAAATATTTTATAACGATTTTTGAAAATCATAGGAGGGACCCTTTTGATTTTTTGACAAATTTTTTTTTTCAAAATTGGCCAATTAAATGTAACTTTCGTGGTCAGCAACATCAAAAACATTTTTTATTACAAAAAAGCCGACAAAAAAATGGTAAAAAAGTAAAGGGCCACCCCTTTGATATGTTTTTTCCAAAAACACCACTTTAGGGATAGCGCCAAAAATCCCATGCAAAATTTTTTTAAACCTAACCCCCTAGTTTTTTTGAAAACCTAACCCACTGGTTTTTAGGAAACCGGACCCTCTGTTTTCCTAAAAACCTTACTCCCTAATTAAAAAAAAGAGAAATAGGTGTGTCTTCAAAAAAAACTAGGAGTAGGTCTTCAAAAAAACTAGGGTTAGGTTTTTAAAAAAAAGCTATGGATATTTTTTTTTAAAAAAACTATTTTTTTGGCTTAGGGCCCAAACGACGGTGCCCAATCGACCCCGGGGCCCAAACGTCGGGGCCCAAACGAGCCAGCCCCGCTAGGACGAAGTACGAATAGTGCAAGTGGGGGTTTTCGGAGGAAGGTCAGTTTCAGTACGGAAAATAAATTTTAACTTGTTAAAATAAATAAATTTTGATGCAAGGAAGAGAGAAATACAATAATAAAAAAACTAATTTTAAATTCAAGTATATGCATATACCGTACTCAACTGTGAACCGACAACTCCGAACCAGCCAATTTCGAACCTCATAACTTTTTTTTAGCTTGATCAAATTCTGCAATTTAGGTATCATACGAATGCTTTACGTATTTTGAAGCTTTTATTAACACATTGTCAGGCGATTTAATAACTAGCTAAAAAGTTTCAACTTGAAATGTTGTAATAAATTCCAAATTTTTATGAGTTTTCATTTATAATTTTTTATATAGATTATTTTTTTGATTTTTGAAGAACTAATAGACCTCTTGAAAGTTTTTCGAATGTCCAAAATTGCAGAATTGGATCATGTTCGAAAAAAGTTATGAGGTTCTAAAGTTGGCTGATCCGGAAACGGCGGTCCGGAATTGTCCCATTCCGCCCTCCCTATCTTTTTGTGTAGATTCCTTTTAAAACTAATAAATATATAGCTAATTAATATTTGTTGTTTATCCAAATTTTTGATGAATTTAATAAATATATGCTGTGTCTTCAAATAGTCTACAGCCCAGCCCAGACACAACAAAAAGGATTCTCAAGTTTTTGTAACTCTGAACGTGACCAGTTCAGACACAAGGAGTGTTGATATGCCGCTCCTTTTACCGAGGTTCGCCTCTTACTGGGGGGGCTCGACTTTTCAGTGGCTGTGGTGCGCAGTGCACCTACTCTACTTCCTCCCCTT
The DNA here is from genome assembly GCA_039877585.1 of Heterodera filipjevi. Lineage (NCBI taxonomy): Eukaryota > Metazoa > Nematoda > Chromadorea > Rhabditida > Heteroderidae > Heterodera > Heterodera filipjevi. The sequence continues at coordinate 11,123,193 of JBDPZO010000002.1, forward strand.
TCCACCCTTTGTGGGTTTATTCGGCTCCCGTGAGTGATGGGGGGATTTTGATGCCGTGACGGGGGTTGCTAAATGATGCAATTAAAATCGCCAACGCCAGGAAGAGTCGAACTTGAGAATCCAAATGTCTGGGCTGTAGACCATTTAGCCAAATGGTCTAAGCCCAGACACAACAATAGCAATGTAAACAGCTTTTTCGTTGGCTCTTCAAATTTAGCGACTTAATAATTATGGCGAGTTTTGTTTGCTCAGACGACGGCGGGCAAAGGTCATGAAAAATCCTCCAACATCACAAAAATGGAGTACAAAAGGCGAGCCTAAACAATTCAGCCCATCAGAAAGCCTTAATTCATTCAATTTTAATTCCGACTTTTCCTCAGCTAAATGCGCTCACAAACAGCACTGCTCCTCTGGTTGGTTATGGCATTGCTTGTCGTCGTCCAGTGTTCGTCTGATAGCTCTTCCGAAAGTGAGCAGCAAGCCCGTCCCGACGACTACCCAGAACCGGCGCCAAATGATGGTTGGAAGTTGTTGAAGCAACCCGCCGGTCGCAAGCGTGTAAACAGAAAACCGACAAGACGCCCTCCCCACAAGGCACACCCTTTCCCACTCCCACGCCCAGTGCCCAAGAATGAGAACTAAAGGAAGAAAAAGTCGGAAAGCTAAGAGAAAGAAAACGATGGAAAGCAATAATAATGATTCGTTGGGATAATTAATAATAATTAAAAATAATTCATTTTTGGCATTGTAAAGGGTATATGCATGTATTGATAATTAGAAACAAGTTCAATAATCACATAAACGCTATGATGAAAGATGAGATTCATTTGTTTATTAAGATCTGGGTAATAATACATAGTAAAGTTTATCCCCTATTTTTTGAAAGTTTTTTTTAATTTAGAGTAAAAAAAAACAATCTTAGGGGGTTTTCGGGTCGCTGATCACGAATATATTCAGGCCAATTCTGAACTTTGTCCCTCGAGTCTCGGTGTCAAGTCTCGGTCTCAGTTCTCGAGTCTCGGGAAATTTACAACTCTCAAATTGCCTATCTTCTTTTGTTAGCAGTCATATAGTAATATAAACTTTTCTTTTTTTTTAATTTTCGGCTTTTTTTCAAAATAATATAGAGCAAGGCACAGGTTCCAAGGTGCTGCCAGGAATATGAAACCTGTTGGGCGGTGGCTACTGAAGATTCCCTAAAATGTCCAATTTTTTGAATAAGTTTTGATAAACATATGTAATCTTCTTAATTTCCATAAATCTTTAAAAATTTAACAGATTAATTTTTTTTGTTTAATTTTTTTGCACCGCTTAAAATGAGAACAAGTTGACTTAATCCTGCCAAAAAGAGAGACCCAACTGATTGCTTATTCCAAAAAAAAATGTTGCTTTCTTCTCAATCGTTTTCGCTAGACATACGTTTTTTTTATTTGCAATATTTGACTAAAATCCTTAATAATTGATTTGGCCCTTTAGGTAAATCTAAACAATCTAAAATTATCTATTAACAAATTTTTTTAAATTCTCTCCGAACCACTATTTTTTCGATTATCATTTTCCAAATGTATGTCTTTACTCGAAACAGAAATAGAAAAATGTCGAAATCACATACAAAATAGCAAGTCAACAAATGACAGATAAAAGAATCAGTTTTCCATCAGCAGAACAGAAAAAAGAAAGCCAGAAAAAAACAGAATGACAAGAATGGTAAAAGACCAAAGAACTTTTTATTTACGTCAAAAAAAGAGCGATTAAATATAGAATTTCGACTTAAACGCGAAATTTTTAACATCCCCGAATATTCTTTTATACAAAATTTGTCGAAATAGAGTTGAAAAGAAATGAAGATTTGACAGGCAATAGTTTTTTTTCAAAATAAGGGTAATTCGAATGTTCCTTACGGTCTCACATGTCTAGCGCCGAAAGCCTCCCTCCCCTTACGCTATATTCAGTGCAGCTGGGGGTAAGTTAACCGGATTAAGTTACCCGCAACTCGGGGTTGTTCTTTTAGTACGGGTAACGGGTAAGTTAACCCGCAGTGAGGCTAGGTTAACCCTTACGTCTTTTTTTTTGGTACGGGCCCAGGGCTGCCAGATTTAAATGGAACTAACTTTTTTTAATGGACTGAAAAGGGAGAGCCCGACGCTACCGATAGCGCCACCGGGATTAAGATTTGGGTCTGATTTTTGGAAAAAATCTTATATTTTTAGTTGACGTAAAAATAGAAAAATACCGTGAACAATCGAAAACTGTATAACGAGTAGACACGTTTAAAATAATGGAACCGTGTTGGCGCATAATTAAATCCACCATTTTTACTGAATTTTAAATCGGAATTTTCTTTTCTCACAGAAGTAAAAAAATAAAAAATGCTGGCTGGCATCATAGGGTAACTCTTAATTGGCTTTATTAGCTTGTTAAATCAAGTTTCATTTACTTTCTTTAAAAAAAAGACAAAAAAAAAAAATTAACTTTTGTTGTTTTTATGTCCATAATTTTGTTAAAGTAATGAATTTTTCTGAAATTCAGCAAGCTAATAATCAATTCAAGGGTATCGTTTACTTCTTAGGTATTGCAAAAATTTAGCAGAAAATTCAGTAACAATGGCAGTTTTAAGAAGCGCAACAACACCAAAGAAAGTTTTTCAAGTCGAAATTAAAGTGTCGGGACCATTTGACAGTTGACGGAGTGATGGGTTTTCGCAAAATTTTCCAATTTCTTCACGTTCTCCTCGCTTGTAAATGGCTTAAAATTTTTAAATTCAATTTAAAGGATCCAAAGTGATAGGACGACCTGCACATGCACTCCTTTCGCTCCTTTGCGCTTTTCAAGGCTGGCTGCTTTGCAAAGAGTTCGCAGTTCGTCAAATGAATAATTTTCCGTCTCACTGGCCAATTTTCTATAATAAAAGGAAGAATACCATGTTTTTTTGAGAAAATTTGGGTTGGAATTTTTAAAATAAGATTAGATAGGAAGTTGAAATTTTAGAAAAATTGGGGACAGGGACGCAAAAATTTTCAAAGTAAGCCGAGAATGAAAAATCCCTTGGGAGATTTCGTTGTCATATGGCAGAAATTTAGGAATAAGATGTTCCTCACCCAGAAAAACGTTGTTTTTTTTGAGTTACACATAAGGTACTTACCTAAATTCTTCAGAGCTCATCTGAAAATCCTTTTGATTTTCTTCAACAATTTTTCTTAACATTTGCTCCCGTGCTTTTGTGTTTGGCATTTCAACATAAATGCGCTTGGCAAAACGTTTGAGCACGTTTTCATTCATTACCCATGGCTGATTCGAGGCACCAATCACCAACACCCGATGGCGTCGATCATTGGCCGAGCTTGATGACAACGATGATGATGACCAGCAGTTGTCCATTTGGTTCAGAAATGCAGCCCTTACGCGTTGATTCGATGTGTAGCGCATGAGCTCTTCATTTTCCGTCTCGCTGTCTAATTTCTTTTCGATATCCATCCAATGGCCTAACAGTTCGTCAATTTCATCTGTAAACAAAGCGGTTTTTGGGTACCAAACAGGGTTAGGACGAGTCCCGAAAATCACGAGTACGCGTAAAACGAGTAACGAGTATTGCCTAAAATCACGAGTAACGAGTAATTTTTATTTTAAATTTCAATTACGAAAGTTCATTTTGATGCTTCGCTTTCAAATGTTCCACATTTTTTTTATCATTTTGAAAAATGAAATATTTTTGAGAACGAAACAAAAACTTTAAGCGAATGGACCCGGCGGTGTCGATAGGCGCCGCCGGGGAAAATTTCATAATTGAAAAAAACAAAAAGAAAAATAAAAAAATTTAGTGAAGAAAAATATATTAAAGATAGAGAAGGAAAAAAAAAGCGCGGAGCGCCCTCTAGAAGCAATGTTAAATAGCGAAGCTATTTCAATTTTATGGAGATTTTATTTATGACTATCAGTGCCCATAGGGCATTTGTTATAATTGGGATAAGCATTGATAAAAATAGATTTATCACGAATTTTTCCTCCTAAATTTTCCTTTTCTCCAATTTTTCTCAACAATTTCTTACTCGGACCCCCATTCTTACTAGTCCATAAAATTACTCGTTACTCGTGGCAAAATACGAGTAATGTGAACTAGTCCAAATCCCACCCCTGGTATCAAAGATGGCAATCAATTAGTGGAATTGTTTAATAGTAGCGGATACAAAGACAAAAAAAAAGTTGTGGATGTGCCAAAAGGTAAAACCATATCCAAAATTTAATAATATATCCCAATATTTTGCGTTATTTCTAAATTCTCAACCGAAAATATAGTAATACAATATATCCCAAATTTTGCACTATTCCGAAATTCTCAGAGTATGTCGACAAATGTATTAACCAATGTAAATGATGGCGGACGGCTGAGCATTTTTGGCCAATTTGAAAAGCATTTTGATAAACTCAATCGCATCATTTTCTTCTTTGGCCATGATGAAGGAAGCTGAGACGACAAACAGTATGGCACCAGACTCATTCGCAGTAGCTCTTGCCTACAAAATACCTTGGACAGAGTTTGCAGTTCGGTCCGGTACCAAATTTTCCGTTATGTACAAAATTTATTTCAAATTTATCATAGGACTGAAATATTCATAAATTCCAATTCATAAATTTTGTCCGAGATTCTCTTCTTGGAGATTTATAAAAACACCTGAACAAATTACCTAAGATGCCAAAAAGATATTTCTCTATTATGAATCCTTTTGGGGCATTTGGGATTGAGGCAATGCAATTTGAAACCGATTAGCCGCGCAAATGTCTGGCCGCAATTTCAGGACCGCAAATGTGCTATATAACACAGTAAAGAGCATTCAATCAAGCTTTTTTTTTCTTAATTGGTGACCCCAAAACACACACGACTCCCACGTTGCCAACCGTGCCGGGATTCTTCGAAATTGCGCCACCATGGGCGTTTCTGACTCCTCTTTCCTCAGGTATGTCATAAAAAAAAACCGGGAACGGGAACACGCTCTGCGGGACTCCCGCCAGGGTCCCCCGCTCCCGCCTGGTCCATGGATTTTGAGTTATGCGCTTAGCTTTTCCCTGCCAAGGCATGCTTACGAGATACCAATCTATCTCTCTATCTAACCAACCTCATCCGTCCTTTCTGCAAATGGTATCGATTCACCCACCCAATTTTTAATCTTCCCACTTACGAGCGATTCTTTTCCTGTGCCGGATGCACCGAACAATAAAATGGAAATAGATGGTGCCAAGAATGTGTTGGAATGGTCGGAGTGCTGTAATTGAAGCCGAATGGTTTCTTCCAAGATTTTTTTTGCTTCCGAATTGGCAACATCGCGGAACAGTGGGCGCGCCGTTGTGGGCGCAATGTAACCGTGGCGCCGTACTTCGAGCATTCTGTCAATTAGGTCAGTTGTTGCTGTTGTAATAAACGCCTTGTTTTCATCTATAAATGATTTGTCTATTACGCAAATCCCGGTTCAGAAACTTTATCAAATAAAAAATAATAATATTTTACTCAATTTTAGCCCAAAATATTTAAAAAAAAAAATAACAATTTTTTGAATTTTTTTAGTTTTGCAATGAGGTTGGTTTGTGTTTACCACGGCATTGGTCGAGCTGTTTAATTAGCTTCCCATCTTTTGTTCTTGGGGTTTCCAACAAAACTTTAAATACCAAAAAGACTTTTTTAATTTTCTCAATCTTTTTTGTGTTATTGCTTCTTTCGTTGAGTATTGGACAAAGAAAGGTAACGTCGCCACGAATTTGAATATAAAAAAGGAACATAAATTATTTTCGCTTGAGAATGTAAAAAAAAAATTTGCTAATGAATTTGGTACAATTTTCAAAATTATTTTTGTGGGTGCGCCAAGAAAACCAATGAAAAACCTCTTTTTTTAATTTTATTTTTTAATTTAATTAATAAAATATTTTCCATTCAAATTCGAGAACTCTGGAATTAATCCAAACCTAAGAAATTTAGTATTGCCGGCCTTCAAATTTTGAAATTATATAACAATAAAAGCCTATTAAACCAAAATTTAATTTAAAACATACTATGGTCATTATTTGCCCGACTTGCATATTATCGGCAGGGCCCCATCGTTCTTTAAATAAAAACATTAAAATTTGATTGCATTATACCTGTCATACGACATCAAAAAGAAAATTCGAAAATTGAACTTAAGGCCCCTAATATGGGAAATTGAATTGGATGTCGTCTGACGTCCCTGGTTTGCACAAGGGTTGAAGGGCCCGGAAATGGTCCCACAATTTTGGTATTATGATAGGATACAAAAATGCCAATGTATTCAAAATGGAATTTTCACTGTTTTGGAATTTGTTGCGACAATTGAAAATAATATTAGCTTAGTCTAAAACTAAAATATTCTGTTGAAAAATTTCTTATATTATTATAAACATATTTATTTCAAAACTATAGGCGAAAAATTTCTCAACGAATGCATTTGAGCACCACAGCAAACGATGCTTGATGTCTTTGAAATAATGATTTGAAATTTTGCGCCTTTTTTTTTGTTATATTTGCGATCGGAGTCTGGATCAAAAAAAAAAAAAAAAAAAAAACTAAACTGATCAAAACTTGAGCAATCCCCGCAGCTGTTTCAACAATTTGCTTGTTTTTCAATTGCATTAGAAGCAAACTGAGTTTAATTAGTTGGTCATTCCAATAGTAACTGCTGTCGACTAATGCAAAATTGCTTATAATGGCTAACAATTGCTTTAACAGTTCATCGCCCGCATAATCCGGGTTTTCAAGCCATTTGCATAGCGGATCAATGACCTTCCATTTCGTCAATTCATTAGGCTCGTGTGCCGCGATGATTTCAATTGCCCGTGCCGCGTTGGACACAACTTCGAGCGACAATGGCGGCGATTGTGGATAATTTATATCTTGGTTGATTTTGCCATCGTTTGACAAACATTTTTTAAGGTAATACGTCACTTCTAATCTGACGAATTTGTCTAACAATTCTTTGTTGTTGGTTTTTAGACTGTGCTCGAGCGTTTCACGAATGTCAGTAATTGCTTTGAATCGCACAGCCGGATTGTCGCTTTTCACTTGTGACTCCAGCTTAAATATTTTGTGATGAAAAATAGTCGGGTTTTTTATGTCCAAGTGGTTGCATTCTATGATGATGACAGTGATGATTGCAAATCCAATCCGTTTTAATGCCGGCCCACATTCTCGAATTTAGACCTGTCCTAATCTAGGTGTCCCACTCCGAGCCCAGGGATTGTGCGGAACTGCTGGAATCCCGCAGGATAATCAGATTTTGGCCTAGTCTCGGTTCTTATTGCTAATTTTTTTTTGGTCCTGAATCGTCCATTAGCTTTTTGTTTTTGTCTCCGTCGCGACATTCAAATAGCAAATGCAGAAGCCGAGTAAATTCAAAAATATGGGTCTGGTCTATAATAATTATTGGGTTTAAGTGGAAATAAACATAAATCACTTCTTCTGGGGTCAGTCGCAGCGGTGCAAATAATGCAGTGGGCACAAAACAAAGGAGAATACCAAGCATAAAAATAAGACTTTGCATTATATCTAAAAATTTCTTAGAGGAAAATATAAAAAATAAATGAATAAATAAATTTAAGACCGGCCGAAATTCGGAAAAGCAGCAATCGATTTAAAAAAAAGAAACCTATCATGGTCCCGAATGGATTACGCCTGTTTTCCAAGATTTTGAGTCCGATACCATTTGGGCATTTATAAAAATAACGAATCCCATAGACGCCAATTTCCGATTATCGATCCCAAAATTTAGAAAACATCTACCCAATCTCACCCGTTTATGCCCTCGATGATTTTTCTTAAATATATATCTGTGGAATGTTAAGCATAACGTTCTCAGAAAATTATTCGCGGAAGGTGCCTACATCACCATTTATAAACATCTACTAGTCCAGTCCCAGGCATTATTTACAGAATTCGATTTTGGCCAATCCTGAAACACAGAAAGTTTAGAAATGGTATTCCCGACCCAAAGAGTCAAGGCTAACCCTATAATAGTATTAGGGATCGGATTTCAAAACGGTGCCCATTATGGTCCCGGATGGCATTCGCCTGATTTTAAGATTTTGAATCCGAGACCATTTGGGCATTTATCAAAAGTGAACGAAACCCGGAGTGCAAATTTCCGAATTCCGGTCCCAAAATTTAGAAATATTTAACCAATCTCTCCCGTTTCTGTCCTCCCATATATGGCGTTTATTAAATATATATTGACAGTCCTAAAATATTCTATTGAAAATTATATCTAATGAATGAAATGATGTGTTTAGTTGGTGCTGATGTCCTTATAAAGAGACAAAATTGGGGAAGAAATTGGGGGGGGGGGGGGGACGGGCTGGGGTTTTCATATCATATTTCATTTTTGGTGAAAATTTCTGGAGGGTAATTTAAAATATTTATTTTCACCTTAAACCACAAGGTCATTCACTTTATGAATGTTTTTATAAAAACATTTTTACCAATGTCAGAATTTTTTAGTGATATTTTATATAAAACAATGCCATGGCAATTGAACATGCACTTTATAAGAATGGTATTTTATTTTACATTTGTTTAATGAAAATAGCACTTTAAAATTCGAGTTTATATATGAAGAATAAATGCACTTTATTATAATTATTGAGATTTTCATTTATTCAGGGGCATAAAATAAAATAACTCTAATTTATGAAAAACCAATTAAGAAAACTTCTTGGATAAGGAAATATAAATCTTTTGTGTGACCAATTTATGGGGAAAACAACAATTAAAAAATAATAAAAATTTTTGACATTGAAAACTGCATATGTTTATGCAATTTAATGGCAATATTATGGTTTTGTGAATAGAAAATATAAATGTACATAATTCATATTTATGCATTTATATTGGGTTTTATATTAAAATATGTTTATGCACTTTATAAATAAACTCATATTGGCCATATTATTTATGAATAGGATATATTTATGCACTTGATGTTTATTCATTTATGGCCCATTTTGATTTTAAAATAGATTGTGTTTATGCACTCGGCGCCTGTCAGCACCGCCTAACATTCAGAAAAAAGTGGCAAATATTTTTAAAATAGTGGCAAAAAAGTGGCATGTAATATTTCGTCTTGAAATCGATATTTCGCCTTGAAATCGTTAAAAAAAGCATAAATTTTATGAAATATTGTATTTTCACTCGTTTAAAAGTTGAAGAAATCAGAGTCAGAAAGGAACAACTCACAAGCACAGAAAGGAGTTGCTTTTTTGACCTTTTTTTTTTGCATTGTGCTTAAAATTAGCTAAAATTCATGCTAAGTTGGGCCGGCGGTTCCGATATAGGATTTTTTAACAGATTAAGTACAAATTGAATTTTTGAGGATTTGAGAGCCTATTTTTAGTAATATTTACCCAAGAGCATTTTGAGATAATTTTGAGAAAATTTAAGGATGTCCTGCGGTGCTGATAGGCGCCGTCGGCGAAATTTTTTGAAGTGAATAAAATTATAGAAAAAAGTGAAGAATTAATCTTAAAAATTGGCATTTTATGAATATGAAATAAAAATTGAAAAATCCCCAAATAGTGGCAATTTTAAAAATAGTGGCAAAGGCCATTAAATAGTGGCAAAATGGTCACCTGCCTGGGAAGGAATGAACTAATCATTTTGGAATTTTTTAACTTTATAAAATTATTCGGGTTGTCATTTGAATTCTCTTACTGTATCTGCCTTAATATTTTGGAAAGTGAAATTAACATAAAAATTTCATATGAGTAGGGTTGTCGGTTTCTGGAAATTCTTTGAAACCGAACCGACAAACCGAAAGCGGTCACTTCGGTGAACCGAACCTAAACCGGTAACCGAAACCAGCTGAAAAATTAATAAATAATGTTCATCCTTTAATATTTATAAAAAATAAGTAAAAATATATTAAATCAGTGATGTAATTTCAAATTTTCAAAATCTTCAACCAGATTCATAAAAAAAATCCTCATTGGCATCAATAAACTCTTTTGGCATGAAAAATACTCAATTCCGAACGAATATTATGGTTTAATTATTAAAATGAAACTATAACCGACTTTTTCGGTTAACCGAACAAAAATCGATAACCGAACCGAATTCGGTTTTTCGGTACGGTTCGGTTCAATTTCAAACCGACAACCCTAATTATGAGCACAGGAAAATTTTGCGAATTTTTTTTTTACATATTTTCAGTTGGAGTTGACGGCAGCACAGTTTTTTTCTTACGATATGTATGATGAAAGTTCTTTAGTGCAGGGAGCGTTAAGTTTAATTGTAAGAAATATTTTGATTTGAGTTTATATTCTTATTTTCAAAATTGTAAGGTTTACTTAAAAATTTACTATAAAATCTTTTATAAACTATAATATTGATCAAATTTTCAACACATAACCGATGCGCCTTGCTACACTGTAGGCCATCCATTCCTTTATTTTTTTAAATTTGGTATAAAAAGTATCAAAAATTATCAATGTCAGGAAAAATTGGTTATAAACATATTAGATATTTAAAAAATTTTCCTGACGTTGCATAGCGACACTCCCGGACATTACCCTTCCAATCAAAAAAAAAAAAAAAAAAAAAAAAATTCCTCTCCCAATTTGCTGAAAATGATAATAAATACTAGTGATGTTCGGGAGTCTCGGTCTCGAGTCTCGACTCGAGAAAAGTCTCGGGTTTTTTCTGGTCCCGGTATCGAGTCTCGGGGTCAAGTCTCGGCCTCGAGTCTCGGGGTCAAGTCTCGGTCTCGGTCTCGAGTCTCGAGTCTCGGGAAATTTTCGGTCTCGAACATCACTAATAAATACTATGATTATTTCTTAAAAATTTGGTATATAAACTATGTTTTTTCCTCAAAAAGGTTCTGACCTGAAAATAAATTTTTTGAACTGAGTCGTAAAATATTCCTTATATAATCCTTGATATAAGCTAAGCTAAGAAGTGCTAGAATTTTTATAAGTGTATCAATTGTGATAATTCTAAAAAAAACACCGAGCTAATTATCGTCCATTCATTTCTTCTTAATGTTGGAAGAATGGCTATTTTTTCATATTCAAATTAAGAAAATTCGGGTTTTAAATAAATAAAAAAATTGTTATTCATTCAAAAGCAGTCCAATTGTTGAGCTGTTATTTCCGTCCTATTTTGGTGACTGTTTAATTGCCCATATGGCAGTTTGAAAATTCGGCTTTTTACCACCAATTCATCATACAAATATCGTATAAGTACAGTGTTTTTCTATTATTACTAATTCACTCTTCGACACTGTTAATCATTAACCCAAAGAATTTGTTTTTAGAGTAAGTATACTAAGTGCCGAAAGTTGCATTTTATGGAATTTTCAAAAAAAAATTTAGGCATAATTTTTCTAAAAGCAACCTAATTAAACATTGTTCAGGTCATCCGTTTGCTCTTGATTGGCTCTATTAGCTTGCTAAATTTCAAAAAATTCCATTCATCAGTGAATGGAGGGACGGTACGCGACAATTCAGTAGCCGATTCAGTGTGGCCAATTCAGTGTGCCCCAAAAATGGGACATTTCAGTGTGAAGGAGTTTTAGCTGTTAAATTTAGAAGACAAGAACTAAAATTTTCTCGCTTTTTCACTCTTATTGCTAGAAGGTATCTAATAAACCGACCTTTTGTACGAAAACAACCGGGACCGGGACTTAGACACCGGGACTCGGGACCATTTCGGGACCGGGACTTCATAAGCCAATTTTTGGGGGGTGTATTTTGAAAAATTTTGAAGAAAAAAATTTTGTTATATGAATAAATTTATCTTTCAACTGTTTCTTCGTCCTCAGAATTGTTGCTTGAATTTTCGTTTTGAATACTTAAAACAGATCCTTCCATTTAATCTGATTACTAAACATTTAAGAATAGTTAAGTGAAGCATGATTTGAAAATATCGAAATTAGACATTTAGCAGGGTGGCGATCGAAACAAAAAAAGGAAATCGCTGGTTAAAAATAAGGATTTGGGGTCCAAAATAAGGACATTTTTTAAAACGCGATTTCAAAGCTTTAAAATCATTTTTATTCAACAAAATCAACTGTAGCATATTTGTTCCCTATGGCAATATTTTTTTAGATGTTAGGCTTTGAAATAAGACTTCATTTTTAACTTCGAAAAAGGAAGGGTCGGCGGTGCCGATAGGCGCCGCAGGGAAAATTTTTTAAAAATAATAACGAAATCGCTTCAAAAAATTGTAAAAAACAACCCTTTTTCTAAGTAAGAAATAAGGACAAAATAAGGATCATAGGCTCAAATAAGGACGAATCTTAGAAATAAGGATTTTTTTATTTTCAAAGATTCGGCCCCTCCAAATAAGGACAAATCTTAGAAATAAGGACAAATGGCCACCCTGATTTAGCATAATTAGAATAATATCATCAAACATAAAATTTGAAGAATTCTTGTCGATATTTTATTTCAAAAGACAATCCAGTACTGAAAATTTTCTTCATTTCCTTAGCACTTTCTGGTCCATAAGTCAATTTTTAGGGGTGTAAAAAAGTCCGGAAAACCGGGACTAAAACACCGGGACTCGGCACCGGGCCCAAAAAAACCGGGAAAATCCCGGTTTTCGGGACCGGGACTCCCGAACAGCACTGCAATTTTTGGCATATAGATATCCCTAGACTATCAAATCTAATTTGTAAATAATTTGTTTGGGATTTTATGTTCTATTTTAGCGACAATAGATGTGAACAGAGAAAACCTATTAAAAAATTTATTGTTTTTTGTAAATTTAAAAGTATTTTTTATGCAAATTTTTTGACTCTGAATTGCCCATTTATCAGGGCACACTGGGTCACACTGAATCGGCTACACTGAATCGCCCATACTGAATCGGCCACACTGAATTGTCCGTGCCCGTGGAGGGAGGTATGCCCTCTGAGAAATTAATTTTTAAGAACAAATACATAGCTTCAAAATTTTGGACTCCAATAGAGAATTTTAGGCCATGTTAATTAGTTCTGCTTGGATAGAATCAAAATCGAAGTTGCATTTTTGACCTATTTTTGCCGTGATTTAAAATTATAGTGGCAAAAGAGTGGCAAGACCCTCGAAATAGTGGCAAATGCCACTAATTAGTGGTAAAAGGGCATCCCTGCATAATTCTCTTATAAAAGATTTTTTGTTTGGAAAATTTTCCCAAATGAATGTCTTTAGTTGGAAGCAGAAATAGAAAATGACAAAATCCATAAAACTAGCAAAAGCCAACAAATGACAATAATAGGCCAAATAAAAAGGTAAAAAACAATTTTCTTTAGGTCAACAAACAATGTGTCTCTTTACTCGGAAGTAGAAATAGAAAAATGACAAATTCCATACAAATAGCAAAAGCCAACAATGACAGTAAATTCCAAATAAATAAAAAACACAATGCTGAAATGAAAAGATAAAATTTTCTTTAGATGAAAAGAATAAATAAATAATTCGTTACGAAAATCCCAGACTTCGCCAAAATGTCAAAATCATAAGGTAGGACCACTTGAAATGCTTTCTTCGAGTTTGTGAATAATTTGGCCAACTATTGTTTCTTTACGAAATTTCGCAATTGCACCTAAATTTATTCTTTTATTCATGAATAGACTCTAATTTGTTGGTCCCGTCTGGACAATGAGGCCGGGAGTTTCTGATTTTTTTAGTTTCCCTCCAAAACAGCGAGTTCTTAATTAGCCTCAAAATGTTTCCTAAAATATATATTAAAAAATAGGATCACCACTGCATTGTTCCTTGAGTTGATTCACGAACGAGTCGTAATTGACAATTCTTCCTGGTAATATAATTTTAGGATTTCCAGGGCATTGCTGCTGGGGTTGATTCACGAACGGATCATCTGTTGTTGAGTCCAGCAATTTTTGAAATGCCAAGAAGATTTTCGCAATTACTTCAGTATATTCTTCACTTTCATTGATTTTTGTACAAAGAAATGTCACTTCGCCACAAATTTGAATATAAAATAAGAAAATATAATTACCGTATCATTATTTAAAAAACCATCATTATAAAGAAGCAATATTTTCCGTAATAATTATTAATTTAAAAATTTACACAACTTTAAAACGATTCTTATATATCTTTCTGACAATAAAATTTTCTCGCAGTAAAAAAATTTTCCCGGCGGCGCCTGTCGGGCCCGCCTGACAGCACCAAATGTTTCTTCAAGATTATTTCAAAAATTTTGACCATATTTCGTCAAATTTTTTGATAATTCACCTTCAGATTTGGCACAGCCGTGCAACCCTTTCCCCAAAAATATTAGGGGAATTGACTGGCTTCAATGCAAACGAACACCAACCTGTGTGGTGGGTAGGGTTGTCGGTTTGAAACCGAATTAAACCGAACCGAACCGAAAAACCGAGAAAATTCGGTTTCGGTTATCGGTTTCGGTTCGGTTAACCGAAATGCTCGTTTTCGGTTTTTGGTTTCGGTTCGGTTAACCGAGACGACCGGTTTCGGTTTCCATTTTAATATTACATGCAAATTTTAAAATTTTTGCATACTGCATTTAAAATTGTAAACATGAGCCTCTTAATTTCTAAGTTTTGCAAAGATAAAAAACATCGATGACATTTAATAATTTTTTTCTTTTTATTTTTTATGAGTAATAATGAGCCAAATTTGGAACCATTTTTAACAAAACAAGGAAACAATTACTTGCAATTATTTTTCACAGTTGTTTTCTATTTCTAAAGAAAGTTCTACATCAAAATTGTGGAATCATCTGTCTCAAAAAAATGGTCAGCAATTCGACAACCCTAGTGGTGGGAGGTGGGCACCCAAAAATTACAAAGTTATCAAAGCAACATTTTGGCGGTCTTTTTGACTTTCTCCGCGAAATTTTACCTTGTATATATTTTTTTTTAAAATTAAGGTGCGTCGGCCGAAAATTTTATGAAAATTAAAAGTTTATTTCCGTAAATTGGATTAACCATGTTAATATTTTCGATTGTAATTTCAAGATTCGTCGGCTTTCACAAAGCCCTAAAATTTAGTATTGTGAAACCCATCATTTTAATTAATTAAATAAAAAAAATAGATTTCCAAACCTACAATTTTCTCTATATACTCCTCTTTAATAACAATTTTCTTTATTTGCTCCACTTCCATTTTGTTGCCAAAGTTCGAACGTTCTTTAATTAAAATATTAAATTTGAACAGCTTATAGCTGGGACACCAGCCAAAAAAATAATAAACCGTAATTAATGTACCGAATGGCGAAAATCGGATATAGTATGCATTTTATTTTTTACGAGGTTGAAAGGAACCTGGACTCACGAATAGATTGGATCTTCAAACAGCAAATCCTGCTGCATAGTGTCTTTTAAATTTTAATAAATAGGTTAAAAAAAACTTCGCCTTTTTTTATTGTTCTCTTGGTCGGAACTGGAATAATAAACTTAACTGGTTAAGTAATAAGCAGCCCTTGCAGCAGCTTTAACAATTTCCTGGTCTTTTGATTGTGTAAGTGGCAAAACAGCTTTCAATAGTTCTTTATCATAATCTCTGCTTCGTTTTGAGATCCAACCGAAAACTATAAAACTGTCTATAATGGCCAACAAATGCTTTAACAGTTCATCGCCCGCATCTTCAGGATGTTCAAGCCAGTTGCACAGAGGACCAATGAGCTCCCACTGCAACACTTGGGAGTCGTATGCCTCGAGTAAACCAATTGCCCGCACCGCGTTGGACACGACGTCGAGCGGCAGCGGCTCCAATGGTTGGTATTGGTAGTTCTTATCTTGGTTGATTCTGCCATCATTTGCCAAAAATTCTCGAAGAAAACGCATCACTTTAGCGTCGATGAAATTTTTAAAACACGGCATTTTAATTTCAGGTTTTTGACAGTACTCGAGCGTTTCACGAATAGCCAAAATTGTTTTGAATCTCACAGCCGGTTCGTTGCTCTCCTCCGCTCTGTTGACAAACTCAACACATGCCTCTTGATCTGGGAACCAGGATAATGCTATCTTAATAATAGGTGATCACCACCATTGAAAACACGTTTTGGCTCAGGCCTTGGTATTTTTTGCATAATGTCTCAGGTCCGGAAGCTGTCATTAGCTTTTTTGTTTTTGTTTCGTTCACGACATTCAAAACCCAAACCGAGAAGTGTTGAAATCGCTCATTTTAGGTAAACGCACTATTTGCGGCCGACTCAACTTAGACTTAAAAAACCGAAAAAAATCTCGGTTTTTTTCGATTTTTCGGTTTTGAAGAATTTTTTGATTTTTTTTTTCTAAATCATTGTTGTTGCTTTTTATTAGAGCTCGGCGGGAACGGGATTCCCTCGGGAAAAGTCGGGAATCCCGTTCCCGTTTCCAGTCTTTTTGCCCGAACGGGATTTTTTACGGGAACGGGAAAAAGGCGGGATTCCCGTGCGGGATCCCTGTCCCGTTTTTTTGAATTCCCGTTTTCTGTTCCCGTAAATTTTTTTTACCGGGCTCTACTTTTTATATAGAGTCCGATTTGCCAAGCACTTCCAGGGGGCATTTTGCTATAGCTTAAGCAAGGTTGCCATTTGTCCTTATTTTTAAGGATTGTCTTTATTTGAGGGGTTGGGGTCTCTTCCGATTTTTTTTATTATTTGAAAAAATTTCAAACGGATTGAATGCCCGGTGGGGCCGACAGGCGCCGACGGCAAAAAATTGGAAAATATTAATGAAATTAGCTACAAAAATTGTAAAAAAAGTACAAATTCATTCTTTGGTTTTTTTCGGTTTTTCATAAAAGTCGGTCGGTTTCTTCGGATTTTTGAATATTCGGTCGAAGGTTTTCGGTTAAAAACCGAAAAAAAACCGAAACCGAAAAAAATCGAAAAAGCTGAAATTTTCTCGGTTGGTTTTTTCGGTCAAAAAGCGAAACTGAAAATCGAAAAAACCGACCGGTCCGATCTCTAATTTGAATGCTGATTTTGTTGTAACTTAATCAATTTTTTTTTGAAATTTCTCCCACATGAGTTCAATCATCAAAATTCATTCATAACAAGACAGTTCACGGAAACATCAGTAAAATTTTTTGCTAGTCCCCGGAAAAGACTGCAAACAACGCGAATAAAATCTATTTGCATTTGGTAAAAATTTACCTGTGGAGCTTGTTCTTTTTTTAAATAAGAAAAAAAATTCATGCAGGACCCTGCCGCTAATGAAGTAGGCAAAGCAGAAATCAAGAACAGCGAGCACAATTTAACGCCAAGCATTAAATCTTGAAATTTTTGTAGGGAAGTAAAAATTTTGTGTTTAAATGAAATGGCAGACAAAATCAGAAAACCGGGACCCAGGACTTAAAACGGAGTCGAACTAATGAAAGGAATCCAACAAAAAAAGCCCTGCTGGTATCCCAATTCCCATCAAAGTATAGAGAGAGAAAAAATGAGAAAACAGAGATTCGGGATCGCGATAATCGGTGTATAGGAAACGTGAACACAAATTAACTTGTGCATTAATTAATTAATTTATTTTTTGGGAGAATATAAAGGTACCGTACTTATTCAGATCGAAGACCTCCACTTGTATAAGACCCCTCCCCCCAGACCCCTTTTGAGAGGGGTTGGTTGAACAATAGAAGACCCGGGTCTTCTATTAGAATAAGGGTTCTGGTGCATTTCTTAAATTCCGCCATTTTTACTGATTTTTCGAATAAATCATGTCATAACTTTTCTCAGAAGCAACCAAATCAAACAATCTTGGTATTGTAAGATAGCCCTTGGATTACTCTATTATCTTGTTAAAATTCAAAAAATTTCATTCACTTTCCTAAAAGATATAAGCAAAAAAGTGAGAATAATCACCATAACTCTTGAAAAACTTAACGAATTTTTTTGAAATTTAGTAAGCTAATAAATCAATACAAATGCTATCGTACAATATCAAGATTGTTTGATTTAGTTGCCTCTGAGAAAAGTTATGACATGATTTATATGAAAAACCAGTAAAAATGGCGGATTTAAGAAACGCGCATAGGTGGCGGAATTTAAGAAATGCACCAGCACCTATACAAATGAATGACCGGACCAAGGCTGAACTATTGCCGAAAGGTTATACATGTCAGACTTTTTTCTATTTATTAGCGAACTGTCTGGTGTACTAATCTGAGAGATCCTTTGAAACAGTAGTAACCCTAAGCTCCCAGCTAAAGTATCTCACTTATGTTTTTATATAAACATATAATAAACTAGAGAGCGGAAAACAAAATGGGACAATGAGTTCTGGTATGAATCCAGGCTGCGCTTCATACCCAGCTTACCACAAGATATCTACGGTTTTGAGTCCCCCCTAAATATTAAATGGTGCACATATATTTTATATGTAAATAGAAGTATGTTGGTGAAAACATGTTCACATATTCTAATAATGGTATTAGCTAAGGTAGCACGGTACCGGTACTTTTGGGAAAAACCGGTACCGGTACTTTTCAGGTTAAAAAACCGGTACATTTGGCTGGGAAAACCTGGTACTAGTACCGGTACCGGTCAAAACCGGTACGAGGTATTTTTCAGCTTGAAAAACGGTACATTTTGGCTGGAAAAACCGGTACTAGTACCGGTACCATGCTACCCTAGTATTAGCAAGTAAAGCCCCTTCTATTTCATGTTTGGTTATATGTATGAAGGTAATATGACGTTTGTATTATGTATAGTGGGACTAAAAAGCGATGTGGCACCAGTTGATTCGCTCGCCTCTCTAAACGTCGTCTCATTGGCTGACACATGCTGTATGTATGTGTTTATGGATATTGTGCTTATATATTTTTCTTGCAATTCATTTGTATATGGAGGAGCCTTAATAATTTTTATAAATTTGTGTGTGATGATGTATTGTTGGTGGCATTATCATTTTTTTGCGCGCTGCTTGCTTCACAATATTCACATCAACATAACTGGCTTTTTTCTTCTTCTTAGACTGACAAAGATGTATTCAATGTATGCATTATAATAAATGCATTATTTTCGCATTATGCTCTTGTAAAGAATAAAAAAATAAAAGTGCAAGAAAAAGAAAAAAAAATTATATGAAATTTCCTCGGAAATTGCCCCAAATCTGAGTTAAGCAGCAACACTTTCTCGTTTTCTTGTTATCTTAATATTTGGAAGGTAAGCAAGGTAAAAGTTCAGCTCGAATGAACAAAGAAGTTGTGAAATGGCAACAAAAAAAATCTTGAATTACTCATTTCTTTCCAGACATATATGATCCGTTCCTAAATTATAAGATCACCTCTCACCCATTTCCCATCATCCGATCGAGCTAAAATTTTTACCAGCAATTTGTTGATGGAGAAAAAATCACACCAAAAATTACAAAAATCTCGAAGGCGAAGAATTTTTACAATAATTTTTTGAAAAATCGGGTGTTCATAATTATAAGATCACTGTTTTGAAGACACTACTTTTTTAGAGACAACTAAAAACCTAATAAAATTATGTAAGCACTTTTGATGCTGATCGAAAGATAACGACGACAAAACAATTTAGATCACTCCTTCGTAGAGTTCTGAAAATCGAAAATGGCTTGAAAATGGAATAATTTCAAGAAAAATTCCTAGGGGTTGGGAAAGTTATTTTGAGAAAACAATAAGGCGGACTGATAGAGCACAAAATTCTCTACAAAATTCCGTTTGATAGGCATCTACGACCAGTCTCCACCGAGCGGTCGGTGCTAAAATATCGGCATCCAACAAAGGGTCAATTTTAGGCTTTTTTCGTTGGTTTTGGCGATTTCGTTTGTAAACCAAACCCCCTCCACGAAGAGAAGGCATCGGCAGATCATTCAAAGGGCTAGGAATTTTGTGTTCTATCAGTCCGCCTTATTCGTTTTTCTCAAAATAACTTACCCAACCCCCTAGGAATTTTTTCTTGAAATTATCCCGTTTTCAAGCCATTTTCGAGTTTTCAGAACTCTACGAAGGAGTGATCTAAATCGTTTTTGTCGTCGTTATCTTTATGATCAGCACCAAAAGTATTCTTATTTTTCTATCGTCAATTTGAAAGGAATAAAGAGAAACGGAGACCTAAAACAAAGACCCCAAAATTAGTTGATGAAAGAAAATGAGCTTCCTTATCATGATATGGAGCCTTGATCACTTTATCTCGAAGTTTTTCTATGAGTTCTCGTTCTTCTTTCATTCTTGCATTTCTACATGGCTTTGAGCGCTTTTTCGAAGTCAAATCGATCGAGGAAAACTCTTTTTTCAAATGGCAGCTTAATTTAAAAAAAATAATAATTAGCCGACAGAAAACTATGCCCTCTACTGTAATGCGCTTGCTCTTATCACTGTACTTTAATCGTAAGCATTATTCGTCACTGATCGTTTAGTCATTGAAAAATTATTTTAATAATGTTTAATAAAAAATAATATATAAAGTATTTTGGTAAAAAACAAATAATCTTCATATCATCAACTATTTTTTGCTCGAAATACCACAAATTCCTTAGAAACCAACAACACGGTTTTCTTACAAAATAGTACGGAGAAAATAAGTGAAAACAACTGTTTTCCTCAAAAACCCACGCATCGGGGCGCCGGACCCTCAATTCCATTAAAAATCAAAATTTGACTCAAAAATGACATCTGCGCTCTAGACTGTAAACTTCGATTCGTTCTCGACCACGTTCACATCGATTCGTTTTTACGTATGTCGTATATCTAGTTACAGTGTAGTATGCTCTAACTTCACTGTCTGGACTCACACGCAATTATATAGACAAAAACGAATCAATGTGAAAACGAATTGGTCGAGAACGAATCGATGTTGCCTGTACTTTTGGTTGCGAATTTCATCTTTTAAATATTTGTTTAATAGCGCGCGCGCGCATCAAGGGTGCAACAACCCTGCCTCTCAACCAACTCGCCACATCACATTTTGGCAGTGTCATGGAATAATTGAACATTTTTTCGTTTTTTAATTTGGAAATTGGATTAGAAAAAGTGATGCTAATCGTTTGTTAAATTCCGGAATTATTTGTTAGTATGTATATCCGCCATTTTACGGATTTTAGAACATATTTTGTCATTACTTGATTAAAAGCAACTAAATTAAACAATTTGCTATAATACGGTAGACATTCAAATTAATAAAAAGAAAAACGTATTAATTTAGAATTGAAATGAATTAAAAAAAACATGTAATATAAACAAGTGATTTAGACATCTTTCTTTTTTAATTATTCCGATTCTTTCTTCCTTCTTAATTTATAGAAGAAATGGAATACAAAAAAAAGCCAACTTATTGCAAATAAAAGTTCCAACATTATTTTGTCCTATAAACGAATAGAAAATAAAAAGAACCCATAAAACAGAAGACAGAAACAATAATTGAAACCAATAACAAAACATTTGCTTCGAAATCACTTTTTCTTATCTTCTGACGCTTGGCAAAGCGATGGTTTCCGTAAATTGTTCCAATTTTCTTGCCGTTCTCCTCCCTCGTAAAAGGATCATATTTTGATGGCATTTCAAAATTTGTCATTGTGATGTAACAGGACGTGGTGAATGCAGCCCGTCTTCGCTCCATCACTGCGAAGCGTCAAGGCTGGCCCCTTGGCAAAGTTCCCGCAAATGATCAAATGAAAGTTTCTGTCATTGCAGCTAATTTCCTATATTAAAGGATTAGCATCGGAATTTTTGAAATTTGAAATTTAAAAATTCATGGTTGCAACATAAACATTTATGAATATTGTACGACTCGGAAAATTCTTATTTTGTTAGGGTTCCTACTATAATTCGGTTTGCAAAGAAATGAACGGACGGAAGTTTGTATAATTTTATGGTTGAGTTCTTCTTCAACTTACTCAATTCAGATTCGCTTAGTTCAAAATCCTTTGGATTCTCTTTATAATTTTTTGTAACGATTTCTCTCGTGCCGCTTTGTCCGGCATTTCTACATAAATATGCTGGCAAAATGTCTGAGCATATTGTCGTTCTTTTCACACGGCTGATACATGGCACAATCACCAACACCCGATGGCGACAATCATTGGACGACGAGCAACAGTTGTCCATTTGGACCAGAAATCAGCCCTCGCACGTTGCTTCGTCTTGTCTGTAATGGCTCGTCGATTTCCGTCGCGGCCTAACAGCTCGTCAATTTCATCTGTGAATACAGAGAAAACATTGGTGGATATTCAACAGGAAACCCAATAATGCTGCCACTTGGCCCCAGACTTAAGGGAGATGGGAGCGTCCTATTAAAACCCAAAGTCTGATACTGGTTTGATTTCAGGGAGCCAGAGCCAAAGTTGCTTCTCGTTCGAGGCTCATGAATCACACTAATTTAGGGTCATTTGAAATTTCATTTTTGCTTGTTTCTAAACTCTCAAACTATGTTCAAAAAAATGATTAACCGATGAAAATGACGGCGGACGGTTTTGAATTTTTGGCCATTTGAAAAGCATTTTGATAAATTCATCGCATCATTTCTTCTTTGGCAATGATTGCAAGGCTGAAAGGCTGATCAGCGAGCACTAGCTTCATTTGCAGCCGCTTTTGCCTAAAAAATATATTTTTTTTTCAAGATTTGCTTAGATTTATGTTCGACTTTTTTTTGTAGCTTTTTGTATGCCATGTGATGACATGTTTTCGGCCCGGCCCCGAAAGATTTTTTACCAGCATTTCTTTTCCAGTTCCATGTTCACCGAACATAAAATTGCGCTTGGAGGTGTCGAAAAAGATTTGAGATGGCGTGATAAAGTAATTGAAGCTCTACACTATCTTTCAACTTTTTTTATTTCGATGTCGAAAATATCACTGATCCGTGGCCCGCCTGGTGTGGGTACAATTGTATAGCGCTGTATTTCGAGTTTATTTTCGAGCAGACTTATAATTCTTGCAGCAATTGTTCCGATACCAGTATTAACTGTTCAATTTCGCCTTAAATTCATAGGGAATCTGAGTCAAATGACCAAAATTACGAGTCCTAATGACAAAAAACGAATTCTCAGAATAATTTTTTTACAACTCCAATTGATCTTGATCTGTTTTTGGGTTAAAAATCGCAGAGTTATTTTCAAAATTTTCATAGTTCCACCCTAAGCCAAAATTTCAAAAGTCCCCTAAAAAATTTTTTTTTTTCGGGACGCAGACCTCACGGATGAAGAATTTTTTCGAAAAGAATCGATTTAGGGAAAAAGCATGTAATAATTACTCCTGTGTTGCTTGATCTGTTTCACAATCGTTCATCATTTTGAGTTGGATTTAACAGCAATAGTTTTATAGCTTGAGAATTTTTGTTGTCAATTTGTCGCTACTTTTTCCTTTTTCGATAAATTGATAAAAAGATTCACGTCAACAAAAAATCGCACCTAAAAAGAGAGAAAAAAAAAATATATATAAATATTTATATATAGATTATATATATAAATATACAGAGGTGTGTTTCCCGGCGGCGCCTGTTGGCACTGCCGGTCACTCAATCCTTTTGATATTTTCACAATAGGATAAAAATTGACTATTTTTGGGGGAAATCTGTTTAACAAATTCAATCAAAATTTTCAAAAATTTCCCCGGTGGCGCTTATCGGCACCACCGGTCTCCCAACTATCTCAATGCCTCAAAAATTAGTTATTTTTTGTGCTTTACTAAAATACACTCAATTTCAAAAATAAAAATATTCCCGGCGGCGCCCACCGCCGATCTTACTTTTTCGAAATTAAAAATTTTATTTCTATTTCAAAGCTCAACAGTTTAACAAACTGCCATAGGTAATATATGCTGCAAACAGGGACCAAAACATACAGCCCAAATAGTTATGTTTCTTAACAATTTTATTTTAACAGGCCTACCATAGATTGTATGTGTTCCCCCTTGATCAGTCAGTAATTTGGTCCATTTTTCCTTAAATAAAAATAATTAACTTAAGTTATTGCATTAATGTTTTTGAGCATTTTTTCGGACTGAAAAGGTCCAATTTAACCACTGGGCTACAAGACAGGGACCCACTCGTACCGAAAATCACGAGTACGTAAAAACGAGTAGCGAGTAATTCCAAAAATCTCGAGTCGTGTAAAACGAATAACGAGTATTGCTAAATCCGACAATAAGGGTGGCAAATGCGGGGGTGCAAAGGTCGGCTAACCAAAAGAGTGAAAAACATTGGGAAAGCCGGTCGAAAAAATGTATATTTCCAGAATTTAGCTTCGTTCTTTTCCCGGACAAAGCTGGTTCGACGGATAAGCGCCGCCGGGGAAACTAAAAATCTGATTTGATTTATTAACAGATTTTGATAAAAAGTTTCCCGGAATTCCCTCCATAACTTTTGTAATCAAACTGCATTCTTGCCAGTGCATAAAATACTCGTTCGTGGCAAATTACGAGTAACGTTTTACAGTAAAGAGAAGTCAAAAAACACGAGTAACGAGTACGAGCAAACCCCTGATACAAGTGGTATAAGCTTGAAAATCTTTTTTTTTTCTCCCATTTCTTTTTCTGCTTACAATAAGATAAAAACGCCCAAAAATAAAAAGTGGACCCCACATGCAATTACGTTTGTTCGAGTCGCCTTGTCATCATTTAAAGTGGTTTGAAAATCTGACCTCCTTTGTTCAAATCCGGGTCCGGTATTCGGAATTGTTCCAAAAGCACTTAACTGATCAAATTGTACGCAGAAAACATGGCTTGCTCAACAATGTGCGGGGTTTGTGATTCAGTTAAGTCAATATTCTGTTAAGTTTTCCTTTCTATCTTCACTTGGTATGTGAGCTGACAAATTTCTCATAATGGATGCCATTTGCTTTATCACTTCACTATCCAATTCTGCCGGAGTTCAAGCCATTTCAACAGATTATTAATAAGTCTGAATCGTAGTGCATTTTTTCTGGGCATTGTTCCGCTATGATCTCGAGTATACGCGCTGAGGGCATGACGTTGGTTGCGGGCTGTTCCCTTCGAAACACGCATAAAGCGGTGTATGCCTTCGGATAAGATAAAGTCGATAAGCATTAAATCTTCTTCCAGCAATTCATGAATGGCAGACACTGCTTGGAGTCTCATCGCCTCTTTGCACTTCTTCGCTATGGTCAACAACTTAAAAAAAGGAGAGAATTTTAGAGAAAAAGAAAGATACTTGAAAAATCGCTATAATTTTCTTTTTAAATTTCAAACTTCTTTATTTATATTAATTTCAAAAAATAAAATTTTTTAAACTATTTAAAAGCAATTTAGTTAATTGATTTAATAATTTATTTTTATAACGGAAATGAGGACATGACAATTGTCTAGTAATTTTTTTTTAAAACAAATTTATTAATAATCACACCCAGTTTTTCAAAATGCCCCGGCTGCTCCTAACGGACAGACACACTCTCCCCACTTAACATAGTCTCCCACTGAAAATTTAGTACCGTATTGGACAAAAAGAGAACTCTAACAAAAATTGCTTAAAATTAGAAGACTATTGTTTAATGAAAAGAAAAAAAGACCGTTTTTTTTCTGAAATAAAAATGTTTTTCTTTAGAAAAATTGATGGTTCCCCCACTTCCTGGTTGTCACTATAAAAATGATGGTGTCCCCCTAATTCAGGGGCAGCCCCTGCGTCCCCTGCGGTTGAGGCTAACTTTTCCTGTCCCGAGCTACCCCCTCCTTTTTACGCACAAAGCTTATCCCAACATCAAAGTCCAGGTGCTCCCTCTCCGGATTTGTAAGCCATTGCATAAAGGGCTGCACAACATTCTCCAGTGCTGCTTCGTTAGGCCGTTTATCTACAATGTATTTGAGTTTACATGCCACATTGAGCATGGTTATGAAGTTGGCGTCGTCGTTGTCGTTGGTCAAATAATTTATGAGCGGCGTTATCCCTCCGACTGCGAAGAATCTGTCGAGCAGTTGTTCTTTTTGTCGACAATTATTGAACGCTGAAATGATTCCATCCACCGCTTCTTTTTTTGTTGACTCAATCTCGCAGTTAGCATATTTCACAAGCTAACAAATAACGGTAAAAGGATTATTTTTTGGGTGTCCGGTGCCAAACTGGGTTCAGTGAAAGTTCAGTTTCTGCTCCGAAACTTTCAAGTTTTTATTTTAAATTTCATTTTATATTTTTTATAATAAAAATTTTGTCTAAATTCAACCGTTTTAAATTGAAAAAAAATACTTAAATTAAACATTCAAGATTTCATTTCGTTTCCCAAATTGCTATAAATAAAATATAAAATATTATCAAAACTATTTGATTTGATTGGTTCACCATAAATTACTTAATAAGGTTCGATCTCTACTGTTTTTTCCAAAGTACTGCACTTTTTAGAGACTTTCATGCTTTGAAATTTGAAGCGTACATTTTTCAATGTATGCACTTTGAATTAGGCATTTAGCCTTTAAGGTAAAAAAAAGTATTTCAAGAAAATTTAAAATTTTTGGCATTCTGTCACTTACAATTCCTCAAAACTAAGATTCTTGGCAAAAGCAGTAAATCAGTTAGATACACCTAAATTCTCAAACTATCCACGCCGCCTCCTAACACTATAAATTAGTTATGTCTTAATTCTGGCCAAAACGGATGTATCCTTACAAAAATTATTTTATAATGGAAGACAATTTTTTAATTGCAAAATACACAAACAGTTCGAATTAATTAACCCTTTTTAATGGAAATGATTTAGTTTTTTACAGTATACTTTGAATTTACAAATTTCCGCCTTTTTACTTTTGAAAATTATCTTATCGGGCTTCGAAATTGAGTTTGGCTGATACGAACCCTGGTCTAAATGCATGAGAAATGGAATGTCCCGACAAATAAATATCATAAATTTTTGTTGAATAGAAAACCAATGGTCACTTTTCTCTTGGGTAAGTCCTAACCCGTCTTGCAGCGGTTTTTGTTGTTCTTATTGTACTTTTTTGTAAAATCGCTTTCTGCTAACTTTTAACACTCACAAAGAATATCCCATATTTTAACATTAAATTGTCCGTCATTGGACTTGTAAGCCATTGCATAAAAGGCTGTTCAGTGTCCACCAGTGCTGTGTAGTTAGGCCGCTGTTTTGTGATGATTGCGAGTGACCGTGCCGCGTTGTCTTTGGTTATTTCGTTGGCACTGGCGTTGGTCAAACATTTTACGAGCGGTGTTATTACGCCGGCTGCAATTAATAAGTCGACAATCCATTCATTCATTCTTTTGTTCAATATTGTTCGCTCAAGCATTTGTCGCGTTTTCAACACCGCTTCCGATCTCACACTTGGGTCAGTGCTTTCCACATATTTCACAAGCTTAAAAACATTGTAACGGCAATCCATTAAGTCCGGCAGAGGAATCCAGGCGGAATTACAGCTCTTCAGACGGTTATACGACTTTTGCGGCCAAGACATTTGTGGCCAAGACATTTGCACCTATGTCTATAATCGATTTCAAATTTATATTGCAATACTCCCAAATGCCCTAAAAGGATTAATAATAGAGAAAACTGTATTTTTGGCACTCTAGATAAATTCATTGGGGTGTTTTAATAATTTATTTTGAAACATCTCTAGGAGCGCAATTCTCCGATAAAATTCATGTATTAGTCTCTATTAAAGCTTTTTAAGGACTTTTGGATTAATGCAACCTAAATTTGGAACTAGTTTTGGACATAGCTGCCTGCAAAAGTCGGGCCGCAAATGTTTTGACCGCAAAAGTCGCAACACCCTTCAGATTGGACAATTTGTGCCTATGTACAAAAACGCTGTTCAAATTTAATATGAACCAACGCAAATACAATAAAAACTTGGTAGATTATGCAAAACAGCATTTTGTAGGCTTTAAAAAAAGAATTCTTATTTTCGTATAAATGGTCATTATGAAATTAGGACATAGGCGCAAATGTTGGGTAATCAGAAGCAAAAATTACGCCATGCAGTTTTTGTCTCGCTGTCTCAGGTGTAACGGCAATCTAAAAAAGGGAAATAATTTGTTTTTATGTTCATTGTGCACGTCCCGTGTTAACATCGGTGTTAGCCCGTTGGTTCCCCCAGTTAAATAGTCAATTCTGAAGAATTTCTTGCAAAAAATGAAAGAAATTTTTTTGGGCCAAATGCCAATTTCAAAGGACATCTTTGGAAATAAGTAGAGCCCACCCAGAACAGGACTAGATCCCGACCGGATTTTCCAGGGATCCTGATCCGGATCCGGGTGTTTTTGGAAAAATTGACCCGGACCCGGAGTCCGGAAAAAACAGGATTTTTTTTTTTTAAATCCGTTAATTCTTACATAGAATTTTGTAAACTTTCTGCTTAAACGAAAGTTTTTTCTCAAAAAACAAATAGTCTTTTTTCTGCAAAATCTGTTACAAAACATCATCGAAATTTTTAAAAATTTTCACGGTAGCGCCTACCGGCACCACCGGCTCTGCCTTTTGAAGCTATAAAAAGGACCCAAAATTGACGAGTTTTGGCGAAAATCTGTTAACTAATGGGTTAAAAAAATTTTTAAGTTTCCGTCGGAATTCCGGTTTCCGATATTTTAGGCAAAATTTGGGAAAATTTCCAAAATTTTCCCAAATTTATCTCAAAAGTCCACTTTATTTTTAATCTAAATCTATTAACAAATCACACCAATAATTAAAAAATTTTCTCCGATGGCGCCGTCGGCACCAGGGCTGGGCGAAACTCCACGAAGGACCCGAAACGAAATTCGAAACGAAACTAATTTTTTTTCGGAACTGGAAAGTCGAAATTCGAAACGCAAAAAACAAAAATACTCACTCAAAAATTTGGATCAGTTTTTAGAAGGATTGTAATTGTAAAATGAGGATTTTAGCGAAAAAATATTTACTTTTTGAAGAAAAATTTCAAATATTCCAAATTTTCTTAATTTTCAAAAAATCATGCATATTTTTTGTTTTTTTTAGCCAAAAACCACAAAAACTACTCATATTTCTCAAATACCACCAAAATACTTAAATACTCATTTCAAAAATAAATACTCATCGACCTTCAAAAACCCACAAAATGAGTATAAATACTCAGATAACACAACCCTGAATTCGATCCTGATGAATGAAATCAAGAAAATACACTACATATATCAGTGTGCATAAAGAAGGTATTATGAATTACGAAAAAATTTATAAAACACAATAAACTCAGTCCCCGAATGTTATACAATTTCTTTTACCTTTTGGTGCCCTGTTGGCGGCGATGCAAACAATGAAGTGGGTACAGCAGAAAGGGAAGCAGCGAGCAATATAACGATTCGCATTATATCGTAAATTTTTCTTAGGGTAGGTATAAAATTAGGGTACGAGATCAGAATTGGTGTAGAACAGGGGTGGGAAGCGGACCGCGATCCGCGTTTTGCCGCGTTTGTGTTAAAAAAAAAGTTATTTTTGAAGCGATGTTTTTTGCTAAAAAACCACGATCCGCGAAGGTTAGCCGACATTTGCGCCGCCCAACCAAATGGGCATTTGCGCCGCAGACACTTGCGCCGCGTATTTTGCGCCGCAGACACTTGCGCCGCATTATTTGCGCCGCAGACACTTGCGCCGCCCAGCAAAATCGACATTTGCGCCGCAGACATTTGCGCCGCCCAAGAAATTTTTATTTTAACAAATTATTAAATTTACTTTCAAAAAAGCTAGGTGGTGGGTTTTCAAAAAAAAAACTGGGGGTTAGATTTAAAAAAACCCACCTTTTAAAATAGGTTTATTTGATTGGACGCGTGAACTTTTGATTGAATGCGTAAGCTATGATTGGACGCGCAAACTGTGGTTTGACGCGTAAATTTAATAATTTGTTGAAAATAAAAAATAAAATTTTCCTGGGCGGCGCAAATGTCGATTTTGCTGGGCGGCGCAAGTGTCTGCGGCGCAAATAATGCGGCGCAAATGTCTGCGGCGCAAAAAACGCGGCGCAAGTGTCTGCGGCGCAAATGTCCATTTGGCTGGGCGGCGCAAATGCCGCGGCGCAAGTGTCTGCGGCGCAAATAATGCGGCGCAAATGTCTGCGGCGCAAAAAACGCGGCGCAAGTGTCTGCGGCGCAAATGTCCATTTGGCTGGGCGGCGCAAATGCCGCGGCGCAAGTTCCGCGGCGCAAAAGTCCGCGGCGCAAATGTCGCATCACCTCCGCGAACGCGATTCGCGGCGTTTTTTTCCGCGATTTGCGACCGCGGGATTTTTTCGTCCGCGTCCCACCCCTTCTGGTGTATAACTCGCCCGAGTTGAATAAGTTAAAAAACAATAATTCTTGTTTTGGGTAGCTCGAAATCAAAACTATGAATATATTAATAATTGTATTTAAAGAAAGTAATTTAAATGGAAAAACATATTGCAAATTATCAAATATACTACATAAGGTATCTTTTATTTGGTTAATATTAATATAAAAAATGAATGTTATGTGTAGTTGGCATAAAAAGTGATGTGGCATCATTTGATTCGCCTCACTGATATTTCATTGGCTGACTTACGTTGTTTGTGTATATATGTGTCGTGTTGCGACTTTTGCGCCGCACAACAAAAATGGACACTTGCGCCGCTCAGCAAAACCGACACTTGCGCCGTGAAATTTGCGCCGCTGACATTTGCGCCGCGGACATTTGCGCCGCGGACATTTGCGCCTCGACACTTGCGCCGCACAGCAAAATTCGACATTTGCGCCGCTTATTCAAAAATATATTTTTAATAATTTCTCAACAAATTTATTTAAACTAGTGTGCAACAAAAAAGGCTAATTAAACGAAATGCAACAACTAATCACAAAGATAGACATCTCATTTTTTGTCTTTTGTCAATGCGTACATCAGCAACAAAGATAAATTTTTCTCTTCTTTGTGGCGGTGTGGACGATGCAAAAATTTAAAATTTGGTCTTGGTGTGAACGGTGCGACTGGGTTTTGTAGGGCGGCGCAAGTGTCGCGGCGCAAATGTCTATTTTACTGGGCGGCGCAAGTGTCGAGGCGCAAATATCGTGGCGCAAATGTCTGAGGCGCAAATGTCGATTTTCCTGAGCGGCGCAAGTGTCGCGGCGCAAATGTCACGGCGCAAGTGTCTGCGGCGCAAAAGTCGGTACACCATATGTGTATATGAATATTCGAAATCTCAACCACTTATCTGCCTATACAAATTACGTGCTGGCGCGTTTCGTAAATCCGCCATTTTCGCTGAATTTCGAATAAATCAAGTCATAACTATTCTCAGATCGAACCAAATTAAATAAACTTTGTATCATACGATAGCTCTTGAATAGCTCTATTAGTTTGCTGATTTCAAAAAAAAAATCGTTAATTTTTTCAAAAGTTATGGCAATTTTTTCCACTTTTTTGGCCACTATTTTTTCAAAAGCTAATGAAATTTTTTGAAATTTTTAATGCTAATAGAGCCAACCAATGCCTATCGCATGGTATCAAGATTAGTTAATTTGGTTGCTTCTGAGCAAAGTTATGACTTGATTTAGTTCGAAAATTCAGTGAAAATGGCGGATATACGAAACGCGCATGGGTGGCGGAATTTACGAAACGCACCAGCACCTAAAAATTGTATTTGGATTCGGATAACCGAGGATTTTCCTCATTTTTTATAAATTGGGCAATGTTTTAAATGGCGCGAACATTTCGATTTTTACTGAATTTTCGACTTAAATTTAGTCATTATTTTACTTCAAACTAATCAAATTATAAAACAATCTTCGTTTCCAGCTATAGCCCTTGTATTGTTCTATAGCTTACTTACAATCGTGGCTAAAATTGACCGGCGTTTTCAAATGTTTGTTTCAAAACTATCTTCAGTCGGTCAAAAAGCTATATTCAAGTCATTTGTATTACTAAATCATCACGGAGAATCTGGTCACCAACTAATCATTTTTTATTAATCAATATGAAAGTTTTGATTGGTGCTAGGTCGTTTGTTAAATACCGCCACTATGGGTGTTCGTTAAATCCGCCATATTTTACAAATTTTCCGAACATAATTCGTCATAACTTTGTTCAAACTCAACTAAATTAAATAATCTTGGTATCATCCGATAGCTTTTGATTAGCTCTATTAGCCATTCTTATTTTAAAAAATATGATTAAGTTTTAAGAAAGTTATTGCCGTCAAAGTGAAAAAATTGATCTTTTTGATCATATTTTTCTTAAAACTTAATCAAATTTTTTAAAATAAAAATGGCTAATAGAGCTATTCAAACCCAATCGGACGATACCAAGAGTATTTAATTTAGTTGCGTTTAAACAAAGTTATGACGGATTATGTTCGGAAAATTTGTAAAAGATGGCAGTATTTAACAAACGTCCCAGCACGGTTTTGATTCAGCAATTTAATTAAATCGAATTGGTCAATGGATAATTATAACAGTTATAACTTATAAGGAATAAAAATATTTTACTAAAATTAACTAAATATTTTTTTGAATTAAGTTAAAATTTTGAACTTTCTTTTCTCTGTTTCATATGGTGCAAATCTCAAGAACCTTTAATTTTTACAACTTTAAATGTGGTTGCGTTTGAGAAAAGTTATGAAGTCGAAAAAAACGGATTTACGAGACGTGCATAGGTGGCACTAATTTGCGCCAGCACCAAAAAACTAAAATTCCAAAAATTCCATCATCTATTTAAAGAAGTAAAATAATTTGTAGTTCCACTAAGGGTTTTCAGAAAAATAAATACCTATTATGGTTTGAACATCTTTTTCATAGCACATATTTAGTACCATTTCGGCATTTTTTGGGTTTTAGTCAATCAAGTCTGTCCTTTTATCTTATTTTAAGATTTTGTCGTATTTCGGAGGTCCAAACAACTTATGAATAGGGCGCGGATTCGCATGCAAAGGTATGCTTTTTTTGTTGGATATGCAATGGACTAATAAACACGAAAAACGCATTTTTAACATGGTGTTAAGCTTCTAGGACGCATTTTTTTATGCATATTTGCGAGAACCGCCCGGTTCATCGCGGACAGTTGATCGCATACGGTTCGTCGCGGCTTTTTTCTAGCCGGTTTTTTTTTCACGGGACGGTTCGTCGCGGCCAGTTCGTCGCAGCCAGTTCGTTGTCATTGAAAAATGGCTTTTTTAATTAGGTGAATGGATGAGTTGGGTATGGATGAGATGGACATGGATGAGTTGGGTAGGGATGACAATTTTTTGCTTGACCCGTACGGGTTTTACGGGTTTACCCGCTCATATTAAAAAAACCCGTTACCCGCATAAGCACTACCCGCATGCGGGTCTCGAACCCTAGTTTGGATGAGATGGGTGGGAGGACCCATTTGATGCTTTAAAATTTTTTAAAATTATTGTATTAAAAATAACAACAAAACCCGATTATCATTATCCCCAATTCCAGTATAGAAGTACTCAGGGTAACAAACAGCCGATCTAGCATCTTATTTTGGACCCCAAAATCGTATTTCTGACCTCTTAGTCTTATTTAGGAAAAATTTTTCAAGGGCAATCTTGGGTTTAGCATATATTTAGAGAGTTTTTTAGCACCTGAAATTAAATCCATACTATGACATCTTTTCAGCAACAGTGAAATGGAAATATAAAAGCAACCAAATATTTTAAATAACCAACCCCTATCACACAAAAATAAGCCCTCTCCAAATCACTTTTTCTGAATCTTCTGACGCTTGGTTAACTGACGGTTTTCCGCGAATTGTTCCAATTTCTTGGCGTTCTCCTCATTCGTAAATGGTTTTATATTTTGATAGGCATTTTCAAAATTATTCATTGTGATGCTAATAGACTGTGAATGCAGCACAACATTACCTCCAATACTACGCAAAGCGTTAAGGCTGGCCCCTTGGCAAAGTTCCCGCAAATGATCAAATGAACAGTTTTCCGTCATCGCAGCTAATTTCCTATAATTAAAGGATTAGCATTGTAATTTTTGAAATTCATTATTATAATTTATAAAAAAAACTAGTGTTGCAACGTTAGCATGGAACAGTGAAAATATTTTACGACTCGCAATATCCTAGATTAAGACCCGAAAAATTTTTTTTTAGGATACCTACCAGGGATGTCACGGAATTCCGATTTCCGACTTTTTGGGGGTCGGAATCCCGATTTCCGAGAATTTTTTGGAGCCTCGGAATTCCGATTTCCGAGAATTTTTTTGGGCGTAGTTTGAAATTCTTTTTGGCTAGACATAACGAACGGAAGCTTGTATAATTCGGGTTGGAGTTTCTTATTCGACTTACTTAATTTCGGCTTCTTTTAGTTTGAAATTGTTTGGGTTTTGAATGATAATTTTTTGTAACATTTTCTCCCGTGCCGCTTTGCCCGGCATTTCAACATAAATGCGTTTGACAAAGTATCGGAGCGAATTGTCATTCATTTCCCATGGCTGATTGGTGGCACCGATCACCAACACCCGGTGGCTACGATCGCTATCCGTGCTTGAGGCCAAAGATGATGGGTAGCAGTTGTTCATTTGGACCAGAAATTCAGCCATTATTCTTTGCTTCATTTCCTTCCCACGGCCTAACAGTTCATCAATTTGATCTGATAACACAAAGATTCAATGGCACAACGACGACAATTTAGTGGAGATGCCAAAAAGAGAAAAATATCAAAACCAAGACTGATTTCACCCTGATTTCGGTACCCATTCCTTGACACAGATACTTGAGGGTAAGTGGAGGAGTCGTAATAAAATCCAAGTCTGATTCTGGTTCAGTTTACCGAACCAGGGCCAGGACAACGACCAACAACATTTAGGGACGAGTAACCGGGGAAAAGCGAACTGGATATTTAGGTTCCAGATTGGAAAGGCCGTAAACGGTTCGCCGTTCTTTGTCGTGTAAGGCCCTGTCTCTAACCCTTCTTTAGAGTCATCTGAATTTTTTTTTTGCCTATTTCCAAATTCTCAAACTATGCTCGAAAAGATATTAACCAATGAAAACGATGGCGGACGGTTGTGCATTCTTGGCCATTTTGAAAAGCATTTTGATAAATTCAATCGCATCATTTTCTTCTTTGGCAATAATTGCAAAGGCAGAAACGCTGAATAGCTTAGCGCCAGCTTCATTTGCAACAGCTTTTGCCTTAAAAATAAATTTTATGAAACTTTCTAACCTTTCGGTTTGGCTTTTCTACGGGTTTTAATATGTCATATGCCGTCGCGACAGCATTGAGTCCAAAAGAAATATATTTTTTTTTATCTTTGCCCGATTGCTGCCCTTTTTGCACCCGCCCGCTTTGCATGCAACCCCGCGATTCCCACAATAAGTTAGTCCACCGTACTCTCATTTTTAGGATTTATCCAACCCAATCCGCCTCTGAATGGTTAGATCCGAACCGGGTCATTTTGAAGCGAGACGTGTTTAAGACGCCATAACTTTTTCTTAGAGATCTAAATTTCACAAAATTGGTATCATTCAAAAGGTCTTTACGCACTCTGTAAATGAGCGAAAAATCAAAAAAAAAAATCACTAACTTACAAAAAAGTAATAAATAAAAATTTACAAAAATTCAGACTTTTTTGCGTTTTTATGTTGCAGTTTTTTTTTCTTAATGCTTAATCGTTGAACAAATGCTTATTACTATTTTCTAAACATATAGAGCTTTTGAATGATACCAATTTTGTGAAATTTAGTTCACTAAGAAAAAAAAGTTATGACCTCTTAAACACGTCTCGCACCAAAATGACCCCCACCGGGGGTTGGATCGTCCCTGTATAAATTCACTTACGAGCGCTTCTTTTCCAGTTCCTGGTTCACCGAATAATAAAATTGCTAATCGCTGTATCGAAAAAGATTTAAAAAAGTCAGGGTACAGCAGAAGCTTTACAGTATCCTCCAAAACTTTTTTTATTTCCGTTTCGGAAATTTCACTGATCCGTGGCTCCGCTGTTATTGTGGGCACAATTGTATAGCGCTGTATTTCGAGTCTATTCTCGAGTAGGCTTAAGATACTTGCAGCAATTGTTCCGATACCAGTATTAAATTGCTCAATTTCGCCTAAAAAAAGAAAAAAATTTTTCTTGGGAATCTGATTTAATAATTTCGAATCATAGATCTGTGGCCATGACATGATAACATCTCCTTGAATGAATATTTTGGGGAAATTGTTATAAAACACAGTTTGAGTTGGATGAAGAATCTTTTTTTTGGTTGGGGAAATCACAATTCTTGGGCAAAGTATGTAAATATTACTCCGACTTTGCTGGATCTGTTTCACAAACAGTTCATCATTTTTAGTTGGATTTAACAGCAACAATTTTGTGGCTGAAAGAATTTTCCTCATGGTTTTGTCATTACTTTTTCCTTCTTCGGTAATTTGATAAACAAAGTTCCCGTCATCAATAAATTGCATCTAAAAAAGAGAGAATATTTTATATATTAGTCAATAAAAAAACCTAAGAAAATTTATAATTAATATATTAAATATATTCATAATAAATACCAGGGCTGGGACGCGGACGAAAAAATCCAGCGGTCGCGGACCGCGAATAGCAGATGAAATTTGCCGCGGTCGCGATACGCAAATCACGGAAAAAAATGCCGTGAATCACGCTTCGCGGATCGCAGGCGCTGATTTTTAGAAAAAGCATTAAAAATTTAGTTTTTTTAGACTAAGAAAACTTCACTTGTCAAAAAATAAAAATATTTGGCCAAAATAATTAATTTAAATTTTTTTTTTCGCTATTTTGTCTTGCGCTTTAAATTGATCAAATCAATAGTGAGGGGGGGGGGGGGCGGCGGTAGTTCCTATCGGCACCAGCGGGGGATTTTTTTAGATTTGGGGTTGGTTTATTAATAAATTAACTCAAATGATGAAATTTTTCAATGGAAAAGCATTTTTAATATTCAATAACTTAAAATTTATAGTTTGTGGGCCGGTGCAGGAAAATTTTTTGGATGAAATTTGTTTACAGAATTTCCCTAAAATTCAATTTTAGAGTCAAATTAAAAAAAAATCAAATGGATTGATTACCGGAAATGCTGTAAGGCGCCGCCTTTTAAAAAATCGAAAATTTCATGAAAAAATGCTTTTCTTTACAAAACTGCACTCGGAATTTTGCCCAAAATCCTTCGAAAATTTGTATCGCCACATATTTCGGGGGTTCGCACATTTTCATATATTTCGGCCTTTTTTCAAATTCCTTACAAAAATACACTCCTATAAATAAACGTTTTTGCGATTTCTTATAGCATTTTCAAAAAATTTTCGTCTATTTAAAAAAATTCTAAAATTTTTCTGAAAAGATCATTAAAATGTATAACTAATTTTAACACTTTCATTTCAAAATTTTCACAGAAAAGTGCATATGAGCAAAAAATTTTAATTCTTAAAAATATCTTTTTTATGTGTTTAAGAGCAGTAGAATAATTTTAAAAGTTGAATTTAAGAGTTTTGGAGAATAATACTTACAGTTGCAAAAAGGTACTTTTCAAAAATTTCGGGCAAAAAACTCATACGGTTCTCAGACAAAATTTTTTTTTATTTTTTTAAAATAAATTTTTCGAGAAAATATTTTTTGAATTTTTAATTTTTTAGGGTACTTTTTTCAAAAATTTCAAAAGTTGATTCTTAGGAGTGTATTTTTGTTTAAATCTTTGAATTTTTACAAGAAAAGGCGGAAAAATGCCAAAATATTTATAAAATATTGACAAAACCTCCAAATATTGAAATAAATATATTTTTTTAAAAAGACCCAAAATAATTTCTTATTTCCAAAGAAATAGCTATGGAATTGTTGAAAATGTTTAAAATCCAGTCTAAAAAACAAGATTTTGGGCCAAAATCTAACATTAAAAAAATATTATATATTTTTGCAGTAACTGTACATCATTTTATTCCAACATTAACAAACGAGAAAACTCTTTCAATCTTGAATGGGAATGCTTTTTGGTAAAAAATAATCAGAAATTACCATTTTTTAATAAATTTATACCAAAATTTTCAATTTTTCAATGGTTTCCCCGACAGCTTCAATCGGCACCGCGGGACATTTTAATTAATGGTTCATATTTTATATTTGGCTTGTTTTTTTAATTTTTTATATTTCAAAGGGGCACACGGCAGGGGCCGGCGGTGCCGATAGGCGCAGCTGTGCAAATTTTTTAAAATCTGCTTTTTGGCTCAAATTTTGACACTAAAAAAAATTAATTTTTGAATCTATTATTGAACATTTTCAAGAGGATTTAATTCACTATCAAGTAAAATTTTGAATAAAACTTTGATTGGTATTATAAATATAAAATAATTTTCAAATTTAACTTATAAAAAAATTTTAAATACTAAAATCTTCAAATTTAATTTGGAAAAAGATAAGAAAAAAGAAATTTTAACATGGGCTTGAAACTATCCATTAAAAATTATGAAACATAATCAACTGAGCCACTTCCTTTTTCTTGAAATTATGTTAAATATTCTCTAAAAATACACTTTTTTTAAGTGAATAGTCTTTCAACTTTTTTTCGATTTTTTTTTCACTTTTTCAAGTATCGGTCGGTTCTTTCGGTTTTTCAAAATTGTCGGTCGGTCGAATTTCGGTTAAAGTCGAAAAGAAAAAGTCGAAAAAAAGTCGACCGGTCCGATCTCTAGTTTTTAGCACATATTTTAGTACATATTTTGGCATTTTTTAGCACATAAAAATCCCAGCTCTACATATAAGCAATATTATTATATTATGCTTAAACATTTGATATCGTTTGAAAGCTCTTCTTAATTATAAATAATCCTTAAGCCATTGATATCCGGTTGTATATTTGAAAGGTCTGATTTTTGGTGAGAGAATGGACTTTTATTTCAGGACTTTTCTAATGAAGGGGAGTATTTTAAAAATATATGAAGAAATTCCTGAATATAAAAAATGTATTTATTTGGCATAATTTTAGCGCAGTTAATTTGTCATTTTTTAGCTATTTTTCCCACTTTTTTGGGGGGTTATAAAAAACTAATATACAATCGGGGGAGGGGGGGGGGGTCGGCGCAAATAAAAGTATTATTAAGCATTTTTGCTACAAAAGCAACCATAAAAGCGGGGATTGGCATTTTAGCTACAATTTCTATCATTTTTGGGGGGTATTGGGTATTTAAACACTAAATCCAAGCTGTAGCTAAATTTTTCAATTTACCATATTTTGTATGTGTTCCACTTTGATCGTGTCAGGAATTTGGTGTGTTTTTTCTTAAATAAAATTATAAGTTATTGCATTAATGTTTTTGAGCTTTTTTTTCTGGGCTGAAAGGCTTAGTTTAACCAGTGGGCTAAAAGTGCCAAAAAGCTTAAAAACTCTTTCTTTTCTTTACTATAGAAAATAGCTCTAAAGGAAAAGCGCTCTCATGCAATTAAGCTTGTTCAAGTCGCTTTTCATTATAAAAATGGATTTTGAAAATTTGACTCCTTTGTTCAAATCCGGGTCCGGTATTCGAAATTGTTCCAAAAGCACTTAACTGATCAAATTGTACGCAGCAAACACGGCTTGCTCAACAATGTGCGGGTTTTGCGATTCAGTTAAAGTCAATATTCTGTTAAGTTTTTCCTTTCTATTCTCACAAGGTATTTGAGTTGCCAAACATTTGAAAATGGATGCCATTTGCCTTATCACTTCGCCATCCAACTCTGCCGGACGTTGAAGCCAGTTCAACAGATCATTAAAAAAGTGTGAATCGTACATTTCTTCGGGGCATTGTTCCGCTATGATCTCGAGTGCCCGTGCCGATGGCATGAGCGACGCTTGCGGGCTGTTGCCTTTGAAACACGCAAAAAGCGGCATTATGCCATAGTATATGATCTTGTCGATCAGCTTATTCGTTGTGCCATTTGTTAGACTTTCC
The DNA here is from genome assembly GCA_039877585.1 of Heterodera filipjevi. Taxonomy (NCBI): domain Eukaryota; kingdom Metazoa; phylum Nematoda; class Chromadorea; order Rhabditida; family Heteroderidae; genus Heterodera; species Heterodera filipjevi. The sequence continues at coordinate 11,162,898 of JBDPZO010000002.1, forward strand.
TCCAGTGCTTTATGAATGACAGACACCGCTTGGAGTCTCACCGCCTCGTCTGTGCTCATCGCTAGATTCCCTAGCTTAATATGATTTTCTATGAAATGTTCCAAAATTTACTGAATTTTCGTCTAAATTTCTCAGTTCCGTTTAATTCCAAATTATTTAAAAATAAATTGGATAATTTATAATTCTCATAAAATGAAAAATTTCTTCTTACTCTTTTTATTAATATTTAAATCAATTTCATGAATAGCTATAATAAGTATTAAATTTAAAAAAATGATGGACAAAATTCAAAAAGAAAATTGTCTCAACTTATTCCATTTAAATTTTCAAAAATTTCCGCGGCGGCGCCTATCTGCACCGACGGAAAGAAAAACAGGGATGGCGTGAATCGTAATCGTAATCGTGATTAATCATATTTTGGGCCATAATCGCAGTCGCATTTTTCCACGATTACACGATTAATACACCTCTAAGAATTGACCTTTTGGAGGACAATTTGGTAGCCAGACAATATGAATTTTTGATATAATTTTTATAGAAAAATTTTTTATAAAAAATATCGGCTTTTTGACATTTTTTATTAGAAAACCGAAAAAAATGAAGAAATATCTGAAATTTGATTTTGTTTAGGAATTCAGAAACTAAAAATAGGGGCAAATGTCCTTAAATATGGGCAAAATGGCATCCCTGTTTGAATATGCTAGAAATTTACAAATTTTTAAAAAATAATCGTAATTATGATAAATCGCATTTTGGGCCATAATCGTTAATCGCAATCGCAAAATGCCTGGCTCGCGACATCCCTGCTCTGCTCCTTTGTAATTTAAATAAGCTGAAAAATATTGCCGGAAATTATCGTGGAGTTTTAAATAGATAAAAAAATTTAATTTGCTTTGTTTCGAAAATTTCAGGTTTTCCCTATTTCGATTCTTTAGATTTTTTTAGTTTCGTAAATTTTTTTTTTTGAGCAGGTATCGTACTAGTTAAAACAAAAAAAAAACCCTTTTTCTGCCGCGAGTTACGCTTGTTTTTACGCACAAAATTTGTCGCAAGGTTGAAAAAATCGTCATCCTCCATCGGAGGATTTATTAGCCATTGAAATAATGGCTGTACAACATTCGCCAATGCTGCTTCATTAGGGCGAAAATCACTAATGTATTTGAGTGCCCATGCCGCGTTGTATTTGGTTTTGTCGTCGTCGTCTTCGTTGCTCAAACATTTCACAAGCGGCATTATCGCACCGGCTGAAACGAATGCGTCGATCCTGTCTTCTTGTAGACGAAGCTCGAGCGTTGAAATAATTCCATGCACCGCTTGCGCTCTCGTAAGCGTTATTTCGCTCTTTGCAAATTTGACAAGCTAAAACTGGGTAGAAAATCATTGAAATAGGCTTTTTGATGCCGATGTCCAACTGGGTTAGGCAAATCGGCTTCGGAAATTTTGTGTTTTTGTGTGTGTTTTTGCGGTTTTATTTATGGAATCATATACCCTTGAAGTTTGTTTTTTGGTCTTGGGGCATTTCATCAAAAAAAAATTTAGTGAGAAAAAAATATATAAATTAATTTGTTATTTAAATTTCATCCTTTGTTGAGTGATTTCATTTTTTTCCACAATTGTTATAATTGAATTTTTCACGATAAATAGTTTAACTGAGGGTTTAATCCGTACTTTTTTTTAAAGTACTGTACTTTTTAAGAATTTCATGCTTTCGTAATTTTTCATAGAATATTTCTTGAATTTCGATTTGTCCTTGAATGTAAAAATTTCTACTAAACGAAAATTTAAAATTTTTGCATTTGGTTGGTATCTATCAAAAAACTTTTTTTTGTTTGCAAAAATATGGAGGAACTCTTACAAAATTTTTACCCCAAAAAATGAAAGACTTTTCTGATCGAAAAATACAAACCTTTAGAATAAAGAAACTTTTTTATTACATATGATAAAATTTTTAAGTGTACTTTCAATCAAATCCCTTCCCCCCTCCCCCCTAAGTAATTTTAAAATCATCCCTGATCGTAATTTGAAAGTGAACTTGGTGATACGAACCTAAGGGATAGGTTTTCAAAAAACTAGGGGGGTTAGGTTTTCAAAAAAAACTAAGGGTTACGTTTTCAAAAAAAACGAAGGGTTAATTTTAAAATTGATGACGATGAAAACGATTTTTTTGAGAATAATGAAGAGTCTGATTAAATTATTTGATTTTTACCGCTTGTTTTGATTTAAAAGAACGAATTTTGAATTTTTTTTTTGGAATTCAAGAGCCAAACGTTATAAAAGGCGGGTACCCGGGTACCCGCCCGCACATCCTCGAAACCCGCATACGGGTGCGGGTTTACCCGTCCGCCCTAAATTAAAAAACCCGTTACCCGCATAGAGCACTACCCGCATGCGGGTATTCAACCTTAATACACGAACCAGGAATTCCATTTCCGTAAAAATGTCGGGTCGGGTAAAGGCCGGGGTTCGGGTGACCCAGGAACCCTGCTTTAATACTCACAAAGGGTGTCCCATATTTTAACATTAAATTGTCCGCCATTGGACTTGTAAGCCATTGCATAAAGGGCTGTTCAATGTCCACCAGTGCTGTGTCATTAGGCCGCTGTTCTGCAATGATTTCAAGTGCCCGTGCCGCGTTGTCTTTGGCTATTTCGTTGTGCTCGTCGTCATTGATCAAACAATTTACGAGCGGCGTTATTACATCGGCTGCAATTAATAGGTCGACCATGTCTTTTTGAATTGCTTCGTTTGTTAGACTTTTCTCGAGCATTTCACGAATTTTCAAGACCGCTTCCAATCTCACAACCGGATCGATGCTTTTCGCTTCGTTCACAAGCTTAAATTTTTTGTAATGGTAAACCAACGCCTCCGGTATAGAAATGCAGCCGGAATTGACCGTTGAGGGTCCGAGTTTATTGCGGTTTACTCGAATGCCGTACAGTCTAGGCTCTACTACTATTCCTATTCCACTTCAATGTGAAAAAAACCTAAAATAATTTTAGTTTCCGATTCTTATGTCTAATTTTAGTTTTCTATTTCCAAACTATAGGAAATTAATTTCATTACGCCAGAAAAGCGCAAAAAATTGTGCAATTAGTTAAAGACAACATTAAACAGAGAGAGTGAGAGTAGACAGTGGGAAATTGGCCACACTCTCGCCCAAACTTTGTAGGCCACACTCGATCGGCCACACCACTCTCTCATTCTCACTCTCTCTCTGTTTAATCTTGGCCATTAACTAATTGCGCAATTTTTTGCACAATTCTGGCGCTTATGTTATTAATTTCCTATAGTTCCTTTAGTTTCCTAATCCTTATTCTCGTTCTCTGCCGAAGAATAGGAAACTAAGTTATTTTAGGTTTTTTGCACTTTTCACTTAGAATTATAATGCGGAATTTTAAAATTCTTGACCTATATCCCGAGTTTCTTTATGGCGCTATTTACGAAATCCAGTTCAAGTCTAAAATTTTAACAACTCGAGAATCGTTTCCAATATGCTATTGTCCTTTAATTCTGATGTTACGTCTCCGACAAACTTTGTCTTATTTGTAAAATTTTGTCTTATTTTGGAGGTCTAAATCTTACAAGTTTAAATTTTTCTTATTTGTAAGATTCTGTCTTATTTCAGCTCTCTTGTCTTATTTTTTACTCTGAGGAATGCCGATCCTTTCCTTTTTCGAAATTAATAATTCTTCTCATTTCAAAGTCGGAATTGCTCAAAAAAAAAATGTTGGCGAAGAGAATTTTTTGTTAATGCTTGATTTAGTTGAATAAAATGCAAATTTAAACCGTTAAACAGCGTTTTCAAAAAATGTCTTATGTTTGACTCCAAAATATTATGTTTGACCTGTGATTCTCTTATTTCGGGAAATTTTCGATGCAACCCCTGTTATAATGTCATAAAAATTTTAATATCCTTGCTTTAATTAGACCCCGATGGAAACAAGCAACAAAGATATGGGTTTGCGGATCAGGGATGTTCCGGGTCGACAAAATACCGGGTCGGGTTTCGGGTCGGGTCGGCCAAAAAAAGTTTGGGTCGGGTTTCGTATAACCCGGAACATTCCTGTTGCGGACCAGACCCAACCCGACCGTTCGAAACCAACTCCTAAATTGATTAACATTAGAAACTTACAAACCCATAAACCATTTTTGTGCGCGTTGAGTGGTATGCACAAGTGAAGGAGCCGATTTACGAAATTTTTGAACCGGAATTCCGATTTCAGAAAAAAATGGCGTAGGGATTCCGATTTTTGAATTTGCTCGGCTCCATCCCTGGCATTTATGCAAAAAGAAAAAAATGCTATTTTGACTGTCTCAATTATAATTAAATTCGATAAACTCTGTCCCCGAATGTATACAAAGTTTTTTTTTTATTACTTTTTTGTCCATTGGTGGCGATGCAAATAATGAAGTGGGTAAAGCAGAAAGGAAAGCAGCGAGCACAAATATAGTAACTGTTCGCATTATATCTAAACTTTTTTGGGAAAGTGTAAAATTAGGGTTCGAGACCAGAATTTGGGGTCGAACACTGCCCGAATTGAATAAGTTAAAAACAAGAATTCTTCTGTTTTTTCATCCCTAAAAGCAACATCATGAATATATTTAAACGCAGTGTATGTTATGGAAAAATATAAATTTCAAACATACAACTGTATAAATTTGACGTGTATGCGTTTTTTTTTTGTTTAATATTGGTTTAATACGAATATAAAATACGTGTGTGTGTATGTTATGTATAGTGGGCCGAAAAGTGATGTGGCATCATTTGATTCGCTTCTCTGATTTTCATTGGCTGACATACGTTGTTTGTGTATATTGTAGATGGATGGATATTAGAAATCTCACCAACATATTTCCTTTGCGTATACAAATTTGTCTGGTTCAGATACGTGCTGGGTCTTTGTTAAATACCGCCATTATGGGCGTTTGTTAAATTCCGCCATCTTTTACAGATTTTTCGAACATAATTTGTCATAACTTTGTTCAAAAGTAACCAAATTAAACATACTTAGATTCATACGGTTTTGAAGGGTTTTTTGGAAATGAGAATTTGAGGTTTTTGGGTAACTAATGATAAAAGTGCATTGTCCCATGTTTACTCAGTTTAAGTCTTTCGGGAACGTGCTGAGGCATTAGTTAAATTAGGCATCCTTGTTTTAGCGAACTTACCATTTTTACTGAATTTTCCACTTAAATTTGGTCATAATTTTTCTCCGAATCAACCAAATTAAACAATGTTCGTTTCCAGCTATAGCCCTGGAATTGTTCTATTAGCTTGCTAAATTTCCAAAAATCATATTAAGTTATAAAAAGTTGGGTTCAAAAAAACATGAAAAAGAATAGTTACCATAACTCGCTAATATTGTACAAACCAAGATTTATTTACAAAAAAACTACAATCTTGGCTAAATTGTCACACTAATATGCAAAATATTTCATCATTTAGTTTGAAAAAATTCTCCAAAATTGTCATTTTAGTTAAACAGGGATTGGATATGTCCTTTTTTTTAAAGAAAGTTTTTTTTTTGGAGGGGTCAAATCTTTTAAATGAAAAATGTTCTTTTTCAAAGTAACGTTCTTTTTTAGCCTACTGTTCATATTTTGTTCTTTTTTTTTTGGGCGGCGCAACCCTAATCAATCGATTTTTTAAAAGAATAATGTTTGTATATGTCTTTGTAAGAAATTTGAGGAATTAAAGAATATTTGACAGGTCATTTAACCGTGGCCATTTGACCTGGTCAAATAACCATCAACCATGAGAAAGACGGTAGCAAAAGAAGAAGTTAAAAAATATATTTTTTAATTCTTTTAATTTATGAACGGTATTTTACCCAAATTTTGGTTTTCTTTTTTTAAGTTATATTTTAAAATATATTTTTTTCAAATAAATGAAATTTTTTTTTTAATTTGTTAAATTTATAAAAAAATGAAAAAACTCAGGCCTCGACTCGAGAAAAAAGTCTAAGGCTTTTGCGGCCTCGTTTCAATCTCGGTACCGGTCTAAACCCCCCCTCCTTCAATTGACGCCTTCGCCATAACCCTAATTTTTTAAACCTAACCCTAGTTATTTTGAAAAGCTAAAGTTTTTAAAACCTAAGCCTGGTTTTTTTAATTGGTCAGCGGCCAAAAACAATGCAAAAACGACTCGCAGCAAGCTGAGTTTTTGATAAAATCGATTATTTTGAAGATGAAAACATTGGTTTTTGGAATGCTCATTCATTGGAATTATAGAGAATTTTTATGAAATAACGAACATTTTTTGATCAAAAAATAGACGCCCTCCCTCCAATTGACGCCCCCCCCCACCCTAGAAGGTGATCGAAAACAGATGCCACGGGACAAAAAAAAGTTGTGCGGAAACTTATGTTACACCCTAAGTATAAACCACTTACGAGCGTTTCTTTTCCAGTTCCTGGTTCACCGAATAATAAACTTGCGAATCGCTGTATCGAAAAAGATTTAAAAAAGTCGGGGTACAGCAGAAGCTTTACAGTATCCTCCAGGGCCTTTTTTATTTCAGTGTCGGAAATATCACTGATCCGAGGCCACGCCGTTGTTGTGGGTACAATTGTATAGCGCTGTATTTGGATTTTGTTCTCGAGCAGGCTTATAATACTTGCTGCAGTTGTCCCGCTACCAGTGTTAAATACTTCAATTTCGCCTAAAATAAGAAAGACATTTTGTTGGGAATCTTGGGAATCTGAGTTAGTAATTCGAGTAATAGTTCTGGGACCATGACACAATTCTTGGCAAAGTATGTAAATATTACTCCGATATTGTTCGATCTGTTTTACAATCTGCTCATCATTTTTAGTTGGATTTAACATCAATAGTTTTAGAGCTGTGAGAATTTTTGTCGTCAATTTGTCATTACTTTTTTTAAGAATTAAGGGTAAATTTTCTTTCCGTCGGTGCAGATACATTCATGGTCATATGTTTATAACCACTTTCCATTCTTGTAAAAAATTATAAATAAATTTTTTCTAAGCTCTTTGATAGACTAAACTCTTAACTTTTTCTGTAACATTTTTAATGGGTTTTCCAATGATGCCATTCATTAAACGACCTTTTGATTATTGGTCGAATTAGATTTTACTTTGTGTGCCACACCCCATTTTCGGGTGGTCATATGTTTATAACCACTTTATTTTCTGCAAAAAGCGACTAGGCCAATTCGAAAGAGCATAAAATGCTATGCATAATTGCTTTTGGGATGGTGGGTCTACGACTTGTATCTGCTGAGATTCGGGTTGATCTGTTTTGGGTTTGAATCTTTCCGGTGTAAAAATCACTATTTCCTTAAGAAATACAGTACTTTTTGCATAAAGTGAAATTGATCCTCCCATACCTCATTTAAAATCGTCGAAGAGACTTTTGCAATTTGTAGAGCATTTTATGCTCTTTCGAATGGGCCTAGTTGCATTTTGCAGAAAAATTTTTGCAACCCCCTATAAATTTTTTTCAAAAATTTTCCATATTTCAAGCCATTTCCGGGTTTTCTGATCACCATGAAGGAGTGGTCTGATCACTTCGGTGTAAGTACACTTTTTGATCAGCATCAAAAGTTACGCTAGTAGAAATTTTCTAAAATTTTTTGATTCGCAAAATATTGATTTTTTATTTGAAAAAAAAAAGTGGTTATAAACATATGACCACCCGAAAATGGGGTGTGGCACACAAAGTAAAATCTAATTCGACCAATAATCAAAAGGTCGTTTAATTTACAAGAATGGAAAGTGGTTATAAACATATGACCATGAATGTATCTGCACCGACGGAAAGAAATTTACCCTTAATTCTTAAAAATTTTTCAAAAAGACTTGATCAAAATCTTTAGGATTTGGTACTTCAATTTTTTGTTAAATGGCTACAATTTATTTCAAAATTTTAACCGATTAACCACCTCACCAACTGACCCCCCCCCCTCCCCATGTGTTTAGTGTTTCTCAAAAATACTTGAAAAATCCTCAAAAAAATCTTTTCGCAAAATCTGTTACCAAAATAAATTTCCAGTTCGGCGCCTATCGGAAAAGTCGGCCCCTGCTCCTTTGTAATTAAAATAAGCGGAAATATAGCCTTAAATTATCGTGGAGAGTTTTATAAAAAAGGTAAAAAAAATTTATTTGGCTTAGATTCAAAAATTTGGGGGGGGGGGGGATCCTCCATCGGAGGATTTGTAAGCCATTGAAATAATGGCTGCACAACATTCGCCAATGCTGCTTCATTAGGGCGAAAATCACTAATGTATTTGAGTGCCCATGCCGCGTTGTATTTGGTTTTGCCGTCGTCGTCAACGTTGGTCAAACATTTCACAAGCGGCATTATCACACCGGCTGAAACGAATGCGTCGATCCTGTCTTCTTGTAGACGAAGCTCGAGCGTTGAAATAATTCCATGCACCGCTTGCGCTCTCGTAAGCGTTATTTCGCTTTTTGCAAATTTGACAAGCTAAAACTGGGCATAAAATCATTGAAATAGACTTTTTGATGCCGCTGCCCAACGGTGCTAGGTCGTTTGTTAAATACCGCCACTATGGCCGTTTGTTAAATCCGACATTTTTTCAAATTTCCGAACATAATCGTCATAACTTTGTTGAAAAGCAACTAAATTAAATATCTTGGTATCATACGATAGCTTTTGCTTACAAATTAGCTCTATTTAGCCATCTTAATTTCAAAAAATATGATCAAGTTTTAAGAAAGTTGTGGCCGTCAAAGTGAAAAAATTAATCTTTTGACCATATTTTTATTAAAACTTGATCAAATTTTTTGAATCTGCATGATTAATAGAGCCAATTAAGAGTTATCGTACGAAACGAAGATTGTTTAATTTGGTTAATTACATTTTTACGGAAGTGGAATTCCTGGTTTGTATCACAAAGGTCACTTTAAAATTATGACCAGAGATGATTTTACAATTACTTAAGGGGGAGGGAGGAGGGATTTGATTGAAAGTACACTTTAAATTTCAACCGGTACCGGCTAAAAAACCAGTACCGGTACCGGTACCAACTTTTCCAGTACCGGCAAGTACCGGTACCGGTTTACGTGGAAAGTATCGGTACCGACCTACCCTAATTTGCATGTTTTGGCACTGCCAGTTTTTTTAGTTCGTATTTCCAAACTTTAGGAGGAAACTAATTTTATTACGCCAGAAAAGCGCAAAAAATTGCGCAATTAGTTAAAGACAACATTAAATAGAGAGCGTGAGAGTGAGAGAGTAGACAGTGGCGAAATTGCCCTCACTAGATCGGCCACACCACTCTCTCACTCTCGCGCTCTATCTGTTTAATCGGTGCTGTTAGTTTTCGACAGTGGTTGATTTCGACAATAAATATGTTTTTAAAAACCTTAATTATATATGGCATCGATCATTGATAATTTTTACACGGGCAAATGATAAGTACAGGCTCTCATGTATTGTATAAGTTCGCGGTTTTCAAATTCTGTTACAAAGTCAATGCGATATTTTGATAAAAACCCTATTTGATACTGGGCGGATTCTTACTGCCCCGATTTGTACTGTTTTGCGTTGAGTGCAGACTGCGGTAGAAATGTTAACAGTATGAATCGGGGCAGTATGAATCCAACAGTACGAATAGAGTGCGTCCGATATTTCGATTTTCTTTTTTTTCATACGGCCCACTTATTCCATTTGCGGATCAATTTGGAATTCAGGAAGTCGGATTTGCCACAAATCTTCTGCTATCAATTTTTTGTTTGTTGCAAAAAGGATTTAATAGCTTTGTTTCGTTTAAATAGGTGTTACAAATCAGGGCTGCACGAAAATCTCAAAAAAAAATTATCGAAACGAAAACGAAACGAAAAAGGTCTTTCTGAACGAAACACGAAACGAAAACGAAAAAATAAATTTTCAAAAATCGAAAACGAAACGAAAACGAAAATTTTTTTACGGACGAAACGAAAACGAAAAATCGAAAAAATATCAATTTTCGACGAAACGAAAACGAAAAACCGAAAATTTTAAAATAAATTTCATTCATAATCAAATCCTAAAAGCAACAAATTATGATGCAAAAACAATTGTTTTTCTAAATTTTCCATTGAAATACTTTTCCGGAGATCATTCAACAAATAAGTAGCAGTTGAAAAAAAAACGTTCGACTTCCATTGTGCCCATTGGAACCGAATGATATTTACGTACAAGTGGGACCATTAAAGAATATTTTGCCTAATTTTGGTTGTATTTGACGGATTCGGCGAAGCAACAACAATTCTTTTTAATGTCATTAGTTTTTGTTCGTTCGCTTTCTTCTTCGTGCCTTCTGAGCATTGCGACTTCTCTTCCATTTCCTTCAGTTCAGAAAAGTGATGGTTTTTTAAATGGGAACGTAGTGCCGCTGTTGGATACCCCGAAGACTTCTTTGACTCAAATTTATAATTGCATTTATCAGAACGGCATGTCCACAAAATTTCAGCAGGTTTTTTGTCGCAATTAAGATAATTGTTATACTTGCTTTTTGATGACATTTAAACCTAATAAATTTCATATTAACAGAAGCCAAGGAACCCCATGAATTATAATAACAAAAAAAAAAAAAACGGTAAGACATTGAAATTTGAAATACAAGCACATTACAGAAGGCCAAAAAATAAATACAAATAAAAATCCCATTCTTAGGGGTGTAAATTTTTTTCCTCCAAATCTTGCAAAAACGAAACCGAAACGAAAAACACGATTTTAAAAAACCGAAAACGAAATCGAAACGAAAAACACGATTTTTAAAAACCGAAAACGAAACGAAAACGAAAAAACGCCAACGGACGAAAACGAAAACCGAAAACGAAACCCAAAAAGTGCCGAAAAAGCCGAAAACACGAAAACGAAAACGAAATTTCGTGCAGCCCTGTTCCAAATGGAATGCCAACCCGTTAAATTCACGAAATATGTAATCAATATTTTTTTACCGTTATAGAATTCACTGTCGAAAACACCTGGCACGGTTTATCTTGTCTATTAACTAATTGAGCAATTTTTTGCGCTTTTCTGGCGTTTATGAAATTTGTTTCCTATGTTTCTTTCCTTATTCTCGTTCTCTGCCAAAGAATAGGAAACTAAAGTTATTTTAGATTTTTTGCACCTTTTTTTCACTTGGAACCAATACCGTATTGCCCTTTAATTCCGATGTTAATGTATTCGACATTTTCAGGCGTACTCCTAGGGTAGGTCTCGGTCGGTTAACCGAACCATTTCCCGCCAGAAAACGCCAACCCTACTAGTTTTCCCTATGAAAGGGATTCTGGTTTTTTCCAGAACCCGAGAATTCACCCCTCCGGGAAAATTTCGCCGAGGCCCCGCTCCTGTTCGGTTGGTGGCGATGCAAATAATGAGGTAGGCAAAGCAGAAAGGAAAGCACCGAGCACCAATATAACTGTTCGCATTAACTCTAAAGTATTTTAGGGCAGTTAAATTAGGGTGCGGGTCAGAATTGGGGTCGAACAGTGTCCGAATTGAATAGTTAAAAATACAGCCCTAAAGCAACAGCATGAAAAAATTATTTAAACGCAATGTATGTCATGGAAAAATATAATTTCAAACATACAAATGTATTCATATCTTTGGGGAAAGCAAATTCTTTGTAATTTTTTTTTTTGTATATGGATATTAGAAATCTCACAAACATATTAAAAGTGGAACTTTTTTAGACCCCAGAATCTTATTTGTTGCGTCTTATTTACCAAAAAAAGGCACTAAAAACCAAAATTAAAAAAACATGGTAAATTGGCTATTTTAAGCAAAAGGCAAAAATACTTTAAATTTATATAAAACCCAAATTTTCGTGAAATATTTTTGACATTACTTTTAATTTAAATATTTTGCCAAAACTTTGGCAAGAAATTCAAAATTTTCTCAAGAAACTTTAATTTTTACAACTTAAAATGTGGTTGCGTTGGAACTGCGACTTTTGCGCCAAAACATTTGCGCCCCCAAACACAATTTGTGATATGCTTCATGTAATTTAATTCTTAAAAATAGTATTTATATATAAATAGTTTTATAAAAAATGTGTTGTGTTTGGTATGGACTCGAAATCTGCTACCTCCTCGCAGTTGAGTCTGGAAAGAGAGTTATTGTTCGATAGGCGCAAATGTTCGGGGCGCAAATGTTACAGGCGCAAATGTGGGGCACCGTTGCGTTTGAGAAAAGTTATGAAGTCAAAAAACTGATTTACGAAATGAGCATAGGTGGCGCAATTTAAGAAACACGCCAGCACCAAAACCCATTAATTTCAAAATTTCCCAATCAAGTCTGTCCATTTGTCTTATTTTAAGATTTTTTGTCGTATTTCGGAGGTCCAAATACCTTATGTTATAAATTTAAAATTGTGATATTTTAAAGGTCTTTTGTTTTATTTCAGCTCTTTGCTTTAATTTATCAGTCATTAACCAATAGTTTTATCAAGAAATTTCTTGTTAATAATACTTTTTTAGCTAATTATTTAACACCAACGTTTCGTCGACTCAGCCAAAAAATCCACGTTTCAACCACGAGTCTAGTTGTTTGAAATTGATGTCAAATTGAGTGAAAATAAACCCGGGATGGCTTCTTGAAAGCAAATTTGCAATTAAATTGGGGAAGCGAAATACTTGATTTTGATGAATAAACTGCAAGATTAAGCTCCAGAATAATGTTTTCAACAAGGTCTTATATTGGACCCCAAAACCTACTTTTGACCTCTGAGTCTACGAAATTTTTCAAGGGCATAAAATAGAAATATAAAAACAACCAAATAATTTAAATTAGGGTAGCACGGTACCCGGTACTTTTAAAAAAACCGGTACCGGTAGTTTTTAGGTTGAAAAACCGGTACTTTTTGGCTGGTAAAACCGGTACTAGTACCGGTACCGATCAACTAGGTACTCATTTTTTCAGTACCAGTACCGGTACCGTGCTACCCTAATTTAAATAACCAACCAATAATATCACAAAAAAAAAAAACCAAAATTCCTGCCCAAATCACTTTTTCTGAATCTTCTGACGCTTGGCAATGTGATGGGTTTTCGCAAATTCTTTCAATTTCTTTGCGTTTTCCTCGTTTGTAAATTGTTTAATATTTTGATGGGCATTTTCGAAATTTCTCATTGTGATGGTAACAGGCTGTCGTAAATCATTTCGCAAAGCGTCAAGGCTGGCAACTTGAAAAAGTTCCCGCAATTGATCAAATGAATAGTTTTCTGTCATCGCAGCTAATTTCCTATAATTAAAGGATCAGCAGCGGATTTCCGAAAGAAATTTGTAATTTTGAAAATAAATTTCTACCATAACTAGAAATGTGAATATTTGTAAAATTCGGAAAATTGGAATAAGGATGCAAAACATTTTGTTGGTATTCCAGTCCAAATGCATGCTTTTTTTATATAATAAAACAACGGACGAAAGTCAGTGTAATTCTGTTTGGAATTTTGTATTCAACTTACTCAACATCGTTTTGGTTAAACTCCTGTGGGGTTTCATTGATAATTTGTTGTAACATTTTCTTCCGTGCCGCTTCGCTCGGCATTTCAAGATAAATGCGTTTGGCAAAATGTCGGGGCGTATTTTGGTTTAATTCCCATGGCTGATTAGTGCCACCGATCACCAACACCCGGTGGTGCCGGCCACCGTCCGCCAAGCTTGAGGACGAGCAACAGTTGTCCATTTGGACCAGAAATTCAGCCCTTACTCGCTGCTTCGTCATGTTCTGAAACTGCTGATCGCCTTCGGTCCCATGGCCCAATAGCTCGTCAATCTCATCTGAGAACTCAAAAAATCAATTTCATTGCTGTGGCGATGTACAAAAGGGAAAAGCAATCGAACCTAAACAATTTGCCCCTAAGATTCAATACCCACAATTTGGCAACGAGAATTGAATGTGAGTGGAGCAGTCTTATTCAAATCTAAGTCGGATTCAGGTTTAGTTCCCGGGCCAACGACAGAGTCAACAATCGGCAACATTTAGGGGCAAGGCCAACGACAGAGTCAACAATCCGCAAGATTTAGGGGCAAGAAATAGGGCGAAAGCAAATTGGATACCGGGACCGAGAATTGGAAAGGCGGAAATTCGTTCGCCGTCCTTCTTTTTGTCGTGTAAGGCCAGATTTCTAACTTGAGTTTAAGGTCGTTTTGAAATTTTATTTTTGCACGCTTCAAAGTCTCAATAGGTTCAATAGTGTATTCACCGATGAAAATGACGGCGGATGGTTGAGCATTTTTTGCCGTTTGGAAAAGCATTCTGATAAATTCAATCGCATTGTTTGCTTCTTTGGCAATGATTGCAGAGGCTGAAAGGCTGAAAAGCTTAGCACCAGCTTCATTTGCAACAGTTTTTGCCTGAAAAAATAAATGAAGTTTACTGAGATATCGCTTGAAATTTTTTTATGGGCTTTGGTATGCCATCTGACCCCTCGTTAGCTCCCGGCCAGGCACGTTTCGGCCCCCACGTTTCGGCCCCAGACTCGTTTAGGACTTTGTAACTTTTTTCAAAGTCAACCAAATTTCACAAATTTGGTATCATTCTAAAGCTTTAAGTGTTTAGAAGGTATGAATAAGCTATTGCTAATCGATTGACCAACTTAAAAAAAAAGTTACAACATGAAAAACACTAAAAAGTCAGAATTTTGGTATTTTTTAGTTCATACATTTTCTGTAAATCGACTATTCTTTAAGACTTTTAGAAGTCTAATAGAGCTCATGAAGAGCTTTCGAATGATAATAAATTTGTTGTATTTGGTTTGCAATGAAAAAAGTTATGATACTTTAAATGTTGCTGGGGCCGAAACGTGGGGGCCGAAACGACCCCGACCCGTTAGCTCCGACCCAAAAAAACAACAACGATTTTTTGGTCTTTGTTTGACTCCTGCACTGCTCTTCATCTCTCACCCACAGCCCCACGCCTTCGCATGTCTTCCCGCGATTCTTACAACTTAGTCAACAACAGGGCTCCCATCGCCCGAGCTCTATTTCAAAGGACCAAAATGTGATTTCAAAGGAAAGTGGTGCCGATAGGCGCCGCCGGGGAAATTTTTTGACAATTTGGGTGATCTGCTAATGGATTTTGGCTTAAAAATAAACATTTTTTACATTTTTGGGCGCCGATTTCAAAGGACATCTTTGGAAATAAGGACACTTTATAATTTCAAAAGATGACAACCTATTTCAAAGGGCGTGCTTTGATTTTAAGGACGAATGGCAGCCCTGGTCAACAACAACCGCAACTCCGATTTTTTAGGTCTTTACCCAATCCAACCCATCTCTGAGTGTTTGTATTAACCACTTACGAGCATTTCTTTTCCAGTTTCAGGTTCACCAATTAATAAAATTGCGATTGGCGGTGTCGAAACCGATTTGAAAAGGCCAGGGTAAAATTGAAGCTTTACTATATCATCCAAGACTTTTTTTATTTCTGTTTCGAAAATATCACTGATCCGTGGCCACGCTGTTGTTGTGGGTACAATTGTATAGCGCTGTATTTCGATTCTGTACCCGAGCAGGCTTATAATACTTGCTGCATTTGTCCCGGTACCAGTATTAAATATCTCAATTTCGCCTAAAATTCATTTTTTTTTTTTTTTTTGGGAAATCCGAGTCACGAATGTAAATATTTCGAGTCTTTGTTTAGGGACCATGACTTGAGCACGGAAATTCCTAAGACCTATTTTCACTTTCCACTAAATTGAAAAATAAAAAGTTTACGAAAACATCCAATGCCCATTCAAATTTTCCAAAAATCTTCTATAAATGAACCTTTTTTGTGGAAAAATTATTAATAAATTTTTTTTTGGGTTGTATACATCACGAAGAAAGATTTTTTTTTTTTTTTGACATTATCCCAATTGTTGAAAAATTATGTCAATATTACTCCGGTATTGCTCAATCTGTTTCACAATCAATTCATCATTTGGAGTTGGATTTAACAGCAACATTTTTAGTGCAATAAGAATTTTCGTCGTCAATTTGTCGCTACTTTTTCCTTTTTCGATAAATCGGTAAAAAACACTCACGTCAGCAAAAGATCTCACCTAAAAAAGAGATAAATGGTCTTTTATTTCAGAGGAATTTATAATTAAGTGTCTATTATTTGAACCAATTCTATACTGTATATAAAAATATATGTATTAATATGGATTTGCATTAGGGTAGGTCGGTACGGACGGCATCCAACTCGTTTTTCGCCAACTCGTTTTTGTTACGACTCGTTTTTGACTCAACTCGTTTTTATTGTTTCAATTCGTTTTTATTGTCTCCGGCTCCATGAATCCGGCACTATGATTCTTGCGCCATGAATCCGGCCCCATGAATCCGGCCCCATGAATCCGGCGCCATGAATCCGGCGCCATGAATCCGGCGCTATGATTCCGGCGCCATGAATCCGGCGCCATGAATCCGGCGCCAACTCAACTCGGCGCCCATTATTTCGGCGCCACTAGCTCGGCGTCGAGTAGAAAAGCATTCTTGTCGAAAATTCAAAAAAAAATTCTTAGAATTTATCTATTTTTCGTTTTCAAGCCCAAAAAACGAGTCGAGACAATAAAAACGAGTTGAGACAATAAAAACGAGTTGAGTCAAAAACGAGTCGTAACAAAAACGAGTTGGCGAAAAACGAGTTGAGACAATAAAAACGAGTTGAGTCAAAAACGAGTCGTAACAAAAACGAGTTGGCGAAAAACGAGTTGAGTATTTACCGTCGGTACCGGTACTGGTACCGGTTTTCCCAGCCAAAAAGTACCGGTTTTTCAACCTGAAAAGTACCGGTACCGGTTTTTCCCAAAAGTACCGGTACCGACCTACCCTAATTTGCATGTTTTGGCACTGCCAGTTTGGGCATTTTGCAAATAATTTCAGCTATTAGGACTTTTTTTTTTAAATAAGATCCAAGCTTTAGTAAACTTTTTTATCTTAAGTTATTTTTCAATATTTCCATGCTTTAGGGTATATATTAAGTCGCCCAAGCAACAAAAAAGCTGTTTTGCTTAATCTTAACCCGATACCGAGTCAATGACCGACTTATGTTGGGCCGACCCGCCGACCGGGCACTAGTGTTCGGTACAGTACCGGTATACCGCGGTATTTGTCGTTATACCGGTGGGGTTTTTTCGGTATTTACCGACCGAAATATTTTGTGATACGGTAAACTTTTGGTTTTAGTAATTTACGAAATACCGACCGAAATATTTTGTTGATTCGCTTAACTTCCGGTATCGGTATTTTACCGAAATAACGACCGGTATACCGTACCGAAACATTTCAAAATTCTGCACAAAATGACGACTATGTGTACTATGAGATAGATTTTCTGAAACCCTAAGTGAGGAGCAAGTCGGGTACCCGGCCCCGGCTAACCCGAAATTTTATATTTATAGGGAGCTAGCTATGCAACCAATGTTTGAATTTTTCCACTGTGATTGAAACGAATTTCGGTCAACTGTCAAAAAAGAAGCCTGGAATTTATTGTAACTAAAATTAGGTACCGAAAAACCGAGCAGTAAAACGTACCGAAATATTTTGGAGTTTTCGATAAACTTTCAGTATCGGTATACCGTACCGAAATATTTAGGAGATTTCGGTATGGTTTCGGGGTATCGGTAAATACCGGTACCAAATAGCGAAAAATCGCATTTGAACACCGGATCATTTATTTTGAAATATCAAAATAGGACTCAAAATTGACCATTTTTGGACAAAGTCTTAAACAAAGGGTAAACGCTAAAAGACATTTAATTTAAATTTAAATTAAATACAAGACCATATTGCTGGTTAGTCATAAATTTTTAAATTCTCCGGCGATGCGTATGACACCGCCGACCCTTTCGTTTTCGAAATTAAAAATTTATGTCTCATTTAAAGATTAACAGCTAAAAAATAGGTTAAGAGTCTCGCCAAATTAAACAGATTACGAGATTACTTGCCGCAAAATGTACGATTTAATTATTTTCAGTACCAAATTGCTCAAAAGATTATCGGTAATGAAAAAATTGCAAATTGCTGCGCATCATTTTTCAGAAAAGTTCTTATTTTAGATTACGTAATTTTTTTTTGAACTGAAGATTTTTATTTTGGAATTCGGAGCCCTGATTATTATTAAAATACAGAAATTCCAGCTTGTAAGTAAAATCAAAGGCTAATTTCTTGAATTTTTACGCCTTTTTCTTAACGATATTCTTAAATTTTCCAAAAACAAAATTGTCCTATTTCAATTTTACAGTTTTTTTTGGCCATTTTGGTTCTTTTTATGTCTTTTAAATGTGTTTGTAACTAGTGTGCGGCACGGTATCGGTATACCGCGGTATTTTTCGGTATACCGTTCGGTATTTTTTCGGTATACCGACCGAAATATTTTGGGGATTTCGGTATTTGTTCGGTATCGGTATTTTTCGGTATATACCGTTCGGGATACCGACGAATCCTAAATACCGCGGTATTTTTCGGTATTTCGGTATTAATTTGCACTAGTAATAAATGGACATTTGAGTACAAATAATAACAATAAAGTTGGAAAAATGATAAATATTATAAATTTTTTAACTGTATCGATATTTATTTGTAATCTTCGGACAATCCACCAATCTTTTCTCAAAAAATGGGAATTTTTTTAAAAAAGGACTTAAATTTGACCATTTTTGGAGAAAACCTGTTAACAAATAGACCATAATTTTCAAAATTTTCCCCGGCGGCGCCTGTCGGCACCACCGGACCTCCATTCGTGTAAGATTTTCTCAAAATTTTCTCTAAAATCTAAAAAATTTGGTTATTTTTGTGCAAAATCTGTTACCAAAATACAGCCAATTTTTTCAATTTGGGACGCAAATTTATTTTGTTGCATTGGCCGAAAATTTTAAGCAATTTTACTTTCCTTTAATAAACTACTTACAAGTGTCTGTATGTGTTTCACCTTGATCAAATCAGGAATTTTGTCCATGTTCTCTTTTCTCTCTTTTAATAGAATAAAAATGATCTGAAAGAAAAAGCACCCCCTAACACTTACTGATCAAGTTATACGCAGCAAAAGTGGCTTGTTCAACAATGTGCGGGTTGTTTGATTCAGTTAGAAGCAATACTTTGTCAATTTGCTCCTTTGTGCCATCTCCATAATGTTGAGGTGCCAAATATCTCAAAATGGATGCCATTTGCTTTATCACATCACCATCCAACATTGTTGGGGTTTCAAGCCATTTCAACAGATCATCAAAAAAGGTTGTTCTCTGCAAAGTTGCATTGTACATTTTTTCGGGCAATTGTTCTGCGATGATCGCGAGTGCACGTGCCGAGTGCTTGAGCGACGGTTGCGGGCTGTTGCCTTTGAAACACGCAAAAAGCGGCTTTACACTGCTTAGGAACCAGCTGCTAATCCTTTGAGCTGTGCCATTTGTTAGACTTTGCTCAAGCGCTGTACGAATGGCAAACACCGCTTCGAGTCTAACCGCTTCATCATTGCTCGCCGCTCGGTTGGAGAACTTAAAAATAAAAAAATAACTAGGATTGCCTCGGGCGTCTAATTCTCAGAATTAAGAGTTCCATTTACAGAATTCTCAGAGTTAAGAGTTCCATTTTGTCCTAATGCTCGAGTATTTTCCGTTCCCTAAGTTTATACAACATATTTTCTTTTCTATTCCAATCTTGGAAAAAAGGTGTATGGTTTTTACTAGAGTTGCGCGGTTAGGAGAGATTTGAAACCAATCAAAAATGTTAATAACTTGCTTAAGATTAATAATTCATAGGAAGTAAAATATTTCTACATTTTCTTTTCCATTTGATACATATTTTATGTATTAAAGGGATTTTTTAATGGTAAGAAAATGGTCAACAAATTCAAAAATGGTTATTCTTTTAATGATTACTTATACATTTCGGAGTTTATTGCTCCAATTAATTGTTTTTTGATCAGTTAATTGTTTGTCCGATCTCAGTATTTGATCAACCAATTAATTGATCAATTAATTGCTCATTTTATTGAAATTTCCATTTTTTGATTATTGACAATTTTCACCAACCAATTAATTGATGAATTTATTGCTCCAATTAATTGATTTTTTTTGATCAATTAATTGTTTGTCCGGTTAGCCGACATTTGCGCCGCAGACACTTGAGCCGCAGACATTTGCGCCGTATTATTTGCGCCGCAGACACTTGCGCCGCCCAAGAAATTTTTATTTTTTATTTTCAACAAATCGTTAAATGTAGGCGTCAAACCGACAGTTTGCGCGTCCACTCATAGTTTACGCGTTCAATCAAAAATTAACGCGACCAATCAAATATTTGGGTTCACCTTTTCAAGTGGTTTATTTTGATTGGACGCCTAAATTTAATAATTTGTTGAAAATAAAAAATAAAAATTTCTTGGGCGGCGCAAGTGTCCGCGGCGCAAAAGTCCGCGGCGCAAATGTCGCATCACCTTTTGTCCGATCTCTAGTGAAAATATGCACCACCGGAAATCTTGTACCTCTTTATATTTATGAAAATTATTTCAAAATCCTCCAAAATTCTTTGGATCAAAATCTGTTAATTCTTTTACCCTAATACATCTGTAAATTTATCTCAAAAATCCTTCAAAACTTTTTTGGTCAAAATTTTGATAAATAACGCCCATATTTCCAAATTTTCTTCGACGGTTGCTATTCGCACCGTAGGACTCTCCCCCACTTGAAATTTCGCTCTTGTTTCGGTTAACAGAACCGAAACCGATATTTCTCAGGTTCGGTTCGGTTTCAAACCGCCAAAACTAGTCCTGAGCGTCACTCTTTTTCTTTTACGCACAAATTTTGTCGCCGGTTCCAACAAATCGTCGTCCTCTATTGGAGTGGTGAGCCATTGCATGAATGGGTGCACAGCGTACGCCAGTGCTGCTTCATTAGGCCGTTCTTCTGCAATGATTGCGAGTGTCTGTCCCGCATAGTATTTGGTCCGATCGTCGTCGTGGTCGCTGGTCAAACATTTTACGAGCGGCGTTATCACATCGTCTGCAATGAATTTGTCGACCATTTCTTCGTGATGATCCCGGAGCGCTACATGAATTCTATACACCATTTCCCTTTTCGTAGACTCAATCTCGCACTTTGCATATTTAACAAGCTAAAATTTAAATCTGAATTTGTTGGTGCTGCCTGTGCTAAACTGGGTCGGGTTATCTTTCCCAAATTGTTATAAATAAAATACAAATAATTTATTTTATAAAATTTAATGATTTGTTTACGGATTAAATAGTTTGACTCAGATTCATATACATACTTTTTCCCAAAGCATTTTCAAGGCTTTTGGAAAGTATATTTTTTCTAGGAATGAACATTGAATTTGTTATTTGGCTCATTAACGAAATAAATGCCCTTTGATGGAAAATTAATTGGCCTTCCATCAAAAGATCTCTTAGTGAAAGATGTCAAAATCGAAATTTTGGTCATAATCTTTTATTTAATTCTATAATGGCCAAACCAACGGTAGCCAATGCATTAATTGGTGCATAAATAACAAAATAAAACTATATTTAAAACAGGGTGCCATATTTTCGGATTTATCAGATTAGTTCTGATTTGAGGGGTCCAAATCTGACAAAATAAAAAGGCTCTGATTTGTCAGAAATGTTCTGATTTCGTTCAGCCTATTGTTCTTTTGGCGACGAGAATGGGAGAACGGAAGCGAGACCAGCTCACGGCGGGATTTGGTTTTCGAGGCCGACGGAATGGCTTGAGAATAATTGTTAACCTATTTTCAGAAAATTAATGACTAAATCTACGCGAATACGGGTATGGTGATGCCGATAGGCGCCACCGTGGGAAATTTTGAAAGTTTATGGCCCTTTGATAATAGATTTTTCGCCAAGTGTCTATTTTAGGTCCTTTTTGAAAAAAAAAAACTCAAAAGGATCGAGTGTCCGGCTGTGCTAACAGGTGCCGCCGGGAAAATTTCAAAAAATACTAAGATATCGCTTCAAAAAAATGTATGAAATAGTAAAATGTTCCTACTTTTTTTACCTCACAATAAGAAAAAAGAACAAAATATGAACATTAGATTGAAGTCAGAACATTTTTTATTAATAAGAACTAGAGCCCGGAATTTTGAAAAACCCGGGACCGGGAACGGGAACGGCGACGACGATGACCCGGGAACGGACCCCCCAGGCGAAAAAACCCCCGTTTTTCCGGGGCTCCCGGTACCGGTCCAAATTGTGACCGGGAACGGGGGTTTTTCAAAATTTCAAAATTATCCAAAATTCTTTATACTTTTTGCCTAAATGAATTTTTTTTCGGAATTTTCTTTTTTTTCGGTAAGCATTTTTTGCATCTCGACTTATGTGATCCCGAAACCTTTGGTATTTTAATAATAGTTTTCATCATATTTTTAAAATTTCGAAAATTCTTACGGTGGGGTCCGGCGGTGTCAATAGGCGCCGCTTTTTGAAAATTGAATTATTTACATATCTTAACTATAAAATGGCAATTTTGAAGAATTTCTTACAAAAAAATGAATTGTTAAAATTCATCATGAAATAAACATTTTTTTACATTTAATTCAATGTCTTTACAAGACGATTTGTCGGTGGTGCCAATAGGCGCCGCCGGTGAAAATTTTGAAATTTGAGTGTATTTTGATCATAAATTAGGCACAGATCTTTTATGGGGATTTTTTCAAATTTTTTCAAGAATTAGGGCCCATCAATGGGAAAATTTATCTGGGTCAGGCGCAGCACAGTTCGGCGCGGCCAACTTTGAGAAGCCATAACTTTTTTCTAAACCTGCCAATTCAAATATAGTTTGTATCATCATAAAGCTCTATATGTGCTGCATTCATTTTCCAAATATCTAAAAAATCCATCCATATATAAAAAAGTTATGATTTGTCGCGCCGAACTATGCAAAAAAAAATTCAATTTTTTTTAGGTTTTTTGGCCATAATTTTTTGTATATTTTAAATTTTTTTCGAAATTTAGAACAGTGATAGATCTAGTCAACTGCTTTCGAATAATACCTAATTTGTTTAATTTGAACCAAAATTAAAAAAGTTATTGCTTAGTCGCGCCGAACTGTGCTGCGCCGAACTGGGTGGTCCCGATCGGATCCATGTTATTACTCACCAAAGTTGACGCATGGTTTATCATTAAGTTGCTCTTCATTGGTTTTGTAAGCCATTTCATAAAGGGCTGTTCAGTGTCCACCAGTGCTGCTTCGTTAGGCCGTTTTTCTGCAATGATTGCGAGCGCGCGTGCCGCGTTGTCTCTGGTTGCGTAGTCGTCGTCCTCCTCGTCGTCGTCGGAGAAGTCGACTCTGTCGTCGTCGTTGTCATCGTTGTTGGTTAAACAATTTACGAGCGGCGTTATCACATTGGCTGCAATTAATAGGTCGACCATGTCATTTTTCATTGCTTCGTTTGTTTGAATTTCCTCAAGCATTTGACGAATTTTCAATACTGCTTCCGATCTCACAACCGGATCGCTGCTTTTCACTTTGTTCACAAGCTTAAACATTTAGTGGGCATAAGTACCCAGTCGGAATTTACGGGTTCAAGTCGGGATTTACTAGAGTACCGGCTAGGCTGTATTGCTGCTGGTTTATCAATGGAATTATGATCAAGAAATTTTAAATTCTTGATTTAAATCCCGAATTTTTTATTGGTTTTATTTACAAAACCAAATTTCATTCGGAAAATTTCTTAAATTAGAATAACAAATTTGGCGATTTTCGAATAAGAATCGTCATATTTTTTCGTTCCCTCAAAAAAGTAAGTCTTTATCATATTTGATTACGGTTTTTTTCAAAATCCCCTAGCCTTTGTTTATGGATGCATGGATGGATTATATAAGCAAAAATTACGAGTTTCAATTGTTGGCTCGCCCTCTCATTAGGGATGGCAATCTAAATAAAGAAACAGTTTTGTTTTATGTTAATCATCAACGATTCCGATGGTGACATCCCCGACATTTTCAGTGGTTTCCCTGATTTATGACTTTTATGTTCCTCACAATGTTCAAGGAAGAATTTAAACTTTTTTATTTAAGTGTACGCCTGTGGTGTGATAGGCGCTGCCGGAAATATTTCTGAGTTTTAATAGGAACTTCTCTCCACGAGACCCACCTTTTACATTTTCAAAAGCAATTTTTTATTGAAATTTTCGCTTCTTTTTTTTAAATACTAAATAAAGGAAGAAAAACAACCCTTCTAGGTCACCAATAAATTTTTCCCGTCGAAAGACTTTTGGACAAAATTAATTTTCTTTTATTTAAAAATCAAGCGGATCAATGGGATAATGCAACTTTCAATGGGTCAATTATTATGAAAAACGAAAAAGATACAAAATTCTAGAAATTCGGTCCACGAATATTACATAACATATTTTTTTCTTTACCTTTTTATCATCCACTGGTGGCGATGCAAATAGTGAAGAAGGTAAAGCAGAAAGGAAAACAACGAACACAACTAAAACTTTTCGCATTATATCTAAAGTATTTTAGGGCAGTTAAATTAGGGATCAGAATTGGGTTATGTATAGGAATGGCAGTTTTAGTCAAAATGACTTTTTTCTGCTGACTTGGGATGGCCTAAGACATACGAAAAAGGTATTTTTAACTTTGTTTGAAGCTTCTAGCATGTATTTTTATTTGACCTTTTTTTTTACTTATTCTCACTTTTTGAAATTTTATGCCTTTTTGGCGATTTTTATGAATTTTTCATGATTTTTTTTTTGCATATTTTGTTAGAAAATTGAAAATTTCACAAAAAAATTCCTATATAAATAAAAAATAGACCCCTAAAAATTGACCCTTCCAAATTTTGTTCCACAATGAATGGAAAAATTTTCCAAAAAATTGCTCCTAAGATTTAAATTTTTTTATCTATATTTTCATTTTCATAAAAATATTTTTTTTATTTTCTAAATCTTTAATTTACTTCGTTTGTTTTTTATGATAAGAAATATCTGCTTTTAATGTGATTTGACTAAAAAATTGCTCCAAAAGTGCTAAATTTTCCTGCCTTTTTGGGCATTTTTCGTGACTTTTTGTGTGGTTTTTATGACGTTTTCGTTACTTTTTGGCGATTTTTTTTATAGTCGACTTTATGGGATTTTTTTTTTTGACTAAAACTGCTATCCCCAGATACGTAAATATATAGAAAATATATTTGCTGTACAAACCAGGGGACCCAATAATATTGCTTTTTCAATTCATACAAATGTATATGTTTAGGGAAAGCAAATTCTAATAATTGAAATTGACGAGTAAAGCTTTTTTTGTTTAATATTTGGTTAATATTGATGACGTGTATGAATGTATAGTGGGCAAAAAAGTGATGTGGCATCAATTTATTCGCCTCATTGGCCTTTCATTGGCTGACATAATGTAATGGATATTCTAAATCTCTTTTCACATATAAGGTGCATTTTAGAGACCGGACAGATGGGTCGGTCGAACATTTTCGGTTAAAAACCGAAAAGCTGAAATTTTCTCGGTCGGTTTTTCTCGGTCCAAAACCGAACAGAAAACCGAAAAAACGGAAAAAAAACCGACAGGTCCAATCTCTAGTGCATATACCTTATATCAGGGATGTCACGGAATTCCGATTTCCGACGTTTTTAGGGGTCGGAATTCCGATTTCCGAATTTTTTTGAGGGTTCGGAATTCCGTTTTCCGATTTCCGAAATTTTAGGCAAAATTTCGGAATTTTGCAATAGCTTAGATTTTTCTAAAACATTTTGCCAATTGTAAAACTGATTTTTCATGGTTGTTGTTTCAGCGCAAAGCATGTCCCCGAAACGGTGGGGTATTCACAACGTCAAATGATGGCCAACAAGGGCGAAAACAGTGGAAGAACTAAGCCCAAGAATGGTATGGGCCCGGACCAAGAATGTCCAAGAGAAAATCGGGGGTAGGGAAAGAGGGTAAGGGGATGAGGAAAGACGAACAACAAGGAACAGTCAAATGAAAGAATGTGAGAAAAAAATTTTAATGCTTTTTTTGTTTGTTTGGGTTTTTTTTTTTGCGAATTGTTTGGAAAAGAAAGTTTATTCGGGTAAAAGAGGTAAAGGGTGAGGATGATCGAAGTTGATGTATCCAAAAGTCCAACAAGTGGCCAAGATCGGGCTCATCTCTCTCCTTTTGTACTCGCTGCCGGGCCAAGCCAATATCGGGAGGGGGCGGGCAGGGAGGCGGGCCGACGCTGGGGTGATGGGGAAGTGCCACAGTATGGGACGTTGTTGATGGGGCGAGCAGGGAGACGGGGCGCTGCTCGGATGACGGGGGGCAGAACAGCGCCAGAGGGCGAGCCAACGACGGACGATCGGTTATCTGTAGGATTAGCCAAAAAAAGGCGAAGGGGAGGGGAGAGAATGGGCCGTGCCCAGATTAGATTAATGTTTATTAATAAAAAGCAATTGTGGATGGGCCATTAATAGAAGGAGGGGGGCCAATGGGTTTTTTTTTTTTGTTGCGAGAGTTAATCCTCCCCGGGGCCAAATAATCTGTTTTTTACCAAAACAACCAATTTGTCGCAGACAGCCTCCCGCACTGGGCCGGCTTACACGGACGCGGGGGCGGGGAGAGTAAGGTCCCTCCCTTGTTGGATGGCGGCCGGTGGGTTGGCCAGTTTTGGGTTGGCTACAACCCCGACGGGTCCAACCGTTGGGTGATGGCCATAGAAGCGAGTCCCAGCAACCCCTCCTTGGACCGCTCGAAGCGGAATGGGCTCCGGGGTGGCCGATATGGCGACGGAATCGGCGCCGTTTATTCTCCCCGCCTCTTATCGGGCCCCTACCTTCCTGGTTTATTCTCTCCGCCGTCATCATTGCCACCATTCGCTCCATAAGGCTTCGCTGCGCCTGCGTCACGGAGAGAAGGTCGGAGAGAGTACGACTCATAGCACTGAGGAGACGTCGGTTTAACTCGGGGATGGCCATTTGGTGGATGGTGGACGGCGCGGCCGGGACCGCATGCTGGGCCAGTGGTGCCGTTCGGATCGGTGCAGATGGAGCCACCTGTTGGCCCGGATGTTGTGGATGAGCCAGAAAGGAGGCATTGACGTCGGACGGTGGGGCCATGACGTAAAATTGATTGGCCGGTTGCGGCATGGGGAAGGATTGGGCGGGGTAGGACGGAAAGGTACTGTTCATTTTCGAACGAATGGCGTGTCGAGAGTAAATTGAATTTTACTGGGCATTGCAAGGGAAAATGTTTAAACGGAAAAGTCCGAAAGGGATAAGATGGAAAGACCGCCAAAAGGGGGATGACGTTACATCGTGCGCGTATGTTGGCGCATGCCGGGGGTTTCCGATGGCGCCGGTCTGACCATGTCTTGTCCTGCCGTCTCCCCGGAACAGCAACAAGCCACCAAGGCCGTTACCGAACAAAAGCCGTATAGCGAGGATAGGCAAAAGGATCCATATTAAGCAAATTCCCATGGCCAATAAAACTTGAGGGAGTGATCCTACGGATTGGAAGAGGGCAAATTTTATATGGGGGAAAGCTACCCCTCCTACGTAAGTGCCCTTCTCTCCCTTGGCCGAACTAATTGGGGGTAGTCACCTTCTTTTATCATAAGGAATATTAAGATTCCTTTCAGTTCAAAAACGGTTTCCTCACCCAGGCAATCCACTCGACAGCGGGTGTTAACCTCGGGGTGTGACCAGGAAAGGACAACCGAGTTGGGATGACCCCTAGGGGTACATCGGGTTACCCACATGGTACCGTCATCGCATTCGATGCTTGCAAATGCCTCCCCCTTTTCGGATGTGTACGTATAGTTAAACCTTCCCCCGGTTCTACAGCTATGGCACCCAACCAAGCGGCCCGGGGTAACAGTACATTTTGAAGGGGTGCGTTGAATGGCCAAGCGAGTGCCGTCCATTTTCACAATTAGTTGAACTGGTGAATATGGGAACGTACTCCATATTCGGCCATTGTTGTAACCGATTTGTAGTGGGCCAAATGAATTGGGCAGTCGGAATAAAGGGTCCCTCATTACCTCCTCCAGGTCTTGGTGGTTACATTGGCATTTAACGACTGCTGTCTCGTGATGTGTATAACAGGAATGGCATGCTTCTTGGGACAAGGTGCAATTTAAAAGTTCTGCTGATGATCTCGAAGCGCACTTGAGATGGGAGTGCCATTCAGGGACCAAAGCCGCATGGGACCGGTTAGCAATGAAGGTGCCCCCCAAAATAGGTAACGGAGGAAAGGTATTATGCGAAAACGTTATAGACAGATTGGCCAGGCGCCAGTGATGGGTAACCCCGGGGAATAAGACCACCTCCTCCGCCTTGGTAAACCCCTCGAGTTCCAACAAAAGTCCAAGTTTTAAATTAAATTGCCAAATGGGGCATTTAAACAGCTCACAGACAGAAGCAGATAGGGGTTCAGCGAAAACCCTGTAAAAGAGGCAGGCATAGGCAGGGGACACACAACCTCTACGGATAAAACCGGAGTCTTCCCGGCAAAAATTTAAGCCCGGAAATTTTTCACTGAGCTCGGGGACTGACTGATGTGGTTCTAAACTTGAGCAGAACGAGCCCGCACAAGACCCCGCGGCCGGGCATCGCAGTATAGACGATATGTTAGTGCTATAGGACCTGGTCCAAAAACGGGTTTCTTGGAGACATTAGAGGGAAACCCCCTTAAAAGTGAAGAATAAGCTACCCATGGGTTCCGTATGGGGGGTGTGAAACACCAATTCAACCCTTTGGCCAATCGGCAATAGGGTGAGGGAAGTGACACTGTTGAGCCAAATAGTCCAAGCAATGTGGGAGCCAATGCGTAACCTAGCCGTGTCAAACGGCTTGGGCTTACCGTTTCAGTTCGGGAAATAGTATAGGCAGGTCCTCCCCCTGATCCATTCCCCGTCACCCGGTTATCAGTACTCATTCTCCCCGCCACCTCTCTGTGACGAATCATCACTTAACTTTCTTCTTCTGATTCCATCTCCCTTATTATCGGGCCCCGCCTCCATTGGACCTTCGGCTCCGGCCTCTGTTGCCTCCGATTCCTTCGGCAAAAATTGGGACAGCCTCCCCATTGGTAACGGAAGCCCTTTCGGCGTAACAACCACAAGAACCAAAGGACAATAACAAGTGTCGCCCCGATTGCCCCGGTGACCATACCCAAGGCAAATGCGAGAAAAAAAATGGAGAACAATGAGGGTTAAGTAGCCTTTCCCAACAAAAATAGCACTTAATTAGGGTGCACCCCTCCACGGGGTCACATTGAATTTGTGACGAAATCTTTTCGCCCGAAACTGAGTACGACACATGGCACTCAAAACCACTCGCCAATAAGTCCGGAGGAAGGGGCAGCAGGTAAGGTGAGGCATGACCTCTGCTGCTGCAAATCCCCTCACAGCATACGAGGGCATTCTCTGCATTGGGGTTCAAAAACACCCGAATGCCTTGCTCATCGCAGGAAAGGGCCTGAGTAGCGGAACTCACACCGTTGAACAATGTTAGAAAGGCAAGTAGAGTTGCCACGAGCGGAATTCGCCACGCCCAATTGAAATGAGGCGGTACGCCCTTTCTTGCCCCAGGCAATGGTTCTGGGAGGGGAGGACGGTCGGCCCATCGGAAGAGCATCGGTGCCTTTGCCTTTTCATTCCTCCGTCTTCCTAATCCTGTTCCGCCTGCTCGGTCACTAGTGGGAGCGGGGGATGGCGATTGTGCCTCTGACCACCCCGCCGTACCCTCAAGGGGAATTAACTGGTTTACCGGTCTTTCCCATTCTTTTCCGCTTCCTAGTAGCACTTTAGCGCTTCGGGGCTTATCAGGGGGATGTAGGGAGAGGACCCTGCCAAGCGGCCAATGATTCCTAGGGAAGTCCTCTTAAGCAACCAGTACAACGTCCCCTATATTAGGGGAATCGGGAGCAAAAACCCTTGGGCCGGCGTGGGTGTCCTCCGTTCTACTCCTAAGCATTAAGGGATATTCCCGCCTCCAAATTTCCCAAAAACGGCGGAGGGATTCGTTAGTAACGTACCACAAATGAGCTAGCTTCTCCGATGAGGAGGGCTGGAAGGGTTTATCTGGTTCTTCCGGCTCTACCACGGTGTTATGTGAAAGGGGGAACAGAAAATCCGCGGGGCGTAAGGGCAAAGGGCCATCTACCGAATCGGAAACAAAGGTGATCGGACGGCTATTTAAGATGGCCTCAATTTCACACGTGAGGGTGTGCAAATGAACCCATGTTGGGGTAAGCCTCCCCAAACTTCGGCGGAATGCCGTTTTTACTAGCCCAACCAGCCTTTCGTAAACACCCCCGGCCCATGGGCTGTGCGGTGGTATTAACTTCCATTCTATGGGGAAGTCGTAATAGGCCATTAGAATTTGTCTTCCGAGAACCAACTGGGTCCCGTTGTCGGACCAGACCCGTTTTGGGGTACCCCGACGGGCGACAAAGCGCCGGAATGCCGAAAGGAAGTCACATGCACTTAGTGACGCTACCACTTCCAAATGCACCGCCCTGCAGCTCAAGCAAGTGAGGATCAGCACCCACGCCTTTTCAGACCCTTGTTGGGACTTAAACAGGGTGGGGCCCAAGTAATCTAACCCCACAAAAGTAAACGGTGGACTTGGGTTTGTGCGGACGGTAGGCAGGGGAGGCATAGTTGGAAGGGCAAATTTGACAGCCCGGTCTTTCCGACAAACAGGGCAATCCCTCAGTACGGTTTTAATCAGACGGCGCACTCGAGGGGACAAAAATTCACACAAAAATTTGGATAGGGTGTAATCTATGCCAGCGTGAGCTAGGGAGGTGTGCGAGGATAAAATGAGAAGCCGAGTAACCCGGGAATACCGTGGAAGCACTATAGGGTTTTTAAAGTCTTCCGGCTGTTGGGCATGAGCGAGGCGAGTCCGTAGGCGGATTAAGCCGTCTGTCCCCATAAAGGTGTCACTTCCGAGGGCCATACCCTTTTGCTCCCTTTTTATTATCCATCTCTTGGCCACCGTCCTAGCCACCAGAGAGGATGGTTCGGTCCCTTCCATTTGTCCGAGAAAGGGGAACTTAATCCTTAATTTAGCACTTTTCCCCAGTAAATTGAACAAAAAATGCAGAACAAATGTTGTGGTAACTAACAATTTAGACCGGCAACTAAAGTGTCGTGGGTTTAAAAAGGGGAGATCGGGGGGAGGCGCCGCTACGGAGGCAATGATCGCCTGGGTTGATTCTGTTTCCGTGGCTTCGGCTTCGTCCGGGGGAAGGACGATTTCCCGAAATTCGTTAGGCCACCCACTTTCCGGGTTCTTTAGCCAATCGGGGCCAAAACGCCACAACCGAAGATTACTGAGCTCACTGGGAGAAGCTCCCCGGGTGCCGAGGTCAGCGGGGTTTTCGGAAGACCTCACATACCGGAAAGTAGCCCTTTTTTCTTTCCTTATTTCAGTTAGCCGGTTTGCTATGAAACCCGGTTGGGGGGCTTCGCTGGCTAACCAGGATAACACAATTTGGGAATCCACCCAAAAAAAGATATGCCCAACGGGCTTATCCAAATTGGAGGCTACAATTTTTGGCCCGAATGGCCGTTAATAGACCTAGCAATTCCAGTCGGGGAATAGTCAAACCATCATTTATAAACTTTTTGGGCCTCAAACGGGACTTGGCAAACAGTAGGGAAACTTCCGCGCGCCCGTTGCGATCAGAGCGTAAATAAACCGCAGCCGAAAAGGCATTAGGCCCCGCGTCCGAAAAAACGTGCAATTGGAGTGTGGCTTGGGGGCACAGGGAGTTGGCCTTGGGAAAACAAGAGGAGGCCCATTCCATTCGGAAGTGATCTCTGTCCAAGTCCTTTCGAGTGTCCCCTCAATCGGCGTGTCCCATCCCTTTCCCAAGTCCCAAAGGGATTGGAAGAAGATCTTAGCTTTAACAAGGCAGGGACTGCATAGACCTAAGGGGTCAAATAGAGAAGCAAGGGCGCTCAGAACTCCCCTTCGAGTTTTTGGGAAAAGGTCTGGCTTGGGGAGTTCAAAACCGATCTCGTCCCTAGGCAAATCCCAAGAAATTTCCAAAACACGTTGCACATCGCCCACCAACACTTCATCGGAGGGAAGGCCCTGCAAAATGGTCCGATCCGCGGCGACAAATTCACGGAGACGCATCCCGGCTTGGGCCATGATTTGTCGGGCACTGCGTACGGCCGCCATCGCTTCGTGGACCGATTCGCTGCAAATTAGCAAATTATCCACATAAAAGTTTCGCGACATCCCCATAGGGTCCCCAATGAAGCCAGATGAAAGCGGAGCACAGATGCCAGCAGAAAAGGAGACGAATTGACGCCGAATGCGATCCTGGTGAAGCGGTAAATGGTTAGGTTTTCTGGGGTTAGGGGTTTTGAGGGGTCCTTCATCCAGAGGAATTTGGCCACCTCCCTGTCCTCCTCCCTTTGGCCGACCGCCAGAAAGGCCTTTTCGATATCGCCGAGAACCGGACAGGTCGAGGCACGAAATCGTATTAAGACCCCAGCCAAATCCGGGACCAAGTTGGGACCAGGGAGGAGCAGCTCATTCAATGAAGCCTTCCCCTTTTCATGCGCGGACGCGTCGTAAACGACGCGCAATTTTTTCACGACCGAATGGTGGGGTAAAAAATGTTCGTAAGCCCCAGTTCGAACCGCCGGTTCAATAATCCGCCGGTTCAATAATCCGCCGGTTTAATTGTTCCGTTATGGTTGACTGGTATTTTTCACGGAACTCCGAATTGGCCCGTAATTTTTGGGACAGGGCCAACAGGCGGGAATAGGCTAGGGAAAAGTTGTTGGACAATCTGTCCTTCCCTCCTGTGCGCCAGGGCCAGCCGACTTCATATCGACCCTCTGTAAATTTTACGGAGTTGCGGAATAATGCGGAGGCTAATTCTACATCGTTCGGGTCCAAGGTTCTCCCCCAAATACCGGCCCAAAAACAGTGTCGACTCGAAAAAGACCTGGAAAGATCTGCTTTCTTCCCAGGAAAAATTTCCAAGATTCCCTTATGCCCAGCAGAATGTGTGGTTCCTTTATGGTCACGCCCATTTTTAGGTTTTCTGAAGGATTCCAATGTATTTCTTTCAAAAATTCGGCCGGAGGGATTATTTTGGTAGTTTGATTCAATTCTACCGTTTCACATCCGCCGTCATTACGGCGGAGACGAACAGAGAAACGGGGAGAAGCAAATTGCATTATATTAGGCGATGAACTCCCCAAAAAACCTCCCACAGTCATTTTCTCCTCAGAGATGCACGGCAGGCTCGTCAGAGAGACAAGCTCCGAAGAGACAAAGGAGGGTTGGGAACCGGGGTCAAAAAAGATTGGTGTAGCTACTGGGGAAGGTCCATTATGATTGAAAACAAAAATTTCTTTTATCATAAGATAGGCCGATGGACGTTGTTGCCCCTGGGTGTGATCTTTATAGGGAGGAGGGAAAACGTTGCCTCCGGCAATTACCGAAGTGATTAGACCCTTTGGGTTACCCGGGGGGAGGACCGCGGATGAAGTAGCCGGCGAATTCCTTTCCCATTGAGGTGGCCCTTCCAATGGGGCCCGAGGGCGTAAAGGCACAGAATTACTGCCTTTGACTGGCGTTTTTGCCGGGCCAGGGCATACCAACAGATGGTCCATCCCTTAAACACAAGGAGCACCCTCTATTTGCGTTTCCCTGGTTTGCTTCTACGACCACAGGAAAGGCACGTCTGATTGGCTCCACGGGTCGTGGCGGTGGTTTGGAGTGTTGGGATTGGATAGAGATAGGCGCATTTTCCCAAGGAGCATGTACTGCTTCCTTAAGTTTAACAATTCGGGCCAACCGTTCCCTCCATTGTTTGGAGGTCCAAGGCCCTTCGTCCTCCATTTCTTTGTCGTACAGTTGGGATTTGATCTCCGTGGGTTACTTTTCCTTGATTGCCACGGTTAGGAACGGGTTGTTGTCCAAATCATTCCCTAAGCTTTCCAACTGTCGGCAAATCCTATCCACGTTTTCGGAAAAGGCCGGTAATGAGGAGGAATGCCCGGTGGGTTTGGCCAAATGGAAAAGCTCACTTCGGAGCCGATCCGCCCTCTTATCGTCATCGCCATAACGCCCCTTCAAAAGGTCAACCACAATGGGATAATTGTGATCGGTTAGGGCAAAACCGTCCACTAGGGTTCTGGCGCTGCTCCGGAGGCGCCCAACCAAATAAGTCAATTTCTGAGCCCCCGTTAACGATGAATTGTCATGGATAGTATGGCTAAACGCGGCCCAAAACGATGGTCAATTCCCCTCATGCCCGTCGAAGTCGGGAAGCTGAAGGGCCTGGAGATTTATCGTCGGGCGAATGCCCGGCGCCGAGAGTTGGGCCCGAGTTAGTTTCCGGGACAAATTCTCAGCTGAGACACTAATAGAATCCAGTGAGGAAGGCTCGTTGGGTAAAGCCTCAATGGCCCCTCCCTGGTCAATATGAGCGGAGAGAGCGGGGAGAAGGGAATTAAGCTGCTGCCGGATGATCGCGGACATCAGAAGGCAAAGGTAGGTGGAAAAAAGGAGGTAAGGGTCTGACGCCAAAAAAAGTTAAAAAGCTAAAGAGCCCGGTTTCTCAGAAGTGCGAAGAGCACCAAGATCGGGCTCATCTCTCTCCTTTTATACTCGCTGCCGGGCCAAGCCAATATCGGGAGGGGGCGGGCAGGGAGGCGGGCCGACGCCGGGGTGATGGGGAAGTGCCACAGTATGAGACGTTGTTGATGGGCGAGCAGGGGGACTGGGCACTGCTCGGATGACGGGGGCAGAACAGCGCCAGAGGGCGAGCCAACGACGGACGATCGGTTATCTGTAGGATTAGCCAAAAAAAGGCGAAGGGGAGGGGAGAGAATGGGCCGTGCCCAGATTAGATTAATGTTTATTAATAAAAAGCAATTGTGGATGGGCCATTAATAGAAGGAGGGGGCCAATGGGTTTTTTTTTTGTTGCGAGAGCTAATCCTCCCCGGGGCCAAATAATCTGTTTTTTACCAAAACAACCAATTTGTCGCAGACCCTGCCCCCGAAACGGTGGGGTATTCACAACGTCAAATGATGGCCAACAAGGGCGAAAACACTGGAAGAACTAAGCCAAAGAATGGTATGGGCCCGGACCAAGAATGTCCAAGAGAAAATCGGGGGTAGGGAAAGAGGGTAAGGGGATGAGGAAAGACGAACAATAAGGAACAGTCAAATGATGAAAGAATGTGAGAAAAAAATTTTAATGCTTTTTTTGTTTGTTTGGGTTTTTTTTTTGCGAATTGTTTGGAAAAGAAAGTTTATTCGGGTAAAAGAGGTAAAGGGTGAGGATGATCGAAGTTGATGTATCCAAAAGTCCAACAAGTGGCCAAGATCGGGCTCATCTCTCTCCTTTTATACTCGCTGCCGGGCCAAGCCAATATCGGGAGGGGGCGGGCAGGGAGGCGGGCCGACGCCGGGGTGATGGGGAAGTGCCACAGTATGAGACGTTGTTGATGGGCGAGCAGGGGGACTGGGCACTGCTCGGATGACGGGGGCAGAACAGCGCCAGAGGGCGAGCCAACGACGGACGATCGGTTATCTGTAGGATTAGCCAAAAAAAGGCGAAGGGGAGGGGAGAGAATGGGCCGTGCCCAGATTATAAAAAGCAATTGTGGATGGGCCATTAATAGAAGGAGGGGGGCCAATGGGTTTTTTTTTTTTGTTGCGAGAGCTAATCCTCCCCGGGGCCAAATAATCTGTTTTTTACCAAAACAACCAATTTGTCTGAAAACAACAAATTTGTCGCAGACCCTGCCCCCGAAACGGTGGGGTATTCACAACGTCAAATGATGGCCAACAAGGGCGAAAACACTGGAAGAACTAAGCCAAAGAATTCCCGGATCCGGAACCAGATTTTCAAACTGCAAAAATTTTTCGCCGGATCCGGAACCGGATTTTCATTTTTTAAAATTTACCGGTGGGATTTTTCCGGATTACGTTTTTTTGAAAAATTTTTCGGAGTCCGGTTTTCAAAAAGCCGCATCCGGTTCCGGATTTTTAAAAAATTTCACTTAATTCATAAAAAAAATTATTTGAAGAGCAAAAAATCAGCAAAAATGACCAATTTGATAGAAAATTTGCGCAAAAAATGCCTTTTTGTGATCGATTTTAAGAAAAACCTAATAAATAAAGCAAATGGATTACAGCGGTGCCGATAGGCGCCGCCGGGGAATTTTTTTTAAATCTGGGTGTGCTTTAGTAACAGATTTTGACCAAATCTGGTCAATCTAGGAGATTTTTAATGTTGATAACGTCGCCTGAAAAAATTTCTAAAATCTTAGTGTTATTTCGTGAAAACCTTTGCACTTAAAATAACGAATTTTAAGGGAACTTTAAGATAAAAAATCTACGTGAATGGGAGGTTGTGCCGATAGGCGCCACAGGGGGAAATTTTTGAAAATTAATAGCCCATTAGTTAACAGATTTTCGCCAAAATTGGTCAAGGTTTAAGTTATTTGGAATACAAAATTTCGAGTAAATAAGTTTCCCAGATGAACCCATTTGTTTAAATTTTGTTTAGAAAAGGCTTATTGACGAGATACTTCTAATTATACCAAGAGTATGTGATTTGGTTCGCAAACAAAAATTATTAAAGTTTTGAATTGAATTACTTTCTGGTGGTATCGAACGAAATCAAATTTTTTTTGTTTTTTGGAACAGGAGTCAACCAACTAAAGAACTAAGCCATGAATAATCCATAAATAATTCAAAAAATTAATTTATTTTGGTGACAATTCCCACTAAAATTCTTATCTCAGTATCTTTCTTCAAATTACCATCGTTAGTCGGATCCGGAAAAATCCGGAAATCCGGTTTTCAAAACGCCGGATCTGGAACCGGATTTTCATTTTCCAAAATTTACCGGCTGGATTTTTCCGGATAATCCGGAAAAATCCGGAATCCGGAAAAATCCGGTGAGGCCCAAAAAACCCGGATTCCGGACCCGGATCCGGAAAAATCCGGCCGGAGTCCGGTCCGGTGCCTAGCCCTAGTTAAAACTACTTTTTATTATTTCATTAAAGCACAAATAAATTTATCTTTTTGATTTAAATGTAATATTGTAATTTAAGTATTAATGTCCCAGAAATCTGTTATTTACCCTACTAGTTGGTGGTTTTATTTCACGAAGATTGATGAAAACCACCAGCCAAATCTCGACCTTGGTCCAACTACATCATTTCAAATGGACCAAAAAACTCAAGCGATCGTTCAAGTTGCCGAATACCTCGCGGAAAAACATATGCCATTCTCTGCGGACCCATTTCAGTATTGGAAATTAAAGGAAGAACAAGGAAAATGGCCTCTTCTCTGCCATGTTGCCCGAAAATTTTTAAGCGCCCCTTGTGGATCAGTTGAAAGCGAGACTTTTCTCAAAAGCAGGACTTATATGTACTGACTTGCGAAACCGAATTAAAGGGGAAAATATTAGAAAGCTTATTTTTATGCAATGTAATTTACCAATTGTTGATTTTGATTATTAAAATTTTTCATATTTTTATTACAAAAAAAAAAAAAAATTTAAATTTCTGAATTTCTGAATTTCGATTTCCGACGTTTTTGGGGGTCGGAATTCCGATTTCCGAAATTTTTTGAGGGCTCGGAATTCCGTTTTCCGATTTCCGAAATTTTTTGGAGCCTCGGAATTCCGATTTCCGAAATTTTTTTTGGTCGTCGTTTGATATCCCTGCCTTATATCAGGGTTCGGATATCTGAGGATTTATTTAAAACTGGTCCTTTTTTTGTGAAAATCTATTACAAAAATAATGCAAATTTTTAAAATCTTTCCCATACGCCTTTCGCCTTTAAAATTTTTAATGCCAATGAAATAAATAAGAGCTTATCATTCGGAATGCTACTAATATATTTTTAAATATTTTTGATTATATGCATTGAAGAAAGGAGCTCAAATGAAGCATTTCTGTGTTTAAATTTTTCTGATTTGGACGTAAATATTCGTAATAAAACTAAATATTTTTGGTTTTTTTTTTTATAAATGGGATTTTTTGGTAAACCGTAAATAAAAATCGGTAATTACCGATTAACCGAATTTACCGATTTCAGCTTTTCCAAGACATACAAATGATTTTTTAATTATTGCAGTGAATAAAAATCACAATGTTAAATTGTACGATTTTATTGGCGCTAGTTACAAAGCGTACTATTTTGAAATTTTTTTCATTTTTTTTTTGGAAGTTTTTTTTTTGTTTTTTAAAACTATTTTAGGGGTTTTCAGGGCCGGTGAATCCGATTCT
Organism: Heterodera filipjevi; assembly: GCA_039877585.1. NCBI lineage: Eukaryota > Metazoa > Nematoda > Chromadorea > Rhabditida > Heteroderidae > Heterodera > Heterodera filipjevi. The sequence goes on from JBDPZO010000002.1 coordinate 11,201,089, forward strand.
GACATCTATTTTACCCAATTACGAACCCCGAACCCTAATTCGAACTTTTCAAAATTTTCTAATTTACATTAGCGTGTCTCATTTTATTCCAATTTATAATAGTGTGTCCTATTTTATCATTTAGGTAATAAATACTCGAATTTTTACTATATTTGATTATCTTCAGCCGCATCGGCTTTCTTTGAAATGGACGAATTAATTGGATAAAATGAGGCACACTATTGTAAATGGAATAAAATGAGACACACTAATGTAAATTAGAAAATTTTGAAATGTTCGAATTAGGGTTCGGGATTCGCAATTGTGGGTAGCGCCATTTTATGTATGATGAAATTCTTTGACTAAAAAATAAGAAAATAAACATTACACATACTCGCACTCGTTTTATTCCTGGTTTTTGGGAATATTCGTAATCGGCTTTTTTGGCCATATTCTTATTATGTCAAAGAAATTTTTTTAGAATTTGGGTAGAACAATTAACTGTTTTATATAATTTGTGGCGGTTTTTTTAGTTTGGTATGCTTGTGGACAAAATCATTTGCGTATGTTCAGAAAACAAATGGGATTGCCTTATTGGGTATTATTCTTTATTGCCATAAATAAATAAAAAACAATTAGCATAATAGAAATAAACCCACTGAAAACAGAATGACAGAAACAAAGTAAATTGAATAAATAAATAACTAACAAGGGAACCACCTGCTGTACTGTAACTCGGAAAATGCATATGTGTGATATACCATTCGATAGTTATGGTCGACTTCTTTTTGTGAATTTTTAATATACGGGCCCATATTCATAAACCAAAAAATTACAGGGCCTCAAAAATCGAAAATTTGGTGCCTGAGACTGCAGTGGGACGAAGGGGAAGGGTGTGTCCGGCGGGTGGGTTAAAAACGTGTAATTGGGGGTCGGGGTTCAAATCCACCCGATCGTAAAAAAAAATAAAAAAATGTTTTATCAGTCGGTTGGATTTGAACCCTGACCCCCAATTACACGTTTTTAACCCACCCGCCGGACACACCCTTCCCCTTCGTCCCACTGCAGTCTCAGGCACCAAATTTTCGATTTTTGAGGCCCTGTAATTTTTTGGTTTATGAATATGGGCCCGTATATTAAAAATTCACAAAAAGAAGTCAACCATAACTATCGAATGGTATATCACACATATGCATTTTCCGAGTTACAGTTCAGGTGGTTCCCTTGTAAGCAAAATCACAAAAAAAAAAGTGAAATTAATTTTTCTGAACTTTCTGACGCTTGGCAAAGTGATGGTTTCCCGCAAACTCTTCCAATTTCTTGGCATTCCCTTCGCTTGTAAATGGCTTAATACTTTGATAGACATTTTCAAAATTTTTCATTGTGATGTTAATAGGCTGTTGTGAATGCAGTACAACTTCTGTTCCATCACTTCGCAATGCGTCAATGCTGGCCCCTTGGCAAAGTTTCCGCAAATGATCAAATGAGAAGTCTTCCGTCATAGCAGCTAATTTACTATAATGAAAGAATTAGTTTGTAATCATAAAAATTCGATTTTTCAACCTAAACAATTGAACTATACAAATATTGTACGCAAAACACCGGCGGGGATGCAAAACATTTTCTTAGCACTCCTGCTCTAGGTGCTTTTTGTTGAGGCCACTTATGCGTGTTTCGCCTGCTTTTTCGACTAAATCAAGTCATAACTTTTCTCAGAAGCAACCGAATATTCTTGGTATTTTACGATATCCTTTGAATTACTCTATTAACTTACTAGATTTCAAAAAAATACATTGTTTTTCAAGAGTTGTGGCCAAAAAAGTGGAATAAATTGCCATAATTTTTGAAAAACTTAATGAATTTCTTTGAAACTTAGCAAGCCAATAGAGCCAACCAAGGGCTATCGTAAAATACCAAGATTGTTTTATTCGGTTGCTTCTGAGAAAAGTTATGATTTGATTTGGTCGAAAAATCAAGCAAAAATGGCGGTAATAGTGTGCTTTGTCCCCCCCCCTTTTTTGAAAAAAAAAATTCAAATTTTTTTTGGTCTTTAAAACATGTTCTAGGGGGTTTTCGGGGTTGCTGATCACGAATATGACATCCAATTCGACCAATTCCGAACCCCGGACCCGAATTCGAACAAAAATCGAAAAAATACATTTTTCAAAATTCGCATGTATTGCCCAAAATCAATTTAAATGCACGGAATGTAAAAGAAAAAGACGCATGACAAAAGAAATACACAACTATTACATGGGTAAATATGTTTGATATGATCCCACAAATGAAAGAAAGCATCGTCACCAAATCGCTTACGCCAAAGAAATTCGGGGAAATATGTATTGGTGACGATGCTTTCTTTCATTTGTGGGATCATATCAAACATATTTACCCATGTAATAGTTGTGTATTTCTTTTGTCATGCGTCTTTTTCTTTTACATTCCGTGCATTTAAATTGATTTTGGGCAATACATGCGAATTTTGAAAAATGTATTTTTTCGATTTTTGTTCGAATTCGGGTCCGGGGTTCGGAATTGGTCGAATTGGATGTCATATTCGTGATCAGCGACCCCGAAAACCCCCTAGAACATGTTTTAAAGACCAAAAAAAATTTTAATTTTTTTTTTCAAAAAAGGGGGGGACAAAGCACACTATTACCAAAATGGCCCATTTACGAAACGCGCATAGGTGGCCTTTTTTACAAAACGCGCCAGCACCCTTTTTGTTTTCTGATAAAACAACGGACAAAAGTCCGGGTAATTCTTTGGTTGGAGTTCGTTCATCAACTTACTCAACATCGGCTTTGCTAATTAATCTAAAATCATTGGTGTTTTCGTCGATAATTTTTTGTAACATTTTCGTCCGTGCCGTTACGTCCGGCATTTGAATAAAAATGTGCTTGGCAAAATGGTGGAGCGTATTGTTGTTCATTTCCCATGGCCGTTTGGTGGCACCGATAACCAACATCCGATGGCGGCGATTGTCAGCCGTGCTTAAGGACGAACAGCAGCAGCAGTTGTCCATTTGGATCAGAAATTCAGCCCTTGCTCGTTGCTTCGTCATATAGCGTAACAGCCTGACGCTTTTTGTCCCAAGGCCCAACAGTTCGTCAATTTCATCTGAGAGATGCGGAGCCATTATTTAAAAACTCGTGACCACGCGGTTCGGCGCGAGTTTTTCGGCGCTCTCAGTTCGGCGCCCGTTATGCTGGGCGCCGAACTGAGCACGCCGAACCGGGACCTAAAAACTATCATAAAGGGCGTTATTTAAAAAACCATCAGTATGAAAAATTTTAACAAATAACTTTTCTTAACTTTGCTCTAAAGCTACCAAATTTTTTTATTCTTGATATCATTTGATAACTCTAAGTGTTTTCTATTAGCCAATAAAGTTTAAGAAAATTTCTTTTAATTTCAAAAAAGTTATGGGCAGAAGAACTCAAAAACTCAGGGTTTTCAAACATTTTTCGTCTTAACTTCTTTTGAAATTAAAAGAAATTTTCTTAACCTTTATAGGCTAATAGAAAATACTTAGGGCTATCAAATGATATGAAGAAAAAAAATTTTGGTAGGGAGCAAAGTTATGAAGAGTTTTTTGTTAACGTTTTTAATAATGATGGTTTTTTAAATAACGCCTTTTATGATGATTTTTAAATGACTCAATGGCTACGACGACAAATTAGTGCATATGGTTTAAAAGAGGAAAGCTTAGAAACAAACACTAATTACACCCAATTTTTCGATACCGACCACGGGGAAAAAGCGAACTGGATAGTAGGTCCAAGATTGGTGAGGCTGAAATTCGTTTTAGCAGTTTGCAAGGCCTTATCCTAACCACGGTTTAAGGCAATTTTATCCTGGCAGCTCCTATCGGCACCGTCGAACATTCAACCCCTTTGAAAATTTCAAAATAGGACACATAAGAATTTTTGGAAATCTATTAAAAAATTTTCAAATTCCCCGAGACGCCTGTCACGCCAACGTAGTCCAATTCCAATGTGTTTCTTAAAATTTATTTAAACAATCTCTTATTCCTGCCGGTGCCTACTAGCACGACCAGACTCTTAAATTCTAGAAAGATAATGAATATCTTATTTGTGAGCTGAATATCTAAAAAATAACCATGAAACACAAGTGCTAATAATAGTTGTTCGAAAAAGTATTAACTGATGAAAATGACAGCGGACGGTTGAGCATTTTTTGCCACTTGGAAAAGCATTTTGATAAATTCAATGGCATCATTTTCTTCTTTGGCAAGGATTGCCGAGGCTGAAAGGCTGAACAGCTTAGCATCAGCTTCATTTGCAATAGCTTTTGCCTGAAAAAAATAAACTTTTACGTATGCCTGAAACAGGTTTTTTATGGGTTTTATCTGCCATACGACCTCGTGTCTGCTAGGGTTCGCGGTTTGAAACCGAACCGAAAATCGAAAAAATTCGACTTCAGTTACCGGGTTCAGTTTAGTTAACCGAAACGGCCGGTTTCGGTTTTTCGGTTTGGTTTCGAAGAATTTCCAGAAACCGCCAACCCTAGTGACTGCATCTGAGTACGAAAGAAAGATTTTTTTTTTTTGTCTTTGCCCAACTTTTTGCTCTTCGTGTCATAACCGCCGAAATCTTCGCATGCCAACCTCGCGATTCCCACACTAAGTCATGAGCGACGGCACACCTATTTTTAGGCCTTTACACAACTAACTTTCCGCCTCTGAGCGGTTAGTTTGGTGTTGTCTTAACCACTTACGAGTGTTTCTTTTCCATTTCCATGTTCATCGAATAATAAAATTGCGCTTGGCGCTGTCGAGAAAAAATTGAGATGGTCCTGATACAGTAATTGATGCCTTACAGTATCCTCCAGAACTTTTTTAATTTTCGTGTCGAAAAAATCACTGATCTGTGGCCCCGCCGCTATTATTGTGGGAACAATTGTATAGCGCTGTATTTCGATTCTATTCTCGAGTAGGCTTATAATCCTTGCAGCAATTGTTCCGAAATCCAAATAAATCAACATCTCAATTTCGCCTAAAATTAATAATGGAAATCCAAGAACCCCTTTTTTAAGATTATCTCATTTGTCGAAAAAGCATGGAAATATATTACTCCGATATTGCTCAATCTGTTTCACAATCTGTTCATCATTTGGAGTTGGGTTTAACAGCAACATTTTTAGAGCTGTAAGAATTTTTTTCGTCAATTTGTTGCTACTTTTTTCTTCTTCGATAAATCGGTAAAAAAATTTCACATCAGGTAAAAATCGCAGCTAAAAAGCGAGGGTGTCGTGGCAATTTGTACAAAAGGTAATTCGTACAAAAAATAGGTTCAGGTAGAATAGGTTAATGTGGTCGCATACTTACAGATAAGTGTTTTATCAATCAGATTTATAGTAACTGTGATGGCAAAATATACCGCTATTCAAAACAACTTTAATTGTTTAAGAACATTGCAATTTCTTTGGCACGAATAACTAATTGTACGAACTGTCTAGTGTACGAATTGACATTGACCCAAAGAGAGAAATAATATTCGTTTATAAATAAATAATAATTGATATGTTTTTATGGGTTGGCATGATTTTGGCATAAATAAATTTTGGTTTTTGTAATATTTTGAGAAAATTTGAGTATTTTTGTGGGGTTTGGAAAAAAAAACGAAAAAAGTGCATGCTTTTTGAAAAATGAATAAAATTAGACTCATTTTCTTTTGATATTAGAAATTTGTCGCAAAAAAAAAACTCAAAAAACCGGTCATTTTTTGGGCAAAATATGTTACAAAAATACATCAACATTTCAAGATTTTCCACTGCGGCCCCTATCGGCACTGCCGCCCTCCGCCCTTTCTTTTGGGTATTTTTGATGTCACATGACTACTTTTTTGTGTCCCAATGAGTATTTTTAAAATTTTAAGATCACAGCCCTGGCTTAAATGATATTTCTATTATGGAATGGGGAGCGGGTCGGATCCGGGACATTAAATTCTAAAAACTTTTTCTTTTAACAGACTTACCATAGTCTGTATATGTTCCACCTTGATAAAGTCAGGGATTTGGTCCATGTTTCCTTTAATAAAAATTAATTAAGTTAAAGGAGTTGCAAAACATGGGATTTTGAAACTTTGACTCATTGTTTTAAATCCGGGTCCGATATTCGGAATTGTTCCAAAAGCACTTAACTGATCAAATTATATGCAGCAAACACGGCTTGCTCAACAATGTGCGGGGTTTGTGATTCAGTTAAAGTCAATATTCTGTCAAGTTTTTCCTTTCTATCTTCACTTCGTATGTGAGCTGACAAATTTCTCATAATGGATGCCATTTGCTTTATCACTTCATCATTCAATTGTGTCGGGGTTTCAAGCCATTTTAACAGATCATTAAAGAAGTCTGAATGGTAGTGCATTTTTTCGGGGCATTCTTTCGCCATGATCGCGAGTCCCCGTGCCGAGGGCATGAGCGACGGGTGCGGGCTGTTGCCTTTGAAACACGCATAAAGTGGTGCCATGCCTACGGATATGATCATGTCGATCAGCTTTTTCGTTGTGCCATTTGTTAGACTTTCCTCAAGCACTTTGTGAATGGCAGACACCGCTCGGAGTCTCACCGCCTCGTCCTTGTTTTCCGCTTTGGTTAAGAACTTAAAATCATACTGTCTTTAAAATTTTCTTAACAAATTGTTTTTTAGTGAATTAACAATGAACTCTGCAGAGTTCTCGGGTTTTCCCAGGTTCACAAATAAAACTTTTCAAACCCGAGTAAAAACCAGCATTTCATTTTTTCTAATCTTGATAAAACGGACCGTGATTTGACGGGATTCCCGGTTTTTTCGAACCCCTGTGGGTCATTTCAGAAACCCGGCAGAGTGATTTTTTTTTAAAGAATTTCGGGGGAAGAAGGACGACGGATTTAGGCATATTCAAAATACGATGGGATAATTTTTAGAAATTTTCAATAAATTCCATTTAATTTCGATAATTTTTCCACGGCAGCCTATAGGCACAGCCGGACACCACTACCCGACTCAAGATTTAGTATCATGGCGAAGGTTCAGTTTTGGAAATTTTCGGTTTTTTCAAATTCAAGCAGTTGTTTTTTAACCTTTCGCTTGAACCAAAAAATTTTCATAGGATTTCTGAATAGGTCAATTGTCACCACTTTCTTGGTAAACCCCAACCGGTCGGGGCAGCGGTTTTTTTGGTTGTTATTTTTATTGTCCTATTTTGAAAAATCGATTTTTTACTCACAAAGGTTGCCGCATATTTTAACATCCAATTGTCCGCCATTGGATTGGTAAGCCATTCCATCAATGTCTGCTCAGCGTTTGCCAGTCCAGATTCGTTAGGCCGTTTTTCTGCAATGATTTCGAGTATTCGTGCCGCGTTATCTTTGGTTTCGTTGCCATTGTCCTTGGTGGTCAAACAATTTACGAGCGGTGTTATTAGATCGGCTCCAATTAATAGGTCGACCCTGTCTTTTTGAATTGCTTGGTTTGTTTGACTTTCCTCGAGCATTTGACAAATTTCCAATATCGCTTCCTGTCTCACAACCGGATCGATGTTTTTCACTTCGTTGGCGAGCTTAAACATATTATAATGGCAAAACATAGCGTCAGGCATAGCAGTGCAGCCTGGATATACCGTTCGGCAAACCGGGATTTATTCAAATACCGGCTAGGTTTTAATGGATATGGATAGATAAGTAAAAAATTACGCGTAGCAGTTGTTGACTGACATGCTCAGTTGGGACGGCAATCTTAATAAGGGAAACAATTTTGTTTTTATTCAGGGGTGGTCACGGACACGGACATCCGCGGATTGTCCGGATACGGATAATGATTTTTGAGAAATCGGACGGACACGGATATGAAGGCCATATTCGCGGATATTCGTGATATCCGCCAGTCACTAATGTGCGAGTGTTCATTAATGATTGGTAATTTTGTGCTTTTTTTTTGGCATTGGGTGCTTTTTTGGAATTTTTGAGAAATTTCTTAAGTCAAATACCATAAAATTTTTATGTAAAAACTTCTTTTAAATTTTCCCCAGTGGCGCCTGTCGGTACCACTGGCTCCCGCCCCTTTTAATTCAAAATTTTTTTGATTCTTTTTTACTGATTTTTCTTGCTTTGACTAATTCGAAATGATAATTTTTGACTCCAAATGATTATTTTTGCCAGCAAATAATGCTTTTTGAAATTTTCATTTGGCAACCCTTTTAAAAACCTTGAAAGATGCTCTTATCTCATGTTTTTTGGAAAATGGAATAATAATTTAACATGCATATTTACATTTACGCTTTACATATTTTGTTAATCGAGATTTTAATTATTTTTTTGGTCAAAAACTTTTTTCACTAAAATGCGGATATATCCGCGGATGGATATGACTAAAAATTGGGACGGATACAGACGGACACGGATATGCCGACGGATATATCCGGACACGGGTATGAAAGTTGATGTCCGTGACCACCCCCACCCCCGGTTTTTATGTCCATTGTCCACGTGGCAACCCCCGAACATTGTAATCTCGTCCAGTTTCTAACCTTACCTGTGGAGGTCCGTTCCCAGGCATTTTCGCTATGATGATATTCTAAAATAATGGAAATTCTTAGGTCCATTTTGGAGTGGTAACAGTATTTTTTCATTTACCATTTGGTGCCCTGCTGGTGGCGATGCAAATAATGAAGTGGGTAAAGCAGAAAGGAAAGCAGCGAGCACAAATATAGTAACTGTTCGCATTATATCTAAACTTTTTTGGGAAAGTGTAAAATTAGGGTTCGGGTCAGAATTGGGGTCGAACAGTGTCCAAATTGAACACGATCAAAATAATAGTCTTCTGTTTCTTCAGCCTTAAAAGCAACAGCATAAATATATTTAAACCGCAGTTGTGTGTCAGGGGTGGTACGCGGACGAAAAAATCCCGCGTTGCGGACGGATCGCGAATCGCGGTTAAAGTTTGCCGCGGTCGAGATACGCGAATCGGATTTCAAATCCCGCGGTCGCGGATCGCGAATTGCGGACGAAATTTGCCGCGGTCGCGATAAGGGACGGGCGAAATTTTGTTTCGCGTTTCGAAAATTTCGGATTTTTGCGTTTCGAATTTCGCGTTTCGCGTAAAACGCCGAAATTTCGCGAAAAATAGACCCCTAAGAACAGGGTTTTGGTACTTAATAGGGTAGGCGGCGGCCGGTTTTAAACCGGCGGTCCCGGTTTTCGGGTCCAAAAACCGGCCTAACCGAAAACCGGGGGGACCGGTTTACGGTTTTTTCGGTTTAGAAAATACACCCCTAAAGATGGGATTTTGAAGAGAAATTGGGGTAAGAATTTTAATGAAAAATTAAATAGTATTAAATAAATTTTTTGGAGTTGTTTTAGGATTGTTCGTGGCTCAGTTGGTTCTGTTCGTGTCCAAAAAAAAATGATTGCGTTCAATAACGCACAATACATATTTATTTTCTTTTGAATTTTTCCAACAATACCATTTCCTATTTTATTAGATATTTTTTTTAATTGATTTAAAAATAATAAATTAAGGGGTCGGGTTTGACGTGGCCATTTTGGCGTTGCCATTTTGTCATGGGCCATTTTGACGTCGTTATAACTTTTCTCGGAGGTAACCAAACTATGAGCATTCTTAGTACCATTTGACAGCTCTTGGTATGTTCCAGGGATGCAGCCGATTTCTGATTTTCCGATTTCCGATGTTTTTGGGACCGGAATTCCGATTTCCGATAAAAAATTTGTTATATGCATTTTTTAAAATTGGAGTCAAAAATCAATTATTTTGGCCAAAATCTGACACCAAAATACACCCAAATTCTAAAAATTTTACCCAGTGGCGCCTATCGGCACAACCGGACACCCTTTTGCCTATGTTATTTCTAAATTTACTTCATGAAACATAGAATAATTAGCCTTTTCTCATGGTTTGCAGATAATTTTAGGCTGCATCCCTGGTATGTTCAATAAACTTGCAAAATTTTTAAAAATTTGGTCGAACTAATAATAAGTTATGTTCAAAAAGCTCGAAAATTTCCGAACTTTGAAATCTTTTGAATTGAATTGTTTAAAATTAGGCTAAAGTTTTCCAAAAAAAAAAAGAAAGTAAATTTTTTGATTTCCGAAAAAACCGAAACCGAAAACCGGGGGTCGGAAACCCGGCCTAACCGAAAACCGGGACCGCCGGTTTAAAACCGGCCGCCGCCTACCCTATTAAGTACCAAAACCCTATTCTTAGGGGTCTATTTTTCGCGAAATTTCGGCGTTTTACGCGAAACGCGAAATTCGAAACGCAAAAATCCGAAATCCGTCCCACCCCTGCTGAGCACTGGTGTGTGTTATGGAAAAAAATAATTTCAAACATACAAATGTATGCATATTATTTGGGGAAAGCAAATTCTTTTAAATAATGGAAATTGACGAGTAAAATTTTTTTTGTTTAATATTGGGTTAATATGAATAAAAATATGTGCGTGTTATGGGTAGTAGTAGGCCTAAAGTGTGATGTGGCAACAATTGATTCGCTTTACTAATCTATCTCAAAAATAAATAAATAAATTTGTCTTTTTTATGCCAAAACTATAATATAATTCACCAATTTTATAAAAATTTCCCGGCAGCGTCTATCGCGTCTTTCTGTGCCCCTTGAAATTTAAAAAAGAAAAAAAAAAGGCTGAAAAATAAAGTAGAGTTTAATAGTCTCGGGTTTTTGGGTCGCGGCCTAGAATCTCGGTCTCATTTTAGACTCGTGCCCAATACACCCCTAAGAAACCGGTTTTTAAAAAAGGGAATGTTTGTATATGTTTTTGTAAGCTAGTAGAGGAATCAACAAAAAGTGATAAAAAAATTAGTAAAAAATGTCTTTTTAACAAATAATAATCAGAAATTTCTTTAAATCTTAAATGATTTCAAAAAACTTATTTTTTGGGTTTAATTGTGCAAGATCTGTTTCAAAAAACCTCCAGATTTGAAAAAATTCCATTCCCCGACCCCCTAAAGTTTTTTCAAAAATAAAAAACATACCGAAAAAAATAAATAAGAGCTAAATTATTGTAGAGGAAATAGTTTACACTTTTAATTTAAAATTTAGAATTAATCTTTTTACACCGAAGAAATTTTGAAAAATTTTATCTCGCAGCCGTGCATAGATACGGAAAAGAATTAATGAATTTAATTGTTTCAAACAAAAAATAGAACTATTAAGGTTATTTACTATATTTTTGAAGTTTTTTAATGAGCATTTTAATGCCAAATTAGGACTTTGAAAGATTAAGTGCCAAATTTTTTATTGCTATAATTAAGTTTTTCAAAAATTTCACACGCGAATTTTTGTTAAGGAATTTTGTGAAAATGCTGGAATATGTGCTATATATCAAGGATGTGCCGAGCCGGACAAAGTCCGATTCCGATTATGGCCAAAAATCAGACACGATTAAAAAACCGATTCCGATTATGGCCAAGAATCCGATTAATCCCGATTCCGATTTTTCCCAAAAATAGTAATTTTTTTTCAAAAAACTTTTTCATACCCAAATTCACGAAAGAAAAGATTTTCAACGATTCTCAGGTAATAAACGTATTCCGGATCAGGGAAGGGCAAAACTCAGCAAAGGACCCGAAACGAAATTCGAAACACAAAAAACCTGAAATTTTCGAAACGAAATTGAATTTTTTTTTTTTCATCTTTTTTTTTGTCATATATTAACCAGGGTCCCCAAATGAAAATTTTGAAAAGCCTCATTGGGCTGGTGAAAAAGCCTTATTTGGAAAAAATTTATACCGCCTCCCCACGTTTTGTCGACCAAGCCAAAAATCCACGAAATGTTGACTCCATAAAATGTTGAATTCAGCCAAAATTTGTTTCCAAGTCCAGGTTTTTCACCAAATTATACACCTATATCGAACATCGAACACTTATGGTGATTAAATAATTCAAAATGATTATAATTTAGGCTCTACGATTCTTAGGCTGTTCTCTAAGGGTGAGGTGGTGCTGGGGGAATTTTTGAAAATTTTGATGTGATTTATTATCGTGCTAGGTCGTTTCCTAAAAACCGCCACATTGGGCGTTTCCTAAAAACCGCCACCATGGGCGTTTACTAAATCCACCAGGGCGTTTCCTAAAGACCGCCAAGTGGGCGTTTCCTAAAAACCGCCAAGTGGGCGTTTCCTAAAAACCGACACCCAAAGCGAATTTAAAACAATAAATATAAAAAAATAGTTTTATTAAAATTTTATGATACAACTTTTATGACCAATTAATTTAAATCTCTGTAATTTTAAAATGTTCTTATTCTTTAAAGTTTTCACCAAAAACACGAACTGACAAGGATAAAAAAATTCTAAAAGATAAACTATTTAAAATACAAATAAATACAAACTTTTGTTAAGGAACATTCAGCACTTTCGTACAAACATTTGCAAAAGCTTTTGTCGCTATCGTAGCGTTTTTTAGATTTGTTTATATAGCATAAATCATGGTAATAACAGCAATCATCAACTATACTATTTAAAAATGTATATAAATTTTAAATTCTTTATTTAAACCTTTTTTAAAGTTGCAAAACCATATTACTGGTGCTATAAAGCATGAGTCAAAAATGAAGTGCCACAATAAGTGCCACAATATTTCTTTGCAACATACAAATGGTAATTTTAATTATAATAGGCTTATCGTATAAATATAAAGAATTATTAATTTATCTTTTGTGCTTTTCTTATTAGTTCGTAATGACTGTCGTGAAATATCAAAAAGCACTATAACGTTAACTTAATATTAAAAACTCAAAAATACCAGACTTACACACACCATTCATTATCGTTATGATTTGAAAAAGATAAATATGTAAAACCATGTTTCGCATAATGCTTGGCGTTGGTCTTCATTAAGAGGGTTAAACATAAAAGTCTTAGTGCCATTGTTCCAATAATTTGGACTGTTTAAAAACAATTTTAAATATTGCCTAATCTAAAACTGACTAATCCATGTATTGTCCAAACTGAGCCACCTGTATACAAAAGGTGAATACCACATTTAAAACCATACTTACATATCATTACTAGGGATGCCAATTTTATGCAAATGCATATTTTTTTCCTGGATTCTACTCGGTCTAAATAGTAGGAAAAACACCTTCTTTTCGTCTTTTGCATATAAAAGTGGGGACTTTTATTTGCATATTTTTGCATATTTAGGGATTTTTGTGCATATTTGCATATTTTAGGTTTTTTATGCATATTTCGTGCATATTTCGCCATTTTTGATAAATATTTTGAGTTTTATTGCCTTTTTAGGCTTTTTTCAAAAAAGTATACCCCTAGGAATAGAGATTTCTCAAAAAATTTGCGACTAAAATTTAAATTTTTTAACCAAAATTTAATTCTCAAAAAAATATTTTCTTACTTTTATATCTTTTCTATGTGATTTTGACTAAAAAATGGCTCAAAAAAGTGAAAAATTTTCTGGCGTAAAATAATGGGGAATAATTTTTTTAAAATAAATTTGCACCCCTAATTTTCAGTATTTTTAGTGCATATTTTGTGCATATTTTACGATTTTTATGCATATTTAATGCATATTTCACTGTTTTATTTGCATATTTATGTGCATATTTTGGCCACTTTTTGTCCATAAAATTGGCATCCCTATTCATTACTAGTGAGTTTTTTTCTAAGAATTAATTTTATTGCTCCACGTTTGGTCATCTGTAATCTTTCGGGCACATTGAATGGATCAGAAGAATCCTCTTTTTAATTAAAATTCATAAGAAGCAATAAATATATTAATATTTTAATTTTATTGCGCTTGATATTGATGATAGTGTTAGCAAAAAATGGCGTAAAAATATATTATTAAGCTTTATATTATTTATAAAGCTGGCAAACAACTGGCATGAAAATTTTTTTTTAAATATAGTTTTTTGAAATTTTTGCAGTTTTACGAAACGCCCACTTGGCGGTTTTTAGGAAACGACCTAGCACCATTTATTGTTAACCACAAAATGGTCCGTTTTTGTGAATTTAAGTTAAATTTCGAAGAAACCTATGGTAAAAGTATTGTTTGTTAGGAAATTACACGAAAATACTCGCTTCAGAAAATATTATTTCCATTTTTTCTCGCTACAAGATTTTCTTTAAAAGTTGCATTCTTAGGGATGTAATAGGCGGATTTTGTGGCAAATCCGATTATGTTTGTCCGATTCCGATTATGGTCAAAACCCCGCCGATTAATTCCGATTACGATTCCGATTCGGCACATCCCTGCTATATATGTTTTTATGTGCCAAAATATCACAAAAAAACAATCCATGTATGTCAAAATCACTTTTTCTGAACTTTCTGACGCTTAGAAAAGCGGTGATTTCCCGCAAATTGTTCCAATTTCTTGGCATTCTCCTCGTTTGTAAATTGTTTAATATTTTGATGGGCATTTTCAAAATTTGTCATTGTGATGGCAACAGGCTGTGGTGAATGCAGCCCGACTTTCGCTCCATCACTGCACAATACGTCAAGGCTGGCTTCATGGCAAAGTTTCCGCAAGTGATCAATTGAATAGTTTTCTGTCATTGCAGCTAATTTCCTAAAATTAAAGGATTTCCATTGGATTTTGAAAATATTTATTTTGAAAATTCGAATTTCAACATAGAAGGATCTGTGAAATACTGTACGATTCGGAAAATACCGGTGCGGGATGCAAAAATATTTTGTTAGGATTCCTATTCTAGGTGTTTTTTTGCGACAGAATAACGGCGCCGAAAGTCCATGTAATTCTGTTGGAGTTTCTTATACAAATTTAGAGCCCGGAACAGGACCGGACCATGTCGTAATTTTTCAGGACTTCTGATCCGCGTGTTTTTTAAAAAAGGACTTGATCAGGAGTCCGGAAAAACAGGATTTTTAATCAGGTCCGTTCGGTTCGGGTGCAATTCGTAATCCTGATCCTGATCCGGGACTTTCGGAAATTCCGGGCTTTATTAAACTTACGCAACGTCAGATTCGTTTATCAATTGAAAGTCTTTGGACTTTTCTTTGATAATTTTTTGTAATATTTTCGCACGTGCCGCTTCGTCCGGCATTTTAACATAAATGCGTTTGGCAAATTGCCCGAGCGTATTGTTGTCCATTTCCCACGGCTGATTGGTGGCACCGATCACCAACACGTGATGGCGGCGATCGTTCGCAAGGCTTGAAGACGAAGATGATGAGCAGCAGTTGTCCATTTGGACAAGAAATTGAGCCCTTACTTGCTGCTTTGTCACGTGTTGAAACTGCTCGCCTTCCGTCCCACCGCCCAACAGTTCGTCAATTTTATCTGAGAACACAAAGATTCAATGGCAATTAGGACGACAACTTAGTGGAGATTTTCAAAAGGGCAAAGCATTGAAACAAATAAAATTTGGCACAAGATTCAGCCACTTAAATACCGGATTTGAGAGTAATTGTAATAGGCCTATTAAAACTTAAGAAAGGAACCTCGCGAACTGTAAGTCCGAAAACAAATATGTGTTATAACTTATAACACATATTTGTTTCGGGCTTTAAGTTCGCGAAGTTCCCTTGTAAGAGGTATCGTTTTTTATCGATAAAAATGACAGCGGACGGTTCACTATTTTTGGCCATTTGGAAAAGCATTTTGATAAATTCAATCGCATCGCTTTCTTCTTTGGCAATAATTGCAGAGGCTGATAGGCTGAACAGCTTAGCACCACCAGCTTCATTTGCAACCGCTTTTGCCTGAAAAGCAAATTTATGAAAATTTTCTAGCTTTCGGTCCGATATGCCCTCGCGACAGCATCTTAACCAAAAGAAAGGAGTGCCGTTATTGAAACACACTCGCCCTATGCCAACTTCACAATTCCCAGATTCCCACACTAAGTCATGAGCGACCGCAATTCGATTTTTAGGCCTCTACCCAACCATCTGCCTATAAGCAGTTAATTTGCCCCTGTCTTAACCACTCACGAGTGTTTCTTTTCAAGTTCCATGTTCACCAAATAATAAAATTGCGATTGGCGGTGTTGACGACGTTGAGAATCGGTCGGGGTACAGTAATTGATTTAGTATAGTAACCTCCAGGACTTTTATTGTTTCCGTGTCATCAGAAACATCACTGATTCGTGGCCCAGCCGTTGTTGAGGGTAAAATTGAATAACGCTGTATTTCGCTTCTGTTCTCAAGCAGGCTTATAATTGTTGCAGCTATAGTATGAACACGACCACTATTAAACATTTCAATTTTGCCTAAATTAATTAATTTATGGGGAACCCAGGTTACAAATGTTAAAATTTTTTAGTCCTAATTTTGGCACTATAACTTGAGAACGGATCTCCCTGAAAACCTATTACACTTTCAAACAGGGTTCGAACGGTTTTTCAACTAAGAAACTTCACTGGATATTGGTGTCAAAAACAAATTTTCATTTCAGAGTAACAATCCCAAAGAAAAAGCCAAAGCTAATTGTAAAGTGCATTTGTCGTGCAACAATTGTTCCGCTACCAGTATTAAATTGCTCAATTTCGCCTAAAATCAAAATTTTTTTTGGAGAAACCGAGTCATTAATGTTAAACATTTCGAGTCCTAATATTGGGTTCAAACATTGTACTATGTTTCGGGTCTCATAGCAATATGAAAAAAGTTAGCGCGATTATAATTGACTGCGAATATTGGAAGTGATGTGTTAATGTGATTTGGACAAATTTGCGGCCCGTGCCCCAGAAAAAATTGTAGAGTGAACTAAATCTATTATTCTTAGTGTTAATCGAACCCCCTAAATATGCTCTACATTATACCAAAAAATCAAAAGAATTGATTAAGTTTCGGAAAAGTTATGATAAAAAGCCAATTTGCAGATTTTTTGTCAAAAACTGAATATAACTTTGCTCAAACGCAACCAAATGAAACAATCTTAGAATCATACGATAGCTATTGCTTAGCTCTATTAGCCTACCACATTACAAAAAATTTTGTCCAGTATAAAAAAGTTGTAGCATAAAAACTGCAAAAATCTCTAGATCCCGATGCTTCCAACCCCGACCCCGAATCTCCCCCCCCCCCTCGAAAAAGTACCCTCAAGAAGGGGTATTTCTCTCAAAAATGAACCAATTTTTTTTTTGTTCGTAAACTTCGATTTAGAAAAAAATATTTATTTTTTGGATATAATTTTTTAACTTTAATAATTTATTTAAAAAAAGGATATCTAAATTTTTTATAATATTTAGCCATCATGCTTTTTTTAACAATTTTCTGTGACTTATTGGCAATTTCTACGGCTTTTTCGTGACTTTTTGGCTATTTTTTATGACATTTTTAGTCGACTTTTTGGGATTTTTTTTGACTAAAAGTGTCAGCCCTAGTAATCGCCAAAAACGACCTCCGCACGAAAATGGCCGCACAAAGATTACCCTCCACCGATTTTTTTTTTTTGAGTTTGTTAATCGTAGACCAATTATCAAAATTCTCAAAAATCCCAAATGCGCCTAATTTTTTTTTCAAAATTTAGGGCTGATAGCCTTGGTAGGGGTCCGGGTCAGTTCGGCGTGGCCAGTTCGGCGTGGCCGGTTCGGCGTGGTTTTTTCGGCGTGAGGTTTTTTCGGCGTGGGTTTTTTCGGCGTAGGATCTTTCGGCGTGGCCGGTTCGGCGTACGTTATAAAATGGACTTTTCGGCGTGATAGTGTAAAAAAATAAAAAATTTTACTTTTTCATTTATTGTAAAATTTCTTTGTATGTATTGAGTAATAAAAATTGTTTATTCTATCATATGACGTTCAGGTAGATTAAAAATGGCGGAAATTAATACTAAAAGGAAAAAGGAAAAATTATTGATCGATGGTTTCCTCTACGTTTTCGACACTTTTAACGCTGATAATGACATAAATTTTGGCGATGCGAAAGAAAGGACGACTGCCGTGGACGAATACACACTGATTTACGAAACAATTTTATCAAAATGGTCACTGAACATACACACGAATCAAATATTGCCAACGTCGAAGCGCAAAAAATCGTCACTGGAGTCAAAAGGCGTGCCGTTGAATCGATGGAACTGCCCTCACAAATTCGTGCCAATGCAATGGTCAACGTTTCAACGCCAGTGCTTGCCCAGTTACCAACTTCAAATGGAATCAAAAAAGTTAGAAAGCAGAGATAATTTGGATTATTTTTTTTGCATTTAGATAATTAAACGTGCTCGGCATGAAATCACAGCTCCACCGCCGGCTCCAAATTCCATCCATGACCTACAAATTGGCGACGCATACCAAGTTTACCTGCGTGGCGATGGAGTGGAAGAGGAGCAATACCTTCTTTCGGATTCCGGCGTGTTTTCATTCAATGGCGACCAATCGCAGCATCGGTAAAAAAGTTTGTTACAAGGAACCAAAAAAATCATTTTTAATTCAGAATCATTATCTTCGGAAAGGGCTCATACTCGAACTGGGCTCACGCCATGACGGAAGTGTTCGCTGATGGAACTTTTTCAATTGCCCCTCACCCATTTTTTCAAGTCTACGTTCTGCTGGCAAAGTTTTTGTTTTGTTTTTTTCATTTTAAAAGCCTTATTAAGGAAGGGCAAGTGGACTTTTTGATTTTTGGAATGTTTACGAACGGACTCTCAATGAAGACGAACGCACGAATAACATCGCAGAAGCAGCACATCGTCGGCTTCAGACAATTTTCAGCTGCCGTTATCCGACCATTTGGCGCTTCATCGACGTTCTTAGAATGGACCAACGGGCGCGTGACGCCGATTACGTTCGATGTGTGAATGGGCAAGACCCACCGCCGAAGAAGAAGAAGTATCGGGACGCAGACAAACGCATTCTGAATATGGTCGCCAATTTTGATGTCCAAAATATTATTGAATTTCTCAGAGGAATATCGCAAAATTGTGTTATGGACCCTTAATTGATTTTTCATTTTTATTATTTCCGTATCTTTATAAAGATTGAAATGCACAATAAGTAAAATTTTTTATTTTTTTTACACTATCACGCCGAAAAGTCCATTTTATAACGTACGCCGAACCGGCCACGCCGAAAGATCCTACGCCGAAAAAACCCACGCCGAAAAAACCTCACGCCGAAAAAACCACGCCGAACCGGCCACGCCGAACTGGCCACGCCGAACAGGGCGGTTCCCCTTGGTAGGGGGTCCACTACTATTCAGTGTCGCCGATTCAGTGTCGCCGATTCAGTGTTGCCGATTCAGTGTCGCCGATTCAGTGTGGGTTCAATTCAGTGTGAGTTCAATTCAGTGTGAACGATTCAGTGTGCCCCAAAAACAGGACAATTCAGTGTCAAGGAATTTTTATAATTAGAAATTTGAAAAAATTACTAAGAAAAAGCTGTTTTTTTCTCTTATGTCCCTAAAGCGGTACACTACAACTCGGCGCTCTCGACTCAGAGTTCACGATTCGGCGCCAAGAGAATTTTTTTTTAAAAAAAGGGTAGGGGGTAGGTTTACAAAAAAAATTCTTGGCGCCGAATCGTTGTTAAATGCTTAATCTATCTGTTATAATTCAAAAATTGAACAATTTTTGAATCCCCGGCGGCTCCTATCGGCACTGTCGGATTCTATTACCTTAGGATTCTAAAAATCTTTCTCAAAAAATTCGAAATGTAAATGAACATGAAAATTCTTCATAAAAGTTGATCGTTTTGAAGAAAATTTTTTGCTTCAAAAAAGTCCCGGTTTAGACCCGGCCCCGGTTTTTGGCAAAAGCACCGACCCGTACTACCATACATACCAATAAACGAGCAACAGAGGAAAATTTTTGAGAAATTTTTTCTTTTTACAAAAATCAGTATAATATTTCGAACAATTTTCCTGACACTGAATTGAACCCACACTGAATCGGCGACACTGAATTGAACTCACACTGAATCGGCGACACTGAATCGGCAACACTGAATCGGCGACACTGAATCATGCGGGCCCCTTGGTAAGGAACTCTTTCAGTATTATCTCGATTTTTTGAAAATTAATTATTACTCCGATGTTGTTCTATTTGTTTCACAATAAATCCATCTTTTGGAGTGGGATTTAACAGCAACATTTTAAGTGCTGAAAGAATTTTTGTTGTCAATTTGTCGCTACTTTTTCCTTTTACGATAAATCGGTAAAAAAAATTCACATCATCAAAAAATCGCACCTTAAAAGAGAGAAGATAATTATTATAGTGTCAATATTC
This sequence comes from Heterodera filipjevi, assembly GCA_039877585.1. Taxonomy (NCBI): domain Eukaryota; kingdom Metazoa; phylum Nematoda; class Chromadorea; order Rhabditida; family Heteroderidae; genus Heterodera; species Heterodera filipjevi. Next base: position 11,221,241 of record JBDPZO010000002.1, read on the forward strand.
CGTTCCAAACGGCATTTTGGAGACAATTTTGTGCTCTATCTGTCCGCCATTTTCCTTTGTCTGAAATTTTTCCAACCCCCTAGAGAATTTATTTCAAAATTTACTCCGGTTTTCAAATCAAATGCTCAATTCCTGTTAAATCCGTCGCTTTGTAATTATATCCATTTTTTTGGTTGTCCGGAATGTTTTTTCCGCCCCGTATTTCAGGGTCTTGAAAAAAATCGCTGAAAACCCTTTAAAATTTTTGAAAATTTTTAGCTCAAGTAAATGGGTCAACACTATGTTCGGAAAATGCGATTTCTCGGTATCGGAATAGGTAAAATCGGTAATTACCTATTACCGATTTCCGCCCAAATCAGGCGATAGTAAAAATCGGTAAATTTATCGATTTTTACCGATCCGAAAAGTCGGTAAATTTCGGTAAAAACCGGTAAATTTTCAAAATATTTGGACTTCGTCCCAGCACGTTCTATATTTTCCCGTCTTTTTCACAATTATTTGGCATTGTTAACTCAAAATGTAAATCATTCCAGCATTTTATTTTCTCAGATTTACCATAGTTTGTATCTGCTCCACCTTGATCAACTCAGGGATTTGGTCCATGTTTCCTTTAATTAAAATTAATTAACTTTAAGTGGTTGCGCTAATGTTTTTGAGCCATAATTTTTTCCGGGCTGAAAAGGTCAAATTTATCCAATAGGCTAAAACTATCAAAAGCTAGAAAAAGTCTTTTTTCTCCCATTTCTTTTTACTCGCTTAGTCGTATAAAAATGTCCTAATAGAAAAGTGACCAAGTGCAATTACGTTTATTCACGTCACTTTTAATTAATAAAATGGGTTTTGAACATTTGACTCGTTGTTTGAATCCGGGTCCGGCATTCGAAATTGTTCCAAAAGCACTTAACTGATCAAGTTAAACGCAGCAAACTCGACTTGCTCAACAATTTGCGGGTTTGATGATTCAGTTAAAGGCCATATTCTGTCAAGTTTATCCTTTCTATCTTCACTTGGTATGTGAGCTGACAAATTTCTCAAAATGGATGTCATTTGCTTTATCACTTCACCATCCAATTCTGCCGAGCATTTAAGCCATTTCAACAGATTATTAATAAAGTGTGAAACGTAGCTCATTTCTTTTGGGCTTTGTTCCGCTATGATCTCGAGTGCCCGTGCCGAGGGCACGAGCGACGGTTGCGGACTGTCGCCTTCAAAACACGCATAAAGCGAGGGTTCGCCTTCGGTTATGATCATGTCGACCATATCTTCATCTGTGCCATTTGTTAGACTTTCCTCCAGCATTTTGTGTATGGCAGACACCGCTTGGAGTCTCACCGCCTCGTCATTGCTCCTCGCTATGCTCAAGAGCTTAAAACGTTTATAATTGTCCCCGGCATATTCACTAAAAGGGTTTTTTGTTTTTGTGAATTAACCCAGAACATTCAAAATTAGAGTTAATATTAAGATTCCCACAAAAAATTACAAAGTGTAAAAGGAAAATTTCTTTCTATGAAATTTTTTACCTAAAATTGTTCCAAATTTGCTGTTCCGTAACTATAAGGCAGTTAGACATTAACTTTTTTGTAGACAAAAAAAAATATGAAAAAATTCATGTTACTAGAACTTTTGATGCTGATCAATAGGGATGCGATTTTTAGTTAAATACCTAAAATTTTTGCGCACTTGTAACGTTGAGATAAGCATTAAAAACGAGTCTTTAGCTTGGTTTGGAGCTTTTACACCCACTTTTATAATACCTATTTTTACCTATTTCGGGATTTTTCTACCTATTACCTAGTTACCTAATTTGATACCTATTTCGGCATTTTTGGTGACTTTTTCAGGATTTTCAGTAATTTCATAAGGAAAATGCCATAAAAAATGAAAAATAGACCCCCCTAAGATGGGCTTTTAAAATTTTAAAAAAGTATACCCCTAAAAACCGGAACTTTTTCTTAAAAAAATGGCCTCAAAAGCGAATTTTTTTTTTTGGCAAATATGGAACTTTTTTTAAATCTTTCCCCCTTCCATTTGAATGAGTTTTACGCCGAAAATCTCGAAAAATTTGTGATTTGTAACACCAATAAAGAACAATGAACCATTTTTGTGTTTAAAAATCGTTAATAAAAAAAATTGTATTTACCTATTTTGGTACTTATTTCGGAATTTTTGTACCTATTTAATGCCTATTTTGAGATTTTTTTCTACCTATTTAAGTACCTATTCTAGGATTTTTCTTACCTAAAAATCGCATCCCTACTGATCAAAACAACAAGAGTAAAGACTAGAGTAGAGCGGAACCGGTACTGGTACTGAAAAAACGCACGAATGAGTACCTAGTACCGGTTTTGACCGATATTGACCGGTCCCGGTACTAGTACCGGTTTTTTATTGGTTTTCCCAGCCAAAAAGTACCGGGTTTTTCATAAGTACCGGTACCACTCTACTCTAGTAAATACCTCCTTTATGGTGATCTGAAGTGATTAAATTTTTGCTCCCTCTGTCGACTAGGGTCTGCTTCAGCAGTTGTCTAACTCGGTCAAACTACTTCTATTATCATGAACATCATGTACAGATATTCCTCAAATATCTTTTAGTTATAATAAGACCAAACAAATTGCACAACTTACATTACATTGCCTTTTTTTGGAAAATCACTGTGAAAAACAGAATTAGGTGCCGAAAAAAAATTCTTAGGGGCTGAAAATTTTATTTTTGAAAAAAACTAATATGATGGAAAAAAAGAGCACAAAATTTGCTACAAGAATGCTTCTGTAGTAACCTTGGGTTTATCCTTACTAGACAGGCGGTAAAGAAGTCGTAGACCCAATGTTGCCGAAGCATTCTTGTAGAAAATTAGGGCAATTTTAGGTAAAAATTCATAAAAAGACATTTTCCTTCTACACTTTGTAATTTTAAAGTGTTCATCTTAATATTATTGAGGAAGGTATAAGTGATCATAATTTCAGCTCGATTGGACCATGGGAAATATGTTAAGTGGCAACAAAAAAAATTTTGGAACAGACTGGAGAAATTCGGGAGTGCTCAACTGCGGACCAGCCAACTTTAGAACCTCATAACTTTTTTGGAACTTAATAAAATTCGCAATTTTGGTACCATTCGAAAGCTCAATTAGTTCTTCTACAATCAAAAAAATTTAATAATCTATAAAAAAGTTACAAACCAAAACTCAAAAAAATTCTGACTTTGTATGACTTTTTTGCAAATTTCAAATTATAGTTTTTTGGCCAGTTATTAAATCGCTTAACCATGGCTTAATGAAAGCTTCAAAACGCGTAGTGCAATCGAATGGTACATTAGAGCCCGGACGGGAGCGGGGCCCCGGCCGGGCCTTTCCCGGGGGCTCCGTTCCCGTTCCCGGGTTTTTATTGGAAATTACCGGGAGCGGGGTTCCCGGAAAAACGGGGGGTTTTGCCCCGGCTTCCCGTTCCCGGGTCATCGTCGTCCCCCGTTCCCGGTCAATTGCGCTCCCGGTAATTTCCAATAAAACCCCGGGAACGGGAGCGGGACACCCGGGAAAACCCCCGCCGGGGCCGCGCTCCCGTCCGGGCTCTACTCTTTACTTGCTGCGTAACCGTTTTTAAGCAATATTTTTTTTGACCCCAAACGGTCGTTTCGTAAATTTCGCCAATATGGGCGTTTCGTAAATCCGCCATTTTTTAATGGGTTTCGAACATAGCTCGTCTCAACTTTGCTCAAAAGCAATTAAATTTAATATCATCTGAAATATTAGCCCTCCAATTCCTTTCAAAATTGATAAAGTTTTACGAAAATTGGGGCTGGGAAAGTGAAAAATAAAAACATTTTTTTCTTAAAAGTTAATCGAATTTTGTGAAATTTGGATGATTAAGAAACCCAATCACGTGCTATCATACGGCATCATGATTATTTAGTTTGGTCACCTTTGAGCAAAGTTATGACGAATTATATTCGGAAAATTTTTAAAACATGGCGAATTTACGACACGCCCATAGTGGCAGAATTTACGAAACGACCCAGCAACGGAGATAGATTGTTCGATCTATAAACATGTCCTTAAATAACAGATACATACAATTTTTGTAAGCCAATGAAAAGTCAGAGAAGCGAATCATTTGATGCCACATCAGTTTTCAGGCCCATTACACATAAATATACACATATTTTATATTCATTAGCCAAATATTATTAAAGAAAATGCTTTTCCCGTCAATTTCATTATTAATATTTTTTCTCCCAAATAAAACATACATTTGTATATTTGAAAATTGCAATACATATATTATTCTATTATACAAAACTGTCTTTAAATATAAATATATTCATGTCGTTGCTTTGCTGCTATGACGATAGTCAAAACCCCTCAAAATGCAAAATTAAAAAAAAAATTATTCTTAACTTTGTTTGCTCCAAAGCTACCAAACTTTTTCTTCTTCATATCATTTAATAGCCCTAAGTATGTTCATTAGTCTGTAAAATTTCAGAAAATTCAATTTAATTTTAAAAAGGAGTTATGTACAAAGCAGTGTTGCCGCCCGAAACCCGGTACCCGATACCCGAAACCCGAAGTTTTCGCGACCCGAAACCCGAAACTCGAACCCGAAAATTATCGAGTGCCCGACCCGAAACCCGAACCCGTTTTTTTCCAACCCGAGGAATAGACGATAAAAATATGCACTGGTAAGAACAGGGTGACTCCCAGTTTTACAAGAAATTCTTGGAATTTACCTTTTTATAGTCAAAATCTGTTAACAAATCACACCAAAATTTTCAAATTTCCCAGGCGGCGCCTATCGGCACCACTGGACCCCCCAATTCGCTTATTGAAATCACCTTATCGGTCCTTTTAAATAGAATACAGCCGAAGGCAACCCCGTTTGAGCATTATAATTTTTTTTTCAAAAACCCGATACCCGAAACCCGAGGTTTTTCCCGACCCGAAACCCGAAACCGGAACCCGAAAATTTCCAAGTGTCCGACCCGAAACCCGAACCCGAAAATTTCCGAGTGCCCGACCCGAACCCGAACCCGAATTTTTCCCGACCCGCGGCAACACTGGTACAAAGCAACTAAAAAACAAGGGTTTTCAAATATTTTTCGTCATAACTTCTTTTTAATTAAATTGAGTTTTACAGACAAACTTAGCAGGGATAGGTCAAATCAAAAAAAAAAAAACCCCGAAAGTTTTTAAATAAAACTAAGATCTGAAATCCGAAACCGAAAGACCCAAAAACCCGAATGATCCGAAATTGGCCCATCTCTGATATTTAAGGTATCAAATGATATAATAATTTTCTATTAAATTTTTCATTTGGACTTAGTTTTATACTGCCCTAAGAAAAATTTTTTGATATAATGCAAATTGTGATATTTATGCTCGCTGTTTTTCTTTCGGCTTTGCTTACTTCCTCATTTGCAGCGCCACCGGCGGGGGATGATAAACATGAAAAGGTTTGTAATATTCGGGGATAGAAAATTTTTAGCTTTTTTCGGTATTTATATCATCTTCTCCTATTTATACTGATATAGTGAAGAGAAGCTTCATTAAAGAAGAAGATTAATTGGACCAATAGATGATAAAAAAGATCCTTTAATGGTCAGTGGGAAGTTGGAGATGGCTGGGTGGGGTGCAGGGCTGGACGTAACTAATTTTCAATTACGGAAATCCGTAATCCGTCATTACGGCGATTTTTTCAGTTACGGCCATCCGTAATCCGTCATTACGGAGGTCCAAAAAGGCCGTAATTTGGCGTAATCCGTAATTACGTCCAGCCCTGGTGGGGTGCGACTTTTGCGCCAACAACATTTGGTCGCCTCGCATATTTGTTCTAAAAATTATTGTCTGCTTTAACCAGCAGAGTTGAAACAAACCAAATGACAAAAAAATGTAAAAAAAAAGGTAAAAGAAAAATTGTATTGCGCTTAAAAAAATAATTAGTTATATGTAAATAATTTTAGAAAATTATTTTTTTGTTTGGTATAGACTAAAAATCTGTATGTTTCCAGACTCAACCTCGTGGAGGTAGCAGATTTTTAGTCCATACCAGGGATGGTGACGTTTTCCGATTTACGCTGTTTTTGGGACAGGAATTCCGATTTTCCGATTTCCGAAAAAATCGGAATGCGAAAAAAGCGCAATTAATTTTCGATTTTTTTAAAAATTGGACCCCAAAATCAACCATTTTTGAACAGAATCTTCTACCAAAATACATCCACCTTCTGAAAATTTTGCCCGATGGCGCCTATCGGCACCACCTGTCCCCCACTCCTTTTAATTAAAAAAAACCGAAAAATGCATAGAAGAGCTTAAATTATCGTGACGAATGAAACTTATTAGAAGAATTCGACTTTTTTCAGGATTCCAAGATAAAAAATTTTCAAAATCATCATTTGGCTGGCAAATCATCAATAATCATTTTGAAAAATTGTTCGAAGAGCAAGAAAACCCAGAAACGGAATGTAGCCTTAAAAGATCATTTTTAAAGATTTCTAAAAAAATTATCATTTCAAAAAAAAGTCATCATTCACTCGTACAAAACATCAAAATGATGATAATTTTCATCACTTCTGGGAACTATGTTTTTATTGCCTGTTTACGCTTCAAATTAAAAAATAGTTGTTTATTTTGTTAAAAAAAAATTGCCGATTTCAGGTTTTCCGATTTCCGATGCTTTTTAGACCGGAATTCCGATTTTCCGATTTCCGATGCTTTTTGAACCGGAATTCCGATTTCCTTTTCCGAAAAACTTTTGGGCATCGGAATTTCGGTTTTCCGATTTTTCAAATCAGAGATCGTCGCCAGCCCTCTGGTCCATACCAAACACAAAAAGTAATTTTCTAAAATTATTTACATATAACTAATTATTTTTATTTAATTTAATACATGAAGTGCAACATAATTTTTCTATTACTTTTTTATATTTTTTTTTTTTGTCTTTTGGCTTTTTCAACTCTGGCTAAGGCCGACATTATTTTTTGGCGAAGCGAAAAATGTTGTAGGCGCAAATGTGCAGGCGCAAAACAGGCGCAATAGTGCAGGCGCAAATGTTGGCGTACCGGCTGGACGGTAGTTCAGCTGGTTGAAAACCGGTCCGGAAAACCAGAGACGCCGATTCAATGCCGCCCCGCCCTCAAGTTTTTCGCTGAAAAGCTCCCCTAACTAAATCACATATTCAATACCATTCAACATGCACAACAAATGGTCTCTGAATTTGTGGAGTTTCGAGTAGGATAGTTAATGTAATTTTTTGCGGTGAGTGCTCTTTTGCGCCTCCACACTTGCGCCTGCTACATTTGCGCCTACTACCTTTGCGCCTCCACATTTGCGCCTACCACATTTGCGCCCCAATGAAAAAGAAAAAAAATTTGTCTGCTTTGGCCAGAGTTAAAATGCCTTACTTAAATGATAGGAAATTAACTCTGTTTCCAAACTCAACCACGAGGAAGTAGCAGACATTGAGTCCACACAAACCACATCACAAATTTTAATGAAAAAGCTCTAAACCCCCTCTATCAACGTAAATTAATAATTACTTGGTAATTATTAAAATTCAATTTTAAGTTTCATATTAAAAATCAAAGATGAAGAGGAATACCAAAGAAATAAAATGAGGCCATATGAAATTGACCAGATACGTCCAGTAGCTGAAGTACCCCGCACCAAAAAATATTTGGAAAATGATCGAGCCATAAAAATCTTATTGAACTATTTGATCAGCTTGGTCCTGATCAGCGTGATGATCAAAGATGGATTACACATTTACACGCACTGTCATTTCGACTTACCACAAAAGAAATTGATCATTGGCTCGATTGAGCATCTTTTTAAAAAAACATAAGAAAATAATAAAAAAAAAACAAGCAAATAATAAAAAACAAAAAAAATAAAATGAAAACACCAAAAAAAAAAATGTATTGTGGTTTGGAATATATTATAATAAATATTTTTTAGTATTTAAATTATTTTATGTACATAGCTTTTTCATTCGAATTTGTGATGTGGTTTGTGTGGACTCAATGTCTGCTACTTCCTCGTGGTTGAGTCTAGAAACAGAGTTAATTTCCTATCATTTAAGTAAGGCATTTTAACTCCTGGCCAAAGCAGACAAAATTTAATTTTTTTTCTTTTTTATTGGGGCGCAAATGTAGCAGGCGCAAATGTGGTAGGCGCAAATGTGGAGGCGCAAATGTAGTAGGCGCAAATGTGGAGGCGCAAATGTGGCACAACCTTTTTTGCAACGTAACGCGAAACGAAACAAAACGGGGCGAAAATTTTTTGACAAAACGAAACACGAAACGAAACAAAACAACGCGATTTTGGAAAAACGTTTTTCTTCTAATACAATATAACACACTCTAATAATTAGAGTTGGCAGGTATCAGTACTTTTGGGAAGCATTGGTATCGGTACTAATCGGTACTTTTTTCGAAAATTTTCAGAAAAAAAAAATAACAAAACTTAAATCTTGGACACGTATTGAAAAAAAACTCGTATCAAAATCAGGCATGGTATATGAAAATTTTCAAAAGCCACTGGGGGCCAAAAAGCCTTATTTTGATTATGAATTTTATTCAAAGAGCAAAAAAAAAAACCAAAAAAAAATGATTTAGTTTATAGTTTTACTGCGACTTTTTAGGTTCTTCCCATCTTTAGGGGGTGTGTTTTTTGTTTCGTGTTTAGTGTAAATGTATTCAACACGAAATAAAACTGGCAAATTTGTCCAAACGAAACGAAAAACGAAATGCCCAAAAAAAGTACGAAATTCGCAACGAAACGAGACATTTCGTCCATCTCTGCGCTCGACCTGACAAACGCTAAATCCCGGATGCATTTCTATGCCGGACGCTACGGTTTACCATTACAAGCAAATTTAAGCTTGTGAACGAAGTGAAAAGCAGCGACCCGGTTGTGAGATATGAAGCGGTATTGAAAATTCGTCAAAGGCTTGAGCAAAGTCTAAAGGACAAAAATATAAACGAATGGCTGGTCATCTTTTTCATTGCAGCCGATGCGATAGTGCCGCTCGTCAAATGTTTGACAAACGATGAAGAAAATGGAATAACCCAAGACAACGCGGCACGCGCGCTCGCAATCATTGCAGAAAAACGGCCTAACAAAGCAGCACTGGTGGACACTGAAATGCAATGGCTTACAAATTCAATGGAGGACAATTTGATGCGAAAATATGGGGCAACTATAGTGAGTAAAAATTAAACAATGACCGATTTACAAAATACCGTACTCCTCTAATAGAAGTACCGGGAGTTCTATTTTTCAATCACTCTCAAGGCGGTGCTTCAAATGAGTAAGGGGGTGCTTCAACTAGAATAGGCAAATTGGATTTTCCTGATCCGAAACAGGATTTTTAATTTAAAATTTACCGGTAGGATTCGGAACCGAATTTTCATTTTTCAAAATTTTCCGATGGGATTTTTTCGGACTAGACTTTTTTGAAAAATTTTCCGGAATCCAGTTTTCAAAAAATCTGGCTTTTGGTACGGGCTCTGATGGGGGCGGCAAATGAAGAGGGACGGCTATTAGAGGAAATAGGTATATATATTTTTTTTCTTTACCACATAATTTTTTTTTTGGGTTGAAATAACAAGGATCACAACCAATGCTTAGGGGCTATGCTAAGCCAAAAAATAAGTGAAAAAACCTGTAATTTCCAAGCTGAAACTAACACTTGGCTCAACCCAGTTCGTAGCTGCTCCAAACAAAAAAACTTATAATCAAAAATTCTCTACACAATTTTAGCATGTTCAATTTGAAGACTGCGAGTTTCAGACTACGAGAAGGATTGCAGCAGTGTATGGAATTAATTACGCGCTCTGTAATTGTGAATTTGAACAACAAGGACAAATAGTCGACAAATTTGTCGCAGCCGGTGGGATATTGACGCTCGTAAAATGGTTGGCCAACGTCGAAGACAACAACGGGGCCCAATACAACGCGGCACATGCACTCCAAATCATTGCCAATTACCGCCCTAATGCATCAGGACTGGCCAACGCTGTGCAGCCTTTAATGCAATGGCTAACAAGTCCAATGAAGGACTGGGATTTGTGTAGGGTTGCGATAGAAAATGTGCGTAAAAAGGGAAGAGGTGGTAGCTAGGGGCAAGCAGGGTGACGATTTTGCCCCCTTTCGGTGGCATTTGTCACCTTTTTGGGCGTCTTGCCACCATTTTTGGAATTTTGTAAATTATTTGAATTTTTCTAACAAAATGCCAAATTTTATGAAATTCTTCGTTTTTTTCAATCTTCTAAATTTTTTTACAAATTTTTCTCTATAAATTTTATTTACTTTCTCAAAAATTTCCCCGGCGGCGCCTATCGGCACCGCCGGCCCACCTTAGCATAATTTTTAGCTTTTTTGAGATCACAGCAAAAAAATAGGGCAAAATGCAACTGAAAAACATAACATTTGAAAATTTATATGCATTTTTGATTGATTTTGACGCTAAAAATTATGTGCCACCTTTTTGCCACCATTTTTAAAATTTTTGCCACCTTTTTGCCACCATTTTAGACTTTCGAGATCGTCGGGGCAGGGATTGCCCGGCACCCGTGACTGGACCATTCGACAGTGAATAATTCGACAGTAAACCCAAATTAAAAAAAATTTTCCTGTCAAAAAATATAAGAGTTTTCTTTTCCGATATTTTTAAGCACTTGTTCTGGTGCATAAGTTTGAATCTAAGCGATTAGGGTACTAAAATCTTTTTTTTTTCTCATTTTTATTAACCGTCTGATTGATAACTGTCGAATTGACTACTGTGGGATTGTCCATTTTTGTCGTATTTTCCTCACTGTCGGATTGTCCACTGTCGAATTGGCGGGAGCCTTGCGATGAATCATCATTTCGAGGCGTTTAATGCCTTTATGCTGTAAAAAATAACTAAAAAAGTTGATTTTGGGTAGTTTTTTAAATTTTCTTGTATTTTGTTCAGGAATTTTGAGAAAATGCGAAATATCTCTAAATAAAAATATGTAAAAAAATAAAAACCCTGTCTCTAATTATAAAATATCCAAATAGTTTCTCCGGATGTACTTCAACTGCGGACCAGCCAACTTTAGAACCTCATAACTTTTTTCTAACTTGATCAAATGCTTAAATTTTGTTACCATTCGGATGCTCTACGCGTTTTGAAGCTTTCATTAAGCCATGGTTAAGCGATTTAATAACTGGCCAAAAAACTATAATTTGAAATTTGCAAAAAAGTCATACAAAGTCAGAATTTTTTTGAGTTTTGGTTTGTAACTTTTTTATAGATTATTAAATTTTTTTGATTGTAGAAGAACTAATTGAGCTTTCGAATGGTACCAAAATTGCGAATTTTATTAAGTTCCAAAAAAGTTATGAGGTTCTAAAGTTGGCTGGTCCGCAGTTGAGCACTCCCGAATTTCTCCAGTCTGTTCCAAATTTTTTTTTGTTGCCACTTAACATATTTCCCATGGTCCAATCGAGCTGAAATTATGATCACTTATACCTTCCTCAATAATATTAAGATGAACACTTTAAAATTACAAAGTGTAGAAGGAAAATGTCTTTTTATGAATTTTTACCTAAAATTGCCCTAATTTTCTACAAGAATGCTTCGGCAACATTGGGTCTACGACTTCTTTACCGCCTGTCTAGTAAGGAAGTTATAAACCCAAGGTTACTACAGAAGCATTCTTGTAGCAAATTTTGTGCTCTTTTTTTCCATCATATTAGTTTTTTTCAAAAATAAAATTTTCAGCCCCTAGGAATTTTTTTTCGGCACCTAATTCTGTTTTTCACAGTGATTTTCCAAAAAAAGGCAATGTAATGTAAGTTGTGCAATTTGTTTGGTCTTATTATAACTAAAAGATATTTGAGGAATATCTGTACATGATGTTCATGATAATAGAAGTAGTTTGACCGAGTTAGACAACTGCTGAAGCAGACCCTAGTCGACTGAGGGAGCAAAAATTTAACCACTTCAGATCACCATAAAGGAGGTATTTACTAGAGTAGAGCGGTACCGGTACTTATGAAAAACCCGGTACCTGTACTTTTCAGGTTGAAAAACCGGTACTTTTTGGCTGGGAAAACCAATAAAAAACCGGTACTAGTACAGGGACCGGTCAATATCGGTCAAAACCGGTACTAGGTACTCATTCGTACGTTTTTTCAGTACCAGTACCGGTTCCGCTCTACTCTAGTCTTTACTCTTGTTGTTTTGATCAGCATCAAAAGTTCTAGTAACATGAATTTTTTCATATTTTTTTTTCGTATACAAAAAAGTTAATGTCTAACTGCCTTATAGTTACGGAACAGCAAATTTGGAACAATTTTAGGTAAAAAAATTCATAGAAAGAAATTTTCCTTTTACACTTTGTAATTTTTTGTGGGAATCTTAATATTAACTATAATTTTGAGTGTTCTGGGTTAATTCACAAAAACAAAACCCTTTTAGTGAATATGCCGGGGACAATTATAAACGTTTTAAGCTCTTGAGCATAGCGAGGAGCAATGACGAGGCGGTGAGACTCCAAGCGGTGTCTGCCATACACAAAATGCTGGAGGAAAGTCTAACAAATGGCACAGATGAAGATATGGTCGACATGATCATAACCGAAGGCGAACACTCGCTTTATGCGTGTTTTGAAGGCGACAGTCCGCAACCGTCGCTCGTGCCCTCGGCACGGGCACTCGAGATCATAGCGGAACAAAGCCCAAAAGAAATGAGCTACGATTCATACTTTATTAATAATCTGTTGAAATGGCTTAAATGCTCGGCAGAATTGGATGGTGAAGTGATAAAGCAAATGACATCCATTTTGAGAAATTTGTCAGCTCACATACCAAGTGAAGATAGAAAGGATAAACTTGATAGAATATGGCCTTTAACTGAATCACAAACCCCGCAAATTGTTGAGCAAGTCGAGTTTGCTGCGTTTAACTTGATCAGTTAAGTGCTTTTGGAACAATTTCGAATGCCGGACCCGGATTCAAACAACGAGTCAAAATTCAAAATCCATTTTATTAATTAAAAGTGACGTGAATAAACGTAATTGCACTTGGTCACTTTTCTATTAGGACATTTTTATACGACTAAGCGAGTAAAAAGAAATGGGAGAAAAAAGACTTTTTCTAGCTTTTGATAGTTTTAGCCTATTGGATAAATTTGACCTTTTCAGCCCGGAAAAAATTATGGCTCAAAAACATTAGCGCAACCACTTAAAGTTAATTAATTTTAATTAAAGGAAACATGGACCAAATCCCTGAGTTGATCAAGGTGGAGCAGATACAAACTATGGTAAATCTGAGAAAATAAAATGCTGGAATGATTTACATTTTGAGTTAACAAGTTGGGAAAATATAGAACGTGCTGGGACGAAGTCCAAATATTTTGAAAATTTACCGGTTTTTGCCGAAATTTACCGACTTTTTCGGATCGGTAAAAATCGATAAATTTACCGATTTTTACTATCGCCTGATTTGGGCGGAAATCGGTAATAGGTAATTACCGATTTTACCTATTCCGATACCGAGAAATCGCATTTTCCGAACATAGTGTTGACCCATTTTCTTGAGCTAAAAATTTTCAAAAATTTTAAAGGGTTTTCAGCGATTTTTTTCAAGACCCTGAAATACGGGGCGGAAAAAACATTCCGGACAACCAAAAAAATGGATATAATTACAAAGCGACGGATTTAACAGGAATTGAGCATTTGATTTGAAAACCGGAGTAAATTTTGAAATAAATTCTCTAGGGGGTTGGAAAAATTTCAGACAAAGGAAAATGGCGGACAGATAGAGCACAAAATTGTCTCCAAAATGCCGTTTGGAACGGAATATTGACACATATATAATAATTATCTTCTCTCTTTTAAGGTGCGATTTTTTGATGATGTGAATTTTTTTTACCGATTTATCGTAAAAGGAAAAAGTAGCGACAAATTGACAACAAAAATTCTTTCAGCACTTAAAATGTTGCTGTTAAATCCCACTCCAAAAGATGGATTTATTGTGAAACAAATAGAGCAACATCGGAGTAATAATTAATTTTCAAAAAATCGAGATAATACTGAAAGAGTTCCTTACCAAGGCTATCAGCCCTAAATTTTGAAAAAAAAATTAGGCGCATTTGGGATTTTTGAGAATTTTGATAATTGGTCTACGATTAACAAACTCAAAAAAAAAACATCGGTGGAGGGTAATCTTTGTGCGGCCATTTTCGTGCGGAGGTCGTTTTTGGCGATTACTAGGGCTGACACTTTTAGTCAAAAAAAATCCCAAAAAGTCGACTAAAAATGTCATAAAAAATAGCCAAAAAGTCACGAAAAAGCCGTAGAAATTGCCAATAAGTCACAGAAAATTGTTAAAAAAAGCATGATGGCTAAATATTATAAAAAATTTAGATATCCTTTTTTTAAATAAATTATTAAAGTTAAAAAATTATATCCAAAAAATAAATATTTTTTTCTAAATCGAAGTTTACGAACAAAAAAAAAAATTGGTTCATTTTTGAGAGAAATACCCCTTCTTGAGGGTACTTTTTCGAGGGGGGGGGGGAGATTCGGGGTCGGGGTTGGAAGCATCGGGATCTAGAGATTTTTGCAGTTTTTATGCTACAACTTTTTTAAACTGAACAAAATTTTTTGTAATGTGGTAGGCTAATAGAGCTAAGCAATAGCTATCGTATGATTCTAAGATTGTTTCATTTGGTTGCGTTTGAGCAAAGTTATATTCAGTTTTTGACAAAAAATCTGCAAATTGGCTTTTTATCATAACTTTTCCGAAACTTAATCAATTCTTTTGATTTTTTGGTATAATGTAGAGCATATTTAGGGGGTTCGATTAACACTAAGAATAATAGATTTAGTTCACTCTACAATTTTTTCTGGGGCACGGGCCGCAAATTTGTCCAAATCACATTAACACATCACTTCCAATATTCGCAGTCAATTATAATCGCGCTAACTTTTTTCATATTGCTATGAGACCCAAAACATAGTACAATGTTTGAACCCAATATTAGGACTCGAAATGTTTAACATTAATGACTCGGTTTCTCCAAAAAAAAATTTTATTTTAGGCGAAATTGAGCAATTTAATACTGGTAGCGGAACAATTGCTGCACGAATTCTAAGACTGCTTGAGAACAGAATCGAAATCGAGCGTTCTTCAATTGTATCCACAACACCGGCGGCACCACAGACAAGTGATATTTCAGACACAAACACAGAAAAAGCCTTGAAGGATACTGTTATGCTTCAGTTACTGTATTTCGACCATCTAAAATCATTTTCAACACTCCCAATTGCAATTTTATTATTCGGTGAACCAGGAACTGGAAAAGAAACGCTCGTGAGTGGTTAAGACAGGGCCGATCCACAACCACTCAGAGGCGCTTTGGGTCGGGTAAATTCTAAAAATCGGAGTGCTGTGGTTAGTGTTTAGTGTGGGAATGGCGGGGTGTGTATGCGAGGGAGTCGGGTGTGACAAGAAAAGCAGAAGTCGGGTAAAGACGAAAAATTTTTTCCTTCCGGGTCGGATGCAGGGGTGTGTGAAAATCGGGTCGGGGGCGTTTGGGCCCCGACGTTTGGGCCCCAAGCCAAAATAGAAAAATCCTATGCAAATTTTTTTTAAACCTAACCCCCTAGTTTTTTTTGAAAAACTAACCCCCTAGTTTTTCTGAAAAACTTAACCTCCTGGTCTTTAGAAAACCGGACCCTCTGTTTTTTCTAAAAACCTTACCCCCGAGTTTTAAAAAAAACATAGGGGTGTTTTAAAAAAAACTAGGGGGGTAGGTTTTCAAAAAAAAACTACGGGGTTAGATTTTCAAAAAAACTAGGGGGTAGGTTTTCAAAAGTAAGCTAGGGTTTGTTTCAAAAAAACTTTTTGTTTGGGGCCCAAACGTGGGAGCCCAAACGACCTTGGCCCGCGAAAATCATTAAAAAAATTTATTATACAAAAATGAAACAAAAAAAGTTCCGAAAATCTAGGATGAAACGAAAACGAAACGAAATTTTATCCATCCCTGATCGGATGTTGACGAAAAGTCTGATGTCATATAATTTTTTGGCAGGCAAAAGCAATTGCTAACGAAGCTGGCGCTACGCTCTTCAGCCTTTCAGCCTCTTTAATTATTGCAAAAGAAGAAAATGATGCGATTGAATTTATCAAAATGCTTTTTCAAATGGCCAAAAATGCTCAACCGTCCGCCGTCATTTTCATCGGTGAATACATTTTCGAACATAGTTTGAGACAGAAACAGGGCAAAATGATTTTCAGACTTTCAATACCTGCTTGCTACCCAGTTCGGTTTTCTCCAGTTTATAGTCCCTAAATGTTGTGAACTTTGTCCTGGCCCTGATCCGGGAAACTGATCCAGGATCCGAAATTCCTCCACTTGCCATCAATCCCGGTGCCAAATGGTCTTATCGAACCAATGGGTCATATTGTTCGTTTTTAACCTCTCCGTAATGTCATTTCATCCTTGTGTTCTCAGATGAAATTGACGAACTGCTAGGCCGTGGGATGGATATTGACGCGCCGTTACGCTATTTGACAAAGCAACGCGTAAGGAGTGAATTTCTTGTCCAAATGGATAAATGCTGCTCATCATCATCTTCGTCCTCAAGCTCGGCCAATGATCGTCGCCATCGGGTGTTGGTGATCGGTGCCACGAACCAGCCATGGGAAATGGACAACAACACGCTCCGATACTTTGTCAAACGCATTTATGTTGAAATGCCGGACAAAGCGGCACGGGAAAAAATGTTACAACAAATAGTTCAAGAAAACCAAAAGGATTTCCAGATCAGCAGTGAAGAAATTACGTAAGTGGCGCGCAAAGATTTCGCGAATAGAAAAAGTGCCGGGCCGCGTAGAGACGAAAAAGTGCGGGTGCTAAAAAAAAAGAAGGGGGTGTTGTTAGCTAGCTATCCCTTGATTGGTATGTTTGCGTGCGAATCGTAAGAACATCATTATATCGAAAATAAAACTTTTCGAGAAAACAAAATTTCTAACAAATACTCGCAGACATTTTGCCAAGCTCGTTTATGTTGAAATGCCCAACAAAGCGGCAGGGGAGAAAATGTTACAAAAATTTTTATTGAAAACCCAAAAGATTTTAAATAAGCGAATCTGACCTTTAATACGTTGAAAATAAATCGCTTTTATCAGATTTTACTGAATATCCAGCCTTTTTTTCAACAAACAAAAAAACGGAGTCTGTTTTGCATCACGCCTGAATTTTCGAATCATACAGTATTTTCAGTTCTTTGTTACTTTTTGCAATTCAAATTTTCAAAATTAAATGGTATTCCTTGAATTATAGTAAATTAGCTGCGATGACGGAAAATTTCTCATTTGATCACTTGCGGACACTTTGCCAAGAAGCCAGGATTGACGCATTGCGCAGTGATGGAGCGAAAATTGTTCCTCATTCTCAGCCTATTCCCATCACAATGAAAAATTTTGAAAATGCCCATCAAAATATTCAGCCATTTACGAGCGAGGAGGAGGCCAAGAAAATGAAACAATTTGCGGGGGACCGTCACTTTTTCAAGCGTCAGAAGATTCAGAAAAAGTGATTTCGATATGGATGACATTGGTCTGAATTTATTGAAATTCTTATGGCTGTAATTCTTTTTTCTGCGCTTTTTATTTATATTCTGAGATAACGAATTGTTTGGCCTTTAATCTGTCATTGATACTATGGGTTGGGCCATTTTTCATTTTTTTCGAGTAAACTAATTAATGGGGAAGAACCGGAAAACAATTAAGAAGTAGTAACCTGATTCTGAGAGCCATAAAAATCTTAAGACAATCATATTTTTTGAAATGTGGAATGGTTAATAGAGCCAATCAAGGATATCGGGATGAAACCAAGAATGTTAGTTTAGTTTTGTTATTTTAAGCAAAGTTATGGCGAATATATTCGGAAAATCTGTAAAAATGGCCAATTAACGAAATGCCCATAGTGGCGGAATTTACGATACGACCCAGCACGGCTCCCATTTATATATGCATTGGTCGGGTGAGGGCGGGCGGGAGGTCGGGGGCGTTTGGGCTCCGACGTTTGTGCCCCGACCTTTGGGCCCAAGCCAAAAATAGAAAAATTCTACGCAAAATTTTTTTTTCGAACCTACCCCGCCTAATTTTCCTGAAAAACCTACCCGCTTATTTTTTGAAACAAAATCCTTTTTTCGTTTGAGGCCCAAACGACCCCGGGGCCCAAACGTGGGGGCCCAAACGACCTTGGCCCCGGTTGGGAGTGCACTTTCGGCACTCACTATTCGGCGCCAGCGAATTTTCGGAAGTCATATATTTTTTTAGTTTCTTCATTACCATTTTTAAACCATTTGGCCTTGAACATCCCCTTCTACAGAGTAAACACCCAATATAAACAAATCGTGGTTGGTCAATTCACAAAAAGTGCAAATTTTACTGAATTTTCGACTATATCAACTCATAACTTTTTTCAGAAGTAACCAATTTAAACAATCTTAGTATAGTACAATAGCCTTCAATTACTCTATTAGCTTGCTAAACTTCAAAAAAATTTAATAAGTTTTTCAAAGGTTATGACAATTTTTTGTACTTTTTTGCCCGTACCTTTTGAAAAAGTAGATGAAATCTTTTGAAATTTACCAATTCTAATAGAGCAATTCAATGCCTACCCTACTATACTAAGATTATTTAAATTAGTTGCTTCTGAGAAAAGTTATGACTAAATTTAGTCGAAAATTCAGTAAAATTTGCACTTTTTTGTGAATCGACCTAGCACCAAACAAATATATCCATCAATGACAGGTCTCATGAACAAGAAGAATTTTTTTTTTATCTAATACCTTCGGCTGATGTATTGATACTTTTGAGACAATGCCATGGTAATTTTCAGCCCTAACAAATGCACTTTACAATTAGCTTTGGCTTTTTCTTTGGGATTGTTACTCTGAAATGAAAATTTGTTTTTGACACCAATATCCAGTGAAGTTTCTTAGTTGAAAAACCGTTCGAACCCTGTTTTGGGCAAAGCTATTCTTTTTTTAATTTTTAAATTTTCTCGAAATTCGTAATCGGCGAGCCGCCACACACGATTCGCGGCTTTTCAAAAGATCATCAAAACAAAGCAAATTTTTTCCCATTTCAATTTGGTGAATGAATTAATATTTTGTTTAAAATTTGAACAATTCGTTAAAAATTTCCTGGTTCCCGAGCAGGGCTGGGCCAAATGAAAAAATAAAAGGCGAAATGCGAAAGTTTTCAAATGAAAACAAAAGCGAAAGACGAAATTTTGCATGCGAATAGGCGCCGCCGGGGAAAATTTTGAAAATTTAAGGCCACTTTTATTAACAGATTTTGCCCAAAATATCAGTTTTTGGACAAGCTTCAAAACAAAATTTTACCCTGTGGCGCCTATAGGAACCACCGGCCCCTGCCACTTAGAACTCTCGTATTGGCATAAAAATTTGCGGGAGCGGGATCGAGAGTTCAAAGCGGGATGGGGGCTGCCTTTATCCCGCCTAACTCTATATTTACCTCAGAGTAAGATAAAAGAAAAATATAACAGTATGCTGAAAAGTACATATCCGACCCGACCGCTGGTGTAAGTAACATTCTAAATCTGCGTCTCACATAATTTATTATTCATTCATTTTCATTCACAGGACTATACATTTTGCATTTCTTCATCTTCCATATATGTATCAGGGATGCAGCCGATCTCTGATTTGAAAAATCGGAAAACCGGAATTCCGAAGTCCAAAAATTTTCTCGGAAATCGGAAAATCGGAATTCCGGTCCAAAAATCATCGGAAATCGGAAAATCGGAAATTTTTTTCTACAAAATTACTAAATTTTTTTTTGACCAAAAACTTCTCATTTTTCGAAAACTTTTATTATTTTTGAGAAAATTAATTCCGATTTTTTCCCAATATCGGAATTCCGATGCCCCAAATTTTTCTCGGAAATCGGAAAATCGGAGTTCCGGTCCCAAAACATCGAAAAACCGGAAATCGGCTGCATCCCTGATAAAAAAAAAAAGTCAGTTATGTTGATGTGAATATTGGGAAGTAAGCAGCAGTGCCAAAAAATGATATGCCACCAACAATACATCACCCGCAAATTGATAAAAAATTATACAGGCGCCTCCATCCCGTGGTTGGTCGATCTACAAAAAGTGCAAATTTGGTGATGTATTTACGACTAAATCAATTCAGCTTTTCTCAAACGCAACCGGAATTCTTGTATCGTCCGATATCTTTTGCTGTTTCTATTAGCTTGTTTAATTTCAAAAATTTAATTAAGTTTTCCAAAGTTAGGGCAATTTTTCCCACTTTTTTAGCCATAACCTTGAAAAAAATTAATAAAATTGTTTGAAATCTGACAATCTAATAGAAACAATTAAGAGCTATCGTATGATATACCGAGATTATTTCATTTGGTTGTTTCTGAGCAAAGTTATGACTTGATTTAGTCGAAAATTCCGTGGTTGGTCGATTCACAAAAAGTGCAGATTTGGCGATTCACAAAAAGTGCAAATTTGGCGATTCACAAAAAGTGCAAAAATCAAAAATCAGACTTTTTCCTATGATTTTTTATCAACTAGTTATCTATGGGTGTGGGGATTTAGGAGGAAAGCCGTTTCAGTACGGAAAGCAAATTTAATTAGTTTAATTATTTCAAACTAAGTTAAAAATCTTCAAAGTTAAAAATTTTTTAATTTTCCTGGCGGAGCCCTTCAACACCGCCCAATATTCAATCTTTTTCGAATTTTTTTCAAAAAGGATAAATCTTACCATTTTTTGGAGAAAATCTTTTAACAAACGGGTCATAAATTTCCAAAATTTCCACCAGTGGCGCCTGTTGGCACCACCGTATGTAACGTACCCCATTGAGGTAAGTTTCTCAAAATTTCTTAAAATACTCAAATTGGTCTTTTTTGCGCAAAACCTTTCACTAAAATACAATAAAATTTCAAAATTTTCTCTCAGTAGCCTCTATCGGCACCACCGAATCCCTATGTGCGTAAAAATTTAGCTTAAAAATTCTAAAAAAAAGTAAACGTTTTAATGTCTCGCGGCAACTAAAAAAACACATCTGAAATTTTTGAAATTATCAGTTATGTCAGTGAAGAAGAGAATTAAAAGAAAATGAAATTAGTTTTGTTTTTTGAAAAAAATACAATTTATTTTTGGCATTATATTTTTTTCGAAAATTCCAGTCCCGGACAGGGGTCAATGGCAACTGTACAAGGCAACTCGTACAATTTTAAATTAGTGGCCATAACTTTTTTTTTAGTCGGCCCATTTCTTAAAACTTGGTATCATTTCGAATGCTTTTCATCTTTAGAAGCGATGATTAAGCAGAATCTAAGCGATTAAGCATCTCACAAAAAAAATTTAATTTATAAATTGCCAAAAAAATCTGCTTTTGTGATTTTTAAGGTTCTTTAAAATGTAACTTTTTTGTGAGATGCTTAATCGCTTAGCTTCTGCTTAATCATCGCTTCTACACATGTAGAGAATTCGAATGAAGTTTTAAGAATGGCCACATCAATTTAAAATTGTACGAGTTGTTGCCTTTTATTGAAAAGTCAATTAACTAATTAAATTTGCTTTCCGTACTGAAACGGCTTTCCTCCTAAATCCCCACACCCATAGATAACTAGTTGATAAAAAATCATAGGAAAAAGTCTGATTTTTGATTTTTGCACTTTTTGTGAATCGCCCCGATTTGCACTTTTTGTGAATCGCCCCGTTTTGCACTTTTTGTGAATCGACCTAGCACCGAAAATTAAATTCAGCCAATTTTTGCACTTATTGTCCATCGACCTAGCAGCCTCCATCCATATACATAGGTATGGCAACAGCGAAACAGATGGGCAGAGTTACTTATAATATCCATAAATGCCATACATACCAGGGATGTCACGGGATTCCGATTTCCGAAATTTTGCCTAAAATTCGGAAATTTTCTAGTTTTTTTTCCCCAAATTTGTCTCAAAATTGCCCAAGATTTACCTTATTTTTAATCAAAATCTGTTAACAAATCACAACAAAATTTAGAAAATTTTTCCGGCGGCGCCTGTCGGCACCGCCGGACGCCTTATACTTTATTTCTTTCCAATTTATCTCAAAAATTTCTCAAAATTGAACCTTTTAGGTAAAAATATATCCCAAAATCAACAAAAATTGGCATTTTCTGAGCCAAATCTGTTACAAAAATACACCCAAATTTTGTAAAAAATTTTCCCTGCGGCGCCTAACGGCACCGCCGGACCCCCAACTCTAAGTTCTAGACCCCTAAATTTTGTTAAGATTTGTTCCGATAGGCGCCGCCGGGAAAATTTTTGAGAAAGTGAATAAAATTTATATAGAAAAATTGTGTAAAAAATTTTCATTTTTTGACATTTTGAGTTGGGAAATTGCAAAAAAAAAAAAGAAGAAATAAAACTCAAATTTGACATTTTGCATGAGAATTTTAAAAACGAAAAAATAGTGGCAAAATAGTGGCATGTGGCGAGACCCTCAAAAAATTTTTAAAAATTTCCTTCCGATTCCCGTTGGTTCGGAATTCCGACTTCCGAAATTTTTTGAGGGCTCGGAATTCCGATTTCCGAAATTTTTGGAGCCTCGGAATTACGATTTCCAAAAATTTTTTTGGACGTCGTTTGACATCCCTGATACATACAATATGTGCCAGCCAGTGAAAAGTCAGTGAGGCGAATAAAGCGATGCCAAATCATTTTTTATGCCCATTACACATAACATACACGTCATATTATATTCATATAACAAAAAGACATAGCTGAATATGAATACGCTTTAAAAATATATAAAAGTGTATAAATTGATTATTTTGTTATGCCCCTCTTTCTTTGTCACTAAAGAAAGGTCAGATAGGGTGAAAACGTAAAGCTAGTGGTACAGGGCGTTTCGGCCCCCACGATTCGGCTCCCGTTTTTCGGCCCCCGCGTTTCGGCCCCGGGGTCGTTTCGGCCCCAAGCCAAAAAAAAAAGCAAAAACAAAATAAAGCTGTCAAAAAAAAATTTGTTTTTTTTCAAATAGGGGCCCCTAAGCCTAGGCCTACGCAAGCCGATGCTTAGGTTGGTATTTTTTTCGAGGGATCCTTCAGGTTTGGTGTAATAGACAATTGACTTACTAGTACTTTAAAAATACCTATGCGTAAAGTGCATTTTTTCAAAGTTTTCAAAACTAGGTTAAAGTTAATAAAATTTCAAAAATTTTTTTTTGATTTTTTTCGAAAATTTCTTTAAAATTTTTTGAAAATCGGACTCTATTTTTTAAGTTTGAAATAGATTTTCAAAAAAGCTAGGGTCAGGTTTAAAAAAAGGTTTCAAAAACACTAGGGAGTAAATTTTTTAAAAAACTAGGGGGTAAGTTTTCAAAAAACTAAGGGGTTAAGTTTTCAAAAAAAAATTGGGTTGGATTTTTTCTATTTTTGGCTTGGGGCCGAAACGACCCCGGGGCCGAAAAACGGGGGCCGAAACGCGAGGGCCGAAACGACCCCGGGGCCGAAAAATGGGGGCCGAAACGACCCCGAGGCCGAAAAACGGAGGCCGAAACGCGGAGGCCGAAAAACGGGGGCCGAAACACCGGTGGCCCAAAGCTGGAGCACTTTTTCATAGTGTAAATAATAACATACACACCATATAATAAGAAATTGGCAAAGTATTAGGCTTCGGGGCGGTGGGAATCGAACCCACGCCTCCACCCAACAATCCGTGAAGCAGCACTACCATTGAGCTATCGAGGCACATTCGCCCTTTCTTTTATGGATCTTATCAACCCCCGCCCGCTCTCGGCGTTTTAACCGCCCAGCCAGCTTCTTCCATACAATATGGTTCAGCCAATGAAATGGCAGTGAGGTGAGCGAATCAACTAATGCCACATCACATTTTCGGCCCACAACTCATAACATACACGTAATGGTAATTTCTTATAAAACAAATATTAAACAGGGAAATGCTTTATTCGCCAATTTCCATTAATAGAACGCGCTTTCTCAAATGATTGTATTAATAGTGCAATATATTCTTCCATATTCATTATTGAAACCTGTCTTTAAGCACAAAACCCTGTTTAGGGACCAAACGGGAACGGGGCCTAGCCCCAGCGGGGATTTCCCGGTGGCCCCGGTAAAACGGCGATCCGTTTTCTCGTTCCCCGTGCATCATCGGTTCCTGTTCCCGTGCCCGGCTTTTTAATTTTGGTCGCTCTCTGTTCGGGACCCCGAAGCTTTTTACATACCATACTACGATTACCCCCCTAAACGAATCTCTGTTTTCGGATCTTTCCGCTCTCTATGTATCGGTGGGGGGGGGGGGGGGGTCAGGGGTGCCATTTTACCCTGGAAACCCGGCATTTGCCGGGTTTTGGGGGTCCGTGCCGGGTTTTGCCGGCTTTTGAATTTGAGGGTTTTTTGCCGGGTTTTTGGGTTTTTTGCCTTATTTTACAGGGTTTCTTATTTTTAGTTAACCAGACCCTTTTTCGCCTATGTTTACTCAAAATTTTTCTCAAAAAACTCACAAAAATCTTACCTTTTTGGTGAAAATTTGTTGCCAAAATACATCCATTTTTTTCTAAAATTTCCCGGTGGCGCCTATCGGCACCACCGGCCCCCTTTTACTGTTTTTTTCATTTTTTTCGCCCCCTAAGAAACTCCAAAGATATAATGCGAACAGTTATACTTGTGGTTGCTGTTCTCCTTTTTGCTTTGAATACTTCATTAGGTGCAGGGTCACCAAGAAAGGAAAAGGTAAATGAAAAAAAAAGAATACCTTCGGGTATTGAGTTAATAGCATTTTGTTTTTTCCGAAATTAGTAGCTATTTTTCTTAACATTCGAACCAACGGTTCTCTATCATTTCGTCAGTGGTTCATTTGGGCAGTGATCAAATGGGCAGTGAAGATCTCAAAAAATAATAAAAAATGGAGCCTAAAATTTCCAGAGTTAGTTTTCTGAAGCCGAACCCCCTAGTTTACTGAAAACCCAACCCAAAATTTTTTTTCTGAAAACCTAACCATAGTTTTTTTCTGAAAACCTACCCTAAGTTTTTCCATTAGTTTTTTTTTGAAAAAAAGAGAAATAGAAAAATTAAAGAGCTAGAGTGTTAGGTTTTCAAAAAAACTTAGGTTAGGCTTTCAAAAAACTAACTCTGGAAATTTTAGGCTCCATTTTTATTATTTTTTGAGATCTTCACTGCCCATTTGATCACTACTGCCCAAATGAACCATTGACGAAATGATCGGCTACCGATCCAACACTCACAAAAAAGGGGTATTTTCATAAATTAAATTTATTTTCATAAAAATTTCCTTTGTTTAAGAATCACTACACCATGGCGCAAATGCTGGAGAACCAAAAAAAACAAGAACAAATTCAACAAGTAATTTTTGGTTATGTATCCCTTATACAACAGGCTTTTCGCGACCGGGATTTTTTAGGAAAACGGGAACTGATTTTTACGGGCCCCTGAAAGACGGTATTATACGGGACTGAAGGTGTACCTAAACTGCGGACCGTTTTGCCAAAACTTCTAGAAATTCAAATTTTTCATTTTTATGGGCTTACTTTTTTAGAAATTTTACATAAGTATTGTTGTACACCTCTTGTAACCATGGTAATACCTCTATTACAGGGGTGGAACTCGTCCCAAAAATCACGAGTACGGTACAACGAGTAACGAGTATTTCTAAAAAGCACGAGTAATAAGAATATGTGGTGTAACGAAGCAAAAGATTTGGAAAAGCAATACTTCTACCAATACACCGAATTATCATTGGGATAGTTATTAATAAAAATGTATTATCGCGAATTTTTCCTCCAAAATTTTCTTTTTCTCTAATTTTTCTCAACCATTTTTTACTCAGAACCCCATTCTTACCAGTGCATTAAATGACTCGTTACTCGTGGCAAAATACGAGTAATGAGTAGTCAAAAACACGAGTAATCACGAGTAACGAATACGTGTAACGAGTACGAGTCCCACCCCTGCTCTATTACCATGGTGGTACCTCTTTAATCATGAAAGTGCCTCTTCTACCATGTTGTACCCTTTCTAAACAGGATAGTTCCTGCTTCTTAGGGTTCCTTTTCAATTTTAGCTACGTTTTTCTTAAGGAAAATTTCCAAAAAAATAGCCAAAATATGCATTATATGCCCCAAAAAGCTTCACCTAACAAAAAATTTGTAATATAATTAATACTAATTTTTGAGCCCCACGAAAAAAAATATATGCAAAGACACACACAACCTCCCTCTCTAGATATACCCCAGTAGAGCCATAGCCGGTATTCAAGTAAACCCCCCCCCCCCAAAAATTGGCAACCGGTTAATCCCCCTGACGGGATTCCAATGTGCCGGACGCAATGGTTTCTGCCTAATACACAATGTGCTTTAAGCTTGTGAAAAAAGTGAATGATTCTAAGTTGGAAGCAAAATACGAAGCGATTTTAAAAATTTTTCAAATGCTTGAGAAAAGTCTACCAAACAAAACAGAATTGGGTCTGCTGGTCGACCTTTTCATTGCAGCTGATGTGATAACGCCGCTCGTCAATTGTTTGGCCAATGATGAACACTATATGATCAAAGAGATAGCGGCACGGGTACTCTTAATCATTGCAGAAATACAGTCGAACGAAGCAGCACTGGTGGACCCTAAACAGCCCTTTATGAAATGGATAACAATTCTAATGGAGGAAGAAGAGTTAATGTTAAACTATGGGACAACCTTTGTGAGTAATAAGCAAACAGATACTGATTTTCCCAAATAGACTACAAAAACCACTGCAAGAAGGGTTGAGACGGCTTAACAAAAAAAGACAATTGACCTGTTTGAGGCGCCATCAACTCGGCGCCAAATGAACTCGGTGCCATCAAATCGGTGCCAAGCCCAAATATTCAATAAAACAAAATTCTTGTTTTTGAGGAAATAATTAGGGCTAGACTTAGATTTTTATCTACATTTTTTGCGGGGAATTCTTGATCAGAGAAGCATGAACATTAAATTTTTCATTTATACATTTTCGAATAAGAGCAAATTTAAATTATTTTAGCTACGTTAGATTAGTCGTTTTTTTGTGTTTTTAGCAGAAAGAACCGAATTAGGACTGTCGAAACAATTTTAAAGAAATCAATGGCACCGAGTTGAGCAGGCGCCGAGAGTTGGTGGCGCCGAGTTCATTTTGCATCGAGTTAGTGGCGCCGAGTTGGTGGCGCCGAATACCAACTAAACATAGATTTTTATTACCTCTCAATAGTTCTCGAAGTATTGGTATATCAAAAGTCAAAAAAATTGGTTTTATTTTAAAAAATTTATTATAAAAAGATTACAAAAATCTCGATTTTGCAGATTTTCGTGTTTTTCAGGTCATATTTTTTTGTAAGTTTACTATTTTTTTAATAACAAATTAAGGGAATGATACTACAAATATTAAGTTTAGTTGGTTCAGATATTTCCTCTGGGCATTGGGGCGCAAATGTCGGTTAACCATTTTGACAGAACAAAATTTAATTTTAATTAAAAATAGATTATTTTTTTTAAATCTAATGGGCAAAATGCTGACTCAATGTGCATTCTTTTTGAAAAAAATTTATCAAATTTCAAAGCATAAAGTCAAAAAAGGACTGTACTTTAAAAAAAAGTACGTATACCAACTAAGAGCTAAATGAATTTAGACAAAAAATCATTATTAAGCACTTATTTGATTTTTTCCACAACGAAAGTTTCGAAGACGACCCCGAACTTTCGCCCAACCCGATTGGGCAACGCCACCAAAAAAATAAATAATATTTTCAAAAACCCATCTATCCGATTTTAGCTGGTGAAATTTGCAAAGTGCGACATTGAGGCTACGAGAAGGCAAGCGGTGCATGGAATTAGTGTATCGCTCGGCAAAAGTGGAAGCAAAGAATTAGTCGACAAATATGTCAAAGCTGGTGCGATAATGCCGCTCGTCAAACGTTTGACCAATGCCGACGACGACATTAGTACCAAAAGAAATGCGACAAAAGCACTCCAAGTCATTGCCAATTACCGCCCTAATGAAGCAGCACTGGCGAACGCTGTGCAGCCTTTAACGCAATGGCTTAAAGATCCGAAACAGGACGAACAACTGTTGAATTATGCGGCAGGCTTTGTGCGTAAAAAAGGGAAAGCTCTGACGAAAATATGTCAACCCCGTCTGGCAGGGGCGTATCTATAGTAGTGATGCTCGAGAGTCTCGGTTTCGACTCGAGAAAAGTCGGGTTTTTCTGGTCTCGGTCTTGAGTTCTTAGTCTCGAAAACCAAGATTTTTTACACACCTAAAGATTGACTCTTCGTTAGCTAGCAAAACCTTAAATTGGGTTAAATTTTAAATTGAAAAAATAGAAAACATATGCCAATTAGTGCTTAATAACGGTGCTGGCGCGTTTCTTAAATTCCGCCACCTATGCGCGTTTCTTAAATCCGCCATTTTAACTGATTTTTTGTATAAATCATGCCATAACTTTCCTCAAACTCCATCATATTAAACAATCATGGTATTGTAAGATAGCGATAGCCCTTGGATTACTCTATTAGCTTACTAAATTTCAAAAAATTTCATTAAGCTTTTCAAAAGTTATGGTAATTTTTTCCACTTGTTTGCCTATAGCTTTTAGGAAAGTGAATAAAATTTTTTGGAACTTATTAGGCTAATAAAGCAATATAAATGCTATCGTACAATACCAAGATTGCTTAATTTGGTTGCTTCTGAGTAAAGTCATGACATGATTTATACGAAAAATCAGTAAAAATGGCGGATTTAAGAAACGCGCATAAGTGGCGGAATTTAAGAAATGCACCAGCACCCTTAATAACTATCATTAAACTGAAGTTAAACGATTAAAAAATTCTCAAAAAATTTACAATTATATTATGCAAAAAAAAAACGGGAATTCCATGACTTTTATTTTATAACCTTTTTGAGAATTTTTTAATCGCTTAACTTCTGCTTAATGATAGATATCAAACACTTAGAGCTTTCGAATGACATCATGCTTACAAAAATTGGTGGATAAAGAGCATGGTTAAGCATGGCTGTTTAACATAATTTATTTCTGCGTATCGGTTGAAAAATCTTCAATAGCTCTATTAGTTTTTCAAAAATCAGAAAAATGCTAATCAAATAAAATATTATAAATGAAAACTTACGAAATTCTGACCTTTTTTTCGCAAATCTTGAAAGCTTCAAAACACATAGAGCATTCGAATGGTATAAAATTTGTTAAAAATGGAGCTTCAAAAAATACGCGTCCTAAACTTGCCTCAAACAGAGTTGGCAGATTGAGTTGACCCCCTACCGAACTCGGGACAGAGAAAATTGGCCTAAGCCGAGGGACAAGGGCTGCCCGGGATTACATGAGCCGGGACCGGGATAAGGATTTGGTAGGAACCGGGAAATGAGACTTCTGGGAATTTTCGTAAACAAATTTTTCAAATTTGCAAAAAACGACTTTTCTTTTCGTTAATTTAAAAATTAGTATTCTCATTTTTAGATGCAATTTTTGTAAGAATCTTTTATTTTTGGCTGCAATTCAAAGCGTACTACTATTTTCTTTTGTTTCAATAAAAATTTTAGTAATTAACAAATTGCATTTAAAAATAAAATGAAATGAGAAAGAAGAAATATTTTAATATCCAAGCTCTGAATTTTGAGAAATTCTGGACCAATTCACAAAAAAAAAACTTTCTTTTTGGTACATTCAATAGACAATTCATTTATTTTTAAAGTTCTTGTACCGAGCGAAGAGCGACGACGAGGCGGTGCGATTCCAAGCGGTGTCTATCATTCTTAAAGCGCTGGAGGAAAGCCTAACAAATGGCACTACTCAAAAGCTGGTCGACAAGTTGATAATCAATGGCATTGCACCGCTTTATGTCTGTTTCAAAGGCAACAGCACGCAACCATCGTTTAGGTCCTCGGCACGAGCACTCGAGATCATGGCGAAACAATGCCCCGAAAAAGTGTACGATTCACACTTTTTTAAAGATCTGTTGAAATTGCTTGAAAACCCGGCACAATTGAATGATGAAGTGATAAAGCAAATTATATCCATTTTGAGATATTCGGCATCTCAAATACCCTTTGGGGAAAGAAATGAAGTATTTGAGAGAATATTGCCTTTAATTAAATCACAAAACCCGCATATTGTTGAACAAGCCGCGTCTGTTGCGCAAAACTTGATCAGTTAAGTGCTTTTGGAATAATGGACTCGGATTTGGACAAAAGAGTCAAATTTTCAAAATCAAATTTTTTTTTTATTGCTGAAAGCGAAAGCATAATTGCATTAGGGCGATTTTCTTTTAAAATTTATTCCTGTAGTGAGCGAGAAAAGAGAAATCGGAGATAGCGAAAAGGTCTTTTTAAGCTTTTGACACTTGTTGTAGCCCAGTGGTTAAGTTAAATTGACCTTTTCCGTCTGGGAAAAGTGGACCAAAAGTAATTAATTTTATATTAAAGGAAACTTGGACTATATTCCTGACTTTATCAAGGTGGAGCAGATACAGACTATGGTAAGTAGTCTGAAAAAAGGTTAATATAATTAGTAGGGATGGTATTTTTAGGCATTAAAAATATATTTTTCAGAAAATGCTGATTTTCTAACCCGGGTTAGACATGACATACAGATTTGAAAGTTTGCACCAAAATACTTTGAAATTAGCATTTTTTAAAAAAATATTTTATTTGCCTAAAAATACCATCCCTAATAATTAGTTAATGAATAATAAACATTCTTGGTCACGAATGGTAAATTCAACCCAAAACTGACATTTTCAGCAAATTAAAATTTTGTAAAGGTATACCCCTAAAACCAGGAAATTTTCGAACAAAATCACCCCCCCCCCCCAAAATAAGGTTTTGTCGCTTGAAAATCGTTATAAAAAAATTTTGAATGCTTCCTTTTAAAAAACTCAAAATAGCAGAAAATTAAGTCAAAAGAATCCCATTCATTTGAAGTTCTCATGAAATTTCATAATACATAAACTTAATTCCATTTTGGACAATGAAAAAAATTTTGCGCCTCCAAAAGTTGGTTCCTCATTGGGTCGGTATCGGGTTCGGCTTTTCTAAATAAGAATAGTTTCCAAACGATACCAAATAATATAATATAATTTTTTTTTGGATTTTTTTATAATTTAATATATGTATTTCCTTTTTAGGTCCGATTTTGTGCTGATGTGAAAATTTTTTACCGATTTATCGAAAAAGGAAAAAGTAGCGACAAATTGACAACAAAAATTCTCACAGCTCTAAAAATGTTGCTGTTAAATCCAACTCCAAATGATGAAACAATTGTGAAACAAATCGAACAATATCGAAGTAATACATCTTTTTCGAACAATTGAGATAATCTCGATACCATAGAGTGGTTGGTATCAAGTGCTATGCGAAATTTTTTGCGAAATTTGGTTTTCGTCTTCCGGTTTTTCGGCCCATGAGTTTCGGTTTTTGAATTTTGTTTTAAAATTTTGTTTTTCCTTTTCGGAAAATTTGGAGATTTTCGCATAGTCTTGGTGATACCTTCTGCCCAACAAAATTATTATGCACATATATTGAAATATAAGGAAGGAATTTTGTGAAAATTGCATAGGGAATGGATGTTCAAGAAATTTTTTGATAAAATTCAGTAGAAAATGAAATAATGTTCAGCACGTTCTTTCCACCGTACGGACCCCCATTCGTTCTCGACCAATTCGTTTTTGCCCCCATTCGTTTTTTACGTGTTATAAGTATAGGACTGTCTAACTTGTCACTGTCTGGACTCACACGTATATATAGACAAAAAATGAATGGGGCAAAAACGAATTGGTCGAGAACGAATGGGGTATTTACCCTTTCCACCATCTATACATTGTCACAGAATTAGGACTCGAACCTTTTAACATTAGTTTCTCAGTTTCTTAAAAATTGAATTTTTAGGCGAAATTGAGATATTTAACAAAGGTAGTGAAACAATTGGCGCACGAATTATAAGTCTGCTCGAGCTCAGAATCGAAATACAGAGTTATTCAATTGTACCCACAACAACAGCGGGGCCACGGATCAGTGATATTTCCGACACGGAAACAAAAAAAGTCCTGAAGAATACGGTAGGGCTTCAATTACTGTACCCTGACCAATTCAAAACGTTGTCAACACCGCCAGTCGCTGTTTTATTATTTGGTGAACATGGAACTGGGAAAGAAACACTCGTAAGTTGTACGGTTGGTAATGCCTGATTCGTACTCGGCGAATTGTATTGCATCGATTCTTACTGTAGTACAACAACAAAAAAACGAAAAACACAAAGGTTATCCATGGGAAATTCTATTATATTATCTTTTGGGCCTCCGAGGCAAAATATTTTCAACAAAGATCACATAAAAAGCAGTGAAATTGATGAAATGATATAAGAAGCAAAACTCGAAAATATTAAATTGGGCCCGAATTTTCTATTTGGCTCAACAAAAGAGCATTCCCGTTAAGGCTTGCGCAATAGATTTTCTTATATTATTTAGGGTTAATCCCCGACATGTTTCGGGGAATTAAAAAGTCGTCAATTGCATTTGAAATAAGCTGGAAGTGTCTTTAAATGAGTTTTGAAGACTTTTTTGTGCTGGAACTTTTTCTTTTTTTCGGCCTTTTATGAAATTTTGTCCCAGACAGGGGTGTCTGTCCCCGACATTTTTTAAATTCTCCAGCCATGCCCGACAAATTTTGTCGGGGAATTTTCTCCCCGATCCGCGACATTCTGTCCCCGAAGGGTCGGGGATTAACCCTATATTATTTCAGTATTTCGTCCTTTTCTTTTAAATTGTGGTTTTTGTTTAAAAAAATTGATATTCCAAATAGCCTTGCAGACAGCAAATATAATATAATGGTATGCCTTCACTAATTTAGGGACTGCAAAATTATGTACAAAGAGTGGTCAAAGTATTTACATAAATATGTAAATAAAATTGCCAAAGTTGTATAAAAAATCTTAAAATATATACCAAAATTAATATTCGAAAAAAGTTGTTCATATTTATTCATTTCTAAAAAAAATTGAAAATTAGGGGTGCAAACGAAATAATTTTAAGGATTTTGAAAATTATAAAAAAAGAGTATATTTTTTTAAAACGAAAATACTGAAAAAAATTAATTTTATTGGCGTATTTTTGAAAAATTTTCCATTCTTAGAGGTCTACATTTTTGAAAAAGCTTAAAAAGGCACTAAAGACTTAAGATTTTTACAAAAAAAAAAAATGGCGAAATATATACCAAATATTGCCCGAAACATGTAAAAATATGTAAATAAAGTCCTAACGAAATTTTACCAATTCGGTATTGTTCGAAAGCTTTAAGTGTTTAGAAGGTGTGAATAAGTTATTTCGAAGCGATGGACTAATTCTTAAAAAGTTACAACTTAAAAAACGCAAAAAAGTCAGAATTTTGGTTTATTTTGGTTCTTAACTTTTTTATAGGTGGGTAATTTTTTTCAATTTTTGGCGGGTTAATAGAGTTTCTAAGGAGCTTCCGAAAGACACTAAGTTTAAAGAATTTAGTTGCCTAAGAAAAAAGTTATGGAGTCTGAAAGTTGGCTGGCGGCGAACCGGGCGGTTCCCAGTTTTTTAAATTATAATTTCCAAATAAAAAAAAAAATCAAAGAAAACTCGGACAGTTATTGTTCAGGCAAAAGCAGCTGCAAATGAAGCTGGTGCTAAACTGTTCAGTCTTTCAGCCTCGGCAATTCTTGCCAAAGAAGAAAATAATGCCATTGAATTTATCAAAATGCTTTTCCAAGTGGCCAAAAATGTCGAGCCTTCCGCTGTCATTTTTATCGGTTAATATTCATTTATCGTATTGAATTTAATCACTTAGGGCATGACATTTAAAGGATTAATCATGCTTGAAAGAAGGCCGTAAGTCATGTTTTGATATAATAGGAAATTGACCTCGACTTGCCGATTTACGGATTTTTTTAGTCCCGGCCTGGTTATATATACTTGACGTTTTTTCGCTTGCTCTTTAATCTCGGGAAATTCCGTTTTCAACAATTTTATCAATTGGTCGCCGTCAGGGACGTATCCAGGGAGGGGGGGGGGGGGTACATGGGGTACGTAGTACGTACCCCCCCCCCCCCGGCTCCCCAAGACCCCTCTCGGAAAGGGAAAAAAATAAGTACACCCCTAAAAAATTGACTTTCCCCCCCCCCAGCACTCCCCCCAGGCCCAAATCCTGGATACGTCCCTGGTCGCCGTAGTTCATTGAATTTATAACTTTCCAGATGGCATTGACAAGCTGCTAAGGCCTGGGACGGAAAGTGACCAGCAATTGCAGGAAAAGACCAAGAAAAATGACCAAGCCAAGACAAAGGAAAGTGACCAGCCATTGCAGGAAAAGGCCAAGAAAAATGAACAAGCCAAGACGAAGGAAAGTGACCAGCAATTGCAGGAAAAGACCAAGAAAAATGACCAAGCCAAGACAAAGGAAAGTGACCAGCCATTGCAGGAAAAGGCCAAGAAAAATGACCAAGCCAAGACAAAGGAAAGTGACCAGCCATTTCAGTACAAGAAGAAGAAGCAACGCGCAAAAGAGGAATTTTGGCTTCAAATGAACAATTGCTGCTCATCAATTGTCTCCTCAAACTCGGCAGACCAGCGCCTTCACCGGGTGTTGGTGATCGGTGCCACCACTCGGCCATGGAAAATGAACGAAAATGCGCTCCAACATTTTGCCAAACATATTTTAGTTCAAATGCCAGACGAAGCGGCACGGAAGAAAATGTTAGAAAAAATTATCAATGAAAACGCAGCGGGTTTTAAACTAGAAAAAAAGGAAATTGCGTAAGTGATTGTTTTAAATATATTCAATTATTAGAAAAAAAGAATATTCTTTTTGTCTCTTGAAATTAAAGTTGTATTCGTGGAAGATCCAGCTGTTCAAAAAGGTTCCATATTTAAAAAATTGGGGATTTTCTGTATTTTTTTTTTAATTTAAACAAAACTCCGATGAGCCATCGGAGTTTGGCCCTCATGTCTCGTTCCTAATTTTTCGGCTCCCTGATCGTTACCCAAGATATACAAATTCTAAATTAAAAAATTTATAAACTTGCTTAGACCTAAGTATGAAGGCCCGTAGTGTATTAAATATATTTTTTTTTTGTTTTTTTTTGTTTATTTTTTTCAATTTTTTTTTTTGGCTTGTGGCCGAAATGCGGGGACCGAAAAACAGGGGCAGAAACACGGAGACTAAAACGCCCTGTACCCATTTCTCTGATATGTTATTTTTCAAAATAACAAATTCCGTTTATTTTTAAAAATTGAGAGATATTAATTCCTTTATTACAGTGCCTTAGCTAAAGCAACGGAAAACTACTCATTTGACGACATGCAGTTGCTTTGTAAAGAGGCCAGCCTTGAGGCTTTGGGCCGCAATAAAGAGCAACAGAATTCGAAGCTTGTTCCCGTTACAAAGAGTGATTTTGAAATTGCGCTCCAAAACTTTAAATCGTCCAAGGAGAAGAGCAAGAAATTGGAAGAATTTGCAAAAAGCCAAACACTTTGACAAGAGTAAGGTTGTTCTGACAGCGTAATTTCGTCAGGTTTTGGAAAGTGAGACATTTTTATTCGAATTTCTGTTGTTTCTTTTATGTTCCACGACCATGGATTGCTTTTGACAATGAATGGTGGTGATTGATTCGACAGTATCACCAATTTCAAACAAAAAAAATCTCTTTAATTTTTGCCAATTTTCCAAGTGTGAAGCTGCTTTTGAATTTTTTTTTTATTTTTCTAAATATGACAAAAAATGTCAAAAAAAAGGTTTTGGCGAAAACACAAAAGAGCATTAAATTACTAAATCAAACTTTTTGCAGTAATTTATCAACACATCTCTAGAATTAGATAAACGAAAAGGGTCGGTGGTGCCAATAGGCATCGCCCCTAAAATTTTGAGGAAATTTTCTAACTTAGTTTTCTTGAAATGAGGTTTTTCTCTTTTAGGGGTTTAGGTAAACTTGAAAAAGTTAATTTTTAAAGAGTTTTTTTTTACGTAAATTATATAATGGTGATACTGTACAAATTACCACTATCTGCTGCAGTACAAAAAACTATTACTGTCGTTTTTATGCGAAACCGGCCAGTTCAGTCTGAGCCTATTTGGAACATCGTAACTTTTTTCGAACTTGACCAAATTTTGTAAATTTAGTACCATTCGAAAGGTCTTCAAAAACTCTATTAGTTACCCAAAAAACAAAAGATTCGCAAACCTATAAAAAAGATAAATTAAAATTTAAAAAAACATTTGAACTTTTTTTTTTTTTGCAGTTTTCATATTGTAAATGGAATGTCAAATTTGGCTAAGAGATACCGTCCAACACTTTCGATTGTCTTTTCCCTATTATTTTCTTAATTTTTTGCGGCAACAAAAAAAGAAAAAATTAATTTTTTTTTAATTTTTTGTAACTTTGATTAAATTCCTAAAGATTTAACAGTGTAAGAAACTTAACCCCTGTAATTCGCGGCCGAATCAGAATTGAAAAAGGGGGGAATTTTGTTGACGTAAAAGGAAAATATTTAGTTTTTTCTTGCTGATTTCTGGGATTTTTATTTTATTTTGTCGATATTATTTGAATGATTGTTTTAACATTTTTTATCTGTCATTAGTTGGGCTTCACATTAGTTATTTTTATGGAATTTTACTTTATTTTTTCGAGTAAAGACCAATTGTATAGGGAAAAAATCTAAATTTATTTTCATATTTTGTGCCAAAATTCGTTAACAAAGCTTAACCGGCGCTGGCATTTTATGTGTGGGTTAAAAAAGACGGGTGCCGAGTCGTAGTGTAGATCCTAAACATAATAAAGCCTGAATTGGCGACCCACATTCGTTGACTCAGCCAAAAAAAAGAAAAGAAGCTTTTTCGAATAATTTCATCACCAATAGTGAGATTTTGGGACGACCATCGATTCGTTCTCGACCAATTTGTTTTCACATTGATTCGTTTTTTGTCTATATAATTGCCGTGTGAGTCCAGACAGTGACAAGTTAGACAGTCTTTATACTTATAACATGTAAAAAACGAATCGATGTGAAAACGAATTGGTCGAGAACGAATCGAAGTTTTACCAGATTTTGGCTGAGTCGACGAGAAGTGGAAGGCGCCCTGCTGGTTTTATTCAAAAACAAAAGGTATTGGCATTTCAATTTGAAAAAGTTAAATGGTTCTTAAGAAATGCAAAATTTGAAACAGAGCAAACGACAGGGAGAAACAGTAGATGATCAAATAACAGCTGCATCAAATTACTACACAAATACCAGTGAAAACAGTGATTCAAAACAAATTTTATTTATTTTCAAAATAAAATAGTTTTTAATTTTAAATAATAAATATTCATTTGTATTTTTTTAAATGGCTAAGTCGGCGCCGGAAATTCAACAATTTTAATGTTAGATTTGCTAATCGTCCTAAGCGAATCTCAGTTTTTCACGCCTTTTGTCGCCAATCCTTTTCTTGGTTTCGTCACTGAATTTCATCCCTCCAAACTAAGATTTACCAGAAATCTGAGGTCTTTGAAACTCATGGCCTCTCTACAATCCAATGATTTTCATTTGATTTTGAATCGGCCGTGAGTCGTGAAATTTCAAAGCAACCCAGAAATATTTAAAAGGGATTTCCCACAATTACCAAATAAGTGCCTAATTATCTGTTATTTTATATATTTTTGTGTTTCCTGGTTAAACATTACAATTTTCAATATGGATTTTAAAATAACATCCTGAAATAAGCATCCTGAAATAATATTTCTAGTCTTTTATTATAAATAAAAATATTGGGCGCCGAATGGTGTGGCGCCGAATTATAATGACGCCGAATCGCTAACGCTGAATAGTGTGGCGCCGAACTGACTGCGTCAGATTCTAGATGCTTCAAACCAAGCTAGAAAGGCTTTTTATACTTTATTAGCTCGAAATAAAATCGCAAAAAAAAATATCTGGAAATCCAAACAAATCGGGTAATAGTGTGCTTTGTCCTCCCCATTTTTCGAAAATTTTTTTTTTTTAAATTTTAAGTTATAAAAACATGTTTTAGGGGGTTTTCGGGGGTCGCTGATCATGAATATGACATAGATTCCGGCCAATTCCGGACCCAGGACCCGAATTCGAACAAAAAATAAAAAATTCAAATTTTTTTGAACTCGATTTTTTGTTCGAATTCGGGTCCGGGGTTCGGAATTAGCCGGAATATATGTCATATTCGTGATCAACGACCCCGAAAACCCCTTGAGACATGTTTTTATAACTTTGAAAACTTAAAAAAAAATTTTTCGAAAAATGGGGGGGACAAAGCACACTTTTACCACAAATCGGCTCCCTACTTATTGTACTTTTGAAGGAACTATCGAATCACACATTAGGATTAAGAAATATCGTTGCCTAGGAATGTTATGACGAAAGAACCCTGGCTGGCCTCCAAATACAGAGATATTGTTTGGTCTTGGGTCTAACAATTAATAATACATGTCCTACAATATGACTATAATTTTGCTAAACTCAGCAACTTCTTCCAAAAGACCAACACATTTTCTGAAGACACTGGGGATAATCTTTGGCACTGTCTTTCCATTATCAGAAAGGGGCACTCATCAGCAGACATGTCCAATAAGGCAAAATAAAATAATTTATTATGTATACAATAAACGCAACGATGCACTAAAACAATTTAAATTATTCGCCAATTCATATTTTGCGCCCTTTCCTCCCCCGTCTCTGTTCTTATTCCGGTCCCCCTCCTTCTTCCTTCGCCGTCTTTGCGATTGCCAATGGTCGTCCTTTATTCTTTTGCCCTTTTGGCGGTTTCTTCGTCAACTTTTCGCCCTTGAGCAGCATCTCAACGTCAGTCTTGGACAGCGTTTCGTGCACAAACAGCGCTTCAGCCAGCAAATAATGCTCCTTCTGAATGTCCATTCCAATCCATTTTAAAGTGACAACACCTCATTCGCCGCCTTCGCCTCACCTTTCGTTTCGTCAGCAGGTCCTTAACGCGTGCGTGGCTCTGCTGCAACAAATTTTCTATCTCCCGGTCGATCATTTCGCTGGTGCTCGGCCCCCTGTCCACCCCAAAGCCCTCCTTGGATTCGAGTGGTTCCACCTTTGAAAGAAAAAAATACATTGGCAAATGTGTTTTTAAGAAAATTTGCTCACGGTGAAGGCGCGAAGTCCGGCCTCGCTCATTCCATACAGTTTCACCATTCTTTCTGCCAGCTGCTCAATGAAAATGCTTTCTTCCTATTTATTCATTCCCCCCCCCTTTGCCTTCGTGGCGTGTCGCAAATCAGCCGTTGCGCCGGTGCTGACGTTTTCCTGGCCAAAAGCCAATTCCTCCGCCACACGGCCGCCCATCGCCACGTCCAATTGTGCAAGTAGATGTGCCTTTGACTTCGGCTGGCCTTCCTTTTCCGGCAGTTGCGATGTCTAAAAAGGGAAAAACACCTTTTCGTCATTTGCCCATATGTAAACCGATTACATGGCCAAGAGATGACCCTCTTGAGATGATGGTCACTTTATGGAGGGGGTTCGCCTTGTCAGTGAAATGAGCGACGATGGCGTGCCCTGCCTCATGGAAGGCTAAAAAGGCACAGCGGGTTCAAGCGTATTAACTCCAAAATTAGCCCGCCACCCCCCACCACCTGTTTCCCGATTTGTTTCCTCATCAGGCAGTCGGCCTTTGATTCTCTCTGGCCCCATCAACACGCGGTCTACAAAATTAACAGTTATTATTTACATAGCGTATAATTGGTGTGAACCCCTGGCGTCGTCCAAGTGGCGCATGTTCACTTCCATCGCCTCTTCTTTGGCCGCCTTCAGTGCCGCTTGATTGACCAAATTTGCAATGTCTTTAAAAGGGAAAAAATTGAGTCAAATGATGAAAAGAAAAGCGAGTCATTTGTCAGAGCATAACCCATTTCCAATTATTCTTTCAGTAACTTTCATACCTGCGCCTGTAAATCCGATCGTTCCTTTGGCCAATTGGGTGACGTTTATGTCGCCGTGCACAATTTTGTCCAAATATAATCTTAACAATGTATTTTGTTTATTATTGGTCATAATAATTACTACAATTATTATTGAGTCTTACAAATCTGCCCTGTGATTTAGCATTAAAACTGGCCTGAAGATGTCCTTTCGGCCCGACAAGTCCGGTTTTGAC
This sequence comes from Heterodera filipjevi, assembly GCA_039877585.1. Lineage (NCBI taxonomy): Eukaryota > Metazoa > Nematoda > Chromadorea > Rhabditida > Heteroderidae > Heterodera > Heterodera filipjevi. The sequence continues at coordinate 11,261,443 of JBDPZO010000002.1, forward strand.
ACTTTGACCTGCACATCGAATCTGCCCGGTCGGAGCAGCGCTTTGTCAAGGTTGTCGACTCTGTTTGTGGCACCAATCACAATCACACCCTGGTTCTGTTCAAATCCATCCATTTCGGCCAACAGTTGATTGATGGTTTGGTTGGCGTGGGGATGGATGGCACTGTTCGTCCGCTTTGAGCCTACCGAGTCCATCTCATCGATGAAAATCACACAAGGCTGATTTTCCTTGGCCAACCCTTGGAAAATGCAGATGGTTTTCGTATGGACATTATATATATGGCTTGAGAAAAAACTCACGAAAGAGTTCACGGACTCGTTTGGCGCCCTGTCCAATGAGAATTTGGTCAAATTCGGAGCCCACCGCGTGGAAGAACGGGCAGTCAGCTTCGCCTGCGATGGCGCGTGCCAAAAGTGTTTTGCCAGTTCCCGGAGGACCAACCAAAAGAACGCCCTAAGAAAAAAAAAGAAGGATAAATCAAATTACGATAATTTGACGCCACAGACTTTTGGCAAACGAGCACCAAGAGACGTGTAACGACGCGGGTGACGCAAATAATCGACGATTTCCTCCACCTCAGCCTTGGCTTCGTCCATCTGAGTTTCAGGTAGTTAGATGATTTAATGTGTTATTAGATTTAGAATTTGAAAAAAAAACGAACCCCACACACATCTTCGAAGGTTACATCGACTTTGTCTGTAGTCCAACTCGGCTGGTCGGTGAGTGAGTCGAGCAGCGAACCGCCACCCGTTTGCATGGTCACCTTCTGTAGCAAGGTAAGGATTTCGGTGACATTACAGTACACTAATGTACGATATGAATAAGACCGAACCTGTGTTGATCCGTAACCCTAAAAATGAAGGGCGGAGGGAATCCCTCTGGGGAGTGAGTGAGTAGATCGTCCGCCCCCCCCCTCGCAATTTTTTGGTACTCTTATAGTTTACATGTCCAAAAAAAATTTTTTTGGTTAAGACATGTAAACACCTTTCCTATCGTCTTCAAGGTCGCTGATCACGAATATAGCATTTATTTCAGCTAAATCCGAACCCAGGACCAAAATTCGAACAAAGTCGAAAATTCCAAAAATTAAAATTACTTTTTAGGTCAAAAAATCTAAAATAGTATGATATATTCGTGGTCAGCGACCCTGAAAACACTAGAAATTGGTTTTAATTACTTTAACCAAAAAAAAAATGTTTTTATCGAAAAATTTTCTTTCTTGGAAAGATGGGGAGACGTAACGCACCCACTGGGCGGGGGGAGGGGGGTGCGCCTATTTTATTGTTGTTCCCTTCAGAAGTATTTGAAACCGTAGTTAAACGTGTAACAGAGTTAGCATAATTTATATCAATTTTAAATAATGAACCTGAATGCCGAAGTACCAAAGCAATAATTGAACTCCAGCAATAACAAAAAATGCAAATGTGGCCAATTTGAGCACGTAAATAACGACAGATTCGCCAAGACGCCCAAAAAAGGATGAGGAGCGTCCAAATGGCGCATCAGCGAGACGGACAACCAAAGTTGGTTTGTCGTCAGTCGTCAATTCCTTAACAATTGTAAACAAAAATGAAGAAAATCGAGTTGTCGTTTAAACAAAAAAAACTACCCGAGATGGATTGACAAATTGTTGCCACCATGGCTGATTTGAAGAACCATCCGATGCGCGATCTGTTGCTGCTGATTTCGTGAGCTGCCCTTGTCGAAATGAGTGAATGTTTCGACATCGAATACCTACACACAAACAAAATATTAAAAGTTGATTCAAAACCACAGCAAAAATAGCAATAAAACTCACAATGTCGAAGAGCGGGTATTTGTACACAAATTCGAAAAGAGTTCATTTGCTAGCAATAAAATATTTTAGACCTGGAAAAAGACTATGTATTCAGAAAAAGATTAATAAAAAAAACAAATACATATTGTGCTAATCAAGAAAACTTCTTTCTTTTGCTTGGTGGATTTTTATTATTTTAATTCGCAATATAAAGTACTTAAAAAACGCCATTTTCTTAACGAATTGCATAATATTTTTCCTACCGCGCCTATTGTACCGCCGCCGGATGCCACTACCTAAACTTTTTGGGCCAAAATTCATAAAACTGACTGTATAAAAGGATGACAGACAATGCCAAACAGTTTTTTAAACTCGGAATTTCGAGGTTATCCACCCCTCCTCATCTCCAAAAAACCGGAACGGGACGATTCAGTGCCGCGGTTCATTGCCAGCCGTTTCATTGCCAGCCGTTCATTGCCAGTAGGTTTCTAACAAGGGTTCGGCACGGTATCAGTATACCGTGATATTTTTCGGTATAACGTTCGGTTTTTTTTTGATATAACCGCTCGGTATACCGACCCAAGTATTTTAAGATTTCGGTATCCTTCCGGTATCGGTACACACCAGGGATGGCGACGATCTCAGATTTGAAAAATCGGAAAACCGGAATTCCGACGCCCAAATTTTTTCGGAAATCGGAATGAATTCCGGTCCCAAAAACATTGGAAATCGGAAAATCGGAATTTTTTCAACAAAATAATTTATTTATTTTTTTTGATAATTTTTAAAATTAACTCCGTTTTTTTTTTTGAAAATACTAACCGAAATACAATGTGGTACTGAAACCTACTGGCAATGAAACGGCGGCAATGAATCATCCCCTACCGCCAAAAAACGTTATAATTCGGAAATTTTAAAACGAATTTTGTATTCAAATTCAATAAGGGTGATGGTGGTGCCGATAAGCATTAAGCATTGAGGAAAATCGTTCATAATCAAAAAACCCTCACAATTTTCCTTAAAAAATCAGAAACCAACTTCCAAAAATTGCCAAGATTTTGTAATATTAGGGAATCGGAAAAATGTCGGAACTCGGAGTCCGTGCCAACCTTGCTAACTTGCTAGTATTTTAGGTTAGAAAAATTAAGAATATTGGGTGCTTATATGTTATCCACACCGACTCAAAAAACGAGATGTGTGTCAATAAGTAGAGAGTGCGAGACGCCAAACAAATTTCCCCTTTTTCGCTAGGGTCGGGGTTGTTTCGGCCCCCACGTTTCGGCCCCCACGATTCGGCCCCCACGTTTCGGCCCCGGGCACGTTTCGGCCCCGGGGTCGTTTCGGCCCCAAGCCAAAAAAAAGCAAAAACGAAATAAAGCTGTCAAAAAAAAATTGTTTTTTTTCAAATAGAGGCCCCCTAAGCCTAGGCCTACGCAAGCCGAAGCTTAGGTTGGTGTTTTTTTCGAGGTATCCTTCAGGTTTGGTGTAATAGACAATTGATTTACCAGTACTTTAAAGAAACCTATGCGTAAAGTTCATTTTTTTGAAATTTTCAAAATTAGGTTAAGGTTATAAAAATTCAAAAATTTTTTTTTTAATTTTCGAAAATTTTTTAAAATTTTTTTGAAAATCAAACTCTATTTTTTAAGTTTGAGGTAGTTTTTCAAAAAATAGGGTCAAGTTTAAAAAAGGTTTCAAAATACTAAGGAAAAAAATCACTCTGATTTTTTGAAAACTTAACCCTAAATTTTTGAACCCCTACTTTTTCAAAAAAAAAACTAGGTTGAAAAAAATTTGTGTACTATTTTTCTATTTTTAGCTTGGGGCCGAAACGACCCCGGGGCCGAAAAACGGGGGCCGAAACGACCCCGGGGCCGAAACGTGGGGGCCGAAACGAGGGCTACCGGTCCGAGTGTCGACCGGTCCGAGTGTCGACCGGTCCGAGTGTCGACCGTCCGAGTGTCGACTGATCCGAGTGTCGACCAAGGGAAAAACAGTCCGAGTGTCGACTAAGGGAAAAAATGTCCGAGTCTCGACAGTCTGAGTGTCGACCCTTCCGAGTGTCGACTAAGGCAAAAAAAGTCTGAGTGTCGACTATAAGAAAAAAGTATCCGAATATAGAAAAAAAAACGCTTGTTCATTTTTTTGTACCCCTTTAATACTTTTTCTCTTTAATATCAAAAATGAATGTACGAGAGCTATTAATCAAAGCGACGACTAAGCCAAAACGCCGCCAAAAAGAAATAGCGAAAGAGCAAGATGAACAGATTGAGGATTCAGCCGAAGGACCAAGCGAAGGAATTGATGGCACAGCGCCGGTTGACCAGAACCAAGTGAAATTCGAAATTGGTTGTTCACGACAAGGCGGTGACATACTCTGGTTCCAAGCGGATGCCGGTGCTGAGGAGCCAGAAGAGATGACGGAAGAAAATGCGTACCAAAATATGCCACCAATTATGGAAGAAACAGGCAACGAAAATATGCCACCATTTTATTATATTGATCATGATTATCTCACCTAGTACTGAGTAGAAAATTGTTGAATTATTGATTTAATAAATATTCTTCTACCCATTGACTTAGACGCTTAGAGTTAAAGAATTTATCACTGTTAGGAATCGATTTTGATCGATATTTGTGAATTTATTAGCCAATTTTTACCTTATAAATTAGTCGACACTCAGACTTTTTTTGCCTTAGTCGACACTCGGAAGGGTCGACACTCAGACTGTCGACACTCGGACATTTTTTCCCTTAGTCGACACTCGGACTGTTTTTCCCTTGGTCGACACTCGGACGGTCGACACTCAGACTATTTTTCCCTTAGTCGACACTCGGACTGTTTTTCCCTTGGTCGACACTCGGACCAGTCGACACTCGGACCGGAAGCGGAAACGAGCCTGGCCCTTTTCGCTAACATTCTCCCATTTTGGCGCACTGTCTATTTATTTTATTTAAGAGAAAAAACTTATTTACTTCGGACACGGATAACTTTTGTTCAATACGCAACTTCATCATAAAACTTTCACCATTGATAGAAAATAAAATTCTACATCGATTAACATTTATTTATTGCAAAAATAAAAAAATATCATCAGAAGGCGGAGCACTTACTCTGATGATTTGAGTAGAAACCATAGAGTAAATGAAATACAAATAAATGATCACAATGAAATATACACAAAAAACGAAGTCAAAGTCAAATTGACAGATAAAATTTAAAAATATAAAAATTATTGGCCAATTAATTGAAGTAAATAAATAAATCCCTTATGCCATGTAAATACCATGTGATTGGTTTTGATTTGTTTCAAGTTTTCTAATCAATTCGGAGGCTTTTTTCTTAAAATTGTGTGATGTAAGTGATGATGTAATATCTTTGTCTAATTTATTCCACAATTTTATTGTTCTATTGATAAATGAAAATTCGCTTTTGTTGTTTTTTCTTTTTACTATTAATCTATTATTATTGGCTTTTCGACTTAAAAGTTTGGAAAATGAATACAGCTTAAGTGGGTCTAAATGTGTATGTCCTTCTTTCTAACTCCATTTTTTGGAGAAAATCATGCAATTATAGCCGCTATAATCGAATATTTTCTTCTCAAAAATTTATGCTATGTTCGAATATAGTTGCTTGTATTTTTATCTTTTCTTTTTCGGTTCATCCGAATAGGCTATTTAATTTCTCGCGATGCTCAGATTGGAGAGATAATCGGTTTTTTATGAATTCTTTTTTCCTACGGGTTTCAAGCTTATCAAGATTAAAGAGTTCCAGCCGCTTAATATAGGAAATATAAGGAAAACAACACTTCTTAAGGGCTATTTTTGTAAAGTATTTTTGACATTTTTCAATTCTATTGACTGCACTAACAGACTGAGGGTTCCAAATTTCAGTTGCGTATTCAAGTAAAGACCTAACATATGATTTATAAACCTTAGACCAAATTTTAATGGATCTGGATTTAATTAATTTAAATAGAATCTGAGAGCGCTGGTATGCTTTTTTTTAATGACGAAATATTTGTATAAATTTAAAAAAATTTTCCCTTTCCAATTTTTCTCGTTTCTTACCCAAGACCCCATTCTTGCCAGTGCATATTTAAGTCCCGATCAATCCCGATCCCGGTAGGACCGGGATTCCGATTTTTCAAAATCCGGGAATGGGACCGGGATCCGAAAAATCCGGGATACCGGGACTAATCCCGGCCGGGATCCCGGTCCCGTTCAACCCTATAAAAAACCACAAAAAAACTTTAATTTCTCAAAATATCACAAAAATACTCAAATAGTCATTTTTAAAATAAATACTCACCGACCCTCCAAAGGACCACAAAATGAGTAAAAGTACTCAGATATGACAGCCCTGGGTTAGAGGCTTGATTTTTGTGACCAAAAGTTCCGACCAAATTACTCATGACATGACAATTTTTGAACCAAATCTGTAAATAAATCTCAGATATTTGAATCTTTGACAATATTTTGTCACAAATTACACATTATTACCCAGTTTTGAATTGAAATGTGAAAGTTCAGCAGTTTTTTTTTCATTAATATCACGAGATAAAATCATAGATTTGCCAAATAAACATTTTTTTCTTACCTTAGATTAAATTTAAATTAATTTTCTTTCGGACCAATAATCTCCAGTATTACCGAGTAATGCGGTGCACCCCAAAACAGCCGAGACATAACTCAGCCGTGACATAACAAAAACAACGGATTTTTTCAGAAAATTTCTAAGCCTTTTTTAGGAATTTCTGAAATTTTCAAAAAAAAAATCGTTTAATTTTTCTGTATTTTAGAATTTTTTGAGTAATTCCGTAATTTTCTTCAAAAAAGGCTTCGGAGTTTTCTGGAAAAAATCCGTGTTTAAAAAAAAAAAAAATCCGGCTGAGTTATGTCTCGGCTGAGTTTCGGGCGGCTAAGTTTTGTCCTGCTCCGCTAGTAAATTATTGGGTCAGATTTAACTTAAGCACTTCGTTTTTATGGGAACGAGATTCCTAGATTTATGTAATTTTTTAATAAGTTCAAATTCAGCTTTCTGCTGTTGGTTCCCCTTCTGCTCTTTTTGTGTACCATTATTTGAATAACGAATTTTTGGGTTTTTTAGTTAAATTTTTTAATGCAATGCTTTTACGCCTGACTGTATTCAAGTAATTCATAGATTTTTTTAATCCGCGGGAGAGTGGTGGCGGATTTACGAAATACCAAGGCTTAGGCCTAAGCTAGAGTGAGTTACCATTTAATTAATTTGCTTATTTTGGAATTTTTTTTTTTGGATTATTAAATGAATTAAAAAACCCTACCTCGTGTTTTTAGAAAAAAAAAATTTAAAAATAGTTATATATAATAATAATTTATAATTTTTTCTCGATCATGGGGTAAATTTTGCTTTATTTAATAATTAGTTAGATGTTAAATCATACAAAAAATCTAATGTTTGGTTTATGCACTTTTTAGGAATCGCCCATTTTTGCACTTTTTAGGAATTGACCAACCACGTATACATATGTATCGCAATAGAGAATTATATGGGCAGAGATATTTAGGATATACATAAATACATCCATTCGCCATTGTCAGTCGATGCGAAGTCAGTGAGGCGAATAAAGTGAAGCCACATCACTTTATCGGCTCACCAGATATAATACACACGTCATATTATTGCATTCATATTATCAAAAATTAAATAGAAAGGGCTTTACTTGCCACTTCCCATTAATGGAATATGCTTTCCAAAAACTCTTCATAACAAATTGCATAATCTTGGTATTGTCCTCGGCACCATCGTACCCCTTTTTAGTTAGAAATGTCTCATTTCATTGCCTAACACCTAAAAACTGCCGTAGGTAACTAATATTCTAAAGTTTGATTTTGTTGAATAAAAAAGTGCTTTTTAAAGTTTTGAATTTTAAATTCTGATTTTTGAGCCCAAATCGGGTCCGGGTCAGTTCGGCGCGAAACAGTTCGGCGCCGCCAACTTTGAGAAGCCATAACTTTTTTATAAGTCTGCCATTTAAACATAATAGGTATCACCAAAAAGCTCTTTATGTGCTGCATTAATCTTGCCAAAAATCAAAAAAAATCCATCAATGTATAAAAAAATTTTGATTTGTTGCACCGAACTATCCAGAAAAATTCGATTTTTGAGGGCTTTTGGCCATAAATTTTTGTATATATTCAAATTTTTTTCAAATTTAGCACATTGAAAGATCGCGTGAAGCGCTTTCAAATAATACCTAATTTGTTTAATTTGGACGAAAATGAAAAAAGTTATTGCCAGTTTCGCCGAAAGGGTCCGCGCCGAACTGAGCGGTTCCCCCCAAATCTGATTTTTTGTGAGGGATGTTCTTACTTTGAAAATTATTAGTTTTGGTCCCTGAATTATTCGAGTTCGGTTAGCCGAAACGGCCGATTTCTGTTCTGTCGGTTCGAAACTATTTCCAGGGTCGACAACCCTTTACGAAGTTCAAGTTCCCGGGTATTAGATATAGCAAGAAAGATTAATTTGGTTTCTTTGAAGCAAAGCTAAGACGAATTTCTTTGAGAATAGTTATAACAAAACCCAAATTCTTAGAGGTCAATTAACCCGAAATTTTCGAAACGCCAAACAAAATTTCGCCCTTCCCTGATTGGGATACCAGCATGGTTTTTTTGATGGATTCTGTTTTTTGGACTTTGTTAGACCCCGTTTTGAGTCACAGTCCCTGTTTTTCTGATTTGGTCGGCCACTAATTTATACAAATTTTAAAAGACATAATGCGAACAGTTACTTTATTTGTGCTCGCTGTTCTCATTTCTGCTTTGCCTACTTCATTAGGTACAGGGTCACCAAGAAAGGAAAAGGTAAATGAAAAAAGGTTGTAAAATTTATGGCGGATATAAGAATTGGATATTTAAATGAAATTCAAAATAATTGAAACATAGAAAAAGTAATTTTTTCACACTTTCTTTAGTACTCACAAAAAAAAGGCCATTTGTTCGGTTCGGTATCGAACCCAACACAGGTCAGGGAAGGGCCCGGTCCGCAACCTGCATTTAAAGTCGTGCAAAATTGTTGTCCCTTTTCTGCCGTCTTTATAATAATTGGATAAAGGTTAAAGCTTTCGGACAAAAAAAAAAAATGTTTGGTTTAAGTTATTTTATTTAAAAGTTTTCGTTTCCCATAAAACTTTCCCTTATTTTAGAATGACTACCAAATAGTGGAAATGCCTGCGAATGCGAACCTATTTACACATGTAATTTTCTCAAATGCAAATTAATTCTATTCAAGTTGTTCACAGAACTTCCGGGAATTGGCAAAAAAATATTGGGGATTGTTCTTCATGTCTATTTTTTTTGGGACTGGGTCAGGGGCAGAATGTACGGCAACTCGAATTTCCGGGAGTCCACAGGTCGCTGATCATTAGGGCCCGGATTTATAAGTTTTTCCTTATTTTTTCTGCGGCTTTAACTCGACGAGAAATGCACGAAAAACACATTTTTTGTTCGAAAATTTCCCGTTTTAAAGCCCTATTCGACCTTAGAAATCCATATTTTTGATGTTCGCCTCGCCCTTAAAAATCCTTATTTTGGATGTTCGCCCATAAAATAAGTTTTTGCCCATATTTTGGCGTTTTGCCCTTATTTTCGCCCTTATTTCGCGATTTTTAAATTTTCAAAGGACTATTTTAGGATTTTATGGAAATTTCTTAAGAACAATACAATAAAAAATGAAAAAATGCACCCCTAAGAATCGGCCTAAAAAATTTCAAAAAATTCACCCCTAAGAAAGGACTTTTTTAAACCCAAAAAAATTTGTCAAAATAAATTTTTTTTTATAACAGAAATTTTTATTAAAATATTGAAAAGGATTTGCCCGAAAATTTCGAAATGTACCTCATTTGTAACTGCAATAAGTGAATAAAATTGTTTGCCTTAATTTTAACTTATTTACATAGAAAAAACAGCAATTTTAATAATTTCACCCCTACATTTGAAACTTTTTCGATCTTATTTTCACCCTTATTTCGCGATTTTTTCGCCCTTATTTACGGCCTTATTTTTGACTTTTTCGCCCTTAAAAATCCGGGCCCTACTGATCATGGTGACTTTTAGGGAAAAACTGAGAAATACGACGGGGTTGTTGAAGTGTTAGGATCGTGGAACAAGCCTAATTTCCCACAAATCCAATTTATTTAGGTTGCTATCCCAACTAAGTGGGAGGACCAACAACAACAACAACGAATTCAAAACGTAATTTTTGATGGCTACGTGCGACCGGGTTTAAAAAAAAAAGAGGAACTGAGTTTGACGGGGACCTAAAAGCCAGTATTATCCAGGACTAAGTTTTCGGCTGGGGCCGAGAGTGGAATTAATTGCCGGACCCGGATGATTCATTGTCGTTGATTCAGTGAACCAATTCAGTATGGACTTTAGTGTGACCGATTGGGTGGGTCTATTCAGGATGGCTGGTCCAATACAAAGCTACGAAAAAAAATTTAGAATTTTTTTGCGAAAATTTTCATTTTTTCTAATCTGCTAAGAAAGTTGACTGTAATTTAATTTTGTAAATAAATCAATGAGGATTTAGTTCAATTATTTTCTGGATCATAATTCCAGCAGTTGATATACCTAGAGACGTGGGTTGTATGACCGAAAACGCCAAACCGGGAAATCCCGGATTTTTCAGTTCCCGGTCTGTTTTTTCAAAAAAGGTCAGGTCCCGGTCCCGAAGCTTGAGTCCCGGCGGGACGGGGGGCTAACCGGGAGCAAGTATGCACTGCTAAGAATGAGGTTCTGAGCTAAAAATGCAATTTTATCAGTACGGTTAAATTCAAAAATTATGAAATTAAAATTCAATTTTCCAACCTGGTATAATTTCATAAATTAATATTACTTGCAATTTTCTTAATAATTTTTATTTATTTTTTTAAAATTCACTTTAGACATTTCTCAAAAATTGGCAATTTTAGTTAAAATAATTAAATCACAACCAGATTTTTAAAATTTTCCCAGCCCCCGCCCTTTGAATTCTTTAAAAAACAAGCCAAAAAAACTGCAGAAAAAAGAGCTCTAAAATCTTGAACAAAATGAGTTTTCGGCTCTTCCTAAAAGTTTTTTAAAGAAAATTTTTGTGCTCTAGTCCCTGTCCCGGTTCAAAATCAAGGGTAACTGTGCTGGTCCCGAGTTTTTCTGGCCCGGAAAGTCCCGGTCTGGTTTTTGCCAAACCTAATTTTACGCAAAGGCAAAAAATTTTAATATATACAAAAGTAAAAACTATTTTCCTAGATTACTTTTAATTTTCACAATTTTTGCCAAAACTTTGCAAGAAATTAGTTCATGCTAACCCCCCAAAATTCGCATTTATATACCCCAAACCCTTTTCTAATAAAAAATTTACCGTAGAATTCTTTTTGAGCCCTTTTCTTATAAAATTTGCTCAAAAAAATGTGCAAAAGAATACAACCTCCGCTCTCAAGATATACCCAGTAGAGCCCTAGCCGATATTCGCGTAAACCGCCCGAAACATAAAAAACGATAAATCCCCCTGACGGATTCCAGTGTGCCGGAGACGCAATGGTTTGCCATAATACGCAATGTCTTTTAAGCTTGTCAAAGAAGCGAATAGTCGCCGCTTAGATCTCAAATCCGAAGCGATCCTCAAAATCTGTCAAATGCTTGAGAAAAGTCTAACAAACCAAACAGAAATGGGTCTGGTCGATCTTTTCGTTGAAGCCGATGTGATAACACCACTCGTTAATTGTTTGACCAACAAAGACAAGGAAATAGACGAAAAAACGGAAGACAACGCGGCACGGGCACTCATAATCATTGCAGAAAAACGGCCTACCGAAGCAGCACTAGTGGACCCTAAACAGCCTTTTATGAAATGGCTTACAAGTTCAAAGGCGGACGAAAATTTCATGCTAAAACATGGGACAACCTTAGTGAGTAATATACTAACAGACCGATTTCCAAAATAGAATAAAAAAAAACCACTGCCCGAGGGTACAGGGCGTTTGGGCCCCCGAGTTTCGGCCCCCGCGTTTCGCAAAATTCGAGTTTCTCTCGAAACTGCTTTGGTTGCTTATATCCTTCAGGCTTAGTGTATAGACAGTTGGATTACCAGTACTTTAAAAATACTATTTGCAAAGTGACCTTAAGGTAAAAAAAATTTTCAAAAAATTTTTTTTTTGTTCTTTTAGAAGTTTCTTCAAGATTTTTTTTTTTTTAATATTTTATACTTGGTTACAACAACAAAAGTTATTATAAAGTGATAATATATAATTTTTCGTTTTTTTTTTTCAAAATGAAATTCCGAAGGACCAAATCCAAATGTTTAGGGGATATAGGAAGCCAAAAAGAAGAAACTGAAAGAAAACCTGCAAGTTTCTAAGCCGAAACAACAACTAAATAAGGCAGTGGCAACCACAAAATTATATTTTGTAAAGGCCCTCTTAACAAATTTAGTTTGTGAAATTTGCAAAGTGCCAAACTAAGTTGATCAGAAGGAAAGCGGTGTATGGAATTATTTTTTCGCTCGATGAAAGTGGACACAAAAGCCAAATGGTCGACAAATTTGTCGCATCCGGTGTGATAATGCCGCTCGTAAAATGTTTGACAAACGACGACGATGGCATTGATATCAAAAACAATGCGGCATATTCACTCGAAATCATTTCCAATTACCGCCCTAATGAAGCAGCACTGGCGAACGCTGTGCAGCCTTTAACGCAATGGCTTACAGACCCGAAACAGGACCAAAAACTGTTGAATTATGCGGCAGGCTTTGTGCGTAAAAACCAGCTACATTGGGCGTTTCATTATTTCCGCCATCTTATAGATTTTCCACAAAAACTCTTCATAACGTTTCTTAAACACAACCAAATTGTGCATACTTAGTATGGTTCAATTATTCTTCAATTTGTTTGCGTTAGAGCAAAGTTATGAAGCGTTTTGTCGGAAAATCTATAAACGTCCATCGACCCTTTTGTTGAACATTCCAGAGGCAATCAACAGGGTGACCATTTTACCCCCTTTCGGTGGCATTTGCCACCTTTTTGGGGGTCTTGCCACCATTTTGCCACCTTTTTGGAATATTTAGATTATTTGAATTTCTTATATAAGATGCTAAATTTTTGATTATTTTTTGGGCTTCTTCTGTTAATAAATCATAACCAAATTTTAAAAATTTACCCGGCGGTGCCTATCGGCACCGCCGGCCCACCTTAGCATAATTTTTTAGCTTTTTTGAGATCATGGCAAAAAAAATAAGGCAAAACGCAACTGAAAAAACATAAATTTGAAATTTATATGCATATTTGAACAATTTTGACGCTTAAAATTACGTGCCACCTTTTTGCCACCTTTTTTTCAAAATTTTGCCACGTTTTTGCCACCATTTTTAATCCCGGCGCCACCATTTGGACTTTCGAGATGGTCACCCTGGCAATCAATCATATTTTAAGTTCTTGTACCGAGCGAAGAGCGATGACGAGGCGGTGCGATTCCAAGCGGTGTCTATCATTCTTAAAGCGCTGGAGGAAAGCCTAACAAATGGCACTACTCAAAAGCTGGTCGACATGTTGATAATCAATGGCATTGCACCGCTTTATGCGTGTTTCAAAGGCAACAGTCCGCAACCATCGCGCAATCTCTCGGCACGGGCACTCGCGATCATGGCGAAACAATGTCCCGAAAAAGTGTACGATTCAGACTTTTTTAATGATCTGTTGAAATTGCTCGAAACCCCGGCAGAGTTGGATGGTGAATTAATAGAGCAAATTACATCCATTTTGAGATATTCGGCATCTCAAATACCCTTTGGGGAAAGAAATGAAGTATTTGAGAGAATATTGCCTTTAATTAAATCACAAACCCCGCATATTGTTGAACAAGCCGCGTCTGTTGCGCAAAACTTGATCAGTTAAGTGCTTTGGGAACAATTCCGGGAAATGGACACGGATTTTTAATAAAACTTTTTTTTTATGGCTAAATTATAACGAAATTTTCTTTTAGAGAGCCTTTTAATCAGGGTTTCCCAAGTGTGAGGCTTTAGCCTCATTTAGTGGTTTTGAGATTTTCTGAGGCTTTTTGTGGTTTTTTAGAAAAATGCAATAGAAAATTAAGAAAACTGGCAGAAAACCTTAAAATAAAATCATTATTGAGGCAAAATCTGTTAACAAATAACACCGAAATTTTTAAAATTTCCCCGGTGGCATCTATTCGCACCATCCGGACCCCTGTTCGCCTACAAACAGAGTTTTTTTCAAAAGTTTTGTCAATTGTTGTCCACTGGTTAAATTGGACCTTTTCAGTCAGGAAAAAATGTGGCTCAAAAACAAAACCAAAAAACATTTAAATTTATTAATACTAATATTAAAGGTGTAATGAACAAAATTCCTGACTTGATCAAGGTCGAACACATAAAGATAATGGTAAACTTAAAAAAAAGTTAATAGAATTAATTTTAAAAAAAACATTTTTGGTCACGAATGGTAACAATCAAGGAAATTATGTAGCGTTTATAAAAACAGTTTGCTGACCTAATCCTCCTCTCCTTCTCTCCACATTATAAGATGTACTTTCTATTTAAGTCAATGCCAAAAAAAAAAATTACGCCTCGCAAATTCCTCCCATTGCGCAACCATGCAGGCTTTAATTGTTTTTTTTAATTTACCCCTTCTAATAGATAGCCTCAAAATGAAAAATAGAAGCAACGGATAGACTTTTAAAATTTTTTAATAGTATACCCCTGAAACCGGGGAATTTCCAATAAAATTTGTGAATAAAAATTCTTTTGATTTTCAAAATTTTCGCCGGAAAATCTTGAAGAAAAGAATCTTGATTTGTAACACCAACAGCAAAATAAAAATTTTTTTTTAAAGTTTCGCTTGAAAAGCGTTATTAAACAATTTTAATGCTGCCTTTTTCCAATTTTTGAATTTCTCCCCATTTAGTGTCTCTTGTTGAATTTTTTGAATTTTTAGGCCTTTTTAGGGGCTTTTTTACGGGTCTTTATGCCAATTGGGCCCTTCTAATTATTTTTAAAGGCTATTTTGCTATTTGGGAAATAAAAACTTGGTCAAAAAAGACTCACCTTCATCTGAAGCCATTTTTTATTGTTTGATCGATATAAGTTTGCTTTATTAGCATTCAAAATTAAAAATAAAAATATATTTACTAGAGTTAGGATTTTTGTTTTTTAAACCCCAAAAAAATGTTAAATATCCCACTGAAATTTCATTCTCTCACAAAAATCAATAAGAGGCTTCCAAACAATATCAAAATCAAATAATTAATAAGAATAATAAAACATTAATTTAGTAATTTCTTATAAATTATAAATGCATTCTTCTTTTTAGATCCAATTTTGTGCTGATGTGAAATTTTTTTACCATTTTATCGAAGAAGAAAAAAGCAGCGACAAATTGACGACGAAAATTCTCACAGCTCTAAAACTATTGCTGTTAAATCCAACTCCAAATGATGAACGAATTGTGAAACAAATAGAGCAATATCGCAGTAATGCCTATTTCTCGACAATTACAATAATATCAAAAACAAAAAAAAACTCAAGGGGAAATTTGGGCAACTGGGAAGTTTAGGCAACTGAAGTTGGGCACCAGGAAATTCAAAATAGGACATATAAACAGAGTAGTACATTGCAAGAGACTTATAATTTCTCGAATCGAAACCTTGACTTATTGATAAAAGTAAGGGCAAATACATATTTTTACTTTTTTTCATTCATTAAATTTTTTGACAGCTTTCCAGTAGTACATTTCTACGGCATATTAGAACAAGAAAATAATTTTTTTAATTTTTATTGATTTTATTATTTAAAATAGCTTTATGGTGCCCAAATTTGGCCATTTCCCATGAACCGGTCGAGCTGAAATTTTTACTGTACGTAGCAATTTTGAAAATATTAAGAATCTAAAAGAGAGAAACTGAAATGATGACGGAAAACAATTACGATTTTTTTTTTTTAAATGGGGTGTTCATTTAAAATAAGGACACTTTTTTTAAGGAGATTTTAACTTTTTTTTTTTAGTAAAGCGTTATAAAATACTAAAAAATTCGGTGCTTTCCTGTTATGGGGCTACAATTTTCTCAAAACTTATTCTTTTTTTTTTTGGAATTTGGATGGCTAATAGATCTTGCTAATAGCTATCGGAAAATAACAAGACTGTTCAAGAGTAAAAATGGCCTTTTGACGAAACGCGCATGGGTGGCACTTTTTAAACGAAACGCACCAGCACCGCCCTTGGGTTCACTAATCACATATTTTTTCCTTGGAAATCGAGCTTGGACAATCTCAGTGCTGTGAGAAATTTCGTTTCGTATTTATGGCTTTTACGGCATTTAGCGTCCCGGTTTTCGACTTTCAATTGTTTAAATTCTGTTTTCATTCCCAAAAATTTTTGAGGCTTTCGCGTAGCCTTGGTAGTAACTTCGGCTTGACTAAATTTTAAATCATTTCATGGTCCCAGAACTAGGACTCGAACTTTTTTAATATTCATTACTCAAATTCTTCATAAATTTAATTTTTAGACGAAATTGTTAATTCTGGTAGCGGAACAACTGCTGCAACTATCATCAGCATACTTGAAAAGAGAATCGAAATACAGCGCTATGCGATTGCACCAACGGCGAGCCCACTGATCAGTGATATTTCCGACACGGAAACAAAAAAAGTCCTGGAGGATACTGTAGAACTTCAATTATTGTACCCCGACCTTTTTAAAATTTTTTCGACACCGCCAATCGCAATTTTATTATTTGGTGACCATAGAACTGGAAAAGAAACACTCGTAAGTTAAGGATGGTAAAACCCGATTTGTACTTGGCGGATTCGTAATTTTGCCAATCACAAATGACATTTAAAAAACTCAAAGAAAAATTGGTTCTATAATATGTAAAGGAATCTTCAAAAAGATTTTTTTGCTTTTTTAGGCAAAAGCGGCTGCAAATCAAGTTGGTGCTACGTTGTTCAGCCTTTCAGCCTCAGCAATCATTGCCAAAGAAGAAAATGATGCGATCGAGTTTATCAAAATGCTTTTCTTAAAGGCCAAAAATACTGAACCGTCCGCTGTCATTTTCATCAGTTAGTATTTTATCGTACGAAATTACAGGTTTAGGGCAGTCATGCTAATTATTAGTGATGTTCGAGACCGAAAATTTCCCGAGACTCGAGACCGAGACTTGACCCCGAGACTCGAGGCCGAGACCGAGACTTGACCCCGAGATTCGATACCGAGACCGAGACCAGAAAAAACCCGAGACTTTTCTCGAGTCGAGACTCGAGACCGAGACTTTTTTCAAAAATTTTTCTTACGCACTTAAAAATTCAAAAAAAAAAAAATCATATAAAGGTCTGCGGTAAATAATTTTCAAAATTTTTACCGGTGGCGCCTATCGGCACCACCGGATCACTTTTTGATTATGTTTTCTAAAAAAGTATCTAAAAATTCCACAAAAATTGGACTCTTTGGAGCTAAATCTGTTAACAAATCAGACACTAAATTCCAAAAATTCCCCGGTGGCGCCTTTCGGCACCACCGGCCCCCTTGCCTTTGGTTTTCTTAAAATTTACCCTAAAATTCAACAATTTTGGCGCACGCCTATTGATGAAAACAGGTAAAAAGTGGTGATAAATAAGTTATTTAAATGGTTTTCACGGTTTTCACACTGAAGAATTAGCTTAAAAAATTGCCCTATTTTTTGCCTTATTTTAAAAATTTTTGTCCGGTTTTTGCCCTATTTTTGAACTTGCTCGCCCAGTTTTGGGTTTTGCCAAGGACACCCCTGTCCCCGGCGGTGCCGATAGGCGCCGCCGGGAAAATTTTTGAAAATTGGATGTGATTTAAGAACACTTTTGAAGAAAAAATAAATGAAAATTTATTTAAAATTGGCATGACTGTCTTTTATTTATTCAAATTTAAAATTCAACCCAATTTAATGTTTTGCTAGCTAAGGAAAAGCCAATCTTTAGGGGTGTAAGAAAGTCTCGTTTTCGAGACTAAAAACTCGAGACCGAGACCGAGACCAGAAAAAACCCGAGACTTTTCTCGAGTCGAGACTCGAGACCGAGACTCTCGAACATCACTACTAATTATAAGGATTAATCATTAGGGAGCGGATTTGTGTGCAAAAAAATATGCAATGTACTAACAAGCATGAAAAACGTATTTTCAACTTGGTTTGAAGCTTATTAGGACGCATTTTTTCATGCATATTTTGGGATTTTGTGCATACTGCACATATTGGGTTGCATATTTCGCATTTTTTGGTAAAATTCAGTATAATATCCCCCAAAAAAATTTTGAAAAAAAATCCCACTTCAAATTGTCATTTGAGAATTTTTCTCGTTATTTTGATTTTTACTATTTTTTCGAGCATAATTTGCTAAATCGCTCCCTATTAATTAGACGAAAGAAGGGGTCGGGGTCTTTTCGGCGCAGTTCGGCGTAGGATGTTTCGGCGCGGGATCTTTCGGCGTAAACAGTTCGGCGTGGATGGTTCGGCGTATCTTAGTAAAATGGATTTTTCGGCGCAAGAGTTTAAGTCGCAAAAATTTTTAAAGCATTTTTTTATTCAATTATTTTCCAGTCTTTGTGCGAAAGAAAACAACATAGTAGTTATCCCATCGGAATTTTTGCTTTTTCATACCAATTTAAGAATATTAACAAAAAAAAGGTTCAGTTTAGTCTTTTTAATCCAAAATAAAGTCCTATTAATCCTATTAAACATTCTATCATATAATAAACAGGGATGACATTTTATGCAGACAAAATAAATAAATAATACATAGGAAAACAGGCATTATGAAATCATCGTAGAATCAATAGTCATTTTTCTATATTTTTCACCTCAAAGTAGGAAATAAGGACACAATAAGGATCCTAGGCCCAAATAAGGGCACTTTCTAATTTATAAGGACTCGACCTCTCAAATAAGGGCAATGCTTATAAATAAAGACGAATGCGCCCCCTGCCTTAACCTATGTGTTAATGCCCATGACCCTGACTTAGATTGACCAAATTCACGGATATGTCAGTCTCTATTCTGCCCGTTTCTCTAGGCCCTTATCGCTACTAATTAATCTCGGGGAATTTGGTGCTAGACAAATCCCTTAATTAGTCGCCGTAGTTCATTTAATTGGTGATTTCAGATGGAATCGATGAGCTGCTAAGCCCTGGGAGGGAAAATGACGCGCCATTTCAGTACAAGAAAAAGAAGCAACGAGTAAAAGCGGAATTTGTGCTTCAAATGAACAACTGCTGCTCATCTATTGTCTCCGCAAACTCGGCAGACCAGCGCCTCCATCGGGTGTTGGTTATCGGTGCCTCCACTCGGCCATGGAAAATGAACGAAAATGCGCTCCAACATTTTGCCAAGCATATTTTTGTTCAAATGCCGGACGAAGCGGCACGGAAGAAAATGTTACAAAAAATTATCAATAAAAACCCAAATGACTTTCAACTAGACGAAACCAACACTCAGTAAGTGTTAAATTGCTTCAACATGACTTTATTTTTCCAATTTATAATGAAGATTACCGTGAATTAACTAGATGAAGTTCTATTTCTTAACCGTGCTGGGTCGTTTCATAAAAACCGCCACTTTGGGCGTTTCATAAATTCCGCCATTTTACAGATTTTTCGACAAAAAACTCTATAACCTTGCTCAGATGCAACCAAATTACACAATCTTGGTATGGTCCAATAGCTATTAGATAGCTCTATTAGCCATCCAAATTTCAAAAACTTTGTTTAAGTTTGGAGAAAAACATAGAGTTTTTTGCACTTTTTATGGCTACAACTTTCTTAAATCTCAATCAAATTTTTTTTTATTTTGGTAGGCTAATATAGCTAACTAATAGCTACCGGACCACACCAAAATTGTTTAATTTGGTTGCGTTTGAGCAAAGATATGTCTGTAAAATTTGCGGATTTATGGAACGACCATGATGGCGAAATTTATGAAACGCCCATTTGGCGGATTTTATGAAACGACCTAGCACCTTTCTTAACTAGTTCAGGAATTGAAAAGTGAATTAAAATATTTCAATGCGTATTAGAAAAAATAAAATAAAAGGTAAAGCGATGTCGATTAGACACTGTCGAATTAAAAAAGCATCTTTTATGCGCCATTTTAAATTTCGGCTCTTTTTTGTTTAATTGTGCTCCTTGTTATGAAAAAATTGATCAGGTTCGGTACCGCCACAAAGCAATTCTTTTTTATTTTTTTATTATCTTTTTTCAACAAAAATTTAACCGTTTTTCTGCTAAATCTCTTAACAAATCAGGAACAAATATTCCAAAATTTTCCCGGTGGCTCTTAGCGGCACCACCGGACACCCCTCCTACCATTCGCTTAAGTCTTTTCAAAAATTAAAAATAGGGCCTTTTTTGTGAAAAATCTGTTATTCAAATACACTAAGATTTTCAACAAGCTTTCCCTACGGCGCCGGCGCCCTTTTTAATTTTTTAAAAATTAAAAAACAAAATAACAAATGCCGTGTTATTTTTAAAAATTGTGAGATTAATTCCTCAATTACAGGGCCATAGCTGAAGCAACGGTGAACTACTCATTTGACCACCTGCAGTTGCTTTGCAAAACGGCCAGCCTTGAGGCTTTGCGCCGCAATGGAGCGCAAGTGTATTTGAAGCTTGTTCCCGTTACAAAGAGTGATTTTGATATTGCTCGTCAAAATCTTAAGCCATTTACGAACAAGAAGAACGCCAAGAAAATGAGAGAATTTGCGGAACGCCATCAATTTGTCAGTCAGCAGGAGGTTCCGAAAGAATGATTTGGACAGGGGGTGTCTTGGAAAGTAAACAGTTTCATTTGGATTTTTTTTTTAAATTTTTTTGGCTTTAACGACTGAAGGGGTGCATTTGACAATGCTTGTTATTCGACGGTATCGTCATTATCAACAGGGGAACTTTTCATTTTTTGTCAATTTTCTAAGTGTGTTGCTGCTTTTGAATTTTTTTTTTCAAATATAAAGGAAGAATTTGGCGATGCCAATAGGCATCGCTAGGAAAATTTAGAGGAGATTTTCTAACATAATTTGCTGAAAAGAAGTTTACCATTTTTAAGGGGTTTGGAAAACATTCTAAATTGCAGTTTTTCTTTTGCTAATTTTCTAAAAATAGTGGTTCTGTATAAATCACCACTGTCAGACCATGGGACAGACTGTCCTGCAGTCTAAAAAACTATCATTTACGTTCTTTTTTACTAAGTATATAGGTCAAACGGAATACTGAAATAGGGCTGTGAGCGGAACCGGCAAAAAAGGCAAAACAAAAAAAAAAACAGCAAAAAGCTGATACTGTAAAGAACAGAATCAGTGCCAAAAACCGGTAATTATCAAATGATCTCATTTTCGACTATGGTACAGCTCGACCCCCTAATTCAAAAATTTTCGATTGCCTTTTCGGTATTATTTTCTTATTTTTTACGTCAACAAAATGGGAAAAAATTATATGCAATTTTTAAAAATTTATTTTCGTTACTTTGATTAAATTCTTAAAAATTTAACAGCCAGGAGAAGAAACTAAACTCCTGTAATTTGCGGCCGAATCAGAATTGAAAAAGGGTATTTTTTTTTGTTGACGTAAAAGGAAATATATTTTAATTTTTTTCTTGCTGATTTCTGGGATTTTTATTTTTATTCTGTCGATATTATTTGAACGATTGTTTCAACTTTTTTTTTTTATCTGTCATTAGTTGGACTTCGTTAGTTATTTTATGTATTATGACATTATTTTATTCGAGTAAAGACCAAGTGCATTGTGTGGAAAAACAGGAATTTATTTTAATATTTTTTCTAACAAAGTATGTTAACAAAGCTTATTGATTTTACAAAATGGCGCTGGCACTGTATGTCAGGGATATAAAGACGTCTATCGGGTGCCGGGTCGTATCTATTGACGAAAATTATCAATATCTTTAAATCTTTTGTTTGTTATTCTTAAATCAAATTTTTTGTTTTAAAAAATCACGGAATAGACATCAATTTTTGAGCAAATTTCCATTCTTATGAGGTGTATTTGTAAAAAAATTTTAGCCGTTTTTTAGGGGTCCACTTTTCATTTTATGGCATTTTTCTTATGAAATTTCTAAAAATAAAAAAACACCCAAAATGGCAAGAAATCAAAAAGTTGAGGGTCTTTCCCCTATTTTTCCACTATTTTAAAATTGCCATTATTTTATGGTTTTGAAATTATTTCATTTTCATATAAAAAGGACAAATTTTAAGATTTATCATTTTTTAATATTTTATAACTAAAAAGTTAAAAAATTGACATTTTTTACCCAATTTTTCTCTATAAATTGTGTCCACTTTGTCAAAATTTTCCCGGCGGCGCCTATAGGCACCGCCGGACAATCCTCAAAAATTAACCATTTTTATCGGCACCTCTGGCCCACCTTAGCATAAATTTGAGTTTTATTTTAAGATCACGGCAAAAAAATAGGGCAAAATGTAAATCGTTTTTGATTGTTCTGCGCTTTGAATTGTTCCTTTCCGACTCTTTTAGCTTCCCGGAGTGAAAAATTTAATATTTGATAGAAATTTATGCTTTTTGAACAAGGTAAAGGCAAGAACTTTAGAATCTCATAACTTTTTTCTAACCTGATCAAATTTTGCAATTTTGGTATCATTCGAAGCTCTACGTGTTTCGAAGCTTTTATTAAAACTTTTAGTGATTTAATAACTGGCCAAAAAGTCTTAATTTAAAATTTGCAAAAAAGCCAGAAAATTGCAGAAGTTGATCAAGTTAGAAAAAAGTTATGAGGTTCGAAAGTTGGCTGGTCCGCAAACGTCCGTGCCCGTAAATATATATGTCTGATTTTATATAAACTTTTTAAAAACCCAAATATTCTTCGGCATTTTCGTCTTGCATTTATCGAAATAAAAAATAAACAATAGAAAGTTGTTTTCAATATGCATAACTGTATCAAAATCAGTTGAAATAAATCCAAAGGGAACGACAGATAAAAAGACAAACATTTAAAAATAAAAAATAAAACCTAGAAAAGGGTACAACAGCACAAATAATATGTATAAACCAGCAGAGAAGATTACACTTGTGCTAAACTTGAACTTTTGGCAACATTTTTAAATTTGAGTAAAAAAAAAAACTAAAAAAAAAGCGGAAATGAAGGGTTTTGAGCGGTAATGCTTCCAACCCAAAAGTCGAATGGTCTGTTCAGCAAACACAAAAATTGTCCGAATGCCAAAGGGGGTTAAGACCGTGATCCTGACCGGAAAGAAAATGCGTTTTACATAATACTCAATTTTTTTTTTTCTAAAAAACGCCCCGAAAAGGAATAAGAATTTCCGGAAAATGCTTTTTTCGTAACATTTGCGCCCGTGCCGCTTCGTCATGCATTTAGTCAGCAATGCGCTTGTCAAAGCGAGTGAGCGCGTTCGGGTCAATTTTCGTTGGCTCATTGGTGACGCCCAGCACCAATACGCCGTCATGGCTCTCCTTCGCGTCCATTTGAACCAAAAATTGCGCTTTTGTGCGTCGCTTTGCCCCGTCGCCCAACAGCGCGTCGATCTTATCTGTAAACACATGTAAAATTCAATGGCACACAGATTTGAGACTGACTTAGTCGGGTTGGTGCTGTTACGGCGCTCAACCGTTTCGGCGCCAGACTCTTTTAAATTTTTTCGTTGGGAACAAAATTTCACAATTTTGGTATCATTAGAAAACTTTAATTTTGCAAGGGATAAATAAATTTATTTCTAAGCGACCATTTCTTAACTAAGTCTTAAAAAACTTGGTAGTCTAAGAAAAAAGTTATGGCGAAATTTCGCTGGCGCCGAAATGTGATTGCTAAAACGTGCTCACCCGGACTTACCCATGGCTTAGAAACCACAGGACCAAGGTTTGCCAAGGGAAACTGAGACTACTCCCGGAAAATTGAGATAATGCCAAAAAAATCCTGGGCACAAAACCAAAACATTGTCATCTGACCAAGGTTCTTGACCAATAAATTTTTATATTTAATAGGTATATTAATAACCGATGAAAATGATGGCCGAGGGCTTAGCATTTTTAATGGGACCAACAGCAGATGGTTGCTCATTTTCAGTTTCGGACGGTTGCGCATTTTTAGTGTCAGCAGATGGTTGAGTGGCATGTTTGGCCATTAGAAAAAGCATTTTGATGAACTCAACCGCCTCTTCTTCTTTTTTGTCAATGATCATTGTGGCTGAAATGCTGAACAATTTTGCGCCGCATTCATTTGCGACAGCCTTCGCCTAAAAATTTTTTATTTTCAAAATTTTTTAGAATTTTTGTTGTGAATTTGGAGATATATTTTTGAGAACGTTTAAGCAAAGGGGCGGAGATCCAGTGGCGCCGATAGGCACCACCGGCAAAAATTTTGAAAATTGGTCTGACTTGTTGACGGAATGGAATGTAGCCTAAAAAGACCATTTTTGAGGATCTTTTCGTTGGTTTTTTTTAAAAAAAAATCACAGAATCCTTAAAGCCTCATTTTGAAAATTTAGCCCCATTGGCCTCCCAAAAAACACACAAATGAGGCTAAATTTTCACATTGCAGACCTAATTTGGTTTAATATTCCTTCTTAGGCAGAAATAAAAAATAATTAGTTGTAAATTCATATTGTAGCGGGAAATCCTTTTGCGTCAAACTTTGTCATGCTCGTGCAATTGGGTTTTTGTTAAAATTTTAGTTTTTTTTAAGATTTAATTTTAGTTTTAAATTGATTTTTCCCTTTAATCTAATAATAGGGTAGGACACGACCGGTTTAAAACCGGTCCCCCCGGTTTTCGGTTAGGCCGGTTTTGCTACCCCCGGTTTTCGATTTTTGGCCCAAAAAAGGCGGGTTTTCGGTTTCGGTTTCACCGACCGAGTCCTACCCTAATAAATAATTCGACACAGTGCATTGCAAATTTTAACCTAAAGGAAATTTGGGGAAAAAAATGATCTTTAAATTGTGGCTCCTTCTGTCTTTGACCTCAAAGCCATCTTTAAAGTGTAATAATTTCCCGAAAGCCTGGAAACAAACCCCGGGAACCGAGACCGGGACGGGAATACGAAAAACGCGGGAATTTTCCCGAGTCGGAAACCGCGAATCCCGCACATCACTACCTTTTCATGCCTTTTTTGGAAATTTTTTGGTGTTTATTATAGTGCCTTTTTCGCGATTTTTGGTCCCTTTTTTGGTTTCCCTAGTGAGAAAATTAAAATAAGTATTTGCTTTTACTTTTATAATTAAGTCTCAGTCGACTCGATAAAAGTCTCGGGGTTTGCGGTTTCGAGTCTCGGATTCAACTTTCGGTATCAAGTCGATTCACTTTCGATATCGTGTCTCAGATTGAATTTTTTGGTATCGAGTCTCAGTTCTGTCTCATGATATTTTAACTCTCGAATAGTGAACTATTATTTATTAGAAATTTCTTATTGCAGAATCATGTCCGGTCCAATTCTCGAATTGGATCCGTAACTTTTCAAAATTCCTGTCTCTACTATTATTTGTCCTATTTTGAATTTCCTGGTGCCCAAACTTCCCCCCTGCGTCCTGATCAGCTTCGCCTTTCCACTTACGAGCGTTATTTGTTTTTCTGCTGTACCCGGCCCACTTGACAATAAGAAAGCACTCGACGGTGTCAAAAGGTCAGCGTAAATGTCCGAGCACAGTGTTGGAAGCACTACAGTATGCTGCTCCAATACAGTTTTCGCTGTCGACTCCGCAATATTGTGAAACCGTGGTCCCTCAGTTGTGGGCAAATTGATAGCATTCAGTATTTCGATTCTGCTCACGAGCATTGTAAACAATTTGTCAACTTTTTCAGGTGTCTCGCTATTTGTAATAAACAACTCAATTTCATCTAAAAATCAAATTGTTACGGAATTCTGGGTGCCCAAAAATTTTTCGTATCCCAGTCCCAAATAACCTATTTGTCTTGAAGGGTACCGAATTTTGTGAGTTTTCGATAAATTCAAAAATCTCAAATTTTTATTGATATTTTTTCATTAAATTAATATAAATATTTTTAATATTTCACAAAGATATTTACGCATGAATTTACCTCGGCATTGCTCCAACTGTTCATTAAGCGGTTTATGTTTTTGAATTGAAATTGACAACCAATTCTCAAGTGCCAAAAGGATTATGGCATGCATCTTGGTATCCTCTTCTTTCTCATTGATTACCTTACAAAAACGCGTCACGGCGGAAGAAAAGTCAATATAAAAAATTACAAATTAAATTAAATTTACATTTTGAAGAATTTTCTCGACTAAATAAACTACCCTAGTTCTTTCCATTCATACCCCTATTGGTAATTGGCCAAATAAATGGAATAGCCCAAAAGTGGTCTCAAAAAATCACATAGGCTTTAAATTAAGCATTACGAAGTAATTGGTTAATAAATTTCGCAATATAAAAAAAAATGGTTGCAAGTTCCCGGTACCGCAATAGGGATGGAAGAAGATTAAGGGATGTACACCCGGACATGCTAGGTCTTGATAGTATTGATTTAATAATTGTTCGATCAAAGAAGGGTGTATGATAAAAACTTTGGTAATTTTGTTGGAAGGATAAAAGAAAATAAAAAACAAAAAAAAGAAATAAAGGGTATTATGGAGCAGGAAGAGTTTATTAAATGGTATAAACCAATAATTCGAATTTATAATAAACCAAGATACAGTTTATTTAAAAAAATGAGTGTTAGATTTTGGCAAATTTTTCTCAAAAACTTTCAAAAATTGACCATTTTAGGTCAATCTGTTTCAAAAAATCAGAACCAGATTTTCGAAAATTTGTCGGCTCCTACGAAGATTCAATTCCGTTGCAAAATTGTACTCAAAAATTTGACAATTTTGAAAAGAATTCGTTGACAAATTCCATCAAAAATCTTCTTGTGACGCCTAATGGCACCGCCAAAAAATTATAACAATTTTTAAAGTGCACGGTAAAAAATAGCGTAATATTTTTGGTTAAAAGAATAATTGGACTTTAAAATCTTATTTTTAACCTGTCATATTCTCATTTCCAAAGCTTAAAGAATTTATTTTAATTCATCTAGTAATTAATCATTCAGAAAAAAAAAAATGCAATTTTGGTTGATTTTTGAAAAAAAATGTTATTCCCCGGTCGGGGTCCCCGAACTCCGACTAATTTGACCGTCCCCGACGCTCCCCGCTCCCCGACATTTCTGTCCCCAAAGAGTCGGGGACGAACCCTAATCCATTTATATCCATTTATTTTTTTCATATAAAAGTTTAATGAAGACCGTTTATAAATTCTTTTTTTCGACTTACTATAGTCTCAATGTACTCCACTTTGATTTTTCGATTTTCCACCAATTGATCTTTAAATAAAAATTTTTTTTATTAAAAATCGCTTCCGCCAGTCCCTTTGAACACGCCAAAGTCAGTCCAAAAATGGGGATTGATTTGAAACAATTGGAAATGCCAACGCGGCCTTTCTCGGCAACTCAAAATACAATTAGAATAGGCAATTATGATTTTAGTGGATTTACCGTTACCGATTTTTACCGAACCGAAAAAATCGCTAAATTAGATAAATTGGGAAATTTCATAATCATATTTAGGGAGGATTAATGCTAGCGGCAGATCTTTTTGGAGTACGGTAACGGTTAAAAAGCGTTATTACAGATTAACAGCCAATTCTGACCATACTCAGTAACAGCAAATTTAAAGAAAAATTCTTTAATATCAAAGCCAAAATATTAACCAAAATAATTTAAAAAAATAAAACTAACGGAAATTTTGGCGTTAAATTATCTCTTTTTACCACATAAAAAAAACCAAGTGGACCAGTTTCCCGGTTTCAGGTTGAAAAAAAAACATCCCTAAGGATGGCTTGTTGTACAATTGCTGTGCAACATTTTTAAGTAATGTTCTTTTTTTACCCAAAAATTTTTTTTTGTTTGACATGTTTTTTTAAATACACCTAACACCCCTGTTATACTTACAGGAAAGAAGAAAATAAGATAAAAAAATCTCCAACTGAACACAAAATTAAGAAAATTGTTTAAAAAAATTTTAAATTATAAGTGTACTAAAGTTGGGACTGGAAATAGGGCCAGGATGTGGCCCTTTCCAAAGTCCAAAATGGTGGCTCCGGGATTAAAAATGTTGGCAAAAAGGTGGCACGTAATTTTTAGCGTCAAAATCGTTCAAAAATGCATATAAATTTCAAATGTTATATTTTTCACTACGTCTCATAAGTTGGAGCAAATCAGGGTTAGAAATAAATAAATCATAAGCACTGGAAAAATCAAAATCGGGGTTGCATTTTTGCCCTATTTTTCTGCGGTGATATTTAAATTAGCTTAAATTTATGCTAAGGTGGGCCGGCGGTGCCGATAGGCGCCGCCAGGAAATTTTTTGAGAAAGTGAATAAAAATTATAGAGAAAAAATGTGTAAAAAAAAGTCCATTTTTTGAAATTTTTTAGTTAGAAAATTGAAAAAAACGAAGAATAAATCTTAAAATTAGGCGTTTTGTTAAAGAAATTTAAATAATTTACAAAATTCAAAAATGGTGGCAATTCCAAAAAATGTGGCAAAATGGTGGCAAAACCCCCAAAAAGGCGGAAAATGCCATCAAAAGGTGGTAAAAAGGCCACCCTAAATAGGCTTAAAACCGGTTTCGGTTTTCTGTTAACCGGGTATCGGCGAAAAATGAAAACTCGAAAACCAGGGGTAGCAAAACCGGCCTAACCGAAAACCGAGGAGACCGGTTTTAAACCGATTATTCTCTAAGCATTTTTTGAGGGTGGTGGGGGGGGGGGAGTTGACCCAGATCCATGTTAGGTATCTTTCCAAAAAAAAGCTTTTACCGATCAAATTGTATGCAGCCCACCAGGCCTGGTCAGCAACTACTTGGTTTGCCGACCCTGTGCGATGAATTAGGTAATTTAGTGCTCCTTTTTTGTCCTTAATCTTTTTGTTAACTGTCAAATCACTTAAAATGGCTTTCAAATGTATCAACAGCTGTTGTTGTTGTTGTTGTAGTTTCAATAGTTGTTGTTGTTCTTTTTGTTGTTGTTGTTCATCTTCTTCTTGTTGTCGTTTTTCTAGTTGTTGGCGAAATTGTTGGTGTTCCAACAGATTTTGTTCTTCTTGTTGTCGTTTTTGTTCATCTTGTTGTTGTTCTTTTTGTTGTTGTTGTCCTCCTTGTTGTTCTTGTTGTCGTTTTTGTTCTTGTTGTTTTTGTTGTTGTTGCTGGTCATTGTTTTTGTTATTGTTTTTCTTGTTGTCTTTTTTGTTGTTCACCTCTGTGCTAGTGATGGTGGCGGTGGCTTTAAGCAACAATTTGAACACTTCTTCAATGCGATATTTCCCGATGATTGTGAGTGATTCCACCGCAATGGACACCAGAGTTCTCTGATCCCTGTGCATGTTGTGTTTGTCATATTCACCGTCCTTGGACAAACAATCACCAAGCGCCGGTACCACGTTGGCGGCCACAAAATCGTTGACCAGCTTCTTTTCATCTTTCCGTTCTTCGATGAGCGCTTTATGAATGGCAGACACCGCCTGGTATCTCAACGAGTAATCCCTGTCCTTCGCTTTGTTCACAAGCTTAATAAATTGATTTTTTAGAGTAACAACCAGGGCTGGCATATTTTTTTTTTCCTGGATTCTAGATGGTCTAATTAATAGGAAAAACACCTTCTTTTTGTTATTTGCTTATAATAGTGGGGACGTTTATTTGCATATTTTGGGATTAAATTTCGTGCATATTTCGCCATTTTTGGTAAATATTTTCAGTTTCGTGCATATTTTGCCATTTTTTTGGTAAATAATCAGTTTTTTTTTTTGAAAAATTCATCTAAAATTTTAGTTATGCCTAAAATTTTGCATCCATATTTTTGATTTTATCACTTTTTTTTTTTTTTTTTGAAAATTTAGCTCTTGAGAATTTTTTGTGCAAACGGAAAAAAGAACTGATTAAAATTATGACGAATAAATTTTTTTTAACTAAATTTGATTTTAAATATTTTACGATTTTAGTGCATATTTCACGGGTTTTTTCCGGAAATCCGGTCTTTGCATTTTAATTTACGAATATGTTTCCTGCGCGATTTTTCCGGATAATCGGGAAACCGGAATTCGAAAAAATCCGGTGAGGCCAACCGGAGCAGGGATGGGCGCGATCCGCGACCGCGGGATTTGAAATCCGCGATTCGCGGCAAATTTCAACCGCGATCCGCGACCGCGGGATTTTTCGTCCGCGCCCCACCCCTGATCCGGAGCCGGAAACCGGCCGGCGCCTGGTTTGGTGCCTCGCACTAGTTAGAAGCCAAAGCCTGAATCTCACAATCTCTTTAGGTCTAGGTTGAATCTCGCAAATAATATGGTATTTTTCGCTCGCTTTAAATTTTTTGCTCTAAATAAGTCTTTTTGTCCCAAGTGTTTGTTTTTGGACTGAAAATCCATTTATTACCATGGACCAAATGTTAAATGTCAAATGTCTGTTAACAATTCGTCCCTACTGGCCCCATTTTCCAGATTCTGAATTATACATAAATTACTTCTCGTTTTTCTTGGACTGTCTTCCAATGCTGAATGGCACCACTGGCGGCACTCTAAAGAATTTCATATATATTCCCCCGATCTTGACCGATCCCGACAAAGACATTTTTTTACTCGAAAATTTTCCGGCACTAGAACAGCTCCCCAACATATCACTACTATCAACCTAAAGCCATTCTCAACCATTTTGGATATGTTATCAAAAAAGCACAATAGTCTTTATCTTTTGGCAATGCCTGGCCATGTTCTGGCCTAAAAATCCACTTAAAAGTTCGATCCAGTCTTTAAAAGCTCGAGCAGGATCTAGCCTTCGCCGGCACGGTATCTTTTCCGATTACTGATACATATGATTCTCTTAATGGGGTGTTTGAAAAAATTCTCTATTATAAAGCTAGGTGCACTTCTGGGTGATGCGACATTTGCGGCGCGGGACCCAGAAAAAATTGTACAGTGAACTAAGCTAATTGTTCTTAGTGTCATTTGAACCATCTAAATATGCTATACCAAAAAATCAAAATAATTTATTGATTTTCAGAAAAGTTATGGCCTAAAATGTTCGATAATTTGGGAATGTCTGTTTTTGGTTATCTTTTTATCATAACTTTCTCGAGACTTAATCAATTCTTTTGATTTTTTGGTATAAAGTAGAGCATATTTAGGGGGTTCATAATGACACTAAGAATAATCGATTTAATTCACTCTACAATTTTTCTGGGTTACGCGCCGCACAATATCGGCGCCGAAAATGTCGGCCAATCGTTCTGCTGGGTGCAGGCATGGGTTTCAGCGCCTAATTTCTCTTATAATTCATGTGCCAAAAATTAGTATAAAACTCTAATCAACTGTTCCCGGCAATGCTCAACAATTGGGGTTTCGATTTACTTACATCTTTTTCATTTGTGGTCGAATTCATTGCCAATGCAAAGGTGGCCAGAGCAGAAATGACAAAAAATTGTTGTATTTCTCGCATTATAACTAAACTTGTTAGGGTATTTCATTTATCAATGGCTGGTCAAATAGGTAAACCGGGATTCGGGATTACAAAGAAACTGGCTATTCTGAGCAAATTGTTAAATTACGCTACTATTGGCGTTTGTTTTTAAATCCACCATTTTTAACAGATCGAAATGAATAATTCAAGACCCTAATGGCAGAAACCTAATCACAAACAAAATATTTCGGAACTTGTTGTTGATGAGTTGATAATTTATTAGATTATGGGGTCAGAATTACGGTTTAAACTTTTTTGAAGCCACAGAATTCCGATTTCCACTAAATTTTTTTTGGGGCATCTGCTATCATCTCAAACACAAATAATATGAAATTCTTATTTTTTTTTATGCATATATTTTTATGAATAGAAATAAATGAATGAATGTTGAATGAGAATGAAAATGAAAAGGTAAATGGCATTTCTTGTCAAATTTGGGGAAAGTGATGTCTTCACATTATCGTTGGCTTTACACAAACTAATAAAGCCTGGTTTATGAATATAAATGCACTTTACGCATAATTTATATACATCGAATAGTATAATGTATGCACCTATAAGAGTATGTGGTAGGGGATTCTTTCTCCTCTATTAAAAAAGTTGGCTCTGGCGTTCCCCAGGGCTCAGTTTTGGGTCCCCTACTGTCTGTGATTTACATTAATGATCTCCCTGATGTGATGCCATCAGGGGTGAATATCAAATTATATGCTGATAATTAGGGCCGCTACAAATATTTACATAAAATCCCAAAATATTTAAATAAATATTTACAAAAAAATTCCAAAATATTGACGAAAATATTGATTAAAAAAATACAATTTCGCAGTGTAAAAAACGAAAAATCGCTTTTTATAGACAATATTCGAATGGGCAAATAAATGGCAAATTAAAGTTTCAATTCAAAAAACTTTTGTACTTTATTTGGGGAATAAAAACCCAAGAGAAACATATAAAATGGATGGTAACACAATAAATGTTGTGGATACAATCAGAGACTTAGGCGTAAACATTGATGCTAAATTACTATTTTCTGATCATATCACACTTATAACTAAGAGTGCATATTTACGTATGCGCTCTTTGTTTCGCATAATTAAATCCAAATCTTCCAAGGTTTGGATTGTATTGTACAAAACTTATATTAGGCCATTATTGGAATACGCTCCGGAGGTCCGACTCTTCAAAAAAATATACAAAAAATGTCAGA
This sequence comes from Heterodera filipjevi, assembly GCA_039877585.1. Lineage (NCBI taxonomy): Eukaryota > Metazoa > Nematoda > Chromadorea > Rhabditida > Heteroderidae > Heterodera > Heterodera filipjevi. The sequence goes on from JBDPZO010000002.1 coordinate 11,293,961, forward strand.
AATATTTCACCAAAAGAGTGCTGTTTAAATGCAGTCTCCCTTCCATTCCATACCAAAAAAGGTTAGAATGCTTACAACTGCCAACACTGGAAAGCAGGCGGACCCTGTTTGATCTGTTCATGGCCCATAAAATTGTTTATGGCCGAACAGATCTGAAATTATTTACCATTTTTAAACCATCCGAACGCTTTAACATTCGCTTTTACAGATTTAATACAAAATATAAATTAGGCAAAAAATTTATTCCCTTTGCGGGGAGGGCAACAAAATTGTGGAATCAACTTGATAAAGAACTTATTAAAATAAATTCATTGAAACAATTCAAAACCAAACTCAAAAATAAAACCCTTTAGGGGAATATTAGACCGGAAAGACTGGACAATTATCTATATAACATTTGCTTTTTTCTATAAGTGATTTGGTGTCTATTTTATGTATTGACCTCATTCTTTTATTTTTATTTTTGCGGTAATCTTATTTCCCTTGTATTATCCGTTACTTTGGACAATTTATTATGTGATGTCCACAAAGTAGCGTAATTTTTTCCCTTTTGTGGACCTTTCTTTATTGACAATAAAATAAAAAATAAATAAAATAAAATAAAATTTGGCACTAACCAATATGAACAAAAAAAAAAAAGCACTTTATTAGCCATTGATTATCATTTTTATTGAATAAAAATGCACTTTATTAGCATTGATTTTAATTTTTATATTTATTTTTTATAAATGAAAATATTATTTAATAATAATTTTGATTTTAGCATACCAATATGAATAAAAAATGCACTTTATTAGCCATTGATTCTCATTTTATATTTTATTTTTTTAAATGAAAATGTTATTAATAATAATTTTCATTTTAGCTTAGCAATGTGAACAAAAAAACAAAACACTGAGAATATGTGTAAAAAGGTAACAAGAATACCCATTGTCTCTGGTAACCGGATGGGTTTCGGGAAATCTGAAATGAAAATCAAGGGCCAGTTTCAAAATTTAATTTATGAGGGTGATAAATTGCTTCTTCAATTGCTTCATCATTTGGCTCACTAGGCATTGAAAATTGATTTAAAATTTCATTCTTAATTATCTTGCGTGTGCCTCTTTGTCCGGCAATTCAACATAAATGAGAGGTCTATTTTTCAACCAAAAAATCCTCGGTAACCGGATGGGATTCGGAAAATCTGAAAACTAGGGGCCAGCTTCAAGGCTTGTAAAACCCTGAAATTTATAACGGTGGAAAGCTGGCAAAACTCCAATTGGAGTCTCTCGGTACCAAGCCGTTTTTTAGAATTTTAATTGCCTCTATTAGCCTGTCCAAACTTAAGAAAAATTCATTTAGTTTTAAGAAAATGGTGGCCGTCTCAAAGTACAAAAAAATATATATATATTTTTCTATATTTTCTAAAACTTAATCAAAGTTTTTGAGATTTGGCTTATTAATAGAGTCAATCAAAAGATGTCGGGCGATATCAATATTGTTAAGTTGTGTTGCTCTTGAACCAAGTTCTGAAGAGTTTTTTTTTCTCAAAAAACAATAAAAATGGCGGAATTTACGAAACGACCCAGCAGTTTTCTGTGCCTTCTATTCTGAAATCAAAAATTTTTCCTTCATAAATGGACTTTATTCTCATTTTTATATTTTATTTCGGTAATTCCTGTTATGCGACTGCAAGTCAAAAGTCAAATTTTTAAAAAACCAACAAAATGGCGCGTAGATTTGCAAAAACTAGGCGCCAAAATTATTTGGACCACAATTTGAGCTAAGATTTCGTCAAAGGGATTTGCTCCATGTTTTTAACAACTTCGCGCCAGAGGAATTCCCATAAGACTTGTGGTCCCATAACAGGAAAGTACCTTTATTTCTTTATGAAAATGTTATTTTATAATTATTTTCATTCTTAGCCTAACAATATGAATAAAAAATGCACTTTCTTATCCATTGATTCTCATTATAATTTTTTATTTTCATAAATGAAAATGTCATTTAATAATAATTTTCATTTTTAGACTAACAAAATAAACAAAAAAAGCATTTTATTATCAATGGTTTTCATTTTATATTTACACCAGTAACAAAGTAAATTTCGCGAATCTTTCTGTATTTGGAAAAATCGTTAACCATTTTTGGGATGAGTTCATTGAAACCTCTATTTTAAATTATGCTTCAGCATTTCCAAAATTGACATTTATCAAAAAGATAAAAGAATAAAAAGGTTCAAATCGAAAATTTACAAAAAATGACAGATAAAAGGCACAACAAAATTTCTCAAAAAATAAAACTGATGTAGAAAAAGATACTACACAAATATATATGTTTGTTTGCGCGATATGTTACACTTTCTCAAAAAATTTTCAAATTTTGTAATTAGAAGTTTTCATGGGTGCTGATCACGAATATGAGGTTTGCGTAAAATAAACATCATATTCGTGATCAGCACTCTTGAAAGCTCTAATTACAAAAATTGAAATTTCTTTACATAAAAAGGAAATAAAATGTGAATTCTAAAAAAATAAAAGGATAAACGGTCCTGGATGCAACACTTTTCAAAATAAGGTTGACTGGTGCAGAGAATTTTGAAAAAATAGCAACATTTAAAGTGTTTCTGGTAATTCGCATTTGCTAGAAATTTTGAATACCCAGGCTGGGTCTGAATTTTTTGGTAACATAATAGAAAAGAAAAAATCAACATTTTCAGGTATTGGCACAATTTTTTTTCTAATTCTCGTACCACTAAAACCTTATTTAAAATTGCATTACAAATATTCAACCACTCTAATCTCGGGCACGGTTTTTCGCAAATTCGATCAATTTCTGACGCTTTTCACATTTGTTAATTGTTGCTTTGCATTTGTGCCCTCAGCACGGCTTTTCGCAAATTCTTCTAATTGCTTGATTATTTCCACGCTAATCAATGGCCGATAATTTTCAGATGCATTTTTCAAATCTGCCAATGCCAAGGCACGCGGCAACTGTGCTTTTGCACCGTTTGCCTTTTCTTCCTCTTTTTGCAGAATGTTTAGGATGGCCGCTTGGCCAATTGCGCGCAGATCGGAAAATGAATAATTGCTGGTCAACGAATCAAAGTTCCTTGAATTAAAGAGGTAAAGCATAAGGAACAGTTAGACAGGGAGAGTCCCCCCGGGCAAATGTCGACGAAAATACTGTAGTCCAAACGTTACTCTCGGGTTACCTCGTGTGGGAGGAATTATGGGTTTAAAAAGCATGGATCATTGAAAAAATTATACCCTGCTGGTGTGAAACGGGCTAAATTGCGAATCCGGTGTCTTTTATGGCCTTATAACTACATAATTGGAATTTTTCGGCCTATCCTCTTTAAAATTTTTTCTCAGCCCTCGCAAGTTGTGTCATTTACTTGGTGTTTTTTTCATCATTTAGCGGAAAATCCATTGAATGTTCATTAGCAAATTTTTTAAACGCATCTTTCCGTGCCGTTTCGTCCGGCATTTTCACAAAAATTAGCTTGTCAAAGTGTTGGAGTGTGTTTTTGTCCATTTCCCATGGCTGAATAGTTGCGCCCACAACCAACACGCTGCTGCGGAGGTCGTTTGCTTCCATTTGAGCCAAAAATTCAGATTTTGCGCGACTCATAAAGCTGTGACCTAACAGCGCATCGATTTGGTCTGTAAACAAATGAGCTTAATTTTTTAAAATAACACTTATAAACCCGTGCTGGGTCGTTTCATAAAAACCGCCATTTTGCAGATTTTTCGTCAAAAACTGGTCATAACTTTGCTCAAACACAACCAAATGAAATAATCTTGGTAAGGTCCGATAGCTATTGGTTAGCTCTATTAGCCTACCAAATTTTAAAAAGTATGATTAAGTTTTGAGAAAAATATAGAGTTTTATGCACTTTTTTGGCTACAACTTTTTTAAATATCAATCAAACTTTTTGAAATTTGGTATGCTAATAGAGCTAACCAATAGCTATCGGACCATACCAAGAATGCGCAATTTAGAAGAGTTTACGCAAAGATATGACAAGTTTTTGACGAAAAATCTGCAAAATGGCGGTTTTTATGAAACGCCCAAAGTGGCGGTTTTTATGAAACGACCTAGCACCTTATAAACCCAATAAAAAAAATTCAAAATAGAAGAAAATTAAAAAAAAATTTAACACCTAAAATAAATCTGAAAAAGAGAATTAAACAAAAAAACAAACAATAAAAAACCTAAAAATCTTTATTTAAAAAACTATATCTAAATCAAAAAAAAAAAACACTAAAAAAACCTAAATTTGGCCACTCAACTGCGACTCGCCCATTATGAGTACGCTTTTTTGATCATTTCTACTTTTTCATTAGCTCCCCGTGCTATAAATATAGGAAATCTGATAAATTTAGTCGGGCTCACAGAATTTAATTTGCACAATGATTCATCCGTAATTTTTAAAAAAAAAGTTCTTAGTAAATCCTAAGTATAATTTGGCCATTATAAAATATTTCCCGGTGCAGTCCAATAGAGCTGTGCGAGAAATGATTTTTACCGAGAATCGAGAACCGAGACCGGGAAATGACCCGGAGGACCGAGACCAAGACCCCAAAAAACTAGTGTGCGGCAAATGCGATTTTCGGTATTCGGTATCGGTATTTCGGTATAATACCGATACACAATTAACACTAAGAAAAAGAAAATAAAACGCTTAAAAAAGATCATAACAAATTGCTGAAATTTTTTGCTATGTGAAATTTTCAATTTCTCCGTTTTCATCCAAATCAATTTCATCTTCATAATTCGCAACATTTTGGCCATTTTCGCCTTGTTTCATCTTTGATTTTAATTTCAAAAAATTCCATTCCAAATTTTTGCAACCATTTTAGAGCCTAAGTTTATTTAGCATGCAAAAATATATGATTAGATTTAATAGATAAAAAATTAAAACAGGTTCCCCATCCGTCTTTTATTTCAAAGGACCTTCCTTTATTTTTGGCTTTCGTTCTTTGATAAATTGAAATAAGGGGCGCGAGCCGGTGGTGCCGATAGGCGCCACCGGGAAAATTTTTGTATAATTAAGTCTATTTTGTTAAAAGATTTTAACACAAAAACAATTAAATTTGAGTCCTTATGGAATAATTAAAAAAAAACTAATAAAATAGGCAATGATTTTTTTGGGAATATTTAAAAAAAGGAATTTGTTTGAGGCGACACCGAACCAAACATTTTTTTTTTGGAATGGGAAGTAAAATCAACCGAACCAAAACCAATCACCAAAATTAACACAAAAAACAAAATATTTGGTGCAATTTTCCATTAAATTTTCCCCAACGTCTTCCTTGAAAGTCGTGCTGGGTCGTTTCATAAAAACCGCCACTTTGGGCGTTTCATAAATTCCGCCATTTCGCCGATTTTTGTCAAAAACTGATCATAACTTTGCTCAAACAAAACCAAATGAAATAATCTTTGTACGGTACAATAGCTATTGGTTAGCTCTATTAGTCTACCAAATTTCAAAAATTTGATTAAGATCTGAGAAAAATATAGAGTTTTTTGCAGTTGTTATGGCTACAACTTTTTCAGAACTTAATCAAATTTTTTGAAATTTGGTAGGCTAATAGAACTAACCCATAGGTATCGGACCATACCAAGAATGCGCAATTTAGAAGAGTTTACGCAAAGATATGACAAGTTTTTGACGAAAAATCTGCAAAATGGCGGTTTTTATGAAACGCCCAAAGTGGCGGTTTTTATGAAACGACCTAGCACCTTATAAACCCAATAAAAAAAATTCAAAATAGAAGAAAATTAAAAAAAAATTTAACACCTAAAATAAATCTGAAAAAGAGAATTAAACAAAAAAACAAACAATAAAAAACCTAAAAATCTTTATTTAAAAAACTATATCTAAATCAAAAAAAAAAACACTAAAAAAACCTAAATTTGGCCACTCAACTGCGACTCGCCCATTATGAGTACGCTTTTTTGATCATTTCTACTTTTTCATTAGCTCCCCGTGCTATAAATATAGGAAATCTGATAAATTTAGTCGGGCTCACAGAATTTAATTTGCACAATGATTCATCCGTAATTTTTAAAAAAAAAGTTCTTAGTAAATCCTAAGTATAATTTGGCCATTATAAAATATTTCCCGGTGCAGTCCAATAGAGCTGTGCGAGAAATGATTTTTACCGAGAATCGAGAACCGAGACCGGGAAATGACCCGGAGGACCGAGACCAAGACCCCAAAAAACTAGTGTGCGGCAAATGCGATTTTCGGTATTCGGTATCGGTATTTCGGTATAATACCGATACACAATTAACACTAAGAAATTTGTTATTTGCATCGTTTCTGAATTACGTATTGCTTTGGAAATAAGTGCATATTTCCGTCAGTTTTTTTTTGAGCAAATTGGCCTTTGATAAAGTGATGTCAGATAAAAAGTTTTCAAAATTTGAGTATATTTAGTTTCAAATAATGGGTCTGAGTCGCTTTGCCGCGGACATTTCGCCGCGTACTGTTCGCCGCGGGGTTTTTCGCCGCAGGTTTTTTCACCGCGGGACGTTTCGCGGCGACAAGCGTTTTTTCGTCGAAAATGCTTAAAATTCGCCATAAAATAATGTTTTATTGAAATACTCTGAGTTATATAGTTATGTGTTTTTCGGGGGTCCATCAGACTTAGTTGTTATTTAAAATTTTGGGCACAATTTGACCATTTACTAGCTTAATAAATGAAATTGCGTTCGTAATTACGTATCAATAGTTCATGTTTCTGTGATTTGGGCTTCTTTAGTTTCCAAGTTCAAATGGGTCTATGTCGATTCGGCGCCACACGATTCGGCGCCAGACTTTTGAAAAATTTGTAACTTTTTTCTTTGTGAACCATATTTTACAAAATTAGTACCAATCGAAAGCTTTAAGTGTTTTTAAGGTATGAGTAAGCTATTCTTAAGCGATTGACCAATTCTTAAAAAAGTTACAACTTGAAGAACGCAAAAAGTCGTAAAAAGTTGGGAAAAATCGGAATTTTTGTAAGTTTTTAATCATAAATTTTTTATAGGGTGGTAAATTTTTTCAATTTTTGGAGGGCTAATAGAGATCATATACAGCATTCGAAAGACACTAAGAATAAAAAATTTGGCTGCCTAAGAAAAAAGTTACAAAGCGCTAAAAATTCTGGCGCCGAATCGTGTGGCGCCGAATCGACATGCCCCGGTTCAAATGTATAAAATAAAAAATAAAATTTTGAATAGTAAAGTTTGAGAAAACCTATATGAATGAAGGTGCGGTGGTGCCGATAGGCGCCACCGGGAAAAATTATTTTTTTTTGAAAAATAATTGAATTTGTTAACAGAATTTGCTCAAAAATGGTAAATTTTGAGTCCTTCTTTGAGAAGATTCAAAAGGTTTAAAATTTCGATGATGCCGAAAGGCGCCGGCGGGAAAAATTTTTCAGAATTTTAGTGTTATGTATAAACAGATTTGGACCCAAAAAAGTCGATTTTTAGTCCAATTTGGATCAAAATGAAGTCCCGACCATGCCTTTAATTCCTTTTTTGCTACTTTGGAGCTTTTTCTTGCTTTTTTTTTGCCATGTTGGAGCGGTTTTTCGTGCTATTATGAGTTATTTTAAAACATTTTGAACAATTTCTTAAGAAAAAGGCCAAAAAAATGAAAATAAATACCTAAAATTGGCTTTTAAATTAACATTACTGCGTATTTCTTTGAACCCAACGTCAAAAAATTTCTCGGTTTCCGAGAAACAAACTCCGAGAACTGAGACCGAGACACAAAAAACCCGAGAAATTTTTCGAATCGGGAACCGAGAGTCTCGCACAGTCCTACAGGCCAAGGGCATTCCGACGCCAAGCCAAAAATAGAAAAGTTTTTTAAAGTACCGAGATTTTCAAAGAAATGTCTAAGAAAAAACAAAAATTTAGTCTTTGTAAACGGTTAGCCGAATCTACAGCAATTATATTCACCGATGAAAATGACGGCTGATGGTTGCACATTGTTGGCCATGCGAAAAAGCATTTTGATAAATTCAATGGCATCATTTAGGTCTCGCTACTCGCTTCCTTCACTAGCTTAATAGTAATAAGGTGTGTCGAGAGTAGAAACAAAATTTCGGTCATTTTTATGAGATGCACTTTACAAATGCTGGGGTCCCGCCTTGTCGGTAGGGGTCAATTCAGTCTGAGCCAAGTTTAGGATACGATATTTGTTGAAGTTGACCATTTTGAGCAAATTTGATACAACTAGCGTAAAATGCGCTCGCTAGCGCATTTTACGCTAATTAAAAAAGGGGTTTGTAAGTGTCTTTCTCTTCTTTAACAAAATTTCATTTAGATCAGAGCTGCGATAGGTGAGTATTTTTACTCATTTTGTGGTTTTTTGAAGGGCCGATGAGTATTTATTCAGAAATGAGTATTTTTGTGGTCTTTTGATTATTTTTATGGGTTTTGGATAAAAAAAGCGAAAAATGTGCATGATTTTTTGAAAAATTAAGAGTAATTGGCATAATGTTATTAATTTTTTCTTCAAATCTTAAATATTTTTTCGCTAAAATCTTCTTTTTATAATTAGATAATTACAATCCGTTCACAGATCAAACCCAAATTTTCAAATGATGTTTTTGGTGGTTTTTTGGAAATTAATTTCTAATTTTATAAATCGTATCCAGATTTTCAAAATTTTCTCCGGTGGTGCTTACGGCAATCACTGGAACCCTTTCGCTTAGTTTTTTTTTTAAATTATATCGAAAAAATGGACAAAAATTTACATTTTTGGTGCAAAATCTTCTACTAAAATTCACTCAAATTTTCAAAAATTTCTCCCATCTCCTAACCCCAATTCGCTTAGAATAAACTGAAAAATTTATTAATAAGAGCCTAAAAACGGAGAGTGAAAAATTTAACATTGCTATTTTTACCATCTTCTTGCTATTTGAATAAAATTCAGAGGTTTTTGGACCAAATGAGGCTTTTTTTGCCAGCCAAATAAGCCTTTTGAAAATCTTCATCCGGGAGCCCTGGTGGTTAACAGTATTAATTGTTTGAAAATAATCAGATCATAAAGTTTGCACCAATAATGGTTTTATTTTAAGGTTTTTTGCCAGTTTTCTTAAATTTCTATTTCGTTTTTCTAAAAAAATCATAAAAAGCCTCAGAAAAAAATCTTTGAGAAAATTAGCCGAAAAGAGGGCCGGCGGTATCTCAGCTCTCTCTTTACCTTTTTCTAGAGGTGTGCCGTGACTGATAAAACCCGTGAAGCGTGAACCGTGACCGTGACCGTGAATTGACCCCGTGAACCGTGACCGTGACCGTGAATTGACCCCGTGAACCGTGACCGTGACCGTGAATTGACCCCGTGAACCGTGACCGTGATAGAAAAAACCCGTGAAATTTACGGTAACCGTGACCGTGAATCGTGAATTTTTTTTAATTTTGATTTTTTTTTGATTTTTTTTCAAATTTAAATTCTGTGTTTTTAATATTTTTTTTTTATTACTTTTTTAGGGGTAAATTGAATCGGTGGGGGGACTACTGGGCCAACCAATTTAGAAAAAATCTGGGTGTGATTTACTAACAGATTTTGACCAAAAACTGGTTAATTTTTGAGAGTTTTTCGAGGTAAATTGCGAAAAATTTAAGTTAAAAGGTTCCCCGGCGGTGCCGATAGGCGCCGGCGGAAAAATTTTTGAAAAATTAAATTTACAAAGAGAAATTGTCAAAAAACTTGGCAAATATGAATTATAATAAGTTGTTGGACCTCTTTATTTTCAAAATTTCGTTTAAAGGAACTGATTTTTGGAAAAAACAATTTAAAAACTAAAATTTCCTGCCATGGGCGGGGGCGGACTAAACCCAAAATTTTCAATTTTGTCTCATGCATTCCCTTTTTCCTTTTTCTCTCAGCAACAGCAAATTTTCCAATTTTATCCAGTGTAAATTTTTCACGGTAAAACCGTGAATAGACCCCGTGAACCGTGACCGTGATAGAAAAAACCCGTGAAATTCACGGTAACCGTGACCGTGACCGTGAATCACGGCACACCTCTACCTTTTTCCCTCTCTACCTTCGAAAAAAGTTATAAGACTCGAAAGTTTGCTCAGACGGAGTTGACCCCTTTTCGCCGCTTTGTTCCCTTTTGCAGTGACCAATGCGGAACAACGGAAAACGTTCACCTGATTTTTTTTTAGCTGGACTTCTGATCATAATTTTGTTTGAGAGTAATTTGGGTTTGGGCCGGAAGCCAAAGCCTGAATCTCACGTCCCTTGGTCTGGGCTGAATCCCACAAAAATTGGATTTTTTTCCTTTCGCTACCGTAGAATTTTTTGCTCTAAATATTTTATTTGTCTCAATAGTTTGTTTTTGGGCATAAATTCCATGTATTATTACCAAGGACCAATTGTCCAAACTCTGATAACAAATCTTCCCCCTGGCCACCAATTTTTCCAGTTTCGGCATGATACATGAATTACCTGTCGTTTTTCTTGGACTGTTTTCCAATGCTCAATGGCAACACTGGCGGCGGCACTCTAAAACATTTCATATATATTCCCCCGGTCTTGACGACAATGATAAAGACCTCCTTGTACTTGAGATTTTTCCGGTAACAGAACAGCTCCCCCAACATACCACTAGCAATTTAAATCCAATCTTAAACATATTGGGTATGTTCCCAAAACCACAATATTCTACTTTTTTGCCAATGCCTGGCCCTGTTCTGGCCTAAAAATACTCTTAAAAGATCGATCCAATCTTTAAAATCCCGAGTAGGATTTTGTCCTTCGCCCGCACTTGAAGCACGGAACCTTTTCCGATTGCCGATACCTATGATTCTCTTCATGGGCTTTTTTTAAAAATTTCTAGCTACATCTCTGGGTGTAGGCCTGGGTTTCAGCAACTAATTTCTCTTATAATTTAAGTGTCAAAAATTAGTATAAACACTTTAGGACCTTTTTTATTTATTAATGGCTGGTCAAATAGGTAAACCGGGATTCGGGATTACAAATAAACTGGCGGTTCTGAGATGATTGTTAAATTACGCCACTATTGGCGTTTGTTAAATGCGCAATTTTTAATAGATCGAAAAGAATAAATCAGGAACCTAAGGGCCGAAACCTAAACACATACAAATTATTTGGGAGCTCGTTGTGATGAGTTGATAAAAAAAAATTATGCAAATTTCTTGAGCTGGAAACAATTTTTCTTAATAAAAGAAAATTTTCAGATTTCCATGCTGCGCATGACATTAGATTCCTTGGGTGATTTTTAATTTCGACTAAAAATTTTCGAATTCCGCTTTCTTAACTTATGGGGTCAGATTTATGGTTTCAAATTTTTTGAGGCCACAGAATTCCGATTTCCAATATTTTTTTTGGGGCATCGGCTACCATCCCAGACTCCTCTCGGTCTGTAAAGTAAGAATCCGCAAAAAAAAATTGGCGGAAACCATTCCCTGAAGAGTTACAGACCCGGGACTGAAATGGCAAAATGGCTTGGGACTCAACCGTCCAACTTGTAAAAATTAATGAAAATGAAAAAATATTTATATAATACGACTTCTCGTATTCAATAATCTATGGAACTAAAAGAATTTTAAGGTGAAAAGCACATTGGACAGAGTTATAGCCACAGGACAGAAGTGGACAAATGAAAAGCACTTTAAGGCCGCGGAGCGGCCCGCCAATGGCGAGCATGCGAAGACGGAGCAAGTAGTGGGGCGCCCGAGCGAGCGGAGGGTCCCGAAACCGAAAACCGGGGGTCCAAAAACCGGCCGAACCAAAAACCGGGGGGACCGGTTTCCGGTTTCGGTTTACAAATGAAAAAAATACACCCCTAAAGATGGCACTTTCAAGGAACATGTTGGTTTAAAATTTTAGTGGAAAATTGCACCAATATTTATTTTTCAGTCATTGTTTGTGATTGTTCGTAGTTCAGTTGTGTTTGCCTCATGTTCTATTTTTAGTCAAAACCGCCAAAGTACTCAAATACTCATTTCTAAAATAAATACAAATTGATCCTTCAAAAAACCACAAAATGAGTAAAAACCCGGGTTAGCCGACATTTGCGCCGCCCAGCCAAATGGGCATTTGCGACGCAGACACTTGCGCCGCGTTTTTTGCGCCGCAGACATTTGCGCCGCATTATTTGCGCCGCAGACACTTGCGCCGCCCAGCAAAATCGACATTTGCGCCGCAGACACTTGCGCCGCCCAAGAAATTTTTATTTTTATTTTCAACAATTTATTAAATTTACGCGTCCAATCAAAGTTTACGCGTTCAATCAAAATAAACCACTAGAAAAAATGAACCCAACCCCCAGGTTTTTGAAAACTTAACCCCTTAATTCTTAAGAAAAAATTTTAAAAAATTAAGGATCGGTTTTCAAAAAAACTAGGGGATAGGGTTAAAAAAAATAGGCGGTGGATTTTCAAAAGGGCTATGGGGTGGGTTTTCAAAAAAAACTGAGGTTAAGGCTTTTTAAAAAAGCTAGGGGGTGGGTTTTCAAAAAAAACTGGAGGTTAGATTTAAAAAAACCCACCTTTTAAAAATGTTTATTTGATTGGACGCGTTAACTTTTGATCGAACGCGTAAACTATGATTGGACGCGCAAACTGTGGTTTGACGCGTAAATTTAATAATTTTCTGAAAATAAAAATTTCTTGAGCGGCGCAAGTGTCTGCGGCGCAAATGTCGATTTTGCTGGGCGGCGCAAGTGTCTGCGGCGCAAATGTCGATTTTGCTGGGCGGCGCAAGTGTCTGCGGCGCAAATGTCGATTTTGCTGGGCGGCGCAAGTGTCTGCGGCGCAAATAATGCGGCGCAAATGTCTGCGGCGTAAAAAGCGCGGCGCAAGTGTCTGCGGCGCAAATGTCCATTTGGCTGGGCGGCGCAAATGTCGCGGCGCAAGTGTCCGCGGCGCAAAAGTCCGCGGCGCAAATGTCGCATCACCAAAACCCGCAGTTCTGAGACTTTATTTGCATTGATTTTTTTATTTAAATTTATTTTCTCATCTGCCAAAGTTAGTGCATTTGTTCAACAACTGCAAGAAATTTTTGTAATTTTACTGAAACGTTTCTAGGCACAATCTCTTGATCATTATAAAATTTTTTGTTAATTTTAAAATAAATTCCTTTGCACGTTTTTTTGGTTTACTTTTGGTTAGGAATTTTTAAAAGTGACATTTATTGGAAAGAGAAACGGGTGTACCTCAACTGCGGACCAGCACTTCGTATTGTGATACCGAATGAACCATGCTTTTTTGTTTTCTTTTTGTTCATTTATTTTGTTTCTTATAAATTATTTAATTCTTTGATACAGGGTTTTATTTTAAAGAAAAATTTAAAGTTCACCCGTACAGATTACGTTACCCATTCCCAAAATCCGACCTTTCCTCGTTCCATAACCTAATCCGATACTAGGCTTAGATTTAAAAAAATAGAGGGTTAGGTTTTCAGAAAAATTAGGGGATGTTAGTTTGCTTAATTGTGTTGCTTTTTATAAAAGTTATGACGAATTTTTGTGGGAGGACCTAAAAAAATGACGATTTTCTGAAGGTACACCAAACGCTCCAAATGATGAATGGATTCAACAATCAAACGATTTAATTCCTTCTACCCAAACGAATGCCTCATTAGGCCTTAATTCCCCATTAACTACTCAACCAATCCTCTTTAATGTATCCGTGTAACATTTTTCAACCCCGACAATCAGAGTGACCATAATACCGCCTTTGGGCGGCATTTGTCGCCATTTTGACATGGTCGCCGCCTTTTTGCCGCCTTTTTGGTGGCTGTCGCCCGCCGCCTTATTAATGTAGTGAGATGGTCACCCTGCCGACAATCCTTCATTGGCGACACAAGGAATTCTCATGCTTGACAATGCTAGCAACAACAGTTACATTTCATCAACAGAGGCCCTTCCTCTTGGCCTGTCCATGACTCCTACCCTTCTTCGTTTGTAGGGATGTGCGAGAAATGATTTTTACCGGGAATCGAGAACCGAGACCGAGACCGGGAAATGACCCCGAGAACCGAGACCGGGAAATGACCCCGGGAACCGAGACCGAGACCAAGACCCCAAAAAACCCGGGAAATTTCCCGAGTCGGGAACCGGGAACCGGGAAATTTTTAACAAAATGCAAAATTTTGTCTAAATTTGTATTATTTTTGAACAAAAGCAATTATATGATTCTCTAAAATTAACAGCAAGATGCATGGTCTTCTGAAATATATATTGCTTGCGAATTATGTACATATTTCCGTCAGATTTTTTGGATAAATTGGACTTTGAGACAGTAGATGAAAATTTTCAAAATATGAATGTATTTTATTTAGTATCAAATATTGACAAAAAAGGACTAATTTTTGGATTTTAGGGGTAAAGTTTGAGAAAACCTATGTGAACGGAGGTCTGATGTTGCCGATAGGCGCGACCTGGGAAATTTTTGAAGAATATATGAATTTGTTAAAATTTGCTAAAAAATTAGTAAATTTTGAGTCCTTTAGATTCAAAAAGATTAATTAGTGCGGTGGTGCCGATGGGCGCCGCCGGAAACTTTTTTTCAGAATTTGGTTAAATCATTAACAGATTTGGACCTAAAAAAGTCAAATTTTAGTTTATTTTTTCAACATTTTAAGAAGCGAGGGTCCGGCATCCTTAAAATTTTGAAAATCATTACTAACAACAAATTTTGCTTCACCAGAAAAAATCAATTTTTCTGAATCAAAATGAAATCCCGATCGTGCCTTCATTTCTTTTTTTGCCATTTTGGAGCCGTTTTTTAACGAATCTTTATAAGGTAAAATATAAGATTTTTAAAATAAAAAACAATTTCAATCATCAAAATTGGAACGAAAAATTAAAATTTTGGTAGGGAATTCCTCTAATTTGCCAGATTTGTTAGCAGATATAGACGAAAAAAAGGTCAATTTTTGGGAATTTTTAAGATTATTTTGAAGAAATCCAGAAATAATTTGGCATATCATACTTGCAAGTTAAAAATACTCAGGAAATTTGGAAAAAAAAAATCTTTACATCATGTGTCTGTCTGTCTGTCTTTGACCCAAAGCCATCTTTAACAGTGCAAAAATTTCCCGGTTTCCGAGAAACAAAACCCGAGACCGAGACACGAAAAACCCGGGAAATTTCCCGAGTCGGGAACCGAGAACCGAGAGTCTCGCACATCCCTATTCGTTTGGGTGTTTTTAATTCATCCGAAATTTTTCTCCCGAGGTTTTGACTTGTCTGATTTTTAAAAAAATTGTGAAAATGTTCTTCCCGTTATTCTTTTGGGGAGTAATTGTTATTATGAAATAGAACCGACTGTTTTCCAACGCTTACCCTCCGGATATCATTTAGTACAAACGCTACTCGGACCCCTTATTGCTGGAAAAAGTTTTATCCATTCATCGAAATCCGCTGGTCTGCATTTGCCAAATCACTAATTTCTGTACCCAATCCCCAGCCCTTTCACCTTCTGATTATTTTTCCTTAGAAAACATTGGCGTTGATGATTTAGTTAATTATCACACGGATGATGAAATTCATCAGAGATTTAAGTCCGAAATTGAATTTGTGAATGATCGTTAATTTTTTATATTTTATTTCTTAAATGAAATATTATTTAATAATAATTTTCATTTTTAGCCTAACAATATAAATAAATAAAAAATGCACTTTATTAGCATTGATTTTGATTTTTACATTTTATTTCTTAACTGAAAACATTATTTAATAATAATTTTTATTTTGGACTAACAATATGATCAAAAAATGCACTTTATTAGCCATTGATTCGCATTTTTATATTTGTTTTCTTTTTATTCACTAAAATGGCCCGACCAAAGTGACCCGATTCGCATTTAAGTGGGTTTCTTTTCTTAGATTAAAAATTGATCAAAAATTTATTTCATCAATTTTTCTCTTACTATTTTTTTTTAAAACTTTTTACGAAATTTCGCTGATTTTCTATATTATCTCGATTTTTGCTTGTCTCGGCTCCTCGGGTCCATATGAAAAGCCACCTTATTTTCTTGACTCCTTTATTGTTTTTGTTCAATAGCTGTAAGAATTTTTAGTAAATTTTACTTTTAATGTCCAACCGTTTCTAAGCGCAATCTCTTGGTGCTTTGTAAAATTTTTGTCCATTTTTAATAAATTTAAATGAAACCAAAAAAAGCATAATTCAAAAAAGCCAAAATACTTTCAACAAAATAAAATAATAAATGACAGATAAAAAGGACAAATAATACAGTAACCGAAACTAAACTACAAAAAAGAATTCACGGAAAATAGGATAGACTATCTCACCTCTTTACAGGCCCGTCAAACAAAAAAAGCTTGACCAAAATTTTTTTTTATATATATTTTTTTCAAAATTTTCTCATCTCCCATAACTTTTTGCTCATGATCTGTTCACGAGTCAATTGATTTGGCAGATTTTGCCTAAAAGTAAACAAATTTGGGTCAAAGTTCGGTAGTGAAAGTTAATTGTGAAATAAGAAAAAAAATTGGGACCGCAATTCTCGAACACAACGACACCTACTTATTATGGTAATCCTGAGCCCAAGCCAAAATTTTATCTGTATGTCAATATCCGAGAGCTTATACCGTTGGGGTATGACATTTTTTACACCAGTAACAATGGAAATTTCGCAAATCCCTCCGTATTTAAAAAATTCTTGAATTATTTTTGGGATCAGTTCAATTGATAAACCTATTTTAAATTATGCTTAAGCATTTTCAAAATTGACATTTATCAAAAAGATAAAAGAATAAAAAGCTTCAAATCGAAAATCTACAAAAAATGACAGATAAAAAGGCATAAAATTTTCCAAAAACAAAATAAATGCAGAAAAAGAAATTACTACACAAATATATATGTTTGTTTGTTTACGGGTTATGAAACGAAAAGGGTCATTTTAGTCGGGCCGTTTTAGTCGGAGAGCCTTTTCATTACAACGACGATAAATTTCTTTAGACCACCATAAAAACTGAACCCCCTAGTTATTTAAAAACCGAACCCCCTAGTTTTTTTTTGGAAACCATACCCACTAGTTTTTTTTGGAAAAATAACCTTAGTTTTAAAAATTCAAAATAAAGCATCATATTCGTGATCACTGATCAGCATTTTTGAAAATCTCTAATTACAAAAACTGAATTTTTTTTTTTTTTGAGGGCGTGTAGCATAACCCGCAAAGTCATTCAAGCACTTATCGAAGCAACAAACCAAAGAAATTAAAAAAAAAAATCTTGACGTAAAAAAGGAAAATAAAATGTCAATTCTAAAAAGATAAAGGGATAAACAGGCCCTGGGGGTGCAACACTTTTCAAAATAAGGTTGACTGTTGCGGAGAATTTAGAAAAAATAGCAGACACGGGAACTTGCCACTGAAAATGTATATAACATTTCTTTTTTTCCCAAACTGCTCTAATGTTTTTCTGGTAATCCCATTTCCTAGGAATTTTGAATTTGGACCAACCCCTAAATCGGCTAATATCACCCAGGCTGGGTCTGAATTTTTGGGTCACGTAAAAAGAAAAGAAAAAATCAAGATTTTCAGGTGTCGGCAAACAATTGTTTCTAATTCTCGTACCAGGCAACCTTATTTAAAAATACCGTTACAAAATGTTCAGCCACTTTTATCTCGGGCACAGTTTTTCGCAATTTGGATCAATTTCTGACGCTTTACACACTTTTTAATCGCTGAACATTCACACTTTGCTTTCTGCACGGCTTTTCGCAAATTCTTCTAATTGCTTGATTGTTTCCACGCTTGTCAATGGTCGAAAATTGTCAGATGCAATTTTCAAATTTGCCAATGTGAAAGCACGCGGCAACTGGACAACTTTTTCACCGTTTGCCTTTTGCTCTTCTCTTTGCAAAATGTTAAGAATGGCCGCTTGGCCAATTGCCCGGAGGTCGGAAAATGAGTAATTGTTGGTCAACAAAGCAAATTCCCTTGAATTAAAGAGGGGTAAAAGGCATAAAGTTAGAACAGAGGCAGTCCCCCCGGGAAACTGTCGACAAGATTACTGTAGTCCAAACGTTACGCTCGCTTACTTCGCGTGGAAAAGATTATGGGTAGGGTTGGCGGTTTCTGGGAATTCTTTGAAACCAAACCGACCGAACCGAAACCGGTCGTTTTGGTTAACCGAACTGAAACCGATAACCGAAACCGACCAATTCGGTTAACCGAACCGAAACCGAATTTTCTCGGTTCGGTTTCAAACCGCCAACCCTAATATGGGTTTACAAATCATGGATCATTCATTGTCCATATTAGTTGAAAAAACTATATATAACCTGCTAGCAGGTGTGAAACTGGCTATAATTTACGAATCCGCTGGTTTTTTTCTGCCTTATAACTAGATAATTGGAATTTTCGGCCTACCCTCGTCCAATTTTTTTTTCTCTCAGCCTACGCAAATTTTGTTGTGCCAATTACTTCATGTTATTTTCATCATTTAGCACAATAGCCATTGAATTTTCTTGAGCCAATTTTTCAAACATTTCCTTTCGTGCCCTTTCGTCTGGCATTTTCACAAAAATGCGCTTGTCAAAGCGTTTGAGTGCGTTTTTGTCCATTTCCCATGGCTGAATGGTGGCGCCCAACACCAACACGCTGCTGCGAAGGTCGTTCGCTTCCATTTGGGCCAAAAATTCCGATTTTGCGCGACTCGTAATGTCGTGACCCAACAGCGCATCGATTTGATCTGTCAACATAAGAAGAACTCAAACTAATTTGTAGAGATGCTCGAGAGTCTCGGTCTCGGTTCTCGAGTCGAGAAATTTCTCGGGTTTTTTGGGGTCTCGGTCTCGATCTCGGTCTCGGTCTTTTGATCTCGGTTTCCGAGACTTTTTTTACACCCCTAAAGATTCCATTTTTGGGTCAGAACAATCAGCAAAAACAAAATAGCAAATATTCAAATATTGCGATATTTCGCCAACATTTCTCTAAATCTATCGCTTTAACTATATCAATCTTTTCATTTATTATATTCATACACATTCATTTTGCATTCTCCCCATTTCATTAGTATTACCCATTTATTTTTACCAAGCCAATCTTTTTTTAGAAATGGAAAGAGACCAATTACTTAATGAAATTATGGAAAATGATGATGTGCAAGACGATGATACATTTGTAAAAAGCAATGAAGGCCATCCTGAGGAGAATCGTTATAAGCTCGACAAGACCGAGCCAGCCCGCTCTATTTTACGTTATTTTCAATTTATCAAAGCGGATAAGATGGCAAAGTGCCGGATATGCGGTAAGCAGATTGGACGAACCGATGGAAATACATCTGGAATGACAAGGCATCTAAGACGGCACGCAATGTAAGAAACACTATTTTAAAACCAAAATGATTCTAAATAAAATTCCAGGATTTACAAGGAATTTGAAAATGCCAAAAAATGTGCCGAAAAGAAAAAGCCGGTCGACAAAAAACCGGAAGGGACTACAAAAAGGCAGTCAGAAATTTCAGATTTTCGACCGCCAGCAAAATGGCACAATAATCATCAAAAATCTTTGAAAATTGACGATCTTATTCTTCGTTTCGTTTGCCTATCCTGCGAGCCCTTGCAACTCACTGAAAAGAACGGGTTTTGTGACATATTTGCGGAAATGTGCCCGAAGTAAAATTATTAAATTTGCAATGTATTAATGAAAATTTAAGTTATCGAATGAAATCGCGCGAGTTCATGACTAAATTAATGGAATCGAAATACGCAGAACAATCAACAGTTCTTAAAATTGCAATCGGGACAGCCAAACATTTGTCCTTCACTACCGATTTATGGCAGAACCGCAATAAAAAGCATAGTTTCTTGAGGTGAGTGCCAATCAAAAAATATTAAAGCAATGGTTTCTTTTAGCCTCACGTGCCATTACATCAATGATTCATTTGAGAGGGTTTGGAATGTTTGCGCAACACAGCCAATGCTAGAGGCACATACAGCAATTAATATAAGCCGCTGTATTACCGAAATTTTTCGTCAGTTTGGTGTCAGTGGTCAGCGTGTTCATTTGTTTTTGCGCGATGCGGCATCATCTATGATTGGCGCTATTGAAGATTTGGATTTTGACCATTTCGACTGTTTTTGTCATAAAATAAATTTGGTTAGTTTCAAATCGAACTCTCAAAACAATTGATTATTAAGGCGCTGAATGATGGAATGGAGCACAAAAATAAATGCATTCCTGAACTCAAGGCACAAATCCAAACATGCCGAGAATTAGTCGGATTTTTCAACCGCTCTAAAAATTTTCAAAATATTTTGTCCAAACAGCAAGAATTGATCGGTGCGCCGAAAAACGGGCTGTTGCAGGCAATTTTAAATGACCTTTAGTTTATGATAAATGCTAATTTGTTATTTTTAGGATGTGGTCACGCGTTGGAATAATTCACTAATAATGATTGATCGTATTACTCAACAGCAGCGGACACTAACTTTGGCCCAAATTGATTTCCCGGATGTGACCTTACCCGATTTCGAATTACTCAAATATATTTCACAGGTAATCATCTTTGATAAAACTCATTAAACCAAGAGTCGTTTCGTTAGGTGTTGACCCCATTCGACACTTTTACGAGGAAATTATCGAGTCGGAATGAGTCAATTTCAACAGTTTTACCAACATATAAATGTTTATTGTTAATTTTGAATGAACTTCAAACGGATCTTCCAATAATTCGTAAATTCAAAAAAATTGTGGCAAATGGTTTGAAAACCCGCATGGCTAAATATGAGCGAAATAGGTCATTTTCATTTTTTATATTTAACACATATTTCGATTCAGTTTTCTGGTGATCTCCACACTGATTGATCCCAGATATAAAAACCATTCAAATGTTTTTGGTTTTGCGGAACGTCTTCAAAATAAGATTATCCTTCAGACTGAATTAGAAATGTTAAGAAATCCGAGCAGGTGTGTTTCCGATTCTGATACAATTGTCGGTGATTCCCCGTCCTGCTCAAATGATCCAATGGCCAGTTTTTTGTCAGTGTGCACTGTATTCGAGGGACAAACTCAGACTCCGTGCGAGTCTGACTGTGAAAAGATCGGTTCAGAAGTAGAAGCATTTTTCAATGTAATGGACTGCTTACCAAAATTAATCAATTTTCCTTTACTTATAGAGCAAAATCGAGAACCCGGACTGTGACCCACTGGAATTTTGGCGGCACAACACAAATTATCCCAGCATTAAACAACTTGTTCAGAAATATTTGTCTGCTCCACCCAGTTCAGTCGAATCGGAGAGGACATTCAGCAAATTGTCAGAGATTTACAGTCCCAAACGATTTAACCTCTCAGATAATCATGCAATGCAACAGCTTTTTTTGTACTTCAACTATGATAAATGAATACGCATTTATTATGCAAAAAAAAAAGGAAGATTTTTTTGGTAAAAAAAAATATCTTATTTTTTAAAGAAATTTCTCGGTCTCGGTTCTCGAGTCGAGAAATTTCTCGGGTTTTTGGGGGTCTCGGTCTCGGTCTCGAGTCTCGGTGTCAAGTCTCGGTCTCGGTCTCGAGTCTCGGTGTCATTTCTCGGTCTCGGTCTCGGTTCTCGAGTCTCGGGAAATTTTGGGTCTCGAGCATCTCTACTAATTTGGACACGATTTAAAGGGCGGTGCGACTTTTGCGCCTCTAACATTTGCACCAAAGATTAATGTCTACTTTAGCCAGAACTTAATTCCATTTTATTTGGCAAATATTAAAGGAAATCAAAAGATAACTCTGTTTCCAGACGCAACCGCGAGGAGGTAGCAGCAGACTCTTAAATCCATACCAAATAGGGTTGGGCAAGATCGGTTAACCGAACCGAAACCAAAACCGGAAACCGGCTTTTTTGGGCCAAAAACCGAAACCGAAAACCGGGAGACTGAAAACCGGCATAACCGAAAACCGGGGTGACCGGTTTTAAACCGATTTTGCCCAACCCTAATACCAAACAAAATAATTTTCTAAGACTATTTACACTTAACTAACTATTTTTTAGAATTAACTTACACATAGTACAACATTATTTTTTTGTTTTACTTTTTTTACATTTTTTCCTTTATACTTTTTCCTGAACTCCCCGTGCTATAAATATAGGAAATCTGATAAATTAATCGGGCTCACAGAATTTTATTTAAATACCTGAAATTTTCAAGAAATTTCTAAGAAAAAACAAATTTTTAATTTTTGTATTATGTTAGCCGAATCTACAACAATTATATTCACCGATGAAAATGACGGCTGATGGTTGCACATTGTTGGCCATACGAAAAAGCATTTTGATAAATTCAATGGCATCATTGTCATTTTTGGCATTGATCACGGAGGCTGAAATGCTGAACCACTGAGCACCTGACTTAAATGCAGCAGCTTTTGCCTGAAGTATTATTTTTATGATGCCAATTTTCCTAAATTTGTCTGCCCGCGTCATCGGCCACCACCGTCCGTCCATCCCACCGTCCCCCAATTGTTAAATTGCAGCCAAAATTGCTATTTTACCCAAACAACAAAAAAAATTTGGATTAAAAATGACCATTTTTTAGGTTCAAATCTATTAATACATCTATATAATAAAAATTAATCCTCGGCGGCGTCTACCGGCACGCAAGGAGACATCAAAGGACTTAATTTAAGGTCCAACTTAATTAGGACGACTATTCGAGTAAGGAACAAACAATTGTTTTACACACACTTACAAGCTTCGCTTTTCCTGTGCCCGGTGCACCGTACAATAAAATGGCGCTCAAAGATGCCACGTTTAAACGGTCAGGGTATGGTAAAGCATGCTTTACACTATTGTTTAAGTCCTTCTGCGCTTCCGAATGAAAATTCTCAATTACGGCTGAACAAATAAAGAAAATAAATTTAGGCCCCTTATCCACCAAAATTGTTTTTAACATTTTCGGGGTATACTTCAAAAATTCAAAATCACGCTTCATAGGGGTCTATTTTAATTTTTGTGACTTTTCTTATGCAATTTAACATAATCCTGTAAATTAGCACCAAAAATAGTAAAATAGGCACAATAGTCATTTAGGCACAAAATAGGCAAAATCCTTTTTTTTTTTGTCCAGCGGGATCCTTGTTTTCAAAAAGATTTAACAAATCTGAGCCTAGCTTTTTATCATCTGATTTTTTAAAGTCGCTTGGAATTTTTTAAAATTTTAGGGGGGAATATGGAAAATATGGATTTAAAAAACCATCCTAGAAGCTTCAAACCAAGCTAAAAAACATGTTTTTCGTGCGTTTCAGGCCGTTTTGAGTTTTCAGGAAAAAAATATGGATTTCCATATAATTGGCAGCCCTAGTGATAAATCAGACGTAGTACGACAGCGATTAAATATCGCGCGATTGCCACCTTCGACACAAATTCAAAAATTTGTTTTTTTAGTTTTTTTTTGGTCTGAAAAATAAATTTTGACTTTTCACCAAACAATTGAATTATTTTTATATTTTTGGTTTGGCGCCGAAACGTTGGTGGCCTATGAAAATGATGTTTTTTTTTTATTCTAGACCCCGAGTTTTTTCAAGAACTAGCGAAAGAGTACAAATAATAAAATTAGTCTTTAAATTTTTACCGCGACATTCCTCTAAATGATTGGCCAGCAATTCGTAATTTTGAGTTACATCCAACAAATTTATTTTGTATGCCAAAAGGATTTTATTGGAAACTTTGGCATCAGCAGATCGCATTATTTTACAAAATTCTATTTTGTCGGCACAAAATTCAACCTAAAAAAATTTCAATAAATAAATGCCAAGAGAAGGTATAATATTAGTTCTAGGTCGTTTCCTAAAAACCGCCACCATTGGCGTTTCCTAAATTCCGCCATTTTACAGATTTTTCGACAAAAAATTCTTTATAACTTTGCTTAAACTCCGCCAAATTGTACATTCGCGGTATTTTCCGATAGCTATTGGTTAGCTCGATTTGCCAACCAAATTTCAAAAAGTTTGATAGAGATTTAAGAAAATTGTAGTTATAAATTGAAAAAAGTTATTTTATTGTTATTAAAACAATTCAATTTTTTAAAAAATATGTAAACTTAGGAAACGACTCAGCAGCAATAAAATTGAATCCGGGCTATATTTAAAAAATAAGAAGCAATTCCTCACCTCCCCTCCCCCTTTCTTACCGGAACATCTCTTTCGGGGGGGGGGGGGAGGGAACTTCACGTTTTCCAATAAAAATAAACAAATTTCTTTCTTTAAACTTACCAAAGTTTGTATATGCGAAATCTTGACATTCTCGAGATGTAGAGTTTTATAATTGTATATATCCTAAATATATAAAATATTAATATTATAAATTATTATCTATTAGTTGGACCAGATTTTTTGAAATTTTGCAAGTTTTAGCACTTAAAATAAGGTAAAAATGACCAATTATTCTATTTTTTACCCTCCATGGTTTTAAGCTTTATAACTAATTTTAACAATTTTATTTCAAAATTTTTAGAGAAAAGTGCATTTGCCAACCGTTTCATTGCCACTCATTTTCTAACTATGTTCGGCACGGGTATCGGTATACCGCTGTTTTTTCGGTATATACCGTTTATATACAGACCGAAAGGTTTTTTTTATTTATTTTCCTGGCCCATCCATTTGGAGATTTCGGTATTTTCTGTATCGGAAAATACCAAAAAAGCAATACTGAATACCGAAAAATCGCATTTGCCGAGCACTATTTCTAACCCCAGTTTTTGAAAACTTGAAAAACTTATCTTATTTTTTTGTAAAATTATCATTAGTTTTTTCGAAAATATCGTTTCGTAAATTTGCCATTTTTACTGGGTTTTCGAACATAAACGGTCTTAACTCTGCTCTTAGACAGACAAAAGAAACCATCTTGAACCATCTTGGTATTGCCCGATAGCTTTTAATGCTCTATTAGCCAGCCTATGAAAAATTTGCCAGAAATAGTTTTTTTTTTCACTTTCCCTCTTTTCAAATTTTGTTAAACTTAATCAAATTTTTTGAAATTTGGAGGGCTAATTGAACCAATAAAAAACTATTAGACTATACCAAGTTCCTCAAATTTTGTTGCCTTTGAACAAGATTAAGACCGTTAATGTTCGGAAAACCAGATGGCGGAGTTACGATACGCCCATAGTGGCGGAATTTACTAAACGACTCAGCACGTAAAAATCAGGGTAAAAATACTAATTGAACAATAATGTGTTAGTGAAACCCAGTGGCAATGAAACGGTCAAATTAATAAAAAAGAAATAAAAAAAGAGGAAAGGCAAATCGTTTCTGTGCATATAAAATATAAATGACTAAGCAATTCCGAAATTTTTATATATAAAAATTCTAAGGTGGCATCTGTTGGCCCATTGGTCTCACTAATTACATTAGTATTTTTCAAATTTGCGCAAAAAATCTTTGTGAAGCTATTTATAACCACTTTTTCAATGCAACAATTACTGAACTTACCTAATTGACAAGCAGCCTCTACAGCTAATTTAAAGACTTCCGTGTTTCTGCTCCGCGTTTCAGTAAGGGTCAACAAGTCATTAAATATTTCTTTAACCTGTAAAAATTATAGCATGAAGAATTGTTTTTCACCAACCTTCCCTACTTCTTTCTCATTGCTCAACCGACTTGAATTTTTACCGCGCATACGCTGCCCATAAATATTAATTTTTTTTTTATTATTTATTTATCGTCAATAAAGAAAAAAACACAAAAGGGAAAAAACTAGTGGTAGGAGGCAAATGCCATTTTTCGGTAACGGTAACGGTAAAAATCGGTAATTACGATTAACGATTTTTACCAATTTTTCCCCAAGTCGGTCGGTAAACGGTAATCGGTAAATTTGCCGATTTTTACCGACCCGAAAAAATTGGTAAATTTCGGTAAAATCGGTAAATTTTAGAAAGCATATTTATTATTCAAAAAAATTATTTTCCAAGATATAAAATTGAGCATTTATTAACAAGATCAAATATCAGCTTTATATTTAACTGCGGTCCTCGGACGTGAGTTATTGGGTGAAAATAAGAGAGAAATTTTAACCTATTTTACTAAAATTTCTCTGTTTTTTAAGATATCATTTAAAGAATTTTTCAGAAAAAATCTAATGTAAAAAGAGTCAGACGGGTCGGGGAAAAATTTTAAAAATCAAAATGAATTTTAAGGCAAATTTGTGTAAAAAATTTTATTTACGAAGGCTTTTTTAGGGTTTGCCGTGACCAGGACCCGGCCGAGACTGGTCCCGGAATGCCGAGAATGAAATTTCTTGAGAATTTTCTTATTTCCCCTCAGCATTTTCTGCATCCAGGTCGATTGGACAATGAGAAATAGGGGAAGTTGGTAAACAAAAAAAACTTCTTAAAGCAATAATTGTTACACACTGCTGTATTACCGCATTAGCTTCTATTTCGGATGCCATATTCTTCACAAAGCTTATCGCAAGCTTTAACCATACGTCATCAGTTGTCGGATTTTTAAACCATTGCATTAAAAGCATCGCAGCACTGCTCTGCACTTCGCTTGGCTTATTTTTCATGATAACCTCGAGTGCCTGTACAGCATTTTTTGAAACGGTTATCAGTTCCTTGTGCGATTGTTTGTTGTTGTTGTTTTTGTTATTGGCGCCATCCGTGAAAAAAAACTCTTCAAGCATCTTTAGCACGCCGGCATCGATGAATATTTGTCCAATTTTTTGCATTCATTACAAATGTCAGACATCGCTTGGCTTCTCACAGTCAAGTCACTGCTCTTCGCTTTAACCACAAGCTTAACATTGACAAAAAAATAAAAATAAAAAATGTCCTGTACATTTGTCGGGCCAACATTTATCTACACCCAACGGGGATTTACCAAGCCGGAATTTGTTGGGCCTATGCCTTAAAATTTCTATTTTTTTATGAACCCTGAATTTTTAAAAAAATCTTTTTTTCCAGCCTGAAGGCACCAACTTGATGGTCTTGTGTTAATAATGGGTGCTTTTTTGTAAAAATGTTTTTACACGGTTGAAAAATTCTGTAATGTTGCCAATGCCAACTCCGGAACCGAAAAAGAATAAAAATCGAAAATTTTTTATGCCAAAAATGGTATAAAATAGCAATATAACAATTGTCATGAAGGGGATAGAACTTTTTGTCATAAAATATCCCAAAAATAAATAGGGACAGAGAGAGGTTGTAAGCTTTTGCATTTTTTTTTTGCTCATATGCTATGAAGAAAGGGGCTTAAAATAAGCATTTCTGCGTTAAAATTTTTTGATTAAGTGAAGGTTTTTGGGGCATATAAATGCATATTTTGGGGGTTTTCAAAAATAAAACATATTTCGCCATTTTTGCCTTTTTAGGCCATATTTTGGCTTTTTTCTGGGAATTTTCTTAATAAAAAGGACAAAAAAAGGAAAAAAAACCCCTAAGAATTAATTTTTGTAAAATTTTCAAAAAAGCACTCCAATAAAAACAAAAAATTTGAATTTCGTGAGAAGATTTTGGTAAATATTTTGAAATTTAAAAGTAATCTTTAATATTTCTTTATTTTTTCTTTTTTTATATAAATTAGAAAAACAAATTTTAGTTGCCTTTGTTTAAAATCGCCAATTTATCATGTGTTGTAATTTTTCTGATTAATTTTGATTTTAGTGCTTTTTTTCGGTCATATTTTGGATTTTTCGGGTTTTTAGGGCATATTTTAAAGCTTTTTAGAGCATATATAGTCATATTTAGCGTTTTTTAAAGCTTACAACCTCTGTCCCTAGTTATAAATGCTCAAAATCCTAGGTTAGGGGTGACTTTGTTCAAAAGTTATAGTTTAAAAAATTATTAAAAGTCAATCTTATGCTTTTTTCTTGTAATTATCAACTTTTTGAGTAATATTGCAAAAAAAAAACAAAAAAAAAAAAGTCGTAAAATCTCAAAAAGTTAGAAAAAGTATAAAAAAAAGCAATTATAAAAGTCATAATAGAAGCTTTAAAGAAAATTAAAAATACGTTTTTCGTGCATACTAGCTCATCCCATATCAGCAGAAAAAGGCATTTGCCTAAAAGTACAATCCTTAATCATGACGCTTTTTTGCTGGTTTCCATGTATTAAAAAGTCATTTAAATTTTTTTCAATAAGAATTATTTTAAATTTGAATTTTCGACATTTTTCGAGTTTGGGTCCAGGGTTCGGAATTGCCTAACCCGGTCTTGAATTTTTGGAATAACCTAATAAAATATACGATTTTTCGAACAAATTAGCTTATTAAAACCCAATGCGCCTCTAACCGGCCCTGCTTTTTAGTACCTCTTTTATTTGTTCCTTCGTCAGACCAAGTACAAATACAAATTTTAGCACTGCATAAAAGACAAAAAATGAAAGCAATCTTCGCATAATGTCTAAACATTCACAAATCCGATTAGAAATTCCATTTTTTATTATTCAAAATTCTTTATGCTTAGAATAGATAACAGAATTTTGAAAAACACGGGAAAAGGGAACGAGGACCTATGTGATGAACGGGGGGAAAGCGGGGCAAAAATCTCCGTTTTGTCGGGGCTCCCTTCCCGGTCCAAAACATTGACCGTTATTTAAAGTTTAACCTTAGGGGGGGGCTTTAAATTAGGGGGGAGGGCTCTACTTAGGAAATATGGTATTTTAAAATTTTGACAGGTATGCATCACGTTCAATTTCATAATTTTTGAATTTTCCGAATTATTTTTGGAAAAACTAAATTTAAAAAATAAATTTAAATTTTCTACCATGTGTGGGATTTGAACCCAAGCAAAAGATATGGAAAAACAATATTTCTACCACTTCACCAAATGGTTATAGCGATAGATTATAAATAAAATATTTATAAAGAATTTTTTCTTCAAATTTTGTCTTTTTCACAACAATTTCTTACTCTCAGACACCCATTCTTACCAATGCTTCGGGGACCTCGGGGTTGGCATGTCGGGGAACGGGGAACGCGGGGAATGGGATGTCGGAGACCGGGTCGGAGAAAAGACCCAAAAAGGGCGTCGGGTCGGGGAGACGGGGATGTCGGGTCGAGGCTTAACCCTACCTAAAACCTACGAAAATCAAAAGCTTTGGGTTGTTTTCTAAACGGTTTATAGCTTAAAATGACCAAAAAATTTCAAAGTTTTTTAAAAAATGATTAAACTAATTTTTTGAAGTTTTAATACCCAAATTTTATTAAATCTTCATGAAATTTTTTGGAATAGCAAGCTAATAGAGTAGTTCATGACATCTGATAATACCTTGATTACTCAATAATGACTAGATTTATTTGAAATTACAAATGAATGAAAAAAATGGATTAACAAGCTGCTAATGCCCTTATAAAAAGGTCAAAATTGAGGTAAGAATTGGAATTTTGCCAAAAAATGAAACAGGAGCCAAAAAAATATTTGTCACTGAATTGGCACTACAATTTTAAGCCTTAATGAAATGACTGGCATTTGCTGAGTTGGGCATCTCCTTTATATTGCCATTAGAAGCGACGCCTGAAGGGGCGTGGCATTTTTCGAGAAATATTACAGGGAGACATTCAAACAGAATACGATAGCATACCCCATAGAAGAGAGTGGGTCGAAAGAAGCTGCAGTGAAGGATGATGAGTTGGCAATCTCGCGCAACAAAATCTGGCACTCTCATCCAATGGGCCAGCATTTGGCCAGATTTTCAATTAAATCCAAAAACAAAAAATGCACTTTATTAGCCATTGATTCTCATTTTTATATTTTATTTCATAATTAAAAATATTATTTAATAATTATTTTCATTTTTAGCCTAACAATATGAACAAAAAATGCACTTTATTAGCCATTGATTTCTCATTTTTATATTTTATTTTCTTAAATGAGAAAAATAATATTTAATAATTATTTTCATTTTTAGCCGAACAATATAAATAAAAAACGCACTTTATTAGCATTGATTTTTTGATTTTATCTTTTATTTTCTCAAATTAAAATATTATTTAATAATTATTTTCATTTTTAGCCGAACAATATAAATAAAAAACGCACTTTATTAGCATTGATTTTTTGATTTTATCTTTTATTTTCTCAAATTAAAATATTATTTAATAATTATTTTCATTTTTAGCCGAACAATATGAATAAAATATGCACTTTACAGCAGAGTTCCCAGATTCCTTATTTATAAGGATTGCCCTTAATTGGTGGCGGGAGCTTTATATGGTGCTGGGTCTTTTGTCAAACCCGCCATTTTACAGGTTTTCCGAATATAATTCCTCATAATTTTCCCATTCAGAAACCTAATCAAATAATCTTAGTACCTTCCGATAGATTTTAAATGGCTCTATTAGACATCCAAACCTAAAATCTTAAATTAGATGTGCGTAGGTCCCGGCCATAGGATCCTGTATCCTGTTCAGTCCCATCCCGTTTTTCGGCTATTAAATTCCATTTTTTTCGTTTCGGTTTCGTTAGAATAAAAGTCAAAACGAAAAAAAATACAACAAATTTGTGAAGGCATTCCATTATGTTCGTATTTTCTGTAATATAAGGCCCCCCTGATTAGAAGGCCTCCCTGAAATACAAGGAAGGCCCTGAAAAAGTTCTTGGAGAAAAGGTTGCATCAATATTTGTTATGTTTTTCCAACAAAAAAAAGGTTAATATTAGGCCCCACTGAATTAGAACGCCCATTTTGAGGGGGGGGGGGGGTTGAAAAATAGAAAGACCGGGTCCTTATAATACAGGAAATATGGTATAAGGAATATGGGGCCAAAAATGAAGGTGATAAGGAGAATAGGAATAACACCATTACAATAACAGAAGTTTTCTAGAATAAAAAAGGAATTTGGCCTATTCGAGTTGGCCAAAAGCTAAATTAGTCTCACTTACCTCTAATTAATTCCAAGCAAATTTAATGAAAAAACATTTGGAAATACTAACCAATAAATTTAGGCAAAAAAATAAAATAATAATTGCATTTTTAGGACAATTTTCTTTGTAAAATGCCATGGCACTGATTGCTGTGAAATCCACGTGATGAATTGCCCGTCGAAAAAGAAAATATGCCTTAGAAAATGGCTATCGCCTTTCAGGTGGAACAATATTGGACAAGGATTCAGTAATTGTATAGATCAAAGCTTGACGATTTGATTATTTTTTTCGGCATTTTAAGTATTATTGCACCCAATGTTAACTTTTACTCGACAAAAAATAAGAAATAATACATCAAAATAACCATACAAATAGATACCAATGCCCAATAATGTGACAAATAAATAATGGGTCGGTCCCAGTTCGGCGCAGCCAACTTTGAGAAGCCATAACTTTTTCCTAAATCTGCCAATTCAAATTTAATTGGTATCATCAGAAAGCTCTATATGTGCTGCATTCATTTTCCAAATATCTAAAGAATTCATCCATATATAAAAAAGTTATGACCTGTCGCACCGAACTATGCAGAAAAATTCAATTTTTTTGAGGTTTTTTGGCCCTAATTTAAAAAAAGTTATTGCTAGTCGCGCCGAACTGTGCTGCGCCGAACTTGGTGGTCCCGATAAATAATGCCTTTGACGTTCATATGTATCACGGGAACAGAAAAGAAAAAATTTTAACAAATGAGCATAAAAGGAATTGGACAATCACGGACCACCAAGTGATGACCAGAAGTAAGCATTTTTGTATCCAAGGAAAAAATTGTTTTCTAAAAGTTTTCTGGCGCCCAAACACGGCACCAATTTGGCATTGGCCAACCCCCACCCCCCCCCCCCCCCCCCCTCCCCTTGGCCAATCATATTTCCACAGAAAGAGGGTTGGCCGGGCCGGCCGAACTCTTGGACAAGTATGATCAGAATGCAATTTGGTTTTTAGATTATCCAAGTAGAAAAAATGGGTGTTTTTTTCCTTTTTGTGACTTAAAAAGGGCATAATGAAAGAAGTCAATCAAAAGGTATAAAATAGAGGAATCAGAGTACGTGTTTTACGAAAAAACTCCAATAAAAAAGTTAGAAAATAGGGGGGACCAGTGTATACTTTTTGACGCATTTTCTTGAAATTTCTGTAACAATTCATAATCAGCTATGATCCCTGGCAACGATAGAGTTTTAGGGTTTGGCGGCACCATCTTCAACCAATACTGTTGTCGCATTTGAAAATTCGGTGCATTTCTTTATGATTTCCGCATAGGCAAATGGTTTATAATTTTTGCGTGCCTTTTCCAAATCTTTCAATTTAATAGCAGTTGGCAACTGCTTCACTTTCTCGTCATTGGCATTTTGTTTTTCTGCCTCGGGCATAATGCCAAAGATGGCTGTTTGGCAAAGTGCACGTAGGTCGTCCAACGAGAAGTTTTTGGTCTTCGAAGCTAATCCCCTTTAATGAAAGGAATTAAAGAAAAATTTAAGTCCAAAAAATTGAAAAAAAGGAGCTAGGACGTTCGACAAAAAGTGCAAAAAGTGATCGACAAAAAATGCAAAATTTGCTGAATTTTCGAGTAATCAAGGCATAACTTTTATCAGACGCAACCAAATAAGCTATTCTTGGTATCCTCCTAAATCTCTTACTTGTTTCTATTAACTTGTCAGAAAATTTTATTAAGTTTTTCAAAAGTTATGAGCAAATTTAGTCGAAAATCCAGCAAATTTTGCACTTTTTGTCGATCGACCAACCACGGAAAATAAGATCCCCAAGACCCTTTAAAAATATCTGTATCACGACTAGAAGAAATGCAATAGGGGAACCGGCAATCCCGCATAGGGTGATGCGACATTTGCGGCGCGGGACCCAGAAAAAATTGTAAAGTGAACTAAGCTAATTGTTCTTAGTGCTATTCGAAAGCCCTATATATGTTCTACCTTATACCAAAAAATCAAAAGAATTGAATAAGTTTCGGAAAAGTTATGATAAAAAGATGACCAAAAACAGACATTCCCAAATTTTCGAACATTTTAAATCATAACTTTTCCGAAACTCAATCAATTCTTTTGATTTTTAGGTATAATGTAGAGCATATTTAGCTGGTTCTAACGACCCTAAGAATAATAGATTTAGTTCACTTTACAATTTTTTCTGGGTCCCGCGCCGCAAATGTCAGCGCCGCAAATGTCGGCCAATCCCGCCGCATAGCACTATAAAATTTCCTCGGAGTAAGAAATAAGACCAAATTTAAAAAATAAGATCACCAAAAATGGATTTGTCAAAAGTACCCAAAAATTCACAAATATATGTTCAAAATATATAAAATATTAATATTTTCCAACTTACTCTTCACTAGTTTAGTACTCAGATTCCAATATTTTACAGTGCATATTTACACCGAAATACAGAAAAATATCGCAGTATTTAGGACTTTCCAGTACGGTATACCGATCGATATTTCGGTATAATACCGATAAGGAAATACTAAAATTCACAAAAATTTCGGTCGGACTAATGATTATTTTAAGGTTTTAGACTAATCGCGTTCCACGAGGATGTCACCGACCAGGTGTTTTGCTCGGCCTGCAAAATCCCGAGGCGCCACTTACCCAATTTCTTGATCATCAAGCACTATCGTCTCTTGATTTTCCTTAACAATTTTTTGCAAAAAATATTTTCTACCATCATCGACAGGCATTTCAACATAAATATGCTTGGCAAAGCGTCGCATTGCATTTTCGTCAATTTGCCACGGCTTTATGGTAGTAGCCAACACTAATACGCGCTGGCGGCAATCATGATCGTTCATTTGGAGCAAAAACTCCGCCTTTGCGCGTCCCTCCATGCCGCTGCCCAACAGCGCGTCTATTTCATCTGTAAACACGCCAATTAAAAAAGCGTCAAATAAAAAGAATATTGTTGAGCTTTTTGCTGTTCTGATGAGGTCAATACTTGAGCCCAAAAGACAATACAAAGAACGTAGCACACCACTCTAATCTCGATGAGTGGCATATTTTTGGTATTTATTGTTCATATTTCTGGGTGTGAATATTTTTGACTCCAAAAAGGTTCGATAGTTGTTGGTTAGCTCAATTAGCTATTCAAATTCCAGTAAATTTTATTGAAATTTTAGATTGTGATGTCCGTTAGGCATCCTTTCTTGTGCACCCTTCCCTTCTCTATCCTATCTTAGGATGAGAATCACTCTATTAGGGACCGCCTTATCACAAGATGAATATGGCCTAATTTCACCTTTTATTGCTACAACTTTCTTAAAATTGAATATACATTTCTGGAATTTGGATAGCTAATCGAGCTAACGAATAGCTATCGGTGCGGGTGATACCAAGATTTTTAATGATTGCTTTTAAGAAGTTTTTTATGGCGCTTTCTCAAAAACATTATAAAAATGTTCTATAAACAAATGCATTCATTCACCGATGAAAATGATGGCTGATGGTTGCACATTTTTGGCCATGCGGAAAAGCATTTTGATAAATTCAACCGCGTCTTTGTCATCCTTGGCATTGATCACGTAGGCTGAAATGCTGAACATCACAGTCGCGCCAGTTTCGTTTGCGGCAGCTTTTGCCTGAACACATAAAATGATCGCATCAAAAATTGTCATTTAATAGCCCAAAGTGTTTCTTATTGGCCTTTAAAATTTCTTCTAATTTCAAAAATGTTATGAGAAAAAAAATGTTTGAATTTTCCCATAAAACGTACGTTTTTTACATTTTATGGGCAAAATGCCGTTTTAAAAGAACATCTTTGAAATAATGGACGCTTCAAATTTTCAAAGGATGAAAAAAGGATATCCTTTGAAATAACGGACGAATCCGAGCCCTGTTTTACCCACTTACCAGCATCTCTTTTCCTGTGCCCGGTGCACCGTACAATAAAATGGCACTCAAAGGTGTCACATTGAAACGGTTGGGGTATGGTAAAGCATGCCTTACAGTCTCCTTTAAGTCCTTTTGTGCTTCCGACTTGGCCAAATCACTAAACCGTGGACCCGCCTTTTTTGTGAGGCCAATTAAATGATGGCGCCGGATTTCGTCTCTTTTCTGGAGCAAACTAAGAACTTGTTCACTTGCTTTGCCATCAAAATTCTCAATTACGGCTGAACAAAAAAAATAATAATATTTTTAGGTCTTTTATCCACAAAATTTTTTTTTTGGTTTCTTCCCTTCTCCTCCTTGGTGACCCCATAAGCAAAGTTACTACACGCGAACGACCAGCAAGTCAATTGGGGAATAATAATTGGGCGCCAAAAAACAGCGCCCTTTTTTTTTTGGCAAATTTCAACATTTTTCTGGGTATACTTTTAAAAAAATTCAAAATCACGCTTCTTAGGGGACTATTTCATTTTTATCATTTTTCTTATACAATTTGTCAAAATCTCACAGGGACAGAATTTGCCAAGGGTTGCCCAAATAAAAAATCTTCTCTAGGTATTTTTGTAGAGCTTTCCAAGAGCTATCGAATGGTGTTTTATACGTCAAAAAATTTTCAAAAACTTTTCGAGTTACGCCGCCCCTTATATTTTATCGGTTTTCGGAACTTTGATCGATTTTTTCTGATCAGTTTGTGGGGTGGAGCCAAAAAAAAAGCCAAAAATTTGCAATAGTAAATCGACTATGCTCTACACGATAAAAGTGGTTTTAAGGTGATCTGAATGGTTACAGTTCGGAATGTTCCCTTGTCAGCACGGTTTTGCATGTTCCTTTTCTCCTAATCGTTGACCATTAGCAGGGTGACATAGTCATTTAGGGGATAATAATTTGGCGTCAAAACGGCGGGACTATAGTTTAAGCAATAAGCTCCGTTACTGGCCGCTTATAACCGGACATAAATCTCGAGCTTTTATAATTCTGATCACGAATTAATGACAGTTCCATTCCCAGCGCAAGATTTAACCGGGGATTCTCGTCTCAAATCCTGTTTGTAGCACGAGGCATTGGGACTAAATATCCAGAAAGTGAAGTTTTTCACGTTATTTACTATACGAATTTGCCGAGACAATCGAAGTTGAAATGGGGTTAATTTGGTACTTAAACGATGAATAATGTCTTTACCACGGCATTCCTCAATCTGTTTGACCAGTATTTCGTCATTTTGCGTTGCATCCAACAAAAATGTTTTAATTGCCATAAGGGTTTTAGTGGAATCTTTGGTTTTGCTTTTATCACCAGCACTTTTTTCGAATATTTTACAAAGCTGCATTTCGTCGGCACAATTTTCAATATAAAAAAATGCTTTTTATTTAATTTATATTTGGGATCGAGCAGAGAGCTAGATTATTTATTTTATGTAAAAAAAACTCAAGAAAAAAAAAACAAAATCTCGGGCACTAATTTAAATGCGGTTAAAAAAGTTCCTCATCTCCCATATAACAATGAAAAAATTTTAGGAAAAATGGCAACATTTGAAACCGAACTAAATAACTTAACATTTCAGATAAATTTAGTTAAATTTTCAAAAATGGGCGGGGGCACGGAGGGCACTATTTCATATTAACTTTTTGTAACTTGCCATCGTCTGTAAGTGCGTCACTTTGACATAATTTAAATAGTTAAAATTGCTCCATGTTATTCCTTCTTAATTCATAAATAGAAATTACATATAAACAAGAATTAAATTAATAATTATAAAATAAATTTTAAAATGCTTTTGCGAATAAAAAACACAAGAAAGGTTCGCCGCTCTTTTACAGTAATTTGTGGATTATTTTCCCGTGGGTGTGTGTTGGTCATCTGTGCTTGTGCGGTTTATAACAGATTTTCTATTGTACCTTAACTGCTTCAAAATTGTAACAAGGTTAGCTTTTGATTAGTTCTAAAGCCATTTAAAAAGAGATGTCTTTTTCAGTTTTTTGTTCTGAGTGTTTTTTGTTAGCAATTTTTGCACAGAAAATGACCCTTTTTGGGGATATTGATGTAAATTTTGCAAAACTCTACGCAAATGGGTGCCCCCGATGGTGCCGGTAGGCGCCACCGGAGAAAATTTCGAAAATTTATGGCCGATTTGTTAACAGATTTTCCCTAAAAGAGATAATTTTTGGGGGTTTTTTTTGAAAAATTTGAAAAGAAATGAGTGTCCGGCGGTGCCGACAGGCGCCGCCGAGAAAATTTTAAAAAATATTAAAGAAATCGCTTCAAAAATTGTAAAAAATAGGTAAAATTTTCTTATTTTTTACGTCAGAGTATGAAATAAGAACAATGGGTTGAAATCAGAACATTTCTTACAAATAAGAACATTTTTTAGAAATAAGGACATATAGCACCCCTGATCTAGCCATAACTTTACTCAGAAGCAACCAAATTAAACAATCTTAGTATTGTACGATTGCATTTGTATTGTTTTATTACTTACTAAATTTCAAAAAATTATCTTTGTTTTACGAGAATTATGACAATTTTTTCCACTTTTTAGGCCACAATTTTTTTAAACAATGAAATTTTTTGAAATTCAGTAAACAAATAGACAATTAAGAGCTAAATACTACATATATTACAATATCAAGATTATTTCATTTGGTTACTTCTGAGAAAGTTATGAGAAATATTTAAAAAATCCAGTAAAATGGCGGATTTAAGAGACGCGCCAGCATGCACCCAAATTACGGTCGGGGTCAGTTTGGCGTGGCCGTTCTGGCGTGGCAGTTTTGGCGTGGTTGTTTTGGCGTCGTTGGATATAATGGATATAACTTTGTCCAGAAAAAAGCTAATTGAATATTGTTAATAACATTCGCTAGCTCTTGGTAGTTCTATAAGCCTGCATAATTTAAAAAAAATTTGGTTCACCAAACAAAAAGTTATGTTCGAAAAAGTTCAGAAATTCGAGAAAATTTTCGAAATTAGAAATTTTTTAAACATAACTTTTTTCTAGCTTGACCAAATTTTTTGAAATTTTGCAGGCTTATAGAGCTTACCAAGAGCTGTCGAATGATACTAAGAATGTTTGATTTGGTTGACTCTGAGAAAAGTTATATCCATTATAACCAATGACGCCAAAACAGCCACGCCAAAACTGCCACGCCAAAACTGCCACGCCAAAACTGCCACGCCAAAACTGCCACGCCAAAACTGCCACGCCAAAATGGCCACGCCAAACTGACCCGTTTCGCCAAATTACTGAGCTCCCTTTTTTAATATGTCATTCATTCATTCACTGACTGGCTATTTGGCAAGCAGTACGCACAGCTGATTGAAAAAGGTCCGTGTTCCTGCTCCGCGTCTCAGTTATGCTCAATAAATCTTTAACTAAACAGTCTTTGAACCAGGAAGATTGGTTATTGGCCAGCAAAATTTCTACAACATTTATCGTATGCTTTAACGGTGCTTCTTTCACCGTCGGATATGTAAGCCATGGCACCAAATGCTTTGCCGCATCCTTCGCTTTGTCCGGGTTTTCTGACGCGATGACCTCGAGTGCTGGTGCCACTTCTGAGACAATCTGAAACTGCGTTGTCGACGATTGATTGTTGTTGTTGTTGTCGTTGTCGTAGTTTTCCAAAAATTTTATGAATAATTTTAGCACATCGGCTTCAACGAATGCCTTGACCAGCAGCTCTTTTTTTATTTTTTGCTTCGTTCCCTCGAGCGCTTTACGAATTTCAGACATTGTTTGGAGTCTGACAGCCTGCTGATTGCTCTTCGCTACGTTCACAAGCTTAAAATTGTCTATCGAGAGCAGAAATCGGTTGGTCGACTTTTTTTCTTCCCTTTTTATCAAAAAAAAAAACCCAACCAAAAAATTGAAAAACCGATCACATTTTGAAAAAATGGGTTTTTTCGACCTCAACTTTTTTGCTGGAAAAACCCGACCGAACCTC
Source organism: Heterodera filipjevi (assembly GCA_039877585.1). Taxonomy (NCBI): domain Eukaryota; kingdom Metazoa; phylum Nematoda; class Chromadorea; order Rhabditida; family Heteroderidae; genus Heterodera; species Heterodera filipjevi. The sequence goes on from JBDPZO010000002.1 coordinate 11,332,623, forward strand.
TTGTCCGATCTCGAATTGAGAGTAGCTCTAATTGGGATTATCCATGGTTCTTATTCGACTTTATTTCCCAAGGACGTCCTTTGGAATGGGTCTCGCCACCAAGAAAATTGAAAGCGTCGTCTCATTCTAAAGTAGATTTCCTTTGAAACCCGTCTTAGACCATTAAATCAGAGTAAATTGTCATGCAAAGTTTGTTACCAAAATTTTCCCGGTGGCGCCGATCGGCACATGCACTACGAAGGCCCCTTCCATAAGAATTTTCGAAACTAGGGTTGAGCGGTACCGGTATTTTTAGGAAGCATTGGTACCGTGATGACCGGTACCGGCACCGGTACCGGTACTAACCGGTACTTTTTTAGAGAAAAATTTTATAATATAATAAAAGAAAATCAAAAAATGTTACCTTTGGCCATGTATAAAAAAAAAGCTCATATCAAAATTCTATGGAAATAAAAATATATCTGGTCAAACAAAAAAAGATTTTAAGGCAGAGGTAAAAATGGAAAGTTACCGCCGATACCGGTACCGCTCAACCCTGGTTTCGACCCCCACATTTCGCCCCTCGTGTTCCCTACCCAGGGTCGTTTCGGCCTCAAGCCGAAAGAAAAATTTCTAAAATCCATTCTAAAATTTTTTTCAACAATTAAAAATTGCAATAGATATTTTTAAACTCCTGGTAAGCCAACTGTCTACAAAGTAGCCGTTTTAGGCTTGGGATGCTGTAGTTTAATTAAAAATTATATTTTTTCATTTTTTTGCTTGAGGCCAAAGAATTTTCTTATTGGGATTTCGAATTTAGAGAAACTCGAATTTTTGCGAAAATACAGCCATAAGTAGGGTTCCCGGTGATTTCGTCAGTGAGTGATTTCGTCAGTGAGTGATTTCGTCAGTGAGTGATTTCGTCAGTGAGTGATTTCGTCAGTAAGTGATTTCGTCAGTGAGAAAGAATTTTTAAAAATAAAGATATGACAAGCAAAATATTACAAGCAATTTAAAATAAAGACAGTTATATGGTTATGTTGTGTAGTCATTCGACCTAAACTTTTTTGAACCGTCAGCATCAACAAACAAATTCGACGACGTAGTTGTTTAAAACTTTTAAGTCGAAAAGATACTCGGATCCGCTATAACTGGTCTGCTCATGCCCACGCTTCGATTGTCAGACAGAAAACCGGACTAAGGACATCGACTAATTCAAGGAGTGCAGAAAATATGGAGGGAAGTCTCGAGTTAATAATACCAAATGGGTGACGAGACTTGGGAAATGAACAAACAAAGTAAACAGTAAAGGTTGAATTTTTTTGAATAAGCGTGACGGTTTCTATTTTTTAATTGCAAATTTTAATTTAAGGTTTCTTTAAATTAATTAAATCCTTAATTAATTAAATGTTTTCACTCCATAAGAAAGTCAAAAAACAACGAAATCACTCACTAACACTGACGAAATCACTTACTGACGAAATCACTTACTGACGAAATCACCACTGACGAAATCACCACTGACGAAATCACATGTTACCATAAGTAGGGTTTGCAATTTTATACAAATGCATATTTTTTTCCTGGGTTCCATGATCTAATTAATAGAAAAAACATCTTTTTTTATTGCTTATTATTTTTTTTTTGTAAACCTTAACCTTTTAAAAAATGCAATTTTCAATAATAATTTCTGAAATTGTGCAGGCTAATAGAACCCCTTAGGGGTATCAAATGATATCAAGAATTAAAAATTTGGTAGCTTTGTATTTTTTGTTAAAAATGTTCATTTTGATGGTTTGCAGCTTCTACGATGACTTTTATTGCCTTTTTCGGGATTTTCGTGCCTTAAATGCCTTTTTTTGGCATTTTCGTGTTTTCATGCCTTTTTTGGCGTTTTTGGGTGCATTTTTCTGAATTTTGAAAAAAATTTCTTAAGAAAAATGGCATAAAAAGAAAAAACCCTTAAGAATTTTCGCGTTTTTAATATTTTCCAAATTTAAAATTTATTTCGTTTCGACACCTTTTTAAAAATTCAAAAAAACTCCAAAGGTTGGCGGGTGGCGCCGAAAATTTTGGAAATTTGGGTCTGATTAGCTAATGGACTTGGCCTAAAAATAGCCGTTTCAAAAGATATTATCATTGACCCCTTCAAAATCCACAAAATAATGATAAATCATCACATTTGGCAAGAGGAATCTTAAAAATATTAAATTTTTGTGTTCCAATAAAATTGAACGGAAATTTTTTGATTGCCAGTCGCAAGGCGAAAAATGAAAAACCCCGACCCCGACTGATTTTGCTTACCCCGACCCCGACCCTGCTGACCCCCGACAACCCTGACATTTGTCAACCCCGACGTCGGGGTCGCAACCCTAGTTTTAAGAAACGTCATAGCACCTCCCGAACTAGCAAAATTCCATTATCACTCCTGCTCATGGTCTGCTCAGTTGAATATTACTCACGTATTTTGCCACTTTATTTAACAGATCTTCGCGAGTAATCGGGTTTGTGAGCCATCCTGCTAAAGGCGCCACTGCCATTTGCAGTGCCGCTTCGTTGGGGTGATGATTCGCGATGACAGCGAGTGCCTGTGCCGCGTTAGTCACAAATATGTGGCTTATGTTGGCGTCATTGTTCAAGCATTTTGCAACCAATTTTATCAGGTCAGCTTTAATGAATGTGGCAGTGATCCGTTTATTTCCTTTATAGTAATCGTCTGCTGAGAATTTGTCCAACACTTTTCTAATTTCCGACATCGCTTTTTCTTTCACATTCTGTTGGCTGCTCTTCGCTTTGTAAACAAGCTTGAAAAATTCTTGTTCGTATGTGATGCAAAAGAATTTTAGTGAGCCTCGAATTCGAAAACCCCGAATTAAGACCTGAGGTCCCTTTACAGTCCCTGGTTCGATTCTGAGGTCCCTTTCCATGGAGTTAAATGCAAATAAATTTTATCAGCAATATACAAATACTTTGGAAAATTGATCTATAGGCTGCCTGCCAGATGACTCACTAGAGTTGCAACATTCTGAACAAACGCATCGCTCGCTGTCGTATTCACCCATTCTGTTAAAGAATAATCAGCATTTTCCAATTCCGCGTTGTTGGAGTGTTGTGCCGCAATGATCACAAGTAAACGTGCCATGTTGTCCACAATTGTAGGCGGCGATGATATGCTGTTGAAATTGTTGCCGTTGTTGGACAAACATTTTGTAATCATCTCAATCCCATCAGCTTCAATAAATTCGTTGACCCATTTTTTCATTGTTTCATTTTTCCGGATTTGGTCGAGCTCTTTTAGAATTTTAGACACTGCTTTGTCTCTCTCTTGCGAGTCACTGCTTTTCCCACCGTGCACAAGCTTGAATAAAAGGGTTTTGCAGAATTGAGTGCAAAAGGTCGGCCGATATTTACCGTTACATTGGACAGAATTTGCCGCAAGGCGGCTGATTTTACTGGGTTCGGAATCTCAATTCATGCTCATCCTGATTTTGAACCCGGTCCCGTTCTTGATTATAATTTCAAAGTTTTATTCAATTGTATCCGAACCCAAATTTCAAAACTGGGAATTAATTGTTCTTAAAACAGTAAAAACTACTCCCCTGCACCGAAACTGAATAGCAGGGGAAAGTTCGGGAACCAAGAAGTTTGGGCACCAGGAAATTCAAGATAGGACATATAAAGAGTAGCACATTACTCGAGACTTAAAATTTATCGAGTCGAGACCGAGACTTAATTATAAAGGTACAGGGAAATATTTATTTAAATTTTCATCAATTAAAATATTGGCAGATTTAGTATTTCATATTTATGGCTTATTATTTTCGGATTTTTACGGCACATTTGAGCCGGCAAATTATTTGTTAATTTTTATGGCTTTTTATTTTTTAAAATTGGCTTCTTAGTGCCCAAACTTCATTCATGTTATCGTGAATTTATGCACGAAAATAAAAGAGTGAAAAAAATAACTTCGATCATCGCATCTGACGGCGGAGATGCATAAAAGAAATTTGGCACAACAGAAAGGAGAGCACCGAGCGTAAAGATAACTGATCGCATTTATCTAACTCTAAAGAATTGGGCAAGATCTAAAAACCGGGATTTGTGATCAGGATCAGTGACTGCAAAAAGAATATATTGCATTGTTCAAACATTCAATGTTTGTATTTGAAGAAAGCATATTCTATTATTAGAAAACTGGCGAGTAAAGCCCTTTTCAATTGAATGTTTGTTTTATAAGATTTTACCATTTGTTATGAGTAGAGTGAGCCGAAAATGTGATGTGGCCTAATATGATTCGCCTCACTGCCTTTTCATTGGATGAAAATCTTATATGTATGTATATGAATTATATTTCTCTAGTGTAATATACGCATACTATGCATATGGTGAAGTCATTCTGATGTTTAAGCAAATTTTTGGGCTTTATAAATTTCTTTGTGATGGTTTATTGTCGTCGGTGGCAGTATTTAGCACTAAAAAGTGCTAGCTTTACGTTTTTCACCCTATAAATGTCTGATTTTTCTTTGACTAACAAAGAGATGCATAAAAAATAAAATCAATGTATGCACTTTATATATTTCTTAAGCGTAATTCAAATTCATGCCTATAAATTTTTTTTCTATGGATAGAATATGATATGCCCAGGTCTAAAGGGTTAGGTGACATTTGCGCCCCAAACAATCCCAGTTTGCCTTCACCGCGTTTAGCGTATAGCATCAAGAAGCCAAGGTTCGCCTTTTAATTACGAATTAATTGCCCGTTATGACTAGCAAGACTCTCATGACATGATGCGATGAAGAGGAGGCTAAGACACCTGTCTGGAATTTAGAAAAAAATCACTCTATCGGGGGCCTAAATGTCGGGGGCGCAAATATCGGAGGCGCAAAATGTCTGGGGTGAAAATGTCGGGGCGCAAGTGTGGGGCGCAAATGTCGGGAGCGCAAAAGTCGGGGGCGCAAATGTCTGGGGCGCAAATATCGGAGGCGCAAAATGTCTGGGGTGAAAATGTCGGGGCGCAAGTGTGGGGCGCAAATGTCGGGAGCGCAAAAGTCGGGGGCGCAAATGTCTGGGGCGCAAATGTAAAGGCGCAAATGTCGAGGCACCGTCTAAAGAGACATATTTGGAACTGTGAAAAAGTGGGTTCACAGAATAATTTCGCATTTTCAGTATAGGCCATGGCGGCATTTCGGCGCCCAATGTTAAGTGGCTTTCTCGGCGCCGAGGAAAAACTTTAAATAGCAACTCGCGCAAATTATATAACCCAGATTATTCTGGTCGACTTTTGAATACCTATAAATTGGTTCGACCATTTGAATAGTTTTAGTTTTTTTTAAACAAATTCGGTGCTGAGTAATATTTTATTTTTGCCTAGCACTATGACAATCGATGCAATTTAATGTGGCGAACTTTAAGCACTATATTAGCATGCATTTTTGATTTTATTCATATTATTTTAATAACAGTTTTCATTTTTGCCTACAGTATGGCGAACATATGCACTTTATTAACATATATTTTCATTTGAAATCCATTATTATTAGGGCTCGGATTTTGAGGCATTTGCCTTTTTTTCTGCACACTAGTTTCGTTATATTAAGCATAAAGAACGCATTTTCCACTTGGTTTGAGGCTTCTACGTTGACTTTTATATGCCTTTGTTTGCCTTTTTCGGGATTTTCGTGCCTTCTTATGCCTTTTTTAAGCCCCTTTTTGGCGATTTTTGGTGCATTTTGCCATTTAGGTGCCTTTTTTTCCGAGCCCTAATTATTATTAAATGAAAATAATATTTAAGAATTTTTTCGTGTGTACAGTATAATAATCCACTATGCATATTTTATATTTTATTATTAGGGTCCGGATTTATATCCACCAAAAAGCCAAATATTCGCATAAAATATGCACGAAAAATGCTAAAATATGCACAAAATATGCATAAAAAGCGTAAAATATTCAGCGCGTTTTATCTAACTCTTAAGACAAACGCCGAAAGAGAGAAAATTGGAGGAAAGAAAATTTATGAATTAAAATTAATTACGGTGTTTTCTTCCATTAGAAGCACCCCCCCCCCCCCCCTCTATTGAAGCACCCCCCTTTAGAGTCCTTGAAAAATAGAAGCACCGTGCTTCAATTAGAAGAAATACGATAAATTAATATAATGTTTTAATTGCTATTTTCAGTTGTCATTTTGGGCTACCGGTCCGAGTATCGAACGTCTGAGTGCTGATTGGTCGTAGTGTCGAATCTCGCTAAAATTTTCTATGTTTTTGGTTTCACGTATTTAAACGTAAATCCGCCACCCATGGGCGTTTCGTAAATGCGCCATTTTTACAAATTTTCCCGCAAAACTCATCATAACTTTTCTGAAAAATACCCAAATTAAACAACCTTGATATCGTACGATAGCTGTTGCTTTTCTCTATTAGTATGCAGAATGTTAAAAAATTTCATAAATTTTTCTTAAGATTAAAAAAGGATTTTTTTTACTAGTTTAAATGGTAAAAAATGAAATTTGAGAGTTAAGAAACGATAACAAATTAATTAAATTTCAAACCAAATTATGGCTATTCATCAGGGTAAGGATCATGTCTTTTTTTAAGGTATATGGGGGAAAATTTGTCAATTCAAAGCTTACAAAATTTATCATAAGCATGCATTTGCTTGCAGTTTTTATATTTTTAAAAAATTGGCTTAATATATTGACAAAAAATGGATAAAAAAAAATTTTACTTTCGTTTCGTTTCAAAAATTTCAAGAATTTCGGGTTTTTTGCGTTTCGAATTTCGAGTTTCGCGTTTCGAAAAAAATTTAATTTCTTTTCGAATTTCGTTTCGAGTCCTTGGTCGAGTTTCGCCCATCCCTGGTTCCTTAGGCGCCACCGGGAGAAATTTTGAAAATTTATGGCCGATTTGTTAACAGATTTTTTTTCAAAAATAATCACTTCTGTGTCTTATTTTGGAAAATTCCAAAAGGATTGAATGTCCGGCGGTGCCGATAGGCGCCGCCGGGAAAAATTGAAAAGTATTAATGCAATTGCTTCAAAAAATAGTAAAAAATTATAATATTTTCTTTTTTTTTCCCCTCAGAATAAGAAATAAGACCAAAATAAGTACATTGAGCTCAAATCAGTACATTTCTTAAAAAAAAAGTACATTTAAAATTTATTAAGATTCGACCCCTCCAAATCAGTACATTTCTTAAAAATAAGTACAAATGGGATCTCTGTGTTAAAATGGCGGATTTACGAAATGACCAAACCAAAGGCACATTAGTGCTCTTATATGGTGTGAGAAAAAGAAACAATAAAAATAAAACATTATAAAATACAAAAGGTAATAAAAATAAAGAGAAAAGGTGTTAGTGACGAAAAATCTTAAAATAGTTAACTAAATAGTTGTGAAAAAATGCCAAAATAGTTACAAAATAGTGACAAAAAGTCAAAAATAGTGACAAATAGTGAAAAAAATGTTATGCTACTATATCAAAAAAATCTTTTTTTTTATTCCAATTGTTGGTTGCAATTAACAAATGAGGTACATTTCAAAATTCTCGGGCAAAACTTCGATGCATTTCTTCAAAATTTTGTGTTTTTAAGAAATTTTATTCTTTATAAATTTTGGCCAAAATTTTTGGCTTTGAAAAGTCTATTCTTAGGAGTGTAAATTTTGAAATTTTTTAGACCCGATCCTTAGGTGTATTTTTTTTTTTATTGTATTTTCCTTAAGAAATTCCACAAAAACCCTAAAATAGTGAGTAAAATAGTGACGAAACCCCAAAATAGTGCGTTAACTATTTTAGTGACAAAAACGCCAATCTGGTTCATTCTAAAGCTACAAGTTAATGATAATTTAAATTAAATTTTTTAAAAAGCTTTATAAAATTAAATTTTTCAATAAATTTTAAGTTTTTTTTTATTTCATATAAATCTAATTTTAAATTATTTTTCGAGTTTATTTTTTTTTAAATTGATGAATTTGCGCTTATCGGCACCACCGAACCCCCACTTGCGTAGGTTTTCTCAAAATTTATTTTAAAAATTCTCAAAAATTGGTCATTTTTTAACAAGATTTGTTACCAAAAAAACTCAAATTTTCAAAATTTTTCCCGGCGGTGCCTATAGGCACCGCCAATTCTTTCTTTTTCAAAAAATTTCAATTCTCATTTCAAAGCCGGAATTGCTCAAAAAAATTGTTGGAGGAGAAAATATGCCCCGGTTACTGATTTTGATGAATAAAAAGCAAGATAAAGCTTCAAAACAACGTTTTCAAAAATGTACTTATTTTTGACCCCTAAAACTTATTTTTGACCAGCAATGTACTTATTTCGGGAAATTTTCGATGAGATCTCTGCTTTAGACTTCATTCAATAAACACACAATTTGAAAATTTTAGATCGAAACATCTAACAAATCTTTGAAAATTTAAACATTGTGACAATTAATCTTTAATATAATCAATCGAACGCCACCACGACAGTTTTAAATAATTTTTTTTTTTTTACTATTTTTAGCATTGGCACACTGCTGTATACTATTTAATAGAAAAAGAATATGGAAAAATAAATCACATAATCCATGCAATAAAAAAGCCCAACAAATAACAGTTAAAAGACGCTCAAATCCCGTGTCCCTTCATCATCTTCAGAAAAGAAATGTAAACCACAGAAAAACAGAAAGGTATTGGGACAAATAAGGGCCAGACAATTTTAGAAACATAAATTGAAATCGCTATTTTAATAGACAATTCATTTGCTGAACCTAAAGTAGCTCGGAACCGGGACAAGTCCGGGGGCTTTTTACCAGGACTAATACCGGTAACCGGATTTTTACCGTGAAATCCAAACCGGGTATTTCGGGTTTTCCAAGATTCCCGGCTCGATCTACTCTACTGACATAGAAAGTTTACAAACCCGCCACCCCTCCCCCGTTTTTTGTCAAAGATTAGCAATTGGTTTAAGAAAAATTGTTCTGATGAACTTAAGGTGTCTGGCCCAAAATTATGCCGTTCCGAAAATAAGACTAATAAAACTAACAATAATATAACAGAATTTTAAGGTTTGACGGGTTCTTATCCTTTTTGCCACCCCTCCCCCCCTGAAATAATTTTTTTCTAGATCTATTTTACGCGTTAGATGTACATATGACAAATCTGAGTGCATATTCGTGATCAGTGCGTAAAATAGATCTAGAAAAAATTTATAAAAAAATATTTTTTTGGGGGGGGGGGGGGGGCGGGGTGGTGGGTGTCATGGCAACTCGTACAAATGGCAACTCGTACAAATGGCAACTCGTACACAGGCAATTCGTACAAAAGGCAACTCGTACACAGGGCAACTCGTACAATAGGCACCTCGTACACTGCTTAATAGTGCACGAGTTACCCTATGTACGAGTTGCCTATTGTACGAGTTGCCATGTGTACGAGTTGCCTTTGTACGAGTTGCCATTGAACCGGGTGGTGGTGGCAAAAAAGGATAAGAACCGTTTGACGGCACCATGGGCCTATTCTGTCTCCGCATTTGTCACTGACAGAGTATTTCTAAGCGCGCTTTCCGCAGGCCCGAATTTGTCAAATTTCTTTATCGTTTCCACACTTGTCAATGGCTGGAAATTGTTTATGGCGCTTTTTAAATCTTCCAAATTGATAACATGCGATGACTCTTTAACTTTCTCTCCATTGCCATTTTCTTTTTTGGCATAGTACAAAATGTCAAGAATGGCCGTTTGGCAAAGTGCCCGCAGGTCGTCAAACGAGTAATTCTCGGTCAGTGAAGTTAATTGGCTTTAATTAAAAGTGATTTTACACATTAAATATCGAGAATTAAAAAAAATGTAAGACAGAGTTAGAGGTTTCGAGAAAATTCGGAAATAAACCCCTACACCGACTGCAGTCAGAAAATGGTGATTTTAGAAAAAATTCAGAATGCAAGATTTGGATTTAGAATTTTAGAAAATTGCTAGCTGAGAGTTGGTTGGACCGGAATTAGGAGTTAGTTTTGGGAAAATTCAGAAACTTGGCTCGAAATACTGAAAAAATTATGATCAGGTTCCGTTATTTTAAATATTTGAGAACAGGACAATTCTAATATTGGTGGGGTTAAGTCAGCAATGCCGAATAAAGTTCCTTTTCAATAATTCTCTGATGAATAGTGATACAGATCAGCACAACTTACGCAATGTCTTCAGGGGTTAGCGCGAAACTATTTGGCTTTTCATCAACAATTCTCTGTAGCACTTTCGACCGTTCCGCTTTGTTTGGCATTTTGACATAAATACGCTTGGCAAAGCGTTCGAGTGCTTTTTCGTCCATTTCCCATGGCCGAGTCGTGGTGCCGAACACTAACACTCGTTGGCGCCGTTCGTCATCATTCATTTGGACCAAGAATTCTGCTTTTGCGCGTCGCTCAATTTCGTGGCCTAACAGCGCGTCAATTTCATCTGTAAACACGCAAATTTAAGAAAAATAATTCAGAGGACAAAGTCGCTTTACGATATCCCGAGATTTAGTGCCTACATTTGATCCCGACTCTTGGTACGAAGACGGCAACAATGCTCTTGCCAAGACTAATTTAGCTCAAAAAACGGTGGAAAGGATCAGTTTCAGCAGAACTAACCCATGACAAGGGCTGGCGGTTTTCAATACTTATGAATAGGGCTGGCAAAAATATGGAGTAAAAATCGCAAAATATGGACATAAAAATGGAAAAATGGAAAAGATGGACAAAAATTATCGAAATAGACCTACAAAAAACTGCACTAAAAACCAAAGGTAACGAAAAAATCAAAAATAAATTGGCTATTTTAAGCAAAGGCAAAATTTTTTTTATTTATTTAAAAATTTAAAAAATTTTTCGTGAAAAGTTTTTTTGATTATTACTTTTAAATTTTTGCCAAAATTTTGCCAAGAAATTCAAGTTTTCATTTTATGCTGTACTTTTTTAAAAATTTTCCAAAGTTGATTCTTAGGGGTGAATTTTCGCTTTTTATCGCATTTTTCTCATGAAATTTTCAAATATAGATCTTAAATATGGACAAAATGCCAAAAGATGGAAAAATGAGAAAAAATGGCGAAATATGGAAAAATATGGATTTAGAAAACCATCCTAGAAGCTTCAAACAAGCTAAAAACATGTTTTTCGTGCGTTTCAAGCCATTGCGAGTTCAGGAAAAAATATGGATTTGCACATAATTGCCAGCCCTAATTATGAAATCCAATATTTTTAATCTCAATAATAGGCTTAATTTATGTTGAACAAACGTAAATGTTGTATTAACCGATTAAAATAACTGCTGCTGATGGTTGCACATTTTTGGCCATTCGGAAAAGCATTTTGATAAATTCGATCGCATCTTTGTCGTCTTTGGCAATGATTGCAGAAGCTGGGATGTGGAACATCACAGGCGCGCCAGATTCTTTTGCTGCAGCTTTTGCCTGATGAAAGACCCATTTTTTTGAGTAAAGCGAAATGGGCACAAAGTTAGGCATTGCTGGCGGGGGGAGGGGGGGGGGGGGCGCCGAATTGGACGAAACCCCCCGATTCGTACTATTATGTAGTAAACATAGAAAGAGAAAAAAGCGAGATAGTGTTTTTATAATAGAACAGAGAAAAAAAGACAACCCAACATAGTACGAATCGTTTACGAACGAATCTACCATAGCCAAGTCATCGCCTATTCCACTCACTAATGCGATGGGTCATTAATTAATATTTGAGATGTTTATTGGGGTCAAATCCCGAATAAAGAAAGTGCGGGAATTATCGGAACTCGGTTTTGGGCCAACTGTTAACCAAGCATACGAAATTTTTGAAAATTTACCCGACTGCGCCTAACGTCTCCAACTTCTACACACTTACCAGCATCCTTTTTCCTGTGCTCGGCGCACCGTACAGTAGAATGGCGCTCGATGGTGCCACGTTCAAATGGTCAGGGTACGGTAACGAAAGTACTACATGTTTCTCCATGACGCCTTTTGCATCCGAAGCGGCAATATAATCGAACCGTGGTTCTTCCATTGTTGTAAGATCAATTGAGTAATGGTACCGTATTTCGTCTCTATTCTCAAGTAAACTAATGAGTGCTTCACTTTCTTTGACTTTTAAATTCTCAATTTCACCTTAAAATGAAAACCTGGAAATATTAAGATTCGAAAAGTGAAAAGCCGAAATAATGATTCGAAAAATTTTTCCCAAAAAGGGGTGTTACACAGCAGGGATGCACGAAAATCTCAAAAAAATTTTCTCGAAACGAAAACGAAACGAAAAAAGTCTTTCTGAACGAAACACGAAACGAAAACGAAAAAATAAATTTTCAAAAACCGAAAACGAAACGAAAACGAAAAACACGATTTTAAAAATCGAAAACGAAACGAAAACGAAAAAACCTCAACCCACGAAAACGAAAACCGAAAACGAAACTCAAAAAATGCCGAAAAAGCCGAAAACACGAAAACGAAAACGAAATTTCGTGCATCCCTGTTACACAGGGTTGCCATTTGTTCTTATTTCTAAGAAATGTCCTTATTTCAGCCTTCTGTTCTTATTTCTTACTTAGACGTAACAAAATAAGAATATTTTTATTTTTTTAACAATTTCTGAAGCGATTTATTAATATTTTGAAAATTTTTCACGGCGGCGCCTGTCGGCATCGCCGGACGGACACTCAATCCTTTGAATATTTTCATAATAAGACCCAAAATTGACAAATTTTGAGGAAAGTCTGTTAACAAATGGAATATAAATTTTCAAAATTTTCCCGGTGGCGCCTATCGGCACCACCGGACCCGATTTACGCAGAGTTTCTCAAAATTTTTCATAAAAACCCTCAAAAATTGGTGATTTTTTGTCAAGATTTGTTACCAAAATAATAGTCAAATTTTCAAAATGAAATCTGGAAAATTTTCGAAAAAAATTCCTAGGGGTTGGAAAAGTTTTTTGGCAGAAAATGTTCAACGGTGATCAGAAAAAGCACACAATTCTCTACATAATTGCTCTTGGTATGGTGGCTCTATGACTTGTCTCAGCGTATGTTTGGAGCAATGCAAAAACTGTCATTACAAAAATATTCATTTCGGTCATTTTCTACTGAAATAATGTAGAAATCAATCATTTTTGGGGTAACCGAATTTGACAGCCTATGTGTTTCCATGGTGACAAGATAGACCTACCGTACCAAGAGCAATTATGTAGAGAATTGTGTGCTTTTTCTGATCAACGTTGAACATTTGCTGCCAAAAAACTTTCCAACCCCCTAGGAATTTTTTTCGGAAATTTTCCAGATTTCAAGCCATTTCTGGGTTTTCAGAACTAATATCCCTTTTTACAATTTGTAAATATTCTCGTCATTATTTCGGTTTCTCATCTTTAGAAATCCCTTTTTGTCTAATTTGTAAGTGTTGTCATATTTTGGAGGTCCAAATCTTACAAATTTAAGAAAGTTTGATTGGTAAGAAATGTACTGATTATCTCTTTGGTCTCATTTTTGTCTTATTTCTTACTCGGAGGAAAAAGAAAATATTTCTCTTTGACAATTTTTTGAAGCGATTTCTTTAATATTTTCAAAATTTCCCCCGGTGGCGCCTATTGGCAGATCGGCACCACCGTACCCTCCCCCTCCCCCCCATTCGCGCGTAGGTTTTCTCAAAATTTATTTTAAAAGTCCTCAAAAAACATTCCTTTTTTGTCAAGATTTGTTACGAAAACACATTAAAATTTTCAAAATTTTTCCCGGTGGATGCCGACATTCCTTTTTCGAAATTAAAAATTTTTGTTTTTTAAAGCAGGAATTGCTTCAAAAAATTGCTGTGGGAAAGAAAAATTTTATAATGCCTGATTAGCTGAATAAAATGCAATTTTAAAGCAAAAACAGTGTTTTAAAAACTGTCTTATTTTTAACCGTGATTGTTTGTGCTTTTTTACCACGGTGTTCCTCGATCTGTTTGACCAGCTGTTCGTCATTTTGAGTTGTATTCAACAAAATTTTGGTTAATGCCAAAAGGATTTTTGCGGTAACTTTGGGCTTATTTCCATCGTTATCATTATAATTCATTATTTCAAATAAAGGAAACTCCCCGGAACAGATTTCAATCTAATAAACGTTTTTTTCATTAGAACTTAAATTGAAAGTTGGCCAGGGTTTAGTCAGGTTTTCGGTAAAATTTCGAAAAAATACCAAAAACCGAGCTCAATTTAAATCAGGTACCAAAAAGCATCACATCCTATTTCGGTGAAAAAATACTGGAAATTAGGGAAATTTCCAAAACTTTATGAAAATTCGAATATTCGGGCATTTAAATTTCATTTTTTTTAACTTGCCATCGTCTGTATGTGTGGCACCTTGACATCCTTTAAATACTTCAAAATATTGCATTCTGCTTTTCCTTTAAATATAATAATTAATTGTTATTTTATATAAAAATAAATTTACAGGATCATCCATGTTTTACAGTAATACGAATTACGGTAACTTTTGGTCATGACAAAAATGCGAAATACAACTAATTTTCCTGGTAACGCATCACTAGGACTATGTGGGAAATGATGATTTACCGGGAAACGGGAAATGCACCCGGGAACCGGGAACAAAATCGGGATACAAAAAAACCATGAGAATTCCCGAGTCGGGAACCGGGAAATTTTAAAAGAATTCTTTTATTTGGATTAAAATGGAACTACTAATTTATAATGGGCGGGAAGGTGGTGACCGATGATGCCATTAGGCAGTTGTGTCGGATTCTCGACCGGTTTCGGATTTTCCGCTTGTGTCGGATTTACCGATGTCGGGTTTTCCAGTGTCGGATTTTCATAGAGACTTTTCCCTAGCTATTAGACATCATTTTTAGTGTTCTCAATCACTGACTGGCTATATGACAAGCAGCCCGCACAGCTGATTGATAAATTTCCGAGTTCCTTTTCCGCGACTCAGTTAGGCTCAATAAGTCTTTCACTGATGTGTCTCCGACAGCCCACTGTTGGCGGTTGGAGCACAAAACGTTCACTAAGGAAATCGCATTTTTTAAGAATACGTTATCCGCCATCGGATTTGAGAGCCATCCCAGTATAGGCTTCACAGCGTCTGCTGATTTCGACGGGAATTGGGGCGCAATGGTCATTAATGCCTGTGCCATGTTGGACACGAGTACAAATTTGTTCGGTGATGATTGGCCATTGCTGTTGTTATTTTGTTTGTTGTTGCCGTCGTCGGATAAACATTCCGTAAATCGTTTTATCACATCGGCTTCAATGAACGCTTTGACCAGCTGTTTATTCGTTGCTTCCTTTATTAGACTATGGTCGAGCGCTTCACGAATTCTGGTCACCGCTTGGAGTCTCAAAGCCGAGTCGTTGCTATTAGCACTGTTCACAAGCTTAAAGGTAAGAAAATGTGTGAAGTGCCTGAAGAAAAGCGTGCTGGGACGTTTGTTAAATTCCGCCACTATGGGCGTTTGTTAAATCCGCCATCTTTAATACATTTTTTGAACATAATTCGTCATAACTTTGCCTAAAATTAACCAAATTAAACAAACTTGGTTTGGTACGATAGATCTTAATTGGCTCTATTAATCTTATAAATTTCAAAAAAATTTATTAAGTTTTAAGAAAAATATGATCAAAAAAAATATATTTTTTCACTTTGACGGCCATAACTTTCTTAGAACTTAAACTTATTTTTTGAAATTTGATTGACTAATAGAGCTAACCAAAAGCTATCGTATGATACCAAGATTATTTAATTTAGTTGCTTTTGAACAAAGTTATGACGAATAATGTTCGAAAAATTGGTAAAAAATGGCGGATTTAACAAACGCCCATAGTGGCGGTATTTAACAAACGACCTAGCACCGAAGAAAAGGTGTCATAGCAGCGCTTGAATCGGTCAAGTTCGGTTTCAAAGGACCGATACGGTGAGGTGAGTTCATAGAGTGCTGGTGCGGACACCGTCAATTCGGCGCTCACGATTCGGCGCCAGACTCGTTTAGAGCTTTGTAACTTTTTTCTTTGTTGAACAAATTTTGCAAGTTCTATATTACTAATACATAGAGTCCATTTTATCCAAATGACAAGAAGGGTTATCAGATAAAGATTTTCTTTCATCATTTGGGGTCAAAAACCTTGAGCATTTTTTATCAAAAAAATCTCAAAGAGATCATTTTTTGCTGCAAAATCTGATAACAAAATACATTCAGATTTTTCAATATATGAAAAGTTAATTTTTAAGGGTTATTTTTCTTTTTTATGGTATTTTTCTTAAGGAATTTCTCAAAAATTCATAAAACAAGCACCCAAAAATGCCAAAAAGGCAAAAATTACCAATCATTAATGAACACTCCCACATTAAAATTGCTGGCAGATATCACGGATATCCGCGGATATGGCATTCGTATCCGTGTCCGTCCGATTTCTTAAAAATCATTATCCGTGTCTGTGACCACCCCTGATCTTAACTATAAAATAGTCTATATTAGGATTTCTTTAAAAAAAAAAGAGAATTCTTTTAGACATAAACCAAAATATTCATTTTTGCACTTTATAGGCAATGAATGCCTTGGGCATCTTTGAAATAAAGGATTTTTCAAATTTTCAAAGGATGAAAGCCAAAAAATAAAGGACGTCCTTTGAAAAAAAGACGGATCCAAGCCCTGCGTCATATGCTCTTGGTGTAACAACACGTTGTTTGCTTCCATATTATGAAATGCTCAAACCAACTGAGCTACGTAGGCTTCATTACCTTTATTCTGAATTCAGTCTTGTCCCGATCCCTGTTCCTGACAAGGAGCCCTGAGCTCGATGCAACAAGATTTCAAATGCTTTACTGTCTTGCTACCTATGTATATTGGTTGGCTTTATTAATACTCACAAAGGTTGCCACATTCTTCAAGAATTGGTCGTCCTCAATCGGATATGTAATCCATTGTATTAAAAGCCGCCCAGCATTCTCCAGTGCTGCTTCGTTAGGGCCTTGTGCCGCGATGATTGCGAGCGTCTTTATAGCTTGGAGCATGTGTGTCGGCGGCGTTTGTCTTTCTTTATCGTACTGATTCTCACCGTTGGTCAAATACTTTATAAGCAAGGTAAGCACTCCAGTTTTCAGGAACTCGGTGACCAGGCGTTTAATAATTTGCACATCCTTTGTTCCAAGTGCTTCATAAAATGTAGACAACACTTTGTTTTTCACCGCCGGGTTTTTGCTGTTCGCAATATTCACTAGCTTAAGAATTATATGTACTTCATAGGTGAATGATTGTAAAAACAGGATCCTTTTTACTACCGGCCTCGAACTCCCAGAATTTTTAGGGCTGTGCGCGATTCCCGCTTTCCGGTTCTCGAATCGGGAAATTTCCCGGTTTTTCATGCCCCGATCACGTTCCGGTAAAAATCATTTTTGCACAGTCCTACAAAATAGCCCAGAAGTTGCGCTTACCAAATTAATGTTAAAAGTGCAGAAATTTGAAAAATTTACAAAAAAATAGGGTTATCAATTTAAAATAGGGAGTCAAAATTATTGTGCGCTATCGTAAACATTTACGGCGGTAAAAATCGGTAAATTTACCGCGCAAATTAAATCGATTTGCCTAAATCTACCGATTTGTCTACTCGCTATAAATTTACAGGTAACCATCGGCGGTTTGGGTAAAAATCGGTAATTACCGATTTTTACCGTTACCAATAAATCGCATTTGCAAACACAATTGTCGATTCATTATCTTGGGACACCGTTCTGTTTTCTGTGCCATATTACTCACAAAGGTTGACGCATTGTTTATCGGATAGTTTTTCACACACGATTTTAAAAGATTTTTCAAATGCAGCACAGCGCTCTCCAGTGCCGCTTCGTTAGGCCGTTTCGCTGCAATGGATGCGAGTGCCCCTGTCGCGTCATACATAATATGCGACGACAATAGATTGCTGCCGCATGACAAATGTTCTACAAGCATTTCTATCACATTTTCTGCAATGAATTTGTCGACCAGACGTTCATTTATTTCTGGGTTTCGATTTTGTTGTAACACTTCACGAATGCCAGACACCGCTCTATCATTCACCAACGGATCGCTGCTCTTCGCTGCGTTCATAAGCTAAAATTTGTATAAGAATTTTCGTAAATAGGATTGTTTTTTAAATTAACTATATCGAAAATTATTTTAAATCATGCAATTAATTAACAGTGCTGGTTAGTCATAACTAGGGACCGGGTTTTGAAGCATTTGCTTAATTTTTTTTCTAACTTGGAGCGTGGTAAGAAGCACGAAAAACGCATTTCTAACTTGGTCTGAAGCTTCTAGGCTCAATTTTTTCATGCTTAATTTTGCTTAATTCGGGATTTTCGTGCTTAATGCTCAGCATGTAATTTTTGTGCTTATTTAAGCAGTTGGTGCTTATTTTTGTGCTTAATTCGCAATTTCTTATTAATTCTATAAAAAATTTTGCTTTTTTATACTTTAATTGGCCATAAAAAAAATTTGAAAAATTTTGGTTCAAAACTTTTTTTTTAATTTTTGCCCAAAAAAATTTTTTTCATAAAAAACTTAAGAAAAACCCCAGAACGGAACTTTTATGCTTATTTTTTGATTTTTTGTGCTTATTTTGGCTTTTTTGGTGCTTAATTTATGTGCTTAATCAACGATTTTTGGTGCTGAAACGTCCGGGCTCTAGTCATAACTCATAAAACTTGACTTTTGAATACTCATCTGTGAATATTACAATTAGCCTAAGCCTATTGTTCACTGCCATATTACTCACTAAGCGTATCGCGTGGTTTAGCAGTTGGTCATCGTTCACTCTCGCATATAAAAGCAAATTTTTGAAATAAAGCACAGCATCTGCCAGTGCCGCTTCGTTAGGGCGTTTTGCCGAAATGATTGCGAGTGCATGTGCCGCTTTGTTTACAATCTCCGGCGGCGATTGATTGCTGCCGCATGACAAACATTGTACAAGCGGTTCGATCACACCGGCTTCAATGTAGTTGTCGACAAGTTGTTGATTCATTGCTTCATTTGTCAAACTTTGCTCAAGCGCTTTACAAATTTTAGACACCGCTTTCTCTTTCACAGCCGGATTTCCGCTCTTCACCTCATTCACCAGCTAAACAGGGCAAAACATACAAGGTCGTTTTGTAAGTTTTGCCAATTTTACTGATTTTCCGAACATAATTCGTCATTTGCTCGCAAGCAACCAAAATTAAATGATCTTGGTAAGTATGATAGCAAAAAATTGTATTAAGTTTTACGAATATAGGGCTGGAAAATGAAAAAATAATAATTTTGGCTATATTTCTTAAAACAAAAGTAATTTTTTGACATTTTAAAGTTACTAGCGCCAATCAAAAGCTATCGGACGTTACCAAAATTGTTTAATTTGATTGCCCCTAAGCAAAGTTATGTCGAATTCGCTTCTGAAAATTTGTAAAAAAAAAAATGACAAATTTAAGAAACACCCAATAGTTACGAAACAACCCAGCACGATGGTAAAATCATTGAGTCCGTTCAGAGCCCGGGAAAACAAAGTGAACCCGATTAATGACTTTTTGCGATACAAATCTGGTCTCTATTTATCATTTGTTACTTATTTTATGCTTAATTTATTTTATAACTAATAACCCTGGGACTAAATTGTTCCTGCATTCTCGGGGAGTTGAACGCAAGAAAATTAAAAAAGCATTAATAATTTAAATTACGTAGTCCGCCATTGGTTTTGTTAGCCATTTCATAAAGGGTTGTTTAGTGTCCACCAGTGCTGCTTCCTTAGGCCGTTTTTCTGCAATGATTGCGAGTGCCCGTGCCGCGTTGTCTTTGGCGATTTCGTTGGCATTGGCGTTGTCGGTCAAACAATTTACGAGCGGCGTCATCACACCGGCTGCAATTAATAGGTCGACAATGTCTTTTCCCATTGCTCCGCTTGTTTGACTTTCCTCAAGCATTTGACGAATTTTGAAGAACGCTTCTGCTTTAATGCTGCTAAAGCCCCAGCGACAAAAACTATTCGCTTCTTCCACAAGCTTAAAACATTTCTGGGGGTTTACTCGAATAGCGGCTAGGATTCTACTGGGTATTTCTCGAGAGGGAGCTTATGCAGGGTTTCTATATGTTTTTTTTTTTAAAGAAATGTTCTTTATTCAGCCTACTGATCATATTTTTTTTCTTACTGTACTGTGAGGTAAAAAAAAGAAGAGAAAATAACACTATTTTTTACAATTTTGAAGCGATTTCTTAGTATTTTTTCAAAAAATCTTCCCGGTGGCGTCTATCGGCATCGCCGAAATTCCAAATTGCTCAAAATGATTATTGGTAATGGTAATGAAAAATATGGAATTTAATATTATTAATTGACTTGAATAAATTGCTGTATAATTAGTCCACAATATTTTTAAATAATGTTCTTTTTTTAAGCCCAAACTCTTTTTTTTCGACTGCATGTTCTTTTTTTGAAAATTTTTATTTAGAAACACTGAGAAAATACTTTTTGAATTTGTTGTTGTTTTTGTTCGTTCTCCCTCTCAGTTGAGACAGCAACCTAAATAAGCAAGTGGATGTGGATTTAATGGTTAATTTAGGCTTGTTTTCACAACACTGGGACCAGGGGTGTGCGAAAATCTCCAAAAAAAAATTTCGGAAACGAAGCCGAAACGAAAAAGGTCTTCGTGAACGAAACACGAAACCGAAACGAAAAAGTAAATTTTCAAAAACCGAAAACGAAACGAAAACGAAAAAACCGAAAATTTTTCACTGTATATTTTTCTTACCCAAAAAAATTCTAATCGCTATCTTTTTTAATAATTCCTAATTAGGGCCTTAATAAATTCTTAATTCGCGCTAAACTAACCAAAAAACAAGGCTCTCATTGAATTTTTTTCCAAAAGAAGAACTTCAATGGTCAATAATAAAATCAGGGCTCCCAAATGAAATTTTTCAAAAGCCTCATTTTGGGTCAAAAACCTTAAAAATTCGAATATTTAAAAAAATTTTGTTTTTTAATTATTTTTACTGAATAAAGGTGTTAAGACCAAAAATTAAAACTTTTAGTTTATGCAAAAAAAAATTTTTGCTAATACGGCGCCAGATTGATAGCGTGGCGCGAGATTCATGGCGCCATAGTGGACCTCCACCCTTCTTAACCTTTTTCGCTCATGAATCTGGCGCTATGAGTCCGGCGCTATGAATCCTCCGGCGCCATGAACAAGTCATTATGAAATCCGGCGCCATGAATTTCGTGCCATGAGTTCGGCGTTTTGCCGGCGCCGTATTTTTTAAACGAAAAGTTGAATCTGGACTGTTGGAGTGATTTTGATAAATAAAAGCGAACGGACTTAAAATTTCGAATTTTTGTTCGAATTTGGACTTCGGGTTCGGAATTTCCAAAAACTAATGCCATATTCATGACAGCGACCCTGAAAACCTCCGGGATTTATTCTTTCCCCATCTTTTTTCTTCGATTTAGAGGTTTCACGCAAAAAAATCGAGTTGCGGTAAAAAACGAGTGAATGTCGTCCGCCTTTTCTGAGTGTTGGATTAAATCAGGGTGTCGATATGTTTTTTTTTGTAAGAGAAGTTCTGATTTCAGCCAGTTTACTAATTTTTTGAAGCTATTTCTAATATTTAAAAAAAAAATTGCCCCGGCGGTGCCTGTCGGCGCCGGACCCTCGTTTTTTTTTTGAAATTTTTCAAAATAATGCAAAACTGACTATTTTGCGGAAAATCTGTTAACAAATGGGCCAGTCAAAAATTTTTCCCGGCGCAGTCTATAGGCAGAGCCAAGCCCTGCCTTTTACAAAATTTTTAACTTAGTGTCTCATTTCAAAGTCCGACAGCTAAAATTCCAGTCCAAAATTGCTTAAAATGATTATTGATAATGACAAACATAATATTTGATGCTCATTTACTTGGATAAATTATGTATATTGCTGCGCAATCATTTTTCAATAATGTTCTTATTTTTGACCACAAAATCTTATTTTTTGAGCAGAATGTTCTGATTTTGAAAATTTTCATCTAGATATCCTGAATTAAATGAAGAAAAAAAAAATGTCTTTTCTATGTCTCAAAAAAATGCCTATCCCAGCTTGCTCATTTCCTGCCAAAAATATGCACATTAGTATCAGTCTCAGTCCTAGCCGGAAATATCTCATTCCCGGATAATATTTGCCTTTGGTCCCCATCAAGCTGAGTTCTTATTTTCCAAAAAATCCAGGTCGCGTATAGCCTATGGTAAAAGGGATATTATATATATCGAAAAATTACGTTTTGCCATCTTTTTTGTTCGTCTACCCACTCAGTTGGGACAGCAACAAACTAAAGAAGTAAGTGGAGTTTAATGGTAAATTTAGCCTTCTTTCCACGACCCTTGTCTACTATTTCCTTATTTTTGTCACTTCTGTCATAAAAGGCCGTGAACGACCCAGAAAATTCTTATTCCCTCACTTTCTGCCCATGATCAAGACCCACCAAGAAAGTCTACGTTAAATTTTAATCCCCAACATTTTTACAGTCCCACGGAATTCGGCGAACAATGCGAATAAAAACAATTTGCAAATGATAAAGAATACTTGTGTAACAGAGCTCCCAGCATCCTCCGATATGTAGACAATCTTCTAAAACGAAAGAATTTTAGTAAATAAACTCATTTTATGCAAATATAAATGATTTGGTCAAGATACATAAAGAAAAATGCAATTAACTCAGTCCCTGATGAATTGTATACATTTCGTACCTTTTTGTCCCCTGCCACTGGTGGCGATGCAAATAATGAAGTAGGTAAAGCAGAAAGGAAAAAGAAAATAGTAAGCACAAATATAAGTTTTAGCATTTTATCTAAAAATTTATTTGGGCAGTATAAAATTAGGGTTCGGGTAACAGGATTGGGGTCGAACAGTGTCCGAACTGAATACTTCAAGAATAATAATTCTTCTCTTTCATCCAGCCATAAAGCAGGCTCATGAATATACAATATATTACAAGTTTTCAAACATACAAATGTATTTATGTACATATGTGGGGAAATCAAATTTAATAATGGAAAATGGCCAGAAAAGCATTTTTATTTAATATTTGGTTATACAAATGAATGTAGTATGACGTGTATGTTATGTATAGTGGGCCTAAAAAATGATGTGGCGCCATTCATTCGCATTGTTTCCAAAATAATCCAAATTTTTAAAAATTTCCATACGTCTTTCATCATTGCGGCCCTCGGCCCTTTAAATTTTTAAAAATTGAAAAATATTTAGCACAAGTAAAAAATAGCCTAAAAACCTTGGAGAATGGAAATGGAATAATTTGTAATTTTTACTAGAGCTGCTCGAGACCCTAATTTACAGAGACTCGAGAACCAAGACCAAAAAAACCGAGAAAAGTCTCGATTCGAGAACCGAGATTTTTGGGTAAAAATAAATGAAATTAACAGAAAACGAATTTTTTGCATGAAAAATTACACATTCATTTTCAAAGTTGAAATACCGAAAAAAAAAGCTGTTGCATTCCATAACTCTGGTCGACAGTGGATTTCGCTATTAATTGATTTCGACAGTATAACGTAATTTTTAAAATTAAATGAAAAAATTTACGGTTTTCCAACTCAATTCAGTTGGAATTCGATAATTGTATTTAGATTAAATTACAACGGCCGAAACGCGGGGGCCGAAACAATTTTAGCAGTTGTCCCCTCAAAAAAATAGAGATTTATTTTTATTTGTTTTTGCCATTCATCCCGAAAAACGAGTTGGGTCAAAAACGAGTTTAGTGTCGTCCAACTCAACTGGGCCCCTTGGGTGGACCCCTTTTCCCTACATATATTTGAAAAATCTATCGGAAACCCTTTAAAAAAGATGATTAAATTAAATGGTCTTCAGTTAATCTTAATTTAACAAAAATATATAGTATTCGTCATTCGGTAGTTTCACGAAACACCTTCGATGTGCGGCTTCGGCAAATTTGTTTATGCGGTCATATTTATTAGTTTTTTCATTAAATTCCAACACCCTGTTAAAAAAAACGTTGAGTTTGGTTCCATCGGGACATATTCTTCTCGTGTTATTTAATGATAAATTTGGGGAAAAAATGTTATTTTTCGGTATTTGGCATTGGTATTTCGGTATATACCGATACCGAAAGAATAGCAAAATTTCCAAAATATTTCGGTACGATATACGATCGGTGAATACCGAAAAATGCGATACCGTGCCTAACATTATTTTTAATAAGTTTGGCTCTCCAGTTGGTGGCGCCCAGATTGGTGGCTTCAAGTTGCCATGACTTGAGAAAGCGTGACCGGGACTTGCCTTTTTTTAAAACGGGACCGGGACCTGAAAACCCGGGATTTCCCACCCCGGTCCCGATCCCGATCCTGACAGTAGCCTATTTTAAATTTCATAATTTACTTCAGAAAAATAGTTAGAAATTCAAAATTTTAACAAATCTCTGCAAATCGAGTTCAGTAATTTTGTCAAAAATAGCGTCTAAAAATCACGGAAACCGAAATACATATCCTTAAAAAAGAAGGGAAATCAGAGTCTGTGACATATTGACACAATTTCTTAATTTTATCCAAAAAAAAATTGTAAATTTCTTATTTTTCAAATTTTTTACAAATCTTTTAAAAAATTATCTTTTTAAACAAATATGGTCAAAAAATGTAGCGTCGCAGTCGCGAATCGCAAAAAATAGGTCCCGCGGATCGCGCTCGGGGTCGCGTCCCGTTTTGAAAATTCTAACATTTTTCAATGAATTAATTCATTGAAAAAAAAAACTCTTTTGCATTTTAAAATTGACATTTATCAAAAGACAAAGAAGAAAAAAGGTTCAAATCGAAAATATTACAAAAAATGACAGATACAAAGGCACAATATGTAGGAAACATACTACACAAACATATGTATTTAAAAAAAAACCATAATTACGTCAAAAAAAGGATTTGGTCCATTGTCGAATACTGACCCGAAACACTTGTCTAAGCATGAAACAATAAAAATTTAAAAAAAAGTTTTGTTGACGTAAAAAAGAAAATAAAGTCAACTGTAAAAAAACAGTCCTTGTGCGACTCTTTTCAAAATAAGGTTGACTGTGTGTCTCGATTTTTGCGGCTATGTCCAAAATTGGTTCCAAATTTAGGTTGCATTAATCCCAAATGTCCTAAAAGGATTAATAATAGAGAAAACAGCATTTTATGCTCTTTAGGTTATTCATTGGGGTGTTTTTATAATTTATGATTTTTTTTGAAACATTTCTAAGAACGCAATTCTCGGACAAAATTCATGTATTACGCTTTTTAAGGACTCTGGGATTAATGCAACATAAATTTGAAACCAATTTTGGACATAGCCGCAAAAGACGGGCCGCAAATGTCGGACCGCAAATGTCAGGGCACCGTTGACTGCTGATGCTGAGAATTTGGAAAAAATAGGGGGAACGGCGGAAACTCTTGCCACTGAAAAAAAGTACTGTAGCGCCGTTGTATTTAGCTTTATTTTTTATATGCAAAATTGCTATGTTGTTCGTAAAATTCCCATTTCCTAGAAATTTCGGAATTTTGTCCAAACCCTAAATCCGGCTGACATACCGGACTGGATATCGGCAATTTTTGGTAACCTAAAAAAAAATACAAACCCAAGGTTTTCAGGTATCAGCCCTGTTTTTTTTTCAAATTCTCGTACCAATTTGAAAAAAAAAATCGGAATCGTACTTAAAACTACCGTTTCCAAGAGGCATCAGAAAAGCTTTTTCGAAAAATACAAGGACCCGACACGGAGTCCAGGGAAAAATGTCATGAAAATACTGTACGGAGAAGCTGACTGGTCGTTTAAAACAGCCGAAAAACTGGGTCCGAGCGTCGAATGGTCCGAGTGTGGCCAAAAGTGTTGAATAACCGTAAAAACAGGACAACCGGACATTTTGAATTCTATTCGACACCCGGATAGTTATGTTAGATTCAAAGACCATTCTGCACTCGGACGTTCTTAACTCGGACCATTCGAAACACTCAGACCGCAAGCGACTCGGTGACCGGATGGGAGGGATGGTATTCTGTGGGTTAAAAACCAAGGCTCCTTTTCCACTAGGTATACTGTGCTGGGTGGAAAATTAGACAAATTGGTTTTTCTCGGCGCCTTAAACCCAAATAACTCGAATTTTTCCGACCTATTCTATCCAACAATTTCGCTCAGTCCAAGAAATCAATGTTGCCAAAGCCACTTACTTCATATTTTCATCAGTTACCATATTAGCCATTGAATTTTCTTTCAAAATTTTTGTGAACACTTTCTTCCGTGCCTCTTTGTCCGGCATTTTGACAAAAATGCGTTTGTCAAAGTGTTGGAGCGCATTTTTGTCCATTTCCCATGGCTGAATGGTGGCGCCCAACACCAACACGCTGCTGCGATGGCGGTCATTCGATTCCATTTGGGCAAAAAATTCCGCTTTTGCGCGACTCGACAGCGCGTCGATTTCTTCTGCAAACGAACTGATACAGTAAAAAACTGGCCGTGCGACTACGACTTGCACCAAAGGAAACCTTTTTTTCTAACTTGATCAACTTCTGCAAGTAAATCTTCAAGAGCTCTAATAGTTACTCAAAAAGTAAAAAAAAAAAAGAAAAGATTATAGAAAACTAACAAAAATACTGGCCTTTTCTAAATTTCAAATTTTAATTTTTTGGCGCACAAAAATCGCTTAACTAATGCCAAATGAAAGCTTAAAGGTAGAAAAACTGTTCATATGGTCAGCTTTAAAAAAAATCGCATTTGAAATTTGGCTTAGACGGAGTTAACCCCGACCGCCAAAATGCGGTAAAATTAGGGCGGCTATTTTGCATAGTTAAAGGGATTGACGGAGAAAAAAGTACCCAATCATCTCAGCTGCTCGGAATGGAGAAATGAAAACCCTGGGGTTTGCCGGTTTTTTCTATCTGGAACTCAATACAGTTTTAAACTCACCCGAGTTTTAGGGCGGCCATATTTCGGGATTTGGTTACCATTTTTTTCTGGATTTTTCAACATATTTTGCCGTATCCCGCTCCCCCCCCCCTCCCCTAATAATAAAAAAATAGTTGTATAGCAAATGCATTTATTCACCGACGAAAATGATGGCTGATGGTTGCGCATTCTTTGCCATGCGGAAGAGCAGTTTGATAAAGTCAACCGCGTCTTTGTCATCCTTGGCATTGAACACCGAGGTTGAAATGCTGAAAAGTTTAGCACCAGATTCGTGTGCAGCTGCTTTAGCCTAAATGCACAAAATAGTTGTATTGTGATAAAGAATTAAAATTTTCTCATTGACTTTTTATATTTTTGTGTCTGGGAGTGTAGTCCACTTGGCCAAGTGTGCTGGTGCGTTAGTTAAATTCCGCCACCCCTGCGCGTTAGTTAAATACACCATTTTTACAGAAATTTCGAGTAATTCTTGTCATAATTTTGATCAAAACCAATTAAATCAAACAATCTTGGTATCATTCGATAGCTATTAAATGGCTCTGGCAGCTTGAGAAATTTCAAAAAATTTCATTTAATTATAATCAAACTAATAGAGCCATTTAACAGCTATCAAATATGCAAAGATTTAGTCGAAAATTCTTTAAAAATGGCGCATTTAACTAACGCGCAGGGTGGCGGAATGCAAATAATGCGGCAGCACGTTGGCCAAGTGGACTAACTATCTACACTCCCAGACACAACAATAATTTATTTGACGTTTTGTTGTAATGTCCCGTATTCCTGGCCCGGAAAAAGGACTTCATCCCGGCAACATCTACCAGCAAACCGGTGACATAAAACCTATGTCTGTCCAACTAACTGAGAACTACCAACAACAAAAAAAAAGGTTTTTTACTCACTTACCAGCATCGCTTTTCCTGTGCCCGGTGCACCGTACAATAAAATGGCGCTCGGTATTGCCACGTTGGAACGGTCGGGGTACCGTAAAATATGCTCTACAGTATTCTTCAAGTCCTTTGCTGCCGATATGGCCAAATTACAAAACCGTGGGCCCACCGTTGTTGCAATTGAATAATCGTAGCGTATTTCGTCTCTTTTCTCGAGCACACTTAAGAGCTGCTCGCTTCCTTTGACATCAAAATTCTCAATTACTCCTGAAACCCAAATAAAAAAACATTTTTTTCATCCCTAACAATGGCCACCCAAAAGATACAAATTCCTGGAATATTCGATTGCTAATTCAATGACTTTTTTCTCAGAATCAACCCAACCAAACAACCTAATATATGATAAATCTTGAATTACTCTATGAGCTTGCCAAATTGCAAAAAATGACATGGTTTTAAAAGAAATTATAACTGAAAAAAAATATTGAAAAATTGCCATAACTCTTGAAAACCTCAAGATAATTTCTCGAAATTTTTAAAGCTGATAGAGCTAATCAAAGGCTATCATAAGATACGAAGATTATTTATTTTACTTCATTACCACGACATTCCTCTATCTGATTGGCCAGCAATTGGTAATTTTGAGTTGCATTTAACAAAATTGTTTTCAGTGCCATAAGGATTTTATTGGAAACTTTGGCATCCACAGATTCCATAAACTTACAAAATGGCATTTTGTCGACACAAATTTCAATATAAAAAATTTTTTATTACAATTTAAATTGAGACATGTCAGTAGGGTTGAATCCGGTCTATATTTACATAAGATGGCAAATCCTCCTCCGACTGGTGTTGCGACTTTTCCGGCCAAGGCAATTGCGGCTCGACTTTTGCGGTTATGTCCAAAATTGGTTTAAAATTTTCCTATATATTCCTTAAAAAGCTACAATAGAGGCTAATACATGAATTTTCTTCGAGAATTGCGTTCTTGGAGATTTTTGGAAAATCATAAATTTTAAAAGCATCCCCAATGAATTGTAAAGAGTCAAAAATGCTGTTTTCTCCATTATTAATCCTTTTAGGGCATTGATTGGGATTAAGGCAATACAATTTTAAATCGATTATACACTATAGGCGCAAATGTCTTGTCCGCAAATGTCTTGTCCGCAAATGTCTGGGCCGCAACGTATAATCCTGCGCCATGCCCCTCCCCGTCGACTCCGCAAAGAAAATATAAAAATATTTTTTGAGGAAATTGGGCTAACGATTCAAAATTAGCAGTTTTCGACATTTCGTAAACTTGCAAATGAAAAAAGGAAAAAAAATTCACAAAAGTCCTATTTTTGACTATTAAGGCCGAGTTTTAGTGAACTAACATATTCTTTTTTCTACAGCTTGATGTAATGAAAAAGCAAAAGACAAAACAAATTTCCTGCACGGAATTTCTTCGTTTGAAATTCATTATTTGTGGGCCACCGGTGCTTGGGACCAGAATTTTTTCAAAATTTTACTTAAGGAAAAAGAGTCCATTTTGGTGCGTAAATGTAAATTTTAATTTTCAACTTTTTGTTCGGATTTGGGGTTCCATGTTCGCAATGGGAGGAATTGGATTTCAGACTCGGGTTCCAACACAATTTTATTTCAAAATAAATTGAAGAATATTCTAAGTAAAAATACTCGACCGCCCAAAAATGGGCGCCGCCAAAACGACCTGTACAAATGCTATTTTGGCGTTTTTCAGTTTGCCAATGTTTTGTTTTTTTCTTAGCCAACCAAGTCATACAAAGTTCGTGCCATTCGAAAGCTCTTACGGAACTCTATTAGTGAGGGAAATTAAAAAAAAATCGCTAATACAAAAAAGATAAATTAAAATATTTAAAATTGACTCTTTTTTTGCGGTTTTCAAGTTGTAACTTTTATGCTTATTACCTAACGTTTAACATAGCTCGCTACTTCTTCTAACCATATTGAACTTTTGAGTGTTTTCAAGTTCGCTTAATCTGGTTGGTTAAGAAAAAAAAGTTATGCATTTTTCAAAAAGGTCTGCCTTCAAAAACTGAAAATTGGATTTTTTTTTTCTCTGGTTTTGAAAATCACGAAAAAAATTTTTTTTTAATAATGGTTCGGTTTTTTTTGCCCAAAAATATTCGTTTTGTGCCCTCTTTTTGGGAAAACTTTTTTTTCACAATTTCGGGCTTTTTAACACTATAAGATAGCTCGACTCGCATTCTTACCCGAGCATCTTTTTCGTTGTTGCGAGTGTGGGGAGGGATGGGGAGGGGGAGCTTCACGGGACGGCACCCCCTATTCGTACTGGGCGGATTTGTACTGCCTCGATTCGTATTGTTGATGTGTTGTTATTAGTATATGGCAGGGTTGTCATCCGTCCTTTATTTCAAAGGACGCCCTTTATTTTTCGCTTTCGTCCTTTGAAAAATTGAAGCGTCCTTTATTTCAAAGATGTCCTTTGAAATTGGCATTTTATCTATTATAGGTAAAAAAATGGGGTCGGGGGCGTTTGGGCCCCCGCGTTTGGGCCCCAGGCTCACTCAAAACACCATAACTCTTTTCCTTGTTAACCAAATGTTATAATTTTAGTGTCATTTGGAAGTCCTTTATGTTTAGAAGAAAGAAATAAGCGACTGGAAAGAAAATGGATAATTTACCAAAAAGATATAAACTAAAAATCCAAAAAATTACATTTTTTTGGCGCTTTTCAGGCTACATTTATTTCGAAGGTCGAACTGACGTATTTTAATTTATAGAAATAGAAACTACATGTCAAGAGCTTTCGAATGACACCAAGTTTAAAAGGTTTGGTTGCTCAAGAAAAAAGTTATAAACCTTTAAACTTTTCTGGGGCCCAAACGCCCTTGGCCCAAAAAATGTTCATTTTTAGGCCAAAATCAATAAACAGATCAGACCCAAATTCGCAAAATTTTCCCCGGTGGCGCCTATCGGCACCACCCCCTTTTTACCTTAAATTTTCTTAAATCTTACTCTAAAATTGAATTATTTTGTGCAAAATCTGTTTGAAAAATACATCCAAATTTTCAAAAATTTTCCTGGCGGCGCCTATCGGCACCGCCTTCTCATCCTCCCCCCTTAGTGTAAAAATAGGAATAAAATAACTATTTTTTTTATTGCAAATAATAAATTTTTGACCTTTGAATTCTACCCCTTATATCCTTTAAATTCATATTTTGGTTTTTTGAAATAGAGCTTCTGTCGATGGCAACCCTGGTATAAGGACACTGTGTAACCAACCGCTGTCTGCGCTCCAGCGCAAAACTGTACGAATCGAATCGGGGCAGAATGAATCCGTCCAGTACTAATAGGATTTTTACCAGCTTCATGATTCCTAGAAGATTTTGTTTAACTGGTGCTAGGTCGTTTCGTAAATTCCGCCACTATGGGCGTTGCGTAAATCCGCCATATTTTGCGATTTTCCGAACATAATAGGTCATAACTTTGCACCAAAGCTATCAAATTAAATAAGCTTGGTATCATCCGATAGCTTTTGGATAGCTTTATTTATCTACTAAATTTCAAAAAATTTGAATAAGTTTTAAAAAAAACATAGCCAAAATATTTTTATTTTTCATTCTCACAGTCCTAATTTTCGTAAAACATAATTAAATTTTTTGAAATTTGGTATGCTAATAGAGCTAACCAATAGCTATCGGATCTTACCAAGATTATTAAATTTGGTTGTCTTTGAGCAAAGTCATGATCGATTATGTTCGGAAAACAAGTGAAAAATGGTGGGTTTACGAAACGCCCATAGTGGCGGAATTTACGAAACGACCCAGCACGGGTTAACTTACCATAGCATGTATATGTGAACTCTTGGCATTCTTGAGAAAAATAGGACGCTGGCCTAGGTACGTATCTAAATGGAAATTATATATAGATTTACCATTATTCATCATTACGGCTGGGATAATTGGTGCTAAAAAACCCAGACATATGGGGTCCGGGTCAGTTCGGTGCGGAACCTTTCGGCGCAGCCAACTTTGAGAAGATATAACTTTTTTCTAAGTGTGCCAATTTAAACATAATAGGTATCATCAGAAAGCTCTATATGTACTGCATTAATCTTGCCCAAAATTAAAAAAAAAAAAGCATCAATACATAAAAAAGTTAAGATCTGTTGCGCTGAACCGGCAAGCAAAATTCAATATTTTGAGGTTTTTTGGCCATAACTTTTTTGTATATTTTCTAAATTTTTTGAAATTTATCATCTTGATAGAACTCGTCAAGCGCTTTCGAATAATACCAAATTTGTTAAATTTGGACGAAGATTAAAAATGTTATTGCCAGTTGCGCCGAAAGGGTCCGCGTAGAACTGGGCGGTTCCCTGAAATATGTGCATAAATAGATGTCTGAAAACCCTCAAAATATATTCAAAAAATCAAGAAAATGCCAAATTTGTAATAATGTGTGCTAAAAAATGCCGTAAACTTGTTAACTTTTTCCCAATAAACTCTTAAATCCAACTTCAAATTTCACACTGCTTTTAAAGGCTCACAACATTTCGCCACCCCGATATTTCGCCACCCAAGCAAAAATCCGACGTTTCGCCACCTAAGCCAAAAGTTAGATTTTAGCATTGAGTGGAGTAGTGATAACATATTTGAGTTTTTTAAAGGCAAATGGGTCGCTTTTCTTAGAGGTGGTAAAACTGGTGACGAGACGTCCTTTTTTTGCTTAGGTGGCGAAACGTCCGATTTCTGCTTAGGTGGCGAAATGTCGGTACACGATTTTAAAAATGTTATGATTTGAGCTCTTTGGTCTTATTTTAGTCTTACTCTTACTCCAAGGAAAAAAGAATAAAAATCAATCCTTTTGGAAATAAGACATTGATTTTTTTTTTTGAGATTTCCGTGCATCCCTAATCAGAACAGGACCAGATCCCGGCAGAATTCCCGGGATCCTGATCCTGGTCTTTCTGGAAAATTAAACCGGACCCGGAGTCCGGAAAAACTCGGATTTTTTTAAATCCCGGAATCTTGTCCGGCCCAATTTCCGAATCCGGATTAGGATCCGGCTAAACTTGACTGCGATTGACCGGGTTTTGTTTTTCCCTAACTTTGAATACTTTTCAAACAGAATACTTCAAATTTTGATTGTTTAACTATCGCAGTTTAATTTAAGCTTTGGAAAGCATTTTTAAAATTTTATTATATTTTTCAGTTTTTCTTTTTTTTTTTTTTTTAGAAAAATCCAGAATCCTGGTCGGGATCCAGGCCCAAAATTTGGAAACAAGGTTCGGTGGTGCCGATAGGCGCCACCGGGGAGAATTTTGTAAATTTATGGCTATTTTGTTAACAGATTTACCAATTTTATAATAATTTTCCAATATAACAATTACTGAACCGTTAAATTGACAAGCCATCTTCACAGCTAATTGAAAGACATCCGTGTTTCTGCTCCGCGTTTCATTAAGGACCAAAAAGGTATTAAATGCTTGACTCTGTAAAAAAATTATTTGTTTGATTCACTTTAGGCGCCACCGTTTCCGCGCCAGGGGCCAAGGTAGTTTTGGCACCAAACTTTCGGCCCGGATAATTCAGCCCCCACGTTTCGGTCCCAGGGTCTTTTCGGCCCCTAACCAAATTAATAAAAACTTTACTCAAGTTTTTTGAAAATCTTACTCCTCGATTTCTTGAAAACCTATTTTGGTTCGGGCCAGAACCACCTCGGGCCGAAACGAGCCCGGGGCCAAAACATGAGTGCCGAATCGTCGGGGCCAAACTTGGGGACCAAAACGCCCCCTGAATATTCGCCATATGCCTTTTTTTAACCAACTTCCCCTACTTCTTTTTGTCCAATCGACCTGAAATTTTATCATGCATATTTTATCTAAAATTGAAAGGATAAGAGAAAAAAATTTATATGAATTTTCTTGATAAATTATCACAAAATTTGTTGTAATAAAATTATAGCTTCAAAATTGCATTTTAATTTAATTCTTCAGCTGAAAAATCATAGACCGCCTGTTAGATTTATAAAAAAAAAATAATTTGTAGCATTTGTGTGCTCTCCTATCCTTTCTGTCGTTTTTCAAAAAAAATTTTTAAGCCTTTTAGGAATTTTTAAAGTCTTTTCAAATTTTTAGGTCAATTAAAACTGTTATAATATTTCAAAACAAAAAAATTATATAAAAAGAGATTTTTCTTCTGCAATAACAAATTTTTATTTGTTTTTAAATGAAATAATCTTATTATTTCTGCTCCTCTTGAAAACATAACAAAATTTTTTGAAATTATAAAGCAATACAAATGCTATCGTATAATAACAAGATTG
This sequence comes from Heterodera filipjevi, assembly GCA_039877585.1. Classification (NCBI taxonomy): domain Eukaryota; kingdom Metazoa; phylum Nematoda; class Chromadorea; order Rhabditida; family Heteroderidae; genus Heterodera; species Heterodera filipjevi. The sequence continues at coordinate 11,366,706 of JBDPZO010000002.1, forward strand.
TTTAATTTAGTTGCTTCTGAGTAAAGTTATGACTAGATATATTCAAAAATTCAGTAAAAATGGCGGATTTACATACCGCCGTCTTCGCCCCTTCAAATTTTTTTAAATTTTAAAAGAATTAGCCAAAATAAAGAAAAGCCTTAAGGCGCCTGTTGGCACCACCGCCATGCCCTGGTGTAAAAGAGAAACTTTTTTTGACTAGAATAACATTTTTTATTGCAAAAGTTAAAAATAGAATTTACAAATTTTCCCCCTTATGTACTTTGAAGTTGAGCTTGGCTAATCTGAACCTTGGATTAACGGCTAGTGCACTTATAAAAGGTCAAAATTAAGTAGGAATTGGAATTTCGCAAACAAGATTCAAACAGAAGCCAAAAAATCTTTGTCACTGAATTGGCATTACAATTTTAAGTTTAATGAAATGACTGACATTTGGAAATAAGTAAAATTAATTGTAGACTGTTTAACCCTATTAGTTTGGTCTTTCTCTGCCATAGTCTTCAGTAGGCTTATCGCCTGTTCCAACAATTTGTCGTCAGTTGTCGGATTTTTAAGCCACTGCATTAAAGGTACCGCAACCTTCACCCCTTCGTCAGGGCTATATTTCATGATGGCCTTGAGTGCTTGTACCGCATTTTTTGACATAGTTATCTGCTGTTGTACGTTTCAGGGATGGCGACGATTTCCGATTTTCCGATGTTTTTGGGACCGGAATTCCGATTTCCGAAAAAAATTTGGGGCATCGGAATTCCGTTTTCCGATATTTTTGGGAAAAAATCGGAATTAATTCTAAAAATTATCAAAAAAAAAAAATAAATGAAGAAAATTCCGATTTTCCGATTTCCGATGATTTTTGGACCGCAATTCCGGTTTTCGATTTTTTAAATCTGAGATCGTCGCCATCCCTGGTACGTTTGATAGGTTGTTGTTTTTGTTGTTGGGGCGATCATTGGAAAAATACTCTTCAAGCATGGTTAGCACGCCGGCATCCTTGAATTTGTTGAAAAGAAGCGACGAATCTTTTGTTTCTTTTTCTTTTTTTAGACCTTTCTCCAATTCTTTACAAATGTCAGACATCGCTTGGCTTTTCGCAGCCGGGTCTGTGCTCTTCGCTTTATCCACAAGCTTAAACATGTGATAAGACAAAAGATCGCCGCGTGCTGAGCTTTAGTCTGGCCAAAATTTCCGGCTTTCAGGGGCCAGAATTATCGAAAACCAGCCGGAGTTTGTTGGGCCTATGCTTGCTATGATATTTTCTAAGTCAAATTTTTGTCTTTTAAAATTAACGAATTTTTGAAAACCATCTAAGAAAATATGTGATTATTCGAATAAATTAGCTAATTAAATACAGACACCTCTAATCGTTTGGGGTCGTTCGAGTCGGGCACGAGTTTAAGGCGCCATAACATTTTTTCTTAGCCAAGCAAATTAATCGTAATTAGAAGCAATTTTTGCAATTTTTCGGAAATCTCTTAAGAAAAACATAAAGATAAAAGCAAAAGCCCCCGTAAGGAAAGACGAAAATTTTCAAAAATATACCCCCATAAAAACGAAAATTGAATGCAAGATTAGATTAGGCTCAAAGACAACGTTTTCAAAACAAAACAAAAAAAAAAAATTCTTATTTTGGATCCCAAATTTTTTTTTACCTTTGATTGTCTTATTGGATAAATTTTCAATAGCTTTTAGAAGGCTAATAGGGACCACCATAAGCAGCATTTGAAAGACACTATGTTTAAAAAATTTGGGTGCCTGTGAAAAAAAAGGGTGCTAGGTCGTTTGTTAAATTCCGCCATCTTTTACAGATTGTCCGAACATAATTTGTCATAACTTTGTCCAAAATTAACCAAATTAAACAATCTTAGTTTCATATGATAGCACCTTTCTCTATTAATCTTCCAAATGTCAAAAAAAATTGATTAAGTTTTAAGAAAAATATGGTAAAAAAAAATTAATTTTTTTCACTTTGACGGCCACAGCTTTCTTAAAACTTAATAAGATTTTTTGAAATTAGGATGGCTAATAGAGCTAATCAAAAGCAATCGAATGATAACAAGATTATTTAATTTATGACAGGTAAAAAAAAGCATATCAATTATAACGGTAACAAAAACTACAAAAAATAATTGCATAGAATATAGGATAGTCCATCGCCATTTTTTACTTTTACGTCAATAAGAAACAATTAGGCTTTTTTAAATCTTTTTTTGTAAAAATATTTTTTCATTTTCTGACGTAAAAGGAAGAAAATGAGAACCAATGCCACTAAACAAAAATGTATAAAAATAGAGTGGTTTTGTTGCTGTACCGTTACAGGCACAATCGTCAACATAATAAGGGGGGACGTCAGCCGAGGGCACAGAAAGATCTTGGTATATCCGAAAATCTTGATTGGTTCTATAAGTTGCTAAATTAGAAAAAAAGTTCACTAGTTTTAGAGAAGGAAAATTTTAAAGAAGGAAAATTGGTAATTTTATATCAACAATTTATTAACCTAAGGCTTTTCCAGGAATTATGATGGACCTAAGAAAGGACCACGGTGTCGAAATTTAAGAAAAAATCCAGCACCATCTTCATCATTTCGAAATTTGTGCTGAAAGTCGGAATCGGCTGAAACCCCTTACAACAATTTTAGGGTTTCTTTGTATGGAGTTTTTCAAAATTGGCAAATTTCTTGACGGTTTCCTCGCTATTCTTTGGCTCAACCTTTTCAAGCGCTTCTTTCAAATCAGCCATTGTGGGGGCACGTGGACAAAGTTGAAGGATGGCTTTTTGGCAAGATGTCATCAGCTCGAGAAATGAATAGTTTTTCGTCATCGAAGCCAATCCCCTTTAAATATAGCAAAGAAATAAACGCAAAAGGACAATTTAGAGATTTATGCTTAATAAAGTCCGGCACAATGTTTTGGTTCTTCAAAAATTCGTGGTAAGTTTTGGTGATGCTAGATATTTCGTTATTATTTAAAAAAAATTTCCCGGCAGCGCCTATCGGTCCGCCGGACGGACTCGCATTTGCGTAGGTTTTCTCATTTTTTCTAAAAGCATCAAAAAAAGGGTTCTTATTTATAAGGATTGCCCTTATTGAGCCTAGGATCCTTATGAAACCTTTTTAAAGTTTGGAGTCCAAGGTTTTAATCGGTTTTGAAATTCTCTTTTCTTTTTTGGGTTTTTATTTTTTTATTGATTTTGCCCTTTTTTCTTATTTTGAGATCAAAAAATTAGCAAATATTATTTAATTTTATTTTTGTGCAAATCATCTTACCCAAATAAATGAAAAATTTTACAAAATTTCCCAGGCGGCGCCTATCGGCACCGCCGATCCTTCCTTTAAAAATTAAAATTTAAAAGTCTCATTTCAAAGCCTAACAACTAAAAAAAATACTACCATAGGTCTATCAAATGCTTTTAAATCGCATTTTAAAAACTTCCTTGACCCCAAATCCTTATTTTGAACGAGCCAGATAACCTTATTTTGTGAAATCTCGAAGGCAATTCTGGGTTCGAGTTTCTTGGTACAATTATAATGTCACTTACTTAATTTTTTCCTCATCAAGCTTAACTTTCTTTGAATTTTCTTGAGCAAATTTTTCAAATATTTCCTTCCGTGCCGTTTCGTCCGGCATTTCAAAATGGATTTGCTTGGCAAAGTGATCGAGTGCATTTTTGTCCATTTCCCATGGCTGAGTGGTGAGACCCAACACCAACACCCTGTACTCGGATGGGTCATTCGCTTTCATTTGGGCCAAAAATTCCTCTTTTAAGCTATGCGTTACGTTCTTGCCTAACAGCGCGTCAATTTCTGAATAACAAAAAAAAATGAAAAAATTTAGTTTTGAGACTTTGACTCGCTAATTAAGTTTTACAAATTAATTATAATTTATTTGAGTTGAAACAAATAATTTTATTTTCAAAATTTACGCCCAAAATTGTGCGCAAAGCCTATTTGTGTCTAACCCGCCGATATTAGCAAATTTTTGTTTTGATTTGTTCATATTTTTGGCATCCCTATAATTGGGGAGCGGATTTGTATTGTAAGGAAGAGCTGCTCTGGCTGGACGGTTAAAACGCCGTAAATTTCAAAATTTACACCCTCTAAGAATCAACTTTTGAAAAATTTTGATAAAAGTATCTCAAAAAAATGAATCGTTTGGATTTTTTTTTGAAAAACAGAAAAAACTGAAACCGAAAACCGGGGGGACCGGTTTTAAACCGATTTTGACCAACCCTAATTTTTATGCATATTTTGTCATTTTTCGTGCATATTTAATTAATTGGTCTATTATAACAATGCATTCACCGATGAAAATGACGACTGATGGTTGCGCTTTCTTAGCCAAGCGGAAAACCATTTTGATAAATTCAATCGCATCATTTTCTTTTTTGGCAATGATTTCGGAGGCTTTAATTATGAACAATCGAGCAGCATGTGACCTATATGCAGCAGCTTGCGCCTGATTAAGTGAAAAAATTTGGTTCATTTGAAATTCTAATAGAAAAAAAAGTACCACAACAATGAAACATAAGAATTAAATTGGCTTTTGTTTTAATAAAGCCTGTTACTATATTTTTTTTTATTTTTACTATATTTTTAGCCAATATTTTGTCATTTTGGTCTCGAGTATTTGGAACCGACAGCCCAAGAAAAAAAGTTCTTGTCTAAAAGTTGGCTGGCGTAAAAATCGCCACTTTGAGCGTTTCATAATCCGCCATTTTGCAGATTTTTCCTCTAAAATTAGTCATAACTTTTCTCAAACACAACCAAATGAAACAATCTTCCGACAGCTATTGGCTACAAATTTCAAAAAGTTTGATATAGATTTAAGAAATTTGTAGCCATAAAAAGTGAAAAAAAAAACTAAATAATCAAATTTTTTGTTATGAAACGCCCAAAGTGGCGGTTTTTATAGAATGTGACCTAACATGCTTTTATTCACTTACGAGCATCAGTTTTCCTGTGCCCGAAGCACCGTACAGCAAAATGGCGTTTGAATGTGACGTTGGCGTTACAATTTTTTCCATCTTATCTTTTGCCTTTATTTTGGGAACTTCAAAAATTGTCTTTTCAGTGCAGTCAATGGAATAATTATACCATATATCTCTTTCCTGGAGTAAACTAAAGATTTGTTCGTTTCCTTTGATTTTCTCAATTTCATCTAAAACAAGAAAAAAAATTTTTTTTAATGACAATCAAATTTATCAAAGACACGGAATTTATCAGTCGGTACAGATCGAATTAGGACCAGAAGCTCTCAAAATGCTTTCGGGACCCTGGTCTGGGCATTTTTGTAAAAAGTAGCTTAATCAGAATTGTCCCACTCACTACCTGTCCTCCAAGGTAAGGTTAGGGAGGACCATTGACGCGAGATTTAAGCGCATTTCCCGTCCCGCGCCCTGCCATTTTTGCAAAACACATCGATCTACAGTGTCCAGAACTCTAGTTAGATATTTCGATTAAGATTTTGCGGGGCAAAAAAAAAAAAACGAAAGTCGGAGGGATATTAAATTTAGATTAACATTTTTACCATGGCATGCCTCAATTTGTTCGACCAGCTTTTCGTCATCATAATCATGAGTTTCATCCAACAAAATTGTTTCTAATGCACTAACAATTTCAGTGGAAATTTTGGTTTTGCATCCATTTTTAGACTCCTTTTTTATGATTTCACAAAATGACATTTTGTCGGCACAAATCTCAATCTAAAAAAAAAAGCTTATTAATTCATTCTTATTGGGAATGTTCCGAAAGTTCCGTTGTTTTCTTTTTCTGTTAAAACTCGAGGAAAACCTAAACACTCGACCACTAATTTAATGCAATTCAAAAATTCCTTCACTATCATTTTGCAGTGAAAAAACATTTTGAAAATCTCCCAACACATTTCACAATAAAAATTTATAGAAATTCTCTGAGGTAAAATTCGAAAATTGTGGATTATAGGTTCCAAATTCTAAAGTACAATAAAACGGTCTGAATTAATTTGAAAGACCAATTGCTTAGGAATAGCTTATTCATACCTTCTGAACACTTAAAGCTTTCGAATGACACCAAATTTGTGAAATTTGGTTCACAAAGAAAAAAGTTACAACGCTCTAAACGAGTCTGGCGCCGAAACGCCCCTCACCCTTGATGTCGCTTTTAAAAATTGCCTTTAAAGTCCCGACCAAGTTTGGACACTTTAGTCCCGCAATTTGAACCCTAAAATGGCAAGCAAGTCACTATTTACTAGAGGCCTGGAATTTTTGAAAATTCCGGATCAGAATTAGCGACTTTACCCGGACCGGATGGACCGGATCAGGAGTCCTGTTTTCAGGACTCCTGATCCGGTTTCCCAAATTTGACCCGGACCAGGATTTTTCAAAAAAAAAAAAAAACGAAAAATTACAAATAAAAATGCATCCTAAGCTTAAAAATAAAACAGCACTCGTTAAACAATCAAAAACTGAAATCTTCTGAGAGTCAGTTTTAATATGGGTTCCCAAACGAAAATTTTCAAAAGGCTAATTTGGCTGACAAAAAATTAGCGTTTGTGTCAAAACCAGCACTTTGATACTACATGAGAGAAAAAATCAGTAAAAATGACCAATAATCCTTTTTTACTGTCCACGGCAGGGATGTTCAGGGTCGAGAAAAATGCCGGGTCGGGTTTCGGACCGGGTCGGCCAAAAAAAGTTCGGTTGGGTCGGGAAAAGGACCGAGTTTCGGGTATCGGATTTCGGGTCAATCAAAAAAAATAAGGATTTTTTTAGTTTTTTGGAAGAGATTTCTTTAAAATATTTTTAAAATTTTTCCTCATCATTTTAAAAAATTATTCCAACAGCAAAATATCAGTAAAAAAATGATCAATTTGGTAACAGAATTTTACACAGAAAATTACCAATCTTATGGATTTTTGAGATATGTTTTCAGAAACCCTAAGCGAAAGAGTGTCCGGCAGCGGGGAATTCCCACCAATTTTTAAAGGAAAATTTTCAAACAAAAAAAGTATCTATTTTTATAAAATTTACACGTGGGGTCACTTTTTTTAATTTTTTGAACCCAAGCAAAGGATAGGAGTAAACGGTACTTCTATCACCACATGAGTTGAATGGATTGTTCAAAAAAAGTCTATTTATAATAAATTTTCCACCTACTTTAAATTTCCTTTTTTTTCAATTTTTCCATCTGTTTTAGTGCTAAGCCGAGTTTAGGTATCGGGTTTCGGGTAACCCGAAAATCACTGGTCCACGTTAATTTATCTCATATTTTTTTTTTACTTTTAAAACGTTAAAAAACTGGGTTGGTGGTCGGTAGGGGTCATTTTAGTCGGAGATGAAATTTTTTTTTAACCTTTAAAATTCTTTCAAGTAGCAGATTTAAAAAAAACTTCATAAAACTATTTTCAGGCCCTAAGTTTCAAGAAAACCCTTAATATTTTCAAGAAATTCTGAAAAATCGAAAAAATTTAGCGTAAACTTCGTTTTCGTTAAAATTTGCCTTAGTGACCAGGGATGTGATCTGAAAATTTTCAAAATCAGAACACCCAGTCCAAAATTCAGATTTTGGGGTCAAAAATCAGAACATTTTTGTAGATTGTCTGCACAGCAATAGTAAATCAATTTATTCAAGTAAATGAGTATCAATACCATTTTTCATTACCTATAATCATTTGGAGCAATTTGGGACTGGAAATAAGCAAATCGTATATTTCGGCAAGTTTTTTTTAGCTTCGAGCTTTAAAAGAGACATTAAATCTATCATTTTGAAAAAGGAAAGGGTCGGCGGTGCCGATAGGCGCCGCCGGGTGAATTTTTAAATTTATGGCCGATTTGTTATCAAAATTTGCCCAAAAATGGCAATTTGGGTCCTATTTTAATAATTTTCATAAGAATTGAATGGCCGGCGGTGCCGATAAGCGCCGCCGGGAAAATTTTTTTTTTAATTATTAATGAAATCGCTTCAAAATTTTGTAAAAAATAATACTATTTTCTCATTTTTTACCCCAAAGTAAGAAATCAGAACAAAATAAGAACCATGGGCAGAAATCAGAACAAATCTGATAAAGCAGAACATATCACATCCCTGTTAGTAACAGATTTTGCGGCTACCAGACATTTGCGGACGAAACGCGAAATTTTTTAAAAGGCAAAAAACCAAGAAAAAAAATTATTAAAACAAACCGTGGCCTAATGAGTACTGATCTACAAATGTGTGTCTCTGTCTTACCGTGTAGACATTAAGTTAAAAAAGCGCTGGGAACAAACCAATAAACACATATTGGGGTTTTGTTCCAAGAATATTTTAGACTGATAATACCACATTCGATCTTATCAGTTTGACCCCAGTTTGTGCTTAATAGTGATGAGCTGATGAGGCCATGATCAGTTGCCATTATTTTTTTCTTCGTTTTTTTAAAAAAAATTTCGCGTTTCGTCCGCAAATGTCCGTCCGCAAATGTCCGTCCGCAAATGTCCGTCCGCAAATGTCTGGACGCGGATTTTGCACCAAAAAAGTCCATTTTTGTACCCATCACGTTGATAAAAGGAAAATTGTGAAATCTGAACGACTATGTAAAGAAAACTATAAAAATTCTCGAAAATTTGCCTGATATTCTCTTTTTTTTGACAGATATTTATTTATTCAAATTTGTAATCAAGCAAATGGTTTCAAGAAAAACCTATTACAAAAAATAGAAAATGAAATCCGGGTAACCATGGTCAAATTTAGCCGGATCAGGGTCAGGATTAGAGAATCGACCGGACCGGACGGGTCGGATTTAAATCCGGGTCCGGGGTTCGGAATTGGTCGATGGGTATTAGATTCGTGATCAACGACCCCGAAACCCCCCTAGAACACGTTTTAAGACAAACAAACAAAAAAGTTCAGTGACGAAAGGTTCGGCCACCCTTTGCTTCACTATTGCATATAAAAATCCATGTAAATTTAAAGCACTTGCCATCGTCTGTATATGCGGCGTTTCGACATCTTTGAGCAAGTTCAAAGTATCGCTGTTCAATTCATCTTAAATTCTTTAAATATAATCATTAATCAAAACTATGCCCCGTTTCGATTTTTAGTGGGAGGCCCCATTTCGATTCACAATGGAAAAGGCCCCGTTTCGATTTGCTCAATTTAGATTTTACACCATTTCAGTTTATAAAAACATCTGCCTAATTACAAATTAGCAAAAAGGATTGTTTTGATTTTCTTACACCTATTTATTTAACAATAAGTTATTTTTTCTTTAAAACCGAAACGGGGCAAAACCGAAACGGGGTGACCCCATTTACTGTCAGCCCTAAAATCCTTTCTTTTAATGCTAAATTAAGATGCCCCTTTAATATGTATCACTATTATTCACTGACTGGCTACTATATGACAAGCAGCACGCACAGCTGATTGAAAAACTTTCGAGCTTTTGTCCCATGATTCCGTTAGGCTCAATAAGTCTTTGAATGAGTCTTTGACAGCGGAAGATTTGCCTTTAGCGCACATTTGGTCAACAAAATTTGTCACACACATTAACCCTTCTGCATCATCTTCTGTCGGGGTTACACTCTTTAGCAGTTTATCATCTACTGCCGTCGGGGTTTTAAGCAATTCCATTAATGAGGTTATCACATTCTTCGTTTCGTTTGCGTAATGATTTTCTGCCGCGATGACCACGAGTGCTTGTGCCATATTTGAAAATAATGCAAGCCGCACCCAATTCTGCAATTGGTTATCGTTGTAATGCAATATGTTGTTGCGTCGGCTCTTTGGCAAACACTCGATGATCACTTTTATCACGTCAGCTCCAATGAACCCGTCGATGAGCATTTTCTTATTTCCAGGGCTGTCAAATGAAAATTTTTCAAATTCATCATTTGGCTGGCAAAAAAGCATCATGTCTGTTTTTATTCAAAAAGCGAAAAACGGTAAAAAGGGGCCGATGGTGCCGAAAGGCGCCACCGGCAAAAATTTTAAAAAATTGGATGCATTTTGGTAACAGATTTGCATAAAAAAAGCCCGATCTTGTGATTTTTTTGAGAAAACGTAGACGAATATCGGGTCTAGACGCCACCAGAATGTTTTGGGAATTTGTGTCTGATTTTCTAATTGATTTGGGCCTAAAAATGGCCGTTTTTAGGATTTTTATCTAAAAATCCCGAAAATCATCAAAATCAAATCACCATCAAATTTCCACCACAAAAATCACCAAATCAGCATTTCAGAGAAAAAATCATCATTGGCCCAATCAAAAACCACAAAATGATGATAAATCTTCACATTTGGCAGCCTTAATTACCACAAAAAAATAGCTTATTTCCATACCTCATTGTTTCACTTCGTTCGAGCACTTCACGAATTTTAATCACCGCATGGAGTTTAATAATTGGCCAATGACTCTGCGCTAGGTTCAAACCAATAAACACATATTGGGGTTTTGTTCCAAGAATATTTTAGACTGATAATACCACATTCGATCTTATCAGTTTGTGCTTAATAGTGATGAGCTGATGAGGCCATGATCAGTTGCCATTATTTTTTTCTTCGTTTTTTTAAAAAAAATTTCGCGTTTCGTCCGCAAATGTCCGTCCGCAAATGTCCGTCCGCAAATGTCTGGACGCGGATTTTGCACCAAAAAAGTCCATTTTTGTACCCATCACGTTGATAAAAGGAAAATTGTGAAATCTGAACGACTATGTAAAGAAAACTATAAAAATTCTCGAAAATTTGCCTGATATTCTCTTTTTTTTGACAGATATTTATTTATTCAAATTTGTAATCAAGCAAATGGTTTCAAGAAAAACCTATTACAAAAAATAGAAAATGAAATCCGGGTAACCATGGTCAAATTTAGCCGGATCAGGGTCAGGATTAGAGAATCGACCGGACCGGACGGGTCGGATTTAAATCCGGGTCCGGGGTTCGGAATTGGTCGATGGGTATTAGATTCTGTGATCAACGACCCCGAAACCCCCCTAGAACACGTTTTAAGACAAACAAACAAAAAAGTTCAGTGACGAAAGGTTCGGCCACCCTTTGCTTCACTATTGCATATAAAAATCCATGTAAATTTAAAGCACTTGCCATCGTCTGTATATGCGGCGTTTCGACATCTTTGAGCAAGTTCAAAGTATCGCTGTTCAATTCATCTTAAATTCTTTAAATATAATCATTAATCAAAACTATGCCCCGTTTCGATTTTTAGTGGGAGGCCCCATTTCGATTCACAATGGAAAAGGCCCCGTTTCGATTTGCTCAATTTAGATTTTACACCATTTCAGTTTATAAAAACATCTGCCTAATTACAAATTAGCAAAAAGGATTGTTTTGATTTTCTTACACCTATTTATTTAACAATAAGTTATTTTTTCTTTAAAACCGAAACGGGGCAAAACCGAAACGGGGTGACCCCATTTACTGTCAGCCCTAAAATCCTTTCTTTTAATGCTAAATTAAGATGCCCCTTTAATATGTATCACTATTATTCACTGACTGGCTACTATATGACAAGCAGCACGCACAGCTGATTGAAAAACTTTCGAGCTTTTGTCCCATGATTCCGTTAGGCTCAATAAGTCTTTGAATGAGTCTTTGACAGCGGAAGATTTGCCTTTAGCGCACATTTGGTCAACAAAATTTGTCACACACATTAACCCTTCTGCATCATCTTCTGTCGGGGTTACACTCTTTAGCAGTTTATCATCTACTGCCGTCGGGGTTTTAAGCAATTCCCATTAATGAGGTTATCACATTCTTCGTTTCGTTTGCGTAATGATTTTCTGCCGCGATGACCACGAGTGCTTGTGCCATATTTGAAAATAATGCAAGCCGCACCCAATTCTGCAATTGGTTATCGTTGTAATGCAATATGTTGTTGCGTCGGCTCTTTGGCAAACACTCGATGATCACTTTTATCACGTCAGCTCCAATGAACCCGTCGATGAGCATTTTCTTATTTCCAGGGCTGTCAAATGAAAATTTTTCAAATTCATCATTTGGCTGGCAAAAAAGCATCATGTCTGTTTTTATTCAAAAAGCGAAAAACGGTAAAAAGGGGACGATGGTGCCGAAAGGCGCCAACGGCAAAAATTTTAAAAAATTGGATGCATTTTGGTAACAGATTTGCATAAAAAAGCCCGATCTTGTGATTTTTTTGAGAAAACGTAGACGAATATGGGGTCTAGACGCCACCAGAATGTTTTGGGAATTTGTGTCTGATTTTCTAATTGATTTGGGCCTAAAAATGGCCCGTTTTTAGGATTTTTATCTAAAAATCCCGTAAATCATCAAATCACCATCAATTTCCACCACAAAAATCACCAAATCAGCATTTCAGAGAAAAAATCATCATTGGCCCAATCAAAAACCACAAAATGATGATAAATCTTCACATTTGGCAGCCTTAATTACCACAAAAAAATAGCTTATTTCCATGCCTCATTGTTTCACTTCGTTCGAGCACTTCACGAATTTTAATCACCGCATGGAGTTTAATAATTGGCCAATGACTCTGCGCTAGGTTCACAAGCTTAAAATTGTGCCAAACGAAATGTGAATTAAAAAAAAGACTGATAAGTAAGCCAGATCAAATTTGTTGTGTTTGTGTAAAAGGGCCTTTTGTGAATCGAGTTTTATTTGGACTTATTAAATTTTTTCAAAAAATTTCGAATAAAAGCAATTACCTATAAAATTTTGTAAAAAAAAATTATCTTAAGAAATTGGTCAATAAATATAAGTTTCGGAAAATTTCCTAGCTTTTTGCATCCCTAATTTCGACTATTTTATATCAGTTTTGAGAAAAAAGAAGAAATTTTCATTCCTTCCCAATCACGGGATTCTCTTTGTTCCCCAGTTCCTTACAATCCCGCCCAAGTCAGATGAAGCAAGTTTTCTCTATACATATATTCCAGTTTTTTTTTTAATTAGACTTCTGGCTTGAATATAACTCACCAATTTTGCTAAATTCTTCAACAGATGTACACTAATCCCAGGCATTTTGAGCAGTTCTGCTGAAGGCCCTAAGGCATCGTGCAGTGTGGCTTTGTTGGGAAGCTGTTCCGCGAGCAGAGCGAGTGCATTTGCTGCGTGGGTCAGAAGCGGAGGCAGTGAACGCCGTTTAATGGTGGTGTAATCTGACAAATACTCTACAAGCAATTTGATCGCTTCAGCTTTAACGAGCGCAGCAACTAGCTTGTCTTTGTTTGGATGCGTTTTCTCGAGCGCTGAAACAATTTCCCTCACTGCTTGTTCTTTCAAATCCGGGTTGGTGCCTTTCGCTTTTTTAATGATCTTAAAATGGTTTTTTGTACGTGGTCGCAAACAAAATTAAAAATTTGTGGAAAGTCAAATTCCCAAAAATTCTCTGGATCGCGATCCGACCTCGAAACAATTTCATTTCAGAAATCTCTGAGGGTTCTTTTCTGTTTTGGGGCCCAGATTTGAATTTTTTTTTTAAAACAAAAAGGACGCGCAGAATTGCAAAAATATGTTGTTATCTGTTCCCATTACATAAATTAACGAAAGATACCCATTTGAAGAAATCTTAGCTCTAATTGTGGCATCTACATATACCAGGGCTCCGATATGTCCTTTTTTAAAGAAATGTTCTTTTTTCTGGCTACTGCTCATATTTTGTTCTTTTTCTTACTGTGAGATAAAAAAAAAGAAAACAATACTATTTTTTACAATTTTTGAAACGATTTTCTTAGTAATTTTTCAAAATTTCCCCCGGCGGCGCTTGTCGGCACCACCGTACCCCTATCCCTGTAGGTTTTACAAAATTTAACTTAAAAACCCTCAAAAATTGGTTTATTTTTGTCAAGATTTGTTAGCAAAACACACGGCGGCGCCTATCGACGCCGCTGACCCTTCCTTATTTAATGTCTCATTTCATTGACAGCAAAAAATCTTTGCTTCGAATTGTACGATTTGCTTATTTCCAGCCCCAAATTGCTCAAAATGATTATGGGTAATGAAAAATACAGTATTTGAACTCATTTACTTGCATAAATGGCTGAACAATTGCTGCGCAATCATTTTTTAAACAATTTTTTTTTAGTAAGCCAAATTCTTCAAATTTGGTATCATACGAATTCTCTTCATGTTTAGAAGTGATGATTAAGCAGAAGCTAAGCGATTAATCATATCACAAAAAAGTTACATTTTAAAGAAGATTAAAAAAATCGCAAAAGCAGACTTTTTCGAAATTTATAAATTATATCTTTTTTGTGAGATGCTTAATCGCTTAACTTCTACTAATAATCGCTTTTAAACATGAAGAGCATTCGAATGATACCAAGTTTTAAGAATTTGGCTGAATAAAAAAAAGAAAACAATACTATTTTTTACAATTTTTGAAACGATTTTCTTAGTAATTTTTCAAAAAATTTCGAATAAAAGCAATTACCTATAAAATTTTGTAAAAAAAAAATTATCTTAAGAAATTGGTCAATAAATATAATTTTCGGAAAATTTCCTAGCTTTTGGCATCCCTAATTTCGACTATTTTATATCAGTTTTGAGAAAAAAGAAGAAATTTTCATTCCTTCCCAATCACGGGATTCTCTTTGTTCCCCAGTTCCTTACAATCCCGCCCAAGTCAGATGAAGCAAGTTTTCTCTATACATATATTCCAGTTTTTTTTTTAATTAGACTTCTGGCTTGAATATAACTCACCAATTTTGCTAAATTCTTCAACAGATGTACACTAATCCCAGGCATTTTGAGCAATTCTGCTGAAGGCCCTAAGGCATCGTGCAGTGTGGCTTTGTTGGGAAGCTGTTCCGCGAGCAGAGCGAGTGCATTTGCTGCGTGGGTCAGAAGCGGAGGCAGTGAACGCCGTTTAATGGTGGTGTAATCTGACAAATACTCTACAAGCAATTTGATCGCATCAGCTTTAACAAGCGCAGCAACTAGCTTGTCTTTGTTTGGATGCGTTTTCTCGAGCGCTGAAACAATTTCCCTCACTGCTTGTTCTTTCAAATCCGGGTTGGTGCCTTTCGCTTTTTTAATGATCTTAAAATGGTTTTTTGTACGTGGTCGCAAACAAAATTAAAAATTTGTGGAAAGTCAAATTCCCAAAAATTCTCTGGATCGCGATCCGACCTCGAAACAATTTCATTTCAGAAATCTCTGAGGGTTCTTTTCTGTTTTGGGGCCCAGATTTGAATTTTTTTTTAATTAGACTTCTGGCTTGAATATAACTCACCAATTTTGCTAAATTCTTCAACAGATGTACATCAATCCCAGGCATTTTGAGCAATTCTGCTGAAGGCCCTAAGGCATCGTGCAGTGTGGCTTCGTTGGGAAGCTGTTCCGCGAGCAGAGCGAGTGCATTTGCTGCGTGGGTCAGAAGCGGAGGCAGTGAACGCCGTTTAATGGTGGTGTAATCTGACAAATACTCTACAAGCAATTTGATCGCTTCAGCTTTAACAAGCGCAGCAACTAGCTTGTCTTTGTTTGGATGCGTTTTCTCGAGCGCTGAAACAATTTCCCTCACTGCTTGTTCTTTCAAATCCGGGTTGGTGCCTTTCGCTTTTTTAATGATCTTAAAATGGTTTTTTGTACGTGATCGCAAACAAAATTAAAAATTTGTGGAAAGTCAAATTCCCAAAAATTCTCTGGATCGCGATCCGACCTCGAAACAATTTCATTTCTTGAGTCTTTCGTTTGGCCAGATTGAATAAACAAAAGAAAGTGCAAAAATATTGTATCTGTCCACATACAAATTACGAAATCCCTTTACGAGTTAGCTCATTAGATTGGCTCTACATTCCATTTGTCGAGGATGCCTTTTTGAACGAATCTTTAAACTGAAGTATTTTTTTTTAAGTTTTTGAGAACGGAGCCCTGATCTATACCCCCAGCATAATTTGGGCGCGTAGTTTTTGCAATTCTGCGCATCTTTTGTTGTTGTTTTTTTAAAGTTCAAATCTATGCCTCAAAATTGGAAAAGTACCTTTCTGCGTTAATTGCAACGCGTTTTCTTTTACTGAAAATTCTTTAAAATTGTTCGATTTGCTGCTATTATTATTACTCACCAAAATTACCTGATCAACTATCGAATTGAAGTCTTGACCAGACGAATCGCCCTCATCAGTGTCGTGACCAATCTTAAACAGATATGTATGTAAGATCAAAATGAGAAAAAAAATTAAAAAATTTTTTAGGGCGTTAGAGTTGCTTTACACCAGGGGTGGGACGCGGACCGAAAAATCCCGCGGTCGCGGATCGCGTAAAAAAAAAGTCGATTCTTAGGGATGTATTTTTTATTAAATTTTAAGGCCTATCCTTAGGGGTAAATGTTGTTTCGGCGCCCACGTTTCGGCGTCCATGTTTCGGCGCCAAGCCAAAAATAGAAAAAATCCTATCCAACTTTTTTGAAAACGTGACCCCCTAAAAACTTTTTTTTTTCTTAAACCGAACCTTAGCTTTTTTGAAAACCTACCCCAAACTTAAAAATCGGGTTCGATTTTCAAAATCTTTAAAAAAATTTTAGAAAAAATAAAAAAATTTATGAACTTTTTTAGACCGTAGACAAGTCTTGAAATTTTTGAAAAAATGCAAGTTGCGCATAGGTATTTTTAAAGTACTAGTAACCAATTATCTATTACAGTAAGCCTGAGGGATCCCTCGAAAAAGTAGACAATCTAAGCATATGCTTGCGTAGGCCTAGGCTTTGGCTTAGGGGGCCACTATTTGAAAACAAAAAATTTTTTTGATACCTTTGTTTTGTTTTTGTTTTTTTGGCTTGGCGCCGAAACGTGGGTGGCCCATCCTTAGGGTTCATTTTTCTTTTTTATTGCATTTTTTCGAGAAACTTTTCCAAAAATCCTAATATAGTGACGAAACCCTAAAATAGTGACTTAACAATTTTAGTGACAAAAGCTGCAGAAAAAATACTAAAATCACTAAAAATTGCCACCCTAATTATTAAAGATTTAAATAGGCGGAGGCCGGTGGTGCCGATAGGCGCCGCCGGGAAAATTTTTGAAAATCTGGGTCTGATTTGTTAGGGGATTTTGCCCTAAAATGGCAATTTCTGAGGGTCTTTTCTTTACTTTTCCTAAAAAAATTCATCTCTTAGTATTACATAAATTTTGGCAGTCAGTATTTTGGACCAGCAACCCTGAATCGGCGACTCTGAATCGTCCGGGCACATTCCCGGGGCTCAAACGTGGGACCCAAACGTTCTTGGCCCGAATATTTCATTAAAGAATATTAAACAAATCGTTTCAACAAATTTTCTTTATTAAAAAAATGGTCAAAAATCCCGCGGTCGCGGATGAAATTTGCCGCGGTCGCGAATCGCGGGAAAAAAACGCCGCGAATCGCGGATCGCGGTCCGCGTCCCACCCCTGCTTTACACAATGCCCGAAAATTACAAAGAAAAAGTAATTTTTGCTAACTGGAATGTCGGTCTTTTTTACTGAATTTAGGACTAAACCTAGTAAACAATCCTCATATTGTACGATAGCCCCTTGAAATGATTCATTTGATTGTTTAACATTAAATTTAATTACCAAAAAAGTTAATTACCATAACTCATAAAAATTAAAGTTTATTTTTTTTTTAATTTCAATTTGATCGAGCCGCATCTCCGCGAAATGTCGACTAAGCCAACAAATCCACGAAATGTCGACTCGAATGGAGTCAACATATCGTGGAATCGGCATTTCGTGAGTGCGCCGATAGAGCCAATCAAGGGCTATCGTACAATACCAAAATTGTTTAAATTGGTTGGTTCAGAGTAGGGTTGAGCGGGACCGGGGCTTTTTTCAGGTTGAAAAACCGGGGCTTTTTGGCTGGGAAAACCGGGCCAAAACCGGGGCGGGACCGGGTCCCGGTCAAAACCGGGGCACTGGTACTCATTTGTACGCTCAGTATTTTGAAAAAGCCCCGGTCCCGCTCAACCCTAGTTCAGAGACAATGCATGATTATTACTAAATTTAGTTGAAAATTCAGTCAAACAGAGACAGAGACTGTTTTTAAGAAATACACCAGCATCAATGCATGACTGGGTACATAAAAAGCACTTTGTTTTGGGTTGACGGCGACGCCGGCGGTGATGCAAATAATGCAATGTGCACAATTGAAAGGACAACAACACCGAGCACAACTATGACGTGTTGCATTATATCTAAAAATTCCTTGGATTAATTATAAAAATGTTTATAAACTAATGACCAGTTGAAATCGGCAAATCAAAAGGGACCGCATTTAAAGAGTAAATCCCAGATTTCACAGACTTCCGAATCCACGTCCCGTAATTTAAAATCATCTTCCGTCCCCATATGTATATGTATGTACATGACATTTCTTAACCATTTCGAGTTTTTTTTTTTTTTTTGCGTTTCCAGTTTTGTTTCGGGTCCTTTGTTGAGTTTCGCCCGTCCCTGACCCCCCATAAAAAACCGAAAGTGACAGATCTCAGAACAGTCTTGGTCTAGGGGAAGATTATACCCACCCTTCTAGATATCGGCTTGCTTTTTGGCATTTCTTAAAAAATTATCAGTCCAGTCCCCGTCATGATTGACTAAACTCGATCTGGCCTACCTTCAAACCCAAAGTTATGAGACCCCGAGATTAGCGACCCTAGAGCCAGGGGCCAAGCCTATAATAATTTTGAAAATTCTATAAAATGTATGCGAATGAAGACTTTGGTTGGGTGCTGGCGCCCTTATAAAGGGAAAAAATTGAGGAGGGATAAGAGAGATTTCATAACATTCAGTTTGGTGACACTTAATAGGTCATTCACCTAATCCAAAAATATCATCAATCTTCATAAAGCCCTCTTCAAATTGTGCATATCTTAAAAAAGAATGTTTTTTTTTACCCAATGTCAGAAATTTTTTTTGATAAGGTCGTGGCACTTTAAACATGACAATGAACAACCAACAAATGCACTTTATTATGGAATATATAATATGAAAAGCATAATAAAGATTTGGCTTCACATTACCATTGCCTTTTATTACTAACAAAGAATGTGTGCACATATAAACATAATTCAATGTATGCACTTTTACACATGCCTAATTCATATACATCGAATATGTATAATGTATACACCTATAAGTGTATGTGGCCTAATTTGGCACTAACCAATATGAAAAATGCACTTTATTAGCCATTGATTCTCATTTTTATATTTTATTTTCTTAATTGAAAATATTATTTAATAATAATTTTCATTCTTAGCCTAACAATATGAATAAAAAATGCACTTTATTAGCCATTGATTCTCATTTTTATATTTTATTTTCTTAATTGAAAATATTATTTAATAATAATTTCCATTTTTAGCCTAACAATATGAATAAAAAATGCACTTTATTAGCCATTGATTCTCATTTTTATATTTTATTTTCTTAATTGAAAATATTATTTAATAATAATTTTCATTCTTAGCCTAACAATATGAATAAAAATGCACTTTATTAGCCATTGATTCTCATTTTTATATTTTATTTTCTTAATTGAAAATATTATTTAATAATAATTTCCATTTTTAGCCTAACAATATGAATAAAAATGCACTTTATTAGCCATTGATTCTCATTTTTATATTTTATTTTCTTAATTGAAAATATTATTTAATAATAATTTCCATTTTTAGCCTAACAATATGAATAAAAAATGCACTTTATTAGCCATTGATTCTCATTTTTATATTTTATTTTCTTAAATTGAAAATATTATTTAATAATAATTTCATTCTTAGCCTAACAATATGAATAAAAAAATGCACTTTATTAGCCATTGATTCTCATTTTTATATTTTATTTTCTTAATTGAAAATATTATTTAATAATAATTTCCATTTTTAGCCTAACAATATGAATAAAAAATGCACTTTATTAGCCATTGATTCTCATTTTTATATTTTATTTTCTTAATTGAAAATATTATTTAATAATAATTTCCATTTTTAGCCTAACAATATGAATAAAAAATGCACTTTATTAGCCATTGATTCTCATTTTTATATTTTATTTTCTTAATTGAAAATATTATTTAATAATAATTTCCATTCTTAGCCTAACAATATGAATAAAAAATGCACTTTATTAGCCATTGATTCTCATTTTTATATTTTATTTTCTTAATTGAAAATATTATTTAATAATAATTTCCATTTTTAGCCTAACAATATGAATAAAAAATGCACTTTATTAGCCATTGATTCATCATTTTTATATTTTATTATTCTTAATTGAAAATATTATTTAATAATAATTTCCATTCTTAGCCTAACAATATGAATAAAAAATGCACTTTATTAGCCATTGATTCTCATTTTTATATTTTATTTTCTTAATTGAAAATATTATTTAATAATAATTTTCATTCTTAGCCTAACAATATGAATAAAAATGCACTTTATTAGCCATTGATTCTCATTTTTATATTTTATTTTCTTAATTGAAAATATTATTTAATAATAATTTTCCATTCTTAGCCTAACAATATGAATAAAAAATGCACTTTATTAGCCATTGATTCTCATTTTATATTTTATTTTCTTAATTGAAAATATTATTTAATAATAATTTCCATTTTAGCCTAACAATATGAATAAAAAATGCACTTTATTAGCCATTGATTCTCATTTTTATATTTTATTATTTTAAATGAAAATATTATTTAATAATAATTTCCATTCTTAGCCTAACAATATGAATAAAAATGCACTTTATTAGCCATTGATTCTCATTTTTATATTTTATTTTCTTAATTGAAAATATTATTTAATAATAATTTCCATTCTTAGCCTAACAATATGAATAAAAAATGCACTTTATTAGCCATTGATTCACATTTTTATATTTTATTATTTTAAATGAAAATATTATTTAATAATAATTTCCATTCTTAGCCTAACAATATGAATAAAAAATGCACTTTATTAGCCATTGATTCTCATTTTTATATTTTATTATTTTAAATGAAAAAATTATTTAATAATTATTTCATTCTTAGCCTAACAATATGAATAAAAAATGCACTTTATTAGCCATTGATTCTCATTTTTATATTTTATTTTCTTAATTGAAATATTATTTAATAATAATTTCCATTTTTAGCCTAACAATATGAATAAAAAATGCACTTTATTAGCCATTGATTCTCATTTTTATATTTATTATTTTAAATTGAAATATTATTTAATAATAATTCCATTCTTAGCCTAACAATATGAATAAAAAATGCACTTTATTAGCCATTGATTCTCATTTTTATATTTTATTATTTAATTGAAAATATTATTTAATAATAATTTTCATTCTTAGCCTAACAATATGAATAAAAAATGCACTTATTAGCCATTGATTCTCATTTTTATATTTTATTTTCTTAATTGAAAATATTATTTAATAATAATTTCCATTTTTAGCCTAACAATATGAATAAAAAATGCACTTTATTAGCCATTGATTCACATTTTTATATTTTATTATTTTAAATGAAAATATTATTTAATAATAATTTCCATTCTTAGCCTAACAATATGAATAAAAAATGCACTTTATTAGCCATTGATTCTCATTTTTATATTTTATTTCTTAATTGAAAATATTATTTAATAATAATTTCCATTCTTAGCCTAACAATATGAATAAAAATGCACTTTATTAGCCATTGATTCTCATTTTTATATTTTATTTTCTTAATTGAAAATATTATTTAATAATAATTTCCATTTTTAGCCTAACAATATGAATAAAAAATGCACTTTATTAGCCATTGATTCACATTTTTATATTTTATTATTTTAAATGAAAATATTATTTAATAATAATTTTCCATTCTTAGCCCTAACAATATGAATAAAAAATGCACTTTATTAGCCATTGATTCTCATTTTTATATTTTATTATTTTAAATGAAAATATTATTTAATAATAATTTTCATTCTTAGCCTAACAATATGAATAAAAAATGCACTTTATTAGCCAATGATTCTCATTTTTATATTTTATTTTCTTAATTGAAAATATTATTTATTATTATTTCCATTTTAGGTGAGCAATAAGATTAAAATGCACTTTATTTGCATTGGTTTTTATTATTTATTTTCTTATATAGAATTTTATTACATAATATTTGCATCTAGCCTATCCTGTGAACAAATGGTTGGCTCCAAGTCTTTAATGATTCTAATAAAGACTCGCCGTGATTAACGATATCACGGTCACGGTCGCCGTGGATTTGCCAGGGTTTTTCGATCACGGTCACCGGTAACGATTTCACGGGGCCATTCACGAGGTTTTCCGTGGAAAAAAACAAAATCAGGTGCACTGAATTTTGTTGATTCTCTAACAAATACAATTGATAATGAAGTGTATGATAGAGCTGCAAGAAATAAGTAAATTCAATAAAATAACATATTATTTTTAATTAGAGTAATTTTTTCGGCCACTGTACCAGAAAACCGGACTAACAGAAACTTTTTTTCAAGAACAATCTAGAAAATATAATAAACCAATTAAAAAAACTAATTCTTTGCACGCATTAAAAACTCGTCAAAATCAGGGATGTCACATCAAAATTTTCAAAAAACTTCATTTGGGCTCAATTTTGTACGACTCAGTTTTGTGGTTTCTTGAGATATTTTGAAAAAAAGTAAGCATATTGAGGTCGGCCGGCGCTGCTGATAGGCGCCGCCGGGGGAAGTTTTTTTTAAATTTGGGTTTTTTAACAAAACCTAGCCTAAGATGGCCTCTTTTGAAAATTAAAAAAAAACTAATTCTTTGCACGCATTAAAAAAAACTCGTATCAAAATCAGGGATGTCACATCAAAATTTTCAAAAACTTCATTTGGGCTCAAATTTTGTACGAAAAATGCTCAGTTTTGTGGTTTCTTGAGATATTTTGAAAAAAAGTAAGCATATTGAGGTCGGCCGGCGCTGCTGATAGGCGCCGCCGGGGGAAGTTTTTTTTAAATTTGGGTTTTTTAACAAAACCTAGCCTAAGATGGCCTCTTTTGAAAATTAAAAAAAAAAATACCATTGTTAGGGGGTGCGTTTTCGTTTCATGTTTCGTGTAAATTTACTCGAAACATGAAAAGTAACTGGCAAAATTTTTCCAAACGAAACGAAACACCAAACGCCCAAAGCACGAAATTCGCGAAACTCGAAACAAAACGTTTCGTGCAGCTCTGCTTCCAAACTCAAGCTTCGTAAGTTTCCAAAAGCATTAGTCTCAGGCGTTCAACACAAAATATCTAACTTAATTTAAATGATTTTAATATATATTATTATACAATTATAAAAATATTTTTTTAGTTTTTTCACTAAAAGCGAAAAAGGCCACGCCATCATTTTTGCCGTATTAAGGACAAAAAACATTTAAAAAAAACTGTCCGATCCAACCAAACCACTGCTGTTGTTATGCATTTTCGTTCTCACCACATTCCTCCCCCCCCCCCCCATATTCGTGCTGTGTGATGGGAGTCCTGACCTTCTACTGGGTGGGCTTGGGTGCCTTTTCGTCGATACTTCTCTTTCCACCCGGGGGGAGGATGTAATGATTGTTTTTGTGGATGGTTGAATGTCGGTCGGCTTCGATGCCTCTTCCCCCGGGGGGGGGGGGGTGGTAATGATGGTGTTGGGTAGTCGGTTGTTCGCTCGGCTCCGATGCTTCTCCTCTTCGCCTGGTGTCCGTTGGGTGATTATCATCTCTCCCTCCCCCTCCCCGCGGGCGATGGACATTGGCGTTTCTCCCCCCCCCCCCCATATTCGTGCTGTGTGATGGGAGTCCTGACCTTCTACTGGGTGGGCTTGGGTGCCTTTTCGTCGATACTTCTCTTTCCACCCGGGGGGAGGATGTAATGATTGTTTTTGTGGATGGTTGAATGTCGGTCGGCTTCGATGCCTCTTCCCCCGGGGGGGGGGGGGTGGTAATGATGGTGTTGGGTAGTCGGTTGTTCGCTCGGCTCCGATGCTTCTCCTCTTCGCCTGGTGTCCGTTGGGTGATTATCATCTCTCCCTCCCCCTCCCCGCGGGCGATGGACATTGGCGTTTCTCCCCCCCCCCCCCATATTCGTGCTGTGTGATGGGAGTCCTGACCTTCTACTGGGTGGGCTTGGGTGCCTTTTCGTCGATACTTCTCTTTCCACCCGGGGGGAGGATGTAATGATTGTTTTTGTGGATGGTTGAATGTCGGTCGGCTTCGATGCCTCTTCCCCCGGGGGGGGGGGGGTGGTAATGATGGTGTTGGGTAGTCGGTTGTTCGCTCGGCTCCGATGCTTCTCCTCTTCGCCTGGTGTCCGTTGGGTGATTATCATCTCTCCCTCCCCCTCCCCGCGGGCGATGGACATTGGCGTTTCTCCCCCCCCCCCCCATATTCGTGCTGTGTGATGGGAGTCCTGACCTTCTACTGGGTGGGCTTGGGTGCCTTTTCGTCGATACTTCTCTTTCCACCCGGGGGGAGGATGTAATGATTGTTTTTGTGGATGGTTGAATGTCGGTCGGCTTCGATGCCTCTTCCCCCGGGGGGGGGGGGGTGGTAATGATGGTGTTGGGTAGTCGGTTGTTCGCTCGGCTCCGATGCTTCTCCTCTTCGCCTGGTGTCCGTTGGGTGATTACAATCCCCTGCACATTAATATGAAACCATTCCTTTTAGCCCCCCCATTTTTACACTTTAATATAGAGCCTATTTAATAAATGCTCATTTTGCCTAACATTGAATAAAAAGCCGCATGATCTCATAAATTTTTTAAGAAATTATTAAATAATCCATTTTTATTCAACAATTGTATAAAAAATTTTATAGCCGACAAGAATTTTATATTTAAAGAAATATTTTAACATACTTTAGTTCCTAACAATAGAATAAAAAATGCACTTTATAGCATGATTCTCATTTTTTGAAAATTGTAATGTATAAAAAGGGGGATTCAATTAAGTAAGGCACTGAAATCATTTTATTTATTTTTTGAAAATTATTAATACAAATTTAGGTGAGCAAAAGATAAATGCCACCTATTTGCATTGGTTTTTATTATTTATTTTCTTATATAGAATTTTATTACATAATATTTGCATCTAGCCTATCCTGTGAACAAATGGTTGGCTCCAAGTCTTTAATGATTCTAATAAAGACTCGCCGTGATTAACGATATCACGGTCACGGTCGCCGTGAATTTGCCAGGTTTTTTCGATCACGGTCACGGTAACGATTCACGGGGCCATTCACGAGTTTTCCGTGAAAAAACAAAATTCAGTGCACTGAATTTGTTGATTCTCTAACAAATAAAATTGATAATGAAGTTATGATAAGAGCTGCAAGAAATAAGTAAAATCTAATAAAATACATATTATTTTAATTAGAGTCAATTTTTCGGCCACGGTACCAGAACCGGTACTAACAGAAACTTTTTTCAAGAACAATTCTAGAAAATATAATAAAACCAATTAAAAAAAACTAATTCTTTGCACGCATTAAAAAAACTCGTATCAAAATCAGGGATGTCACATCAAAATTTTCAAAAACTTCATTTGGGCTCAAATTTTGTACGAAAAATGCTCAGTTTTGTGGTTTCTTGAGATATTTTGAAAAAAAGTAAGCATATTGAGGTCGGCCGGCGCTGCTGATAGGCGCCGCCGGGGGAAGTTTTTTTTAAATTTGGGTTTTTTAACAAAACCTAGCCTAAGATGGCCTCTTTTGAAAATTTAAAAAAAAAATACCATTGTTAGGGGGTGCGTTTTCGTTTCATGTTTCGTGTAAATTTACTCGAAACATGAAAAGTAACTGGCAAAATTTTTCCAAACGAAACGAAACACCAAACGCCCAAAGCACGAAATTCGCGAAACTCGAAACAAAACGTTTCGTGCAGCTCTGCTTCCAAACTCAAGCTTCGTAAGTTTCCAAAAGCATTAGTCTCAGGCGTTCAACACAAAATATCTAACTTAATTTAAATGATTTTAATATATATTATTATACAATTATAAAAATATTTTTTTAGTTTTTTCACTAAAAGCGAAAAAGGCAAGGCCACGCCATCATTTTTGCCGTATTAAGGACAAAAAACATTTAAAAAAAAACTGTCCGATCCAACCAAACCACTGCTGTTGTTATGCATTTTCGTTCTCACCACATTCCTCCCCCCCCCCCACCCCAATCACCACCATCAAATTAGCATTTTACAATTGGGTTGGGTGTCATTTGGTGTCAGTTTTGTCGGGTTTTTCCATTGCTTTTGGATGATTATTATTGTTTTTTTGATCAAATCGTTTTGTCGTCCTCCCCCCCCCCCCCCCCCATATTCGTGCTGTGTGATGGGAGTCCTGACCTTCTACTGGGTGGGCTTGGGTGCCTTTTCGTCGATACTTCTCTTTCCACCCGGGGGGAGGATGTAATGATTGTTTTTGTGGATGGTTGAATGTCGGTCGGCTTCGATGCCTCTTCCCCCGGGGGGGGGGGGGGGGGTGGTAATGATGGTGTTGGGTAGTCGGTTGTTCCTGGTGTCCGTTGGGTGATTATCATCTCTCCCTCCCCCTCCCCGCGGGCGATGGACATTGGCGTTTCTCCCCCCCCCCACACTTTCCTATAGAGCCGTTGGCTAATGATGCTGATTGGCTGGGACATGCGAAAGCAAAAGCTCCGCCCAATGATCGGCGCATAAAAGGCCAGCCAAACAAGCAGAAGCCATTCACTTGCTTATTCAAACAATTGGTATTACATTTTGGGGATAGCAAGCAATTTTGGGTAGGGAAAGAAATAGGTTAGACAGTTGGCTCTGGAGCCTTTAAATCGGTATTAGTATAGCATTGAAACATTTTTTGAAAATTGTAAATGGTAAAAAAGGGGGATTTAATTAAGTACGGCACCCTGAAAATCAGTTTCAGGAAATTTTTTTTGAAAATTTTTAAATACATAAAATTTACAAAAATTTTTGACATTTTTCGGAATTTTCTTCTTAAAACAGTCTTTGGGGGATTTCTGTAAATTCAAGAGTTGTTGACATTTTTTTTTTCCGGCGGAGTTATGTCTCGGCGGAGTTTCGGCGGCGGAATTTTGGGGTGCACCGTAAATAAGAACCCTGCTTTCGGGGATAGTTGCGTTGGCCAGGGATAAGGCCATCGTTCGAGATCATCTTCGTTACGAGAATTTTGCTTTTCGCTAATGAACTTCATTTTGTTCTTCAGGGGCATTAAATTCATATAAAAATATTAAGTATTAATTAATAAAAAAATTTAAATTGTGACGATTTAATCTACGGAAAATTATTTTTTAGCTTCCCGGGGTATTAGTGTTCATTATGTGATTGGGAATGGCAAGACGGGGGCAAAAAGGAAAAATGCTCATGCGGCTGGCACGCGTGCATCAAGAAGAAGGGCATCGGAGCAAGCCAATGTTGCGCCAAAAACTTCGAGTTCAC
Source organism: Heterodera filipjevi (assembly GCA_039877585.1). Taxonomy (NCBI): domain Eukaryota; kingdom Metazoa; phylum Nematoda; class Chromadorea; order Rhabditida; family Heteroderidae; genus Heterodera; species Heterodera filipjevi. The sequence continues at coordinate 11,394,053 of JBDPZO010000002.1, forward strand.
CTGTTGCAAGAATGTAAAATTTGTTAAACTAAAATAAATTTATTTTTATTAATGTAGTAGAATCCCTGACCTTTTGTAGACAGACGCTTAGGCCGGGGAGGGCCGACAAAAATTAGGGGTTCGGACTCGGGGAGCCAGGCGATTTAGTTTTTTCCTTTAAGACGGTTGCAACATATTTAAAAAAAAACAGATTTTAGCCTTGGTACGGTCAATCCAATAATGGTTCCATTTTATTTCAATATTTGAGCAAAAATCCAGCTAAAAATAAAATCATTATTAAACTACTTTTTTAATTGGCAAGAATTTTACAGTAATCATTTTCAATTTTTTAGTTCACGATCAAATCATTGGTATGATTTTTTTTTTTTGGCGTTTTGTCCACTTTTTTTTTGCAATAGCCCCAATTCGAACATGATTTGGAATGTCGACTAATGAACGAAAGCTGCACGCCATGCGGATGGGCGAGTGCGTCCCGTACCCGGGCCAAAGCTCAAGCTCATGCTGTGCCGTGCATTACAAATTCAAGTGCTGCGAAAAGGTAGGGGCAGCCGTTTATGGGGACAAATTTTGATTAGTCCTGATTGAAAATTTAATAGATATCGGATCGGGTCTGTATATTAATTTTTTTAAATTTGGTCAAAATTCTAAAAAACCTGCCTCAAGAAAAGTCTCGTGTTTTTTGGTCTCGGTCTCGAAAATTTATGTTATGAGCCAGGGACGTATCCAGGATTTGGGTCTGGGGGGAAAAAGTCAATTTTTGAGGGTGTACTGATTTTTTCCTTATGGTCTTGGAGGGGGGGGGGGGGGGGGTACGTACCCCGTGTACCCCCCCCCCCCCTGGGATACTTCCTGTTACGAGTATCATTATAATTCGAATAGACACAACGAGCGGAATCAGGAAAGGCCGCAAAATTTTTTCATCCTCCAATGATACGTTTTATAATTAGTTTTTGAGAAAAATTACAGAAATTTTTTTGTATATTAAAATTAATTTTTTAAACAGAGAACCCGCAATTACTAAACTAAAATATGGGCCCCACCCTCTCATCCCTACCCAACTAATCCATGTCCATCTTATCCATACCCAACTCATCCACACATCCAATTAGGTGAATGGATGAGCTGGATATGGATGAGTTGTTTAGGGATGAGCTGGGTTTGGATGAGATGGGTGGGACCCCTAAAATATGTTTATATTTTTTTAGCTTCCACCGGTATGTCACAGTGTTCAACTTGGAGACGAAATATTGTAATTGCATTTTCCCTTTGATTTTCACTAAAGCCGAAACCCATGCAAAGTTTGCAATTGGACGACTGTAAAAAAGCGGCCGAAAATTGCGAGTGTGGATGGCACGAATGCATCCCGAAACTGGGTCAAGCTGCATCGGCATGCTGCGCGCAGCACTACGAGTTTAAGTGCTGTACAAAAGCAAACTTTCATTTTAAAACCAAAATTAATAAATATTATTGGTATTTTTTAAACATTATTAATAAGCGTTTTGGTGAAAAATCAAAATTTCCAAATTTTACTTTGCATTTGTTTTCACGCCATACCCACGTTTGGTCGGTTCCATATTTTGTCGACTCAGCCAAAAATAAAAGGTTTCGATGTTCGAAAGTGATGTCGAATTTGGGTGAAAAATGGGAATGGCTTTTTGAAAATATTTTTGGCTGAGTAGAATAAAGATTTTGTCAAATCTGTTAATATCAGGGCTCGCAGAGTAATGATTTTATCATCATTTTGTGGCTTTTGACTGGGCCAATGATGATTTTTTTGAAATGTGATGATTTGTGGTATTTTTTGCTAATTTGTTTTCTCAAATAACTCACAAAACCGAGCCAAATCTGTTAAGATGCCCTTTTCGTGTGTTAGCTACATTTTTTTTTTAGTTTGTAATTGTTTTTCCATACCAAAATTTAAAAAAATATAAAAAAGGACGATCAATAACTAGAAATGTTTCTAAGAATTTGTTTTTTTTTTTTTTTTTTTTTGGGAAAATAACTTTTTCTGTTTTTGGTTTGGTGCCGAAACCGAAATAATTCGAATTAAAAAAGTGATAAAAGAAAATCAAAGTTTATCTTTTTATTTTTTTACCAACTATTAAGCCAGAATTGGATGAGTCGCAAATGGCACAAAAACAATGCCATTATCAACTGGGCGGTTGTGACTCCGAAATTGGTCGTCCGTACAGAAATGTTGTCGCGCCGTTTCAAATTCAAATGTCTCGAGGTCAGCTGTTGCGAAATTTTGAGAACAATTAAAGTTTTTAAAAATTATATTTAAGAATATTTTTGAATAAATGTTTTGTTTTCTTGTTTAGACATCTTTTGTTTGGGAGACAAAAACACAATGGTAATTTAATATTTACAATATTAATAAAATATTAATATTCATTGAGTCTTTTTAAGAAAAAAATTATTAGACGAATATTTGGCAAATGAAAAGTGTAAAGAAAACATTAAGTCAAATATGGCAATTGATAAAACGAACAAAATCAGACTAAGCTAAAAAAAAATCTTACAATTTTATGAACTTAAGAAAATTACTTCTAAGATTCTGCAAAAAAATAAGAAAAGACATATATATATATTTTTTTCAAAAAATGAGCAAAAATTTTGTAGCCTAGGTTGGGTTTTATAGCTTTTTATTTGAAACGAAATTATACCTAAGCATTCGATTGTTTGATGCCACATTCTAAAAAGGGACTCATATTATATTAACTTTAAATGTTTTAATTTTTAAAGGCCCCCCTAGCCAATTTGCTGATGGAAAAGCCGGTCGAACAATTTTGCCAACAGCAGATGGTAGCAAAGCAATGTCACTGTGGCTACGGCACGTGCAACTTTGTTTACAAAAAATCAACACCTGTACTTAGCATCTGTTGCAGTGGTCCATACGAATTCAAATGTTTTCGCCAACGTGAGAATTCTTATTATTAATAATACCATCATATATGAGGAAGAAACGGAATTCACAAAAAACACAAAAAAACAAAAACAAGGAAATAGTAATTTAAATTTGAGAATTAAAAGAAAATTTAGTAAATAAATATCAGGGATGTTGCGAGACCAAAAATAAAATGCGAGAACGAAAGTCCCCAAAAAGGCAAGAAAGCGAGAATTTTTTCTCAAAAATATTTTTTTTTTCTGAAAAATCTTTACTTTTTTTTCTAAAAATTAAAAAATAGTCTTCCAATCTTAAAAAGCTTTTTTTTTGTAAATTTCTGAATAATTTTCTAATGGAACGGGTCAATAAAAGTCTTGGTATGGGTACAAGCTTTAAAAAAGGTCTTGGATTTTAACGGCATTTTTTGAGCACTTAAGGACGGGGCATTTTACAGGGATTTTTCCCATAAATTATGGGACGAGAGACGAACCGTATTTTCCCCATTTTTTCTTATTTTTATAATTATTCATTATTTTTGGGTTCCGTATATTCACGGATTGACCGACAGAAAGCACCAAAAAAAGTCATTATTGGATAGATTTTGAGGGGCAATGATAATTTTTCGAGATTTTTTTCAAAAAATCTTCAAAAATGCTCATTTTAAGCCAAAATCCATTAACAAATAGAAGAAAAATTTAAAAAAAAAACAGAAAAATGACTACTTTTTTCGTTATTTTCCAAAAAACCACGAAAACCACTAAACCTAATTTCAATAAATATCAGCTTTGACATGCCCCCTTCAAAAGATAATTATTCAAGGCAGAACTTATATATATGATTTTAGTATTTTTTTAAGTGCGTAAGAAAAAATTTTGAAAAAAAGTCTCGGTCTCGATCTCGACTAGAGAAAAGTCTCGGGTTTTTTCTGGTCTCGGTATCGAGTCTCGGCCTCGAGTCTCGGGGTCAAGTCTCGGTCTCGTGTCTCGCGTCTCGGAAAATTTTCGGTCTCTAGCATCACTACCGCCTACCCGTCCTTTTTCGGAATAAAAAATAGAAAAGCCTTATTTCAAAGTCTAACAGCTAAAAAAAAATACTGCCATAGGGAACTAATATGCTGAAAACAGTTGATTTTGTTGAATAAAAACGCTTAGTAAAACTTCGGAAGCGTGTTTTAAAAAAATGTCCTTATTTTTTGGCCCCACATCCTTATTTTTAACGAACGATGTCCTTATTTCGAAAATTTTTCGATGCGACCCCTGGTTTAAACCGAGCACTGGTATCCAAAAAATTAAATAAATAATTTTGAAGTATTTTTTTAGAAATACTTGGTGGTATGTATGGTGTACGGCACAGTATGGCAGAAGAAACAAATGGGGGCGGATAATGCTCGGCTTGGCACAGGGCTTAATCTTTGATCAATTTATACATAATTTATATTTATTTTTTATCTTATTTTTTTGTCTAATTCTCATTGACTTTATTAATCATATTGAAAAATTTAAAGATGAATAAAAGGGTGCAGGAACATTCTTTTGAATGAATTGGCATACAAAATATGGAAATAGCTTAATTTTAGAGAAAACCACATTGTTTTGAATAACTTTTTGGCATTTTTCGTCCAGTTTTAGCACATATTTTTATTACATATTTTAGGATTTTTTATCACATAAAAATCCGATCCCTAGTCATAAATGCACTTTATTTGCATTGATTTTCATTTTCATATATAACAAAAAATAAGGTTGACTGGTGCTGAGAATTTTGAAAAAGTAGCAGGCACGGAAAATTGCCACTGAAAACACATTACTCCAACGCTGTAGTATTTAGCATTTCTTTTTTATAGCACTTATTATCAATTATGCAAAATTGTTATAATATTTTTCGCGAAATTCCAAATTCCTATAAATTTCGGAATTTTCCTCCCAACCCCTAAATCGCTTGACATCCCGCCGGGCTAGGTCGGTAAGAAATGAAATAACGAAGCTTTTGTGGGATCAGCCCAGCTTTTGTTCAATTTCTCGTACCATTCAACCTTATTTCAAAATTGCGTGACATAATCTCCAACCACTCTAATATCGGGCACGGTTTTTCGCAAATTCCATCAATTTTCACGCTTTTCACATTTGTTAATCGCTGAACATTCGTGTGCCCCCCTCAGCACGGTTTTTCGCAAATTCTTCTAATTGCTTGATTGTCTCCATGCTTGTCAATGGCCGATAATTTTCAGATGCCATTTTCAAATTTGCCCATGTGAAGGGGATGGCATCTTTTGCACCTTTGGCCTTTTCTTCTTTTTCTTTGTGTAAAGTGTTAAGGATGGCCTCTTTGCGAATTGCCCGCAGGTCGGAAAATGAGTAATTGTTGGTCAACCAAGCAAATTCTCTTCAATTAAAAAGGTTTAAAAAATAAGAACGGCGCACCCACGAAATGTCGATTCCATGAAATGTCGACTCAGCCAAAAATAATTTTAATCGCCATGAGGTTCGATGTTCGAAAAGATGTCTAATTGAGTTCGAAAAAATGACTTTTTGTACTTAAATTTTGGCTGAGTCGACATTTCGTGGGGAGGCGATAAGAACAGTTTAAGAGGGACCAGGAAAGTTCGCCGAAGTTCTGTTCGCCGACGGACGATTCTCCGAAAAGATGCGGGACAGAATCAAGTTGCCCTACTTATAAAAGCCTGGCCAAGAATTTTGCATTAAAAAAAACACAGAATCTAACTTAATGCTAGTTTTCTAGGTCCTCATATTTTTCGAAAAATATAAGAAAAGACAGGGACGCCCTGGGCAAAATCGTTGAGAAGGTGCTATGGACGTTATTCAAAAACTATAAAATGGGAAAATTATAACAAAAAATTATTCATAACTTTGCTTCAAAGTTGCCAAATTTTTTCTTCTTGATATCATTTGATAGCCCTAAGTTTTTTCTATTAGAACATAAAAAAAATTTTTAATTCTAAAAAAGTTATGGCCAAAAGGACTCAAAACCGCCCGCTTTTCAAAATTTTTTGTCATAACTTTTTTGAAATTCAAAGAAATTTTCTGAAATTTTACAGGCTAATAGAAACCACTTAGGGATATCAAATGACATTAAGAATTAAAAATTTGGTACCTTTGGAGCAAATTATGAATACTTTTGTGTCAAAAAATTTCCATTTGATGGTTTTTTGAGTAACGATCCCAGCACCGTTGAGAAAATACTGTAGTCCAAACGATATCGAAGACTGAATGGAAGGAACTCTGGGCTTAGAAATCAGGTATCATTTTACATACTGGGTGAAAAAATTTATTTTATATGTGAAGGTGGGGAACTGATCAAATTGCGAATCAATGTTTTTCTCAGCCTTATACCCAAATAATTTCGAATCTTTTCGACCTATTCTACCCCCCCGTTATTTTCCTCGGCCCATGAAATGCTGCCAAGCGAGACACTTACGTCATTTTGTTTTCATTATCTAGCGCAATAGCCATTGAATTTTCTTTAGCCAATTTTTCAAACATTTCCTTCCGTGCCGTTTCGTCCGGCATTTTCACAAAAATGCGCTTGTCAAAGCGTTTGAGTGCGTTTTTGTCCATTTCCCATGGCTGAATGGTGGCGCCCAACACCAACACCCTGTGGTGTTGGTGGTAGGTCATTCGCTCTCATTTGGGCCAAAAATTCCGACTTTGCGCGACTCGTAATGTTGTGACACAAAAGCGCGTCAATTTCATCTGTAACAAACCTCCAAAAATTGGCCATGAAACTATTTTTTGAAAAAAGTAACGACACCGGTCAAAAGTTAGTACCGGTACCAGCAGTACCGGTCAATTAACTGCCCCCTACCGGTATTGGCACCGGGTATCACAACAGTACGGACCGATACCGGTACCGGGTTTTCCCAAAAGTACCGATACCGGCCAACTCTACTAAAATTGCTTTTCAAATTTCAAATGTTTTCTTTCAATAAGTTCTTGCAATTTTGGCACCAAATTCAAAATTAATTCGAACCCATATTTTTGCCGTATCCTACCAAATTAACATTTGTACAACATTTACCAATGAAAACGATGGCCGACGGTTGAGCATTTATGGCCATTAGGAAAAGCATTTTGATAAAGTCAACCGCGTCTTTGTCATCTTTGGCATTGATCACGGAGGCTGAAATGCTGAACAGAGCAGCACCTGACTCGAATGCAGCAGCTGCTGCCTGAACTATTTACTGTTATAATGCAAATTTTCCTTATTTTTTTGCCGGCGCAATTGGCCACACTCCCCAATTGTTCAATATTAAAAAAAACATTAAATTAAAAAAAAAGTTATCCGATTAAAAAATTGACTATTTTTAGTTCAAAACTATTAATAAATTTCATTTTAAAAAATAAAATTTATCCCCGCGGCGTCTATCGACAAGCCGATGACATCAAAACATAAATATGCTTTTAAGCAGTGTTCGGACTTGGGCGTTTTTCTCATACTCATACTCATACACTCATACTGACTTTTTTTCCCCCTCATACTTCATACTCATACTCGTAGTATGAGTATGAAGTCCAAACACTGCTTTTAAGGCAGGGCTCCCATCTCCTGCTGAACTCTAATTCAAAGTACATAAAGGGGAATATTTGTAAATTCCAAGTACACTCCAAAAATTTTTCATTTGCAATAAAAAATCGTTAATTTGTTCAAGTTTTCAAAATAAATTTTGACAAAACCTACGCGAATGGAGGTTCGGTGGTGCCGATAGGCTCCACGGGGAGAAATTTTTGAAAATTAGATGTGACTTTATTAACAGATTTTGACCAAAAAATCAGTAATTGACTTCTTTTTTTTTTTACACGCATGGGAAATTTCCAATTTCCAAGCACAGTCTCGGAATAAGTACGCTTCAAACACTTACAAGCGTCGCTTTTCCTGTGCCCGGTGCACCGTACAATAAAATGGCACTCGATGGTGCCACGTTGAAACGGTCGGGGTATAGTAAAGCATGCTGTACAGTCTCCTTTAGGTCCTTTTGTGCTTCTGACTTGGCCAAATCACTAAACCGTGGGACCACCAGCGTTCTGCTGAGGTCCATTGAATAATGGCGCCATATTTCGTCACGTTTCTGGAGCAAACTGAGAATTTGCTTACTTCCTTTGACATCAAAATTTTCAATTATGGCTGAACAAACAAAAAAGATTTAGGTTCATTTTCCACAAAAAAAATATCCCTTCTCCTCCTCTTTTACTATCACTAGAGACTGGATTTGTATGAAGCTTATTTGGGGGTAAAATAGTATAAAATATTTTTGTCCATATTTCGGCATTTTTGAAAAATTTTGTGCTATTTTATGTCTATTGGAAGTTTTTTGCCACTTTTTTGTGCCTAAAAGTGGGCTAAAACTGTCATATTAAAAAAAACCACGACGCCAAACTGACCCGATTCGGATGGGATAAATTAGGAGTTTAATAATGGGCGGCAACAACTGGCTGCCCACCGCGGGATACTCTGGTTTCCAGGCCTGATATTTTACAAGTCTAAGTCATGAAAATGGCCTCTTTTATTCCAGCAGACCCCGATTTTTTTTTTGGGTAACTCGCGCCCGAATATAGCCATAACCTTTGGCTTCAAAATTTACATTAAACTTTTACCACGACATTCCTCTAACTGATTGGCCAGCAAGTCGTAATTTTGGCTTATATCCAACAAACTTGTTTTGAATGCCAAAAGGATTTTATTGGTAGCTTTGGCATCCACAGATTTCATGATATTACAGAATTGCATTTTGTCGGCACAATATTTAATATAAAAAAAAATCCTTTATAATTTCTGTTTAGACGCGCCAGGAGGGCTAACAAAAATAAATCTGGATCTTATGTTTTTCCATAATCCAAAAAATTTGAAGAAATTTTCAAAAAAACAAAAAATTTCTGAGGTAATAAAATTTTTCAGGAATTTTTAAATTCCAAAAATTTGCATTTCTTTTCGAAAATTTTCTTTAATTTTTTTTGGTATTTTCTAACGAAACCCAAGCTTTTTTAGGCAATTTTTTTCCCAGCGAAATTTGTCCCAGTGTAATTTCGGCCGCCGGCTACTTTGTTTTACACTTACCAAAGTTTGTATATGCGAAATCTTGGCATTCTCAAGATACAGTTGGTCATAAGCTCGAGTATTTCCTATGTATAAATTATTGTTTATACATTAACTTTATTATTTTTTCATGGAGGGTATAATATTGTTTCAAAATCTGCTTAATTAAATCATGCGGGCGGGGTACAGGGCGTTTTGGGCCCCGCGTTTTGGCCTCGAAGTCGTGTCGGCCCCGGGGTCGTTTCGGGCCCCATATCAAAAAAAGAAAAATAAATCTATAAAAATTTTAAATTAGGGGCCCCCAAAGCCTAAGCCTAAGCAAGCTTAGAGCTTAGGTTCGTTGCTTTTTCGAGGGTCCTTTAGGTTTAGAAATAGACAGTTGACCTACCAGTATTTAAAACCACCATTTGCCATTACATTTTTTAATTTTCAAAACTAGTGTAAGGTTTTAAAAAAAATTACCAAATTTTTTTTTAATTTTTCGAAAATTTCTTATCTTTGAAAATCGAACCGTATTTTTCTGTTTGCTAAGTTTTCAAGAACATAAAGGATTCAGTTTTAGAAAACTAAGTGGTTCGGTTTTAAAAGAAATCTTGGGTACGATTTTTACTAATTTGGCTTCGGCCCCGGGGCCCAAAAACTTGGGCCGAAACGCCGGTGGCCCTACGGGCGGACGACTCGAAAACCGATGGTCAAAAAGGTGAATTTTTACAATTTTCCTTGGAATAGAAAATCCATCCCTTTTCTTTAATCAATTTCAGCTCGATTTGGGCGTGGGAAGTAGTAGATTAAAATTGGTGACATAGAGTCGAAATAAATGCAACACTAAACTTACCTAATTGACAAGCAGCCTCTACAGCTGATGTGAAGATTTCCGTGTTTCTGCTCCGCGTTTCAGTAAGGATCAACAAGTCATTCAATGATTTACGAACCTGTACAAAATTATCTTACGGCCCTCAGCTGAGAGGAGAGGTCCATAGACCCGTACCGGGTCACCTTGGCGCGGCCATCTTGGCGCAGAGCCATTTTGGCGCAAAGCCTTTTTAGTGTTTCATGGACCATAATTTTCTTTTTGGTAATCAATTCCTACAATCTTGGTATCATTCGAAAGCTTGAAGTGTATTGAAGCTTAACTAAACAATTTCGAACAAATAAAAAGCCGACAAAAGAAAAACTTGATAAAAAAACAACTTAATTTTTGTTTTTTTCCATCAACTTTTTTTTTGACGTAAATTTTGTGAAATTTTCAGGTACTAATACATTCCCGAGATTTTAAGCTTTTGAATGATACCAAGATTGTAGGAAGTGATTACCAAGAAGAAAGTTATGGTCCATGAAACACTAAAAAGGTTTGCGCCAAGATGGCCGCGCCAAAATGGCTCTGCGCCAAGATGGCTGCGCCAAGGTGACCCAGACCGCATAGACCGCCTATTATAAAAGCAATTCTACATATAGACAAATTTTGTGCATTCCTTCCTATTCGTTTGGTAAAAAAAAAAATCCAAGCCCGCCCTTTCCGTTGTAGGTAAATTAAAATGTGCAATTGTTGGAAAAAATTTATAAAAAAGAATTCTTCTACACTTTGATTTTTTATTTTCAGTCCAATTTGAAAAAAAAAGAGACGTAGTTGTTAAAAAAGAAACTTTAAAGCGGGTTCGCATCGCTTGAGATCGATTTCAAAGGGCCGATAAGGTGATTTCAAAGGACATGAGGGGGGAGGGGGGGGGGGATTTGTGAATTCAAAGGACACTCCAAAAATTTATCATTTACATTAAAAAAATCGTTATTTTATTCAAACGTTTAACTTTTTCACCAAGCGGAAGAGGGGGGGGGGGGGTGGAGTGCGGACGCGGTGCCGATAGGCGCCGCCGGAGAAATTTTTGACAATTTGGGCCTGATCTGCTAATGGATTTTGGCTTAAAAATGAGCCTTTTTTACATTTCATGGGCAAAATGCCTATTTCAAAGGACATCCTTGGAAATAAGGACACTTTCAATTTTTCTAAGCGGCGAGGCCCATTTCAAAGGACGGTCCTTTGATTCTAAGGACGAATCCGAACACTGCTTTGAAGCAATCATTTTGTCACACACTGCTGTATTACCGCATAAGCTGCACTAATGGATGATGCCATATTCTTTACAAAACTGATCGCAAGCTTTAACAATTCGTGTTCAGTAGTCGGATCTTTAAGCCATTGAATTAAACGCTTCGCACTTTCCACCCCATAGCTAGAGCCAGCGGAGCTATTTTTCATGATGGCCTCAAGTGCCCTTATCGCGTTTTTTGCCATGGTTATCCGTTGATGCTCCGAGTCGTTATTTTTGGTGTTGGGGCCGTTGGTGGAAAAATATTCTTCAAGCATTTTTAGAACGCCGGCCTCTTTGAATTTGTAAAAGGGCGTTATATTGTTTTTTTCTCTTAGATCTTTCTCCAATTCTTTACGAATGTCACACATTGCTTGGCTTCTCTCAGTCGGGTCATTGCTCTTCGCATTTTTCACAAGCTTAAAAAGTGGTAAGAGAAAAGAAAGCGGGTGCATCCCAAAATTTTGCCGCCGAATTTTGCCGATGAAATTTCAGAAATAATCGTTTAACAAAAAAAAAAACAATTTGTTCGAAACTTGACCTTTTTTCAGAAAAATTCCAAAAACTTAGAGAAATTTACAAAAAAAAACTTCAAAAATTTCTGAATTAATAAAATTTTTCATGAATTTTACAAATTCAAATATTTTTAATTTCTTTTTAGAAATTTTCCTTCAAATTTTTGGAAATTTTCTAACAAAAATCAAGCCATTTTTGGAATTTTTTGTGCCGGCGAAATTTTGTCCATGGCGTAATTTCGGCGGGCGAAACTTTTCCTGTTCCCACGAAAGCGTCCAAAATATTTGTTGGGCCAAAATTATCGACTCCCAGGGGGCGCCGCCGTAATTCCTGGTTCGCCATTGCCGAACCACGTTTCGTTTGGAACCATTTAATAAAATATTCGATTATTTGAGCAAATTAGTTAACCAAACACACTAGAGACATCTCTATTGGCCCTGCTTTTTGTTACCTTTTCTATTTCTTCTGCCGTCAGTTGATAATATGCAAACACCAATTTTGGCAAGGCAAAAAGGACAAAAAATGGCAGTAGTCTTCGCATAATGTCTAAACATTTCTTTGAATAAATTTGGATTTTTACTAAACAAAATTCTATATGTTAAGTATAGGGACCGGAATTTGAAAAAACCCGGAAAAAGAGAATGGGGACATATGATGATCGGGGGGAAAGGGGGGCAAAAAAAACCCTCGTTTTATGGTCCCCGTTTCCGGCCCAAACTTTGACCCGGGCCCCGCCAATTTTCAATTTTGTGCAAAAATGTATTTGGTAGGATATTAATTGACTAATGTGATCAAGATTAAAATCTTTTTCCTCTAAACTAAAAATTTACGAAACCCAAAGGCGTCATTTTTAAAATTTATTCAAAAAGCAGAAAAAAGTTTCAGCTTGTTTTTTTTTTTGAAAAGCTAAGGGTGCGATATTTGGCGTAGGCGCCGCGAGGGAAAAGTTTCTCCTGAGAAAAGTGATGACTAGATCTCCTACCCCGAACACTCGGATTTTTTGCACACCCTCCTCGCGTTCCAGAGAATGTCTCGGACCCCTGTGGTATTCTATTCCTGACCAGGCGGATTAGGGGTCCCAATATATTAATACTATTTGAAAATTACCCAAATGAATGAAAATAATGAATTCTATATATATATATATATATATATATATATATATATATATGCTTTCTTACTTAGGCATTTTGTTTTCGTCATAATATTTTCCTGGGCCAAATTTGGCAAAAGCCTCAATATTGACGTGCCATGTTTTTGTTAATATAGAAGTGATTACAGGCCCAGAGAAGCAAAGAAATACCCACAAACAAATGACGCAAAAAGGCATGAAATTTAGATGGATGCATATTATTTGCAGCCTTTTTTCTTTGTCTTTAGATTTAACGGTTATATATTGTCATCGTGCTGATGCGTTTCGTAAAACTGTCAATTTCACTGATTTTTTGACTAAATCTTGTCATAACTTTTCTCAGAACCAACCAAATTAAAGAATCTTCGTATTGTAAGATAGCACTTGATTGGCTTTAAGACATATACAAATTTGAAAAAATTTCGTTAAGTTTTACAAAAGTTATAGAAATTTTTTCCAGTTTTTTAGTTCCATTTTTTTATAACTTAATGAAATTTTTGAAATTCAGCATACTAATAGAGCACTTGAAGTGCTATCTTACAATGCCAAGATTCTTTATTTTGGTTGGTTCTGAGAAAAGTTATGACGAAAAACCACCGAAATTGGCAGTTTTTATGAAACGCGTCAGCACGGTAAAGAAGGCCACCCATGCGCGTTTCGTAAGCGTGCCAAAATGGGTTGCGCACCCCTCCCGCGGATTTATTTTTTAAATCTACGAATTTATTTTTAAAAATTGCCCTAACTCAGGGCTCGTATCTGCAGAGTTCGGTTTCAAAGGACCGATAAGGTGCATTTTGCGAATTCAAAGGACACTCCAAAAAGATATCATTTGAAATAAAAAAAAATCGTTATTTTATTCAAACGTTTAATTTTTTCAGGGGGGGGGAGGCGGTGCCGACAGGCGCCGCCGGGGAAAATTTCTGAAAATTTGGGTCTGATCTGCTAATGGATTTTGGCTTAAAAATGAACATTTTTTTACTTTTTTGGGCAAAAAGACGTTTTCAAAGGTCTGAAATTCCGAATGTCTAGAAACCGTATTATTTGTGAAAAATCCAAGGTTCTTAGTCTGGAAAAAATTTTCCATGCATTAGAGTATCTTGCGCTCTTACTAATGGGTTTATTTTTTTTCTTTGTAACATTTTTTCAATCCCTTATATATTTTTCACGAACTTATCCCAGTTTCTAGCCATTTTCGAGTTTTCTGAATCCTATAAGAAATGATCTGATCGAGTTGGTTTCGTTACCTTTTCGATCAGCATCAAATTCTAGGATATCAGGAATTTTGTCAGATTTTTCATCACTATAATATTGGGTTTGTGGTTAAAACATTTTTTAATGCAATGCTTTTATACCTGACTGTATCTAAGAAAATTTAAATCTCAAATAAGAAATAACTAAAAAAAAACTCCTTTAGATTTTTAAATAAAAATACATAACTTAATATTTTTGTTAATGTTTTTTTACGAAACGCGTTGGCCGTTTTATGAATCTCTGAGTTCAAAAATTGGAAATCGGAATTCCGGTCCAAAAACACCGGAAATCTGAAATTTTTTAATTAATTAAACAATTTTTTTAATTTTTTTTAATTCCAAGTGTAAAAAGGCTAAATTTCAGAGTTCATTTAAATATCCATGAAATTTCGAAAAACTTCGCTAGGCCTCAAACCAAAATCTCGGCGTAATTTTTATTTGGTCTTTTTTTCGATTATTTTGGTACATATAAAACATTTTATTCAAATTGTTTTTTTCCCATTTTATATTTCCAATTATCAAAACGCAATTTTTGATAAATCATCAGATTTATTGCCATAAAATGTGTTATAATTAACAGGCTTTTGCCAATTCTTCATCTCCTGCCCGCTTCATCATTTACTTTTGGCGCATTCATTTTGAGACCATTGATCTTGATATAGAGTGAAGAGAAGCTTCACTAAGAGAAGATGAATGGGATCAATGGAGGAGAAGAGTGATCCCTTATGATCGGGCAAAGTGGGGAGCCAGAGAGGGCAGGGACGGTAGTTTAGCTGGTAGAACACTGGTCCGGAAAGCCAGAGACGCCGGTTCAAGCCGGCCCGCCCCCCAAGTTTTTCCCTCAAAAGCTCCCCCAGCTCGAGCATATATTCAATCTGTTTGAGTTGACCAACAATTTGACGGGGGGGGGGAACAATTAATAACGACACATTTTAATGGCCGTGACGCCTTTATGGTTATCCGTTGTCCAATTGCGCGGGATGAGCAAAAATGGGCCAAATGGAAGGAGGAGGGCATTCATTGTTAGCGGAGTGAAACTATATGGATACAAAATATTCATTTCGGAATATGGAATTGTCGGTGGGTCAGCACAGACACAGCAGCGGAGCAGCAGCAGGTCGTCCCATAAAAAAAAAGAAAGACGATTTGATTTATTGATTTTTATGGCATTTGGTTTTCCGATGAAATAATTCTTTAATGAGTCTCAAAATTTCAGTGACTAATTCTAACGGAAATATGCGGACGGAAATTTGCGGACGTAAATTTGCGGATTTCTATTGAAAAAAAGTTAATCGAAGAATGTGCTTCATCAGTACGGCTCTTTTCTAAAATGTTTGAGTAAAAAACAGTGTGTTTAGTTAGGCCCATTTCCGTTGCCACATCAAAAAAACAACTGCAAAAAATAAATAAAAGCGCACCACTTGGCAAAACCTTTCCGAACATCTTCGATTAAAATTTCACAGTCCCATTGATCAAATCGGTGCTAGGACGAAGTGACAAAAATATCAGTGAGAGACTTTCAGAGGGATGGTCATTTCAGTACGGAAAATTATTTCAATAAATAAATATAATTATTTTCATCACGTTTCAACCAAAATAAATCAATTATCATTTGAAAATATATTAATATATTTTTTTCAACCAAGACTTGGTAGCTACCCTTTTTTGTTTAACCGGCAATATTTTAACCAATTTTGGATTCCTTTTTTTTAAATTCAACATGTAGTCTCTCACTGATATTTTTGTCACTTCGTCCTAGCACCGATTTGATCAATGGGACTGTGAAATTTTAATCGAAGATGTTCGGAAAGGTTTTGCCAAATGGTGCGCTTTTATTTATTTTTTGCAGTTGTTTTTTTGATGTGTCAACGGAAATGGGCCTAAACACACTGTTTTTTACTCAAACATTTTAGAAAAGAGCCGTACTGATGAAGCACACTCTTCGATTAACTTTTTTTCAATAGAAATCCGCAAATTTACGTCCCAAATTTACGTCCGCAAATTTACGTCCGCAAATTTACGTCCGCAAATTTACGTCCGCAAATTTACGTCCGCAAATTTACGTCCGCAAATTTCCGTCCGCATATTTCGCGCCGCGACATATGTATGTATAAATGGTTAACCCACATTTGCTCCTCTGTCCTAAATTCAGTTTATATTTAACTTTTAAGAATCCAAAAATGTGTGTTAATTTGTAAATGGATTTATCAATTGATTGTGGTCAAAAATTTAGTTCTTCGTGAGTTTTTGAAATAATGAACATTAATGCAAACATTTTAATTTTTTCAACCCACAACAATTTAACTTTGCTCAAATTCAACCAAAATGAACACTCTTGGTATCAGCCGGTAGCTTTTGAAATTAGTTATTCAATTTTCAAAAAATTTCATTCTTACTTACGTTTAGTCACTACCTTTTTTAATTACTTAATCAAATTTGTTGAACTTTTGATGACAAATAAAGTCATTGAAGAGCTATCGGATGGTACTAGGATTATTTAATTTGGTTGTGTTTGAGCAAAGTTATGACAACCCTCCAAAAAGTGAAAAAAATTACCCACCCTCTAAAAAATTTATGAACCAAAACATATCAAAATTCTGACTTTTTTGCGTTAAAGATAACTTTTTTAAGAGTTAGTCAATCGCTTAGAAATAACTTATTCCACACCTTCTAAACACTTAATGCTTTCGAATCATACCGAATTTGTAAAATTTGGTTCACAAACATAAAAATTACAAGGTCCTAAACGAATCTGGTGTTCCAGGTTTATGAAAAAAATTTGGATTTCCACATAATTTGGAGCCCTAACAATTAGAATTAGGCGGAAACGGAATTCCCGCGGCAAAAGACGGGGATTCTGTTCCCGTTTTCCGCTTTTTTTTTGAATCCCCATTTCCCGCTCCCGTAAAAGTTTTTTTTAGCAAAACTATACTAATAGTCATACATATCATTCCGATTTACAACATTAGGGCAATTGTGCCATAAAATGGCGAATCGTAAAGAGTGCCAAATTTGTCGTCAAATTCGGCACTTCTCTGTTCCCCTTTCTTCATTGCTTTTTCTTCTTTTTGTACCATTTCTCCCGCTTTTTTACAAAATTCTTTCATTTTCTCATCAAATTGCTCTTTGTGTATTCCTTCAGTAATTGATCCACTTTGATTTGTTGAATTAAATAATTGCTCCACTGTTTTTTGCGTAGCGGATGGTGGGATTTTAAACAAATTTTGCATCATTGCAAGGAATTTGGATTCAAAAAAATCTATCGAAATTCTGCTAAACCCTTTCACAAAGTCAATTAGAGTCCCGAAAAGTTCGACTTTTCGGATAAGAAGCAGTGAATTGATGGCCTTTAAAGGATCATCATCTAAAAGGACATTTAAATAAATATAATTGATAAGCATTATTAATAAGAATTCCAAAAATATTTTCACTTTTTTATATAACCTTCGTATTGCAAATTGAACAAATATTCGTAAAAAATATCCAAATATTTTTTGTATTTTTGACAGTCCTTATTCATCCAAACTTTGGCACAATGCCAATTCTCTCTCATCAAATACACAAGGCCAAGGTTAGCCTCATATTTTTGCGTCAAATGCTCCTTTTTCTGTTCAAGAGTGCTATCACTTGGCAAACCTTTAAAAGATCTCCACAATTGGCGTTCATTTTCCAGGAAAAATAGTCCAAAAATGGACTGATCTCTCATAAATGCAATAATTGCTTTATTTCCGATCTTAATTATTTGTTCTTAAATATTATATTTCTAATTAGAAAATAAAAAACTATTTTTATTAATTAGGGCCCGGATTTTTAGGTTTTTACCAGGGATGTGCAGAATCGGAATCGGAATCAGAATTTTCAACTATTTAGGCCTTTTTCCAGAATTTCATAACAAAATGCAATAAAATTCAAAAATACACCCCCCTAAAATTGATTGTCGATACAAAAAATTTTGAAATTTTTCTTGACAAAATAGTGAAACAATATTATTTTAGCAATTAATTCAAAATTTTTACGAAAATTCTTAAATTATTATTATTTGAGAAATCTACCTTTGAAACTTTGTCATAAAATGGTGAGTCCCTCAATTGCATCAGTGCGTAATTTGATTCATTTGTTTTGCTTATTTTTTCCGCTTCTCTTGCCCTTTTAAGCATTGTTTTTAATTTGTCGTCAAATTTTTGGCGAAGTGTTTCAGTCAAATTGCCAAAATTTGCTTTATAATTCCCAAATTTGTTCTCATTTATCAAATTCAATTCCAAATACTTTTTGATTTCTCTTTGGTTTCTGTCATTTTCCTCTGTTCTTTCAATGTCAAAAAATATCTTTGAAATTTTGTGCAAAATGAACACAACATAAAGATATTCGTTGTTAAAGTCAGGCTCAAATGTTGGAAATTGACGGGACAAAGCGGGCATTTCAGCTTAAAAATAAAAACATTAAAAAAATATGTATTAAATATTACAGAAAATATCATTTTTCGAATTTTTCTTACATTTTGCATATATTGTAAACAAATGTTCATAATAAATGTCCAAATATTTGCCATATTTTTCACATTCTTCTTTTTGCTTTTGCTCATCTTCACTTTTCTCCACCATTTTATCACAATGCCAATTCTGTCTCATCAAATACATTATGCCAAGATAAATGCCATATTTTTGTGCCAAATATTCTTTATTCGCCGCAAATGTGTTTCCTCCCGGTATACCGGCAAGATTGTGTTTATCCTCATTACAAAATTGTTCAAAATAGAAGGGTCCTCTCACAAATGCGAAAAATACGTATCCATAAAGCTAAACATTTGATTTAAACCAAAGTTGTATCAAAATTTGCCAGAAATAAGGAAGATTTGGGGCCAAATTAAGGACATTTTAAAAAGGCGATTCCAAAACTTTAAATAGCATTTTTATTTACAAAATCAAAGTTTGAACTAATTGTTATCCGTGCTGGGTCGTTTCATAAAAACCGCCACTTTGGGCGTTTCATAAAAACCGCCATTTCGCAGATTTTTTGTCAAAAACATGTCATACCGTACTTAGTCGCATAGATCCCCCCCTCTCGAGTAGAGCCCTCCTCTCGATTATAGCCCCCCTTTTGAGGGGGGTTGAACAATAGAGCCCCCGGGGGATCTATTCGAATAAGTAGGGTAACTTTGCTCAAACGCAACTAAATTGCATGATGTTGATATCATCCGATAGCTCTTAGTTAGCTTTATGAGCCTACCAAATTTCAAAAAATTTGATCGAGATTTAATAAAGTTGTAGCCATAAAAAGTGCAAAAAACTCTGGCGGTTTTTATGAAACGACCTAGCACCATTGTTATCTACGACAGTTTTTTAGTTGTTGGGCTTTCAAATAAGTCTAAATTTTGTAGTTTTGAAAAAAGAAGGAAAAGGCGGTGCCGATCAGGGATGCACGCAATTCGAAAAAAAATTTACGCAAACGCAATACGCAATCCGCAGTCCGCTACCGACAAAAAGCACGCAATTACACGCAATCCGCAATAGGCAATTTTTTTAAAAAGTTAAAATTTTTTTAACCAGAGTTCGCAGTTGAATATTTTTAAATGCATCATTTGGGCTCAAAAACATCTTTTAAAATCTTATTTAAAAACCAAAAAACAGAAAAAGGATCAAATTTTATTCGGCTCATGAAAATCTTGACAAAAAATTACCCAATTTTTGAGAAAAACTACGCAAAGGGGGTCCGGTGGTGCCGATAGGCGCCACTGGGGAAATTTTTGACTACGCGTTCAATCTTCGAAGCAGCGGGACTTATTTCAAAGTACTGCACTTTGATACTAAGTACGAATGACAGCCTGCTCAAAGTTAATTGGGGGTACCACCAGTGTAAATTTGAGTCAAATTTATTAACGGAATCTATCCTAAAAATATTCTCCAAAATGGACTAGTCTGGGGTCAAAAACTGTTATTTCCCCGGCGGCGCCTATCGGCACCGCCGGACACCATTTAACTTAGGTTTTTCTAAACTCTGATAAGGGAGTGGGGTAGGGGTCTCTATTTAAATTGCGTAAAAATCACTATTTTACGCAATCGCAATACGCAATCCGCAACTGCCAAAAAGCACACAATTTCACGCAATCCGCAACACGCAAACGCAATTGCGTGCATCCCTGGTGCCGATAGGCAACGCTGAGGAAAATTTTGAAATTTATGCCAATTTGGTTACAGATTTCCCGAAAAATGGTCAATTTTGGATTCTATTTTGAAAATTCCAAGGGATAGAAGTGTTATGCGATGTTGACAGGCGGCGCCGAAAAAAATTTGAAATTAAAAGTAATCGCTGGCAATTCATATTTAATATCGGAATTTACCCCAATAAATATTCCTTGATTAATATTCATTTGAAAAAGCATTTCGTCGTAATATTGTGAGTTAGAAGAATCATTTGCCGATTGTGCCCTTGCGCTTCGTCGTATTTGAAATTTTTTCCACATTTCCTCCAAAGTTTTGTCAAATTTTTGGCGAATTAATTTCTCACAAATTTCACTGCTTTTATTTTCCCATTTTAATTCAATCCCCATTTGAACTGTTAATTCTTGGAATGTCTCCTTTTGTTTGTCCGAATTTGCTTCATAATTCAGTTCCTTCTCATTGAATAACTTTGGTTCGGCATAACGCATGAAAAGGTTTTCCAATTTATACCCTCTTGTTTCACCGAATTTCGAATTGAAATAAAAGTCCCAAACATTAGTTACCAGATAATTGATCGTATTAGTCAATGAGCAAAATGTGAATATTTTGTCAACATAAAACATTGGCTTCACCGCAGGGAGTCCGGCGTACTGGCGGAACAAATATTCGTACACAATGTCTAAATATTTTCGATATTTATGGCATTCTGTCCGCTCATAATCTTCAAATTTGTCTCCAATTTTGTCACAATGTCAATTCTCTCTCAAACAAAACAATGTGGCAATATTGTCCTCATATTTATGCAATAAATCATTATCATTGCATCCTTCTGTCTTGCAATGTTGGTCAAAATTGGGCGGGTCTTTCACAAAAATCACCAGCAATTCGTCATTATCGTACTGTTAAAAAAATAAACAAATAATTTTTGTTAAAGTAAAACAGAGCTCCCATCGCCCGAGCTCAATTTCAAAAGACATAAGGGGGAGAATAGGGAGGGTATGGGCCGTCGGTGCCGATAGGCGCCGCCGGGTAATTTTTTTTTGAAAATTGTAGGTTTTTTAACAGATTTTGACTATAAAATGGTCAATTTTGAAGAATTTTTTGCTCAAAAAAGAGAATTCTTTTAGACATACAACCAAAAACTTTAAATTTTCACATGAAATGAACATTTTTTAATTGTATGGGCAATATGCCGATTTCAGAGGATATCTTTGGAAATAAGGACACTTTCAATTTTATTTAAACGGCGTGGCCCATTTCAAAGAACGTCCTTTGATTCTAAGGACGGATGATAGCCCTGAATTAAACATTTAAATTCCTTACCAATTCTTTTGTTTTTGAAGAGGGAATAAAAAAAATTACGAAAATAAATATTATATTTTTCATGGGTTTTTTCTAAAATTTTGTGCTTTTACTTTTCAAGGAAAAAAGCGCTACACTCAATCAGTCGGAACAGTCTCGTCGGTGACAAATCATTTCGTCACTGATCATTTCGTCACTGATCAGTTCGTCATAAAGTTTTTTTTGGTCTTAAAAACGTGTTTTTTGGCGGTTTACGGGGCGCTGATCACGAATTTAACATCCATTTCAACTTTTTCCGAACCCCTTCACCCGAATTCGTACAAAAAGTCGAAAAAAATCAATGTTTTTTTGGTTTTCTCAGAAAATTAAAATCTTTATGGTCCCCTAAATTTCCGATGCAATGTCTATCTTGGTTTAAATTTTTAAAAATATTACGTAATTGAGCAAGCTCAAAAAAGGCTTATAATTTATTCATTTGAAAAATTTCTTTCAGCTTTTCAAATGCGCCTTTTTTGTAAAAATTCTAAATGTAAGAGACATTAATTTCGCACACTTTCGTTAGACGCCGTTTGGGTTAAATTTATAGGTTTCAAATGCTAAATATGAGTTTGGCCACGTCTTTTATATTGCCATTTTAATAGCTCGCCTCAAGGAATGCCAGTGTTGAGAAATATTACATGGCAGACAGCCGGCTTAATTAAATAGTATAGCCCACTGAAGAGAGTGGCATGAGAGACGCAGCAGGGGAGGATGAGTTGGCAATCGCGCGCAGCCCTAAATTCGGCACCACCATCATCCCATGAGTTATACAACGAAAGTCAGTGCCTAAGAGACTCACTAATATGCCTTAACTTACATCCACCTATTGATCATGCGCCAAATTTGGCATCGCATTTTGCTATATAAATAAAGCGAGCACAAAGAAGTTCGAATATGTACCTAATGATCGCGGAGAGTGTGATAATTCAAATGAGCAGGAGACGCTGGAAGGAAGTTCACAAGAAAACACAACGCCGAATTTTGGAAGAGATGCTTATGAAGTTCTGAATCCACATTGTCAAATGAGTTAAACCAACCCAAACACGATCATTCTTATCTCTAGAAATTCTGTTATTAATTTATGTTTTTTTGCACCAAGCTATCACTTCATTTCATGGTATTGTCGCTTGACAAAGTTGATAAAATATTCATTAAAAAAGGCTTGTATCAGTGTCAATTATTAGAGAAATTGGGAAAATTAAACAATCAGCACTCATTTCGACACTCGGACATTTTACAACTATTCGACACTCAGATATTTTTAACATTATTCGACACTCGGACTGTTTTTGTACTATTCGACACTCGGAAATTCGACACTCAGACGTTCGACACTCGGACATTTTTAACACTATTCGACACTCGGGCAGGGATGCGATCGGCAAAACCCAAAAACCGGGCGCACGAGTTAAAAAACCGGGCAAAAACTGGGCATATTTTTTAGCCAATAATTCAGTGTAAAACAACATAAAAACATTTAAACAGCATATTTATAACCACTTTTTACCTGTTTGAGCAAATTTGGCATTGAAAGAAAGTAATTGTGAGCATTGGGACATGAAATATTTGCATTGAATTTGATTGAAATAAGTGAGTTCAACAATGGTATGCCAATACTGTTCCTTTCATCTGTTTTGATGTTCTTTAGTACAGAAAAGACAGATTCACAAAAGGCATTGGAAGGGAAAATCGACAGAATTGCAGAGACTAGTAATTTGAGCAGGACAAAATTGGGGTTTTTGAAAATAGCAGCCCATTTTTCATCCACGTTTTTCCTGTTGAACCGGTCGCCCTCGAGCTCCTCAAGTGTTTGTTTCAACTCATTCGTTAAAATTCACCCCAAACTCAACACTCGAGATTGAAACGGCTAAATCAGAAATTGCTTCCTCAGCACTTGAAATTTGTTCATCGAAATTTTGAGTTGAAGATGATTGTTGAAATGTAACTTTAGAAATTAAATCAGAAATAGATTTTTGTGACATTCTGCTAAAATTAGAGACTGAACAGTAATATTTAAATTAGGGTTAGGCAAATTTGATTTCCCGGATCCGGAACCGGATTTTCAAACTGCAAATTTTTTTCGTCGGACCCGGAACCGGATTTTCATTTTTTAAAAGTTACCGGCCGGATCCGGATTTTCATGTTTCAAAATTTTCCGGATTTTAGTTTACAAAAAGCCGGATCCGGATCCGGTTCCGAATTTTGAAAAATTCGCCAAAAGTGACTTTTTTTCTTTTTTTTTTTGATGGAGCAGGTTAATTGTCACTGTTTGACGCGGGAATACAGAAAATATCTTTACCAAAACAGTCCAACCGCTGATTTATTTGGTGTCCGCGTATCGCAGATGAAAATTTTTAAAACCATCATCATTTGGGGTCAAAATCATCTTCTGAAAATTTATTATCATTAATTTTTTAATTCACAGAGGCGGGAGATCGGTGGTGCCGATAGGCGCCACCGGAGAAAATTTTTCAAAATTTGAGTGTATTTTGGTAACAAATTTTGCAACAAAAAAGCTTGATTTCAAAAATTTTATTATTTTGTTGGCGTTTCCCACTAAATCTCAACATCTTTCGGCTACCGGTCCGAGTGTCGACCGGTCCGAGTGTCGACCGTCCGAGTGTCGACTGATCCGAGTGTCGACTAAGGGAAAAATGGTCCGAGTGTCGACTAAGGGAAAAAATGTCCGAGTGTCGACAGTCTGAGTGTCGACCCTTCCGAGTGTCGACTAAGGCAAAAAAAAGTCTGAGTGTCGACTATAAGAAAAAAGTATCCGAATATAGAAAAAAAACGCTTGTTCATTTTTTTGTACCCCTTTAATACTTTTTCTCTTTAATATCAAAAATGAATGTACGAGAGCTATTAATCAAAGCGACGACAAAGCCAAAACGCCGCCAAAAAGAAATAGCGAAAGAGCAAGATGAACAGATTGAGGATTCAGCCGAAGGACCAAGCGAAGGAATTGATGGCACAGCGCCGGTTGACCAGAACCAAGTGAAATTCGAAATTGGTTGTTCACGACAAGGCGGTGACATACTCTGGCATGAAGGTAGGGCATTAGAAGGCAATTTAGTTTTAATTCCTTTTTGTAGGTTTCCGATTTATGAATTTTTACCTTATAAATTAGTCGACACTCGGACCATTTTTCCCTTGGTCGACACTCGGACGGTCGACACTCAGACTGTCGACACTCGGACTGTTTTCCCTTGGTCGACACTCAGACTGTCGACACTCGGACTATTTTTCCCTTAGTCGACACTCGGACTGTTTTCCCTTGGTCGACACTCAGACTGTCGACACTCGGACTATTTTTCCCTTAGTCGACACTCGGACTGTTTTCCCTTGGTCGACACTCAGACTGTCGACACTCGGACTATTTTTCCCTTAGTCGACACTCGGACTGTTTTTCCCTTTGTCGACACTTGGACCGGAAGCGCATCTTTCTTCAATTTCCATCTTTCGCCGGATCAGGAAAAATCCGGAAATCCGGTTTTAAAAACGCCGGATCCGGAACCGGATTTTCATTTTCAAAAATTTACCGGTGGGATTTTCCCGAATAATCCGGAATCCGGAAAAATCCGGTGAGGCCCAAAAAACCAGGATTCCGGATTGGGATCCGGAAAAATCCGTCCGGATCCCAATCCGGTGTCTAACACTAGTCAAAATCATTCAAAAATGCATATAAATTTTCAAATGTTATCTTTTTCGCTGCGTCTCGCAAGTTGGAGCAAATCAGCAGGGTTAGAAATAAATAAATATAAACACCGGAACATACGAAATCGGGGTTGCATTTTTGCCCTATTTTTCGGCTGTGATATTGAAATTAGCTCAAATTTATATTAAGGTGGGCCGGCGGTGCCGATAGGCGCCGCAGGGGAAATTTTTTTAGAAAGTGAAGAAAATTTATAGACAAAAATTTTGTAAAAAATGTCCATTTTTAGAAATTTTTAGTTAGAAAATTGAAAAAAAAAACAAAGAATAAATCATAAAATTTGGCATATTGTTAAATTACATAATTCTAAAATTGGTGACAAATGGTGGCAATTCCAAAACTGGTGGCAAAATGGTGGCAAGACAGCCCAAAATGGTGACAAATGCCACCAAAAGGTGGCAAAATGGGCACCCTGAAAGTAGGTGTAGTTGTTAAAAAATAAATTTTAAAGCAATCATTTTGCGTGTCTGGACATTTGGACAACTTTCTCCTCCTCAGAGAAGGGGGAAATTCATGAACTCAACCGAATATCCAGTAGGCCCCAAATCCTGTTCAAGCCCCCGGAAATGTAAAGGATTTTTTGTTGGCTAAACACTTCGACAAAAACCTGTCCTCATGACAGATGGCTACGCTACTAATTTCCCAAAAATTCGACCTCTGGAAGTTGATTTCTTTGAGCTTTTCTTATTAGGATTTCATTACTGTCCAAATGTCCGGGCGCCTCATTTTGTCACACACTGCTGAATTACCGCAGAAGCTGCACTAATGGATGAAGCCATATTCTTTACAAAATTTATCGCAAGCTTTAACAATTCGTGTTCAGTAGTCGGATCTTTAAGCCATTGCATTAAAAGCCTCGCACTTTCCACCCCATAGCCAGAGCCAGCGTTGCTATTTTTCATGATGGCCTCAAGTGCCCTTATCGCATTTTTTGCCATGGTTATCCGTTGATGCTCCGAGTCGTTATTTTTGTTGTTGGGGCCGTTGGTGGAAAAATACTCTTCAAGCATTTTTAGCACGCCGGCATCCTTGAATTTGTAGAATTGTTGGGTCTGGGTTTATTTATGATATTTACGGGTTTAATCTAAAAAATTTTGATTTTTTTTTTTCTAAAAATCCGCGAAAGCGATCCGCGGTTCGCTTATCGTGTCCCAACATTTGCGGTTTTGACTTTTGCGGCCCCGACATTTGCGGCCCGACTTTTGCGGTTATGTCCAAAAATGTCTTCGAATTTATGTTGCTTTAATCCCAAGTGCTTTCAAAAGGTTTGATAGAGGCTAATATATGAATTTTGTTCGAGAATTGCGTTTTTGGAGATTTTTGAAAAAAAAATCGTTAATTATGAAAACGCCCCAATGAATTAGGTAAAGAGCCAAAAATGTTTTTTGCTCCATTATTAATCCATTCAAGGTATTTTAGGATTAAAGCAACATAAATTTGAAGACATTTTGGACATAACCGCAAAAGTCGGGCCGCAAATGTCGGGGCCGCAAAAGTCAAGACCGCAAATGTCGGGGCACCTCGCTTATCGCGTTGTTTTTTTCCGCAATTCGTGTATCGCAGCGACCGCGGCAAATTTCATCCGCGATTCTGGATTTTTTCATCCACGTCCCAACCTTGAAACACATTTGTTAATTGGCCCTGCTTTTTGGTACCTTTTCTATTTCTTCTTTCTTCAGCTCATAATAATAAGCAAACATCAATTTAGACACGGCAAAAAGGAGAAAAAATGACAGTAGTCTTCGCATAATGTCTAAACATTTCTTTGGATAAATTTTGGTTTTTCATTAAACATAGGGACCGGAATTTGAAAAACCCGGGAAACGGGAACGGGAACCGATGATGATCGAAGGGGAGGGGGGGAAGCGGGGCAAAATTCCCGTGGCCCCCGTTCCCGGTCCAAAACTTTGACCTGGGCCCCGCCGATTTTTAAAATTTGAAAATTTTGTGCAAAAATTTTTTTTTTAAATTTTAGCCAAAAATTTTACGAAATGAAAAAGCCTCATTTGTAAAATTTATTCCAAAATCAAAAATTTTTCGGTTTATATTTTTTTTGAAAAGCTAAGGACCGCGGGGGATTGTCACTAAATTGACACTACAATTTTAAGTAATTGATGGAGTGACTGACATTTGCTGAGTTGGGCATTTCTTTTATATTGCCATTAGAAGCGACGCCTGAAGGGGCGTGGCATTGTTCGAGAAATTTTATTAAATTAAATTAATTTTTTTAATTATATATATATATATGCATGCAAATGAAATCCAACACATATGCTTTCTTATCCATCAGCCTGCGGGTATTCGCCCAGTTTTGGGCATAATATTTATTTTCCTGTGCCAAATTTTATTAGAATTGATTTTTATTTTATATTATTTTCCAAATAAAAATATTATTACTGGCCCACCCCTAATAAGCGAGAGACTACACTTCAAAAATGTTATAATGCATAAAATTTTATCAGAAAAATGGTCTTATAAAAGGATAAATTTTTTGTAAGAATTCCTTCTTTTTTGCCAATGAATTAATTAGGGTTGAGAGTAAAAGGTTAACCAAACCGAAACCGAAACAAAAAACCGACTTTTTGGGCAAAAAACGAAACCAAAAACCGGAGGTGGCAAAACCGGCCTAATCGACCGGGAGACCGGTTCCCCGGCTCGGTTTGGGAATATGAAAAAATACACCCCTGAGGATGGTTTTTTAAATTTTTTTCTAACAAAGCAATTTTCTTTTTATTAGATTTATTAAAATATCCCAGAAAAAAAATAACCCCCCAAACTTAACAAAATATTAAGAAAGTAGAAATTAAGTGTACTAAAGTTAGGACTGAAAATAAGGCTAAAACCCGGTTTTGGTTTTCTGTTAACCGGGTTTTGGCTAAATCCGAAACCGAAAGCCGGGGGTAGCAAACCAGCCTAACCGAAAACCAGGGGGCCTGGTTCTGACCGCACTTAGGATTTATGAAATGGCCAAGCACAGGTTTTGGTATGGTTGGTTTCCTCCCTTCCGGAACAGGACAAAACACCGCCGGACGAAATACCGCCGGAACGAGTTTTTTGGTCGTAACTTTTTTCCTTTGTCCAC
Organism: Heterodera filipjevi; assembly: GCA_039877585.1. NCBI lineage: Eukaryota > Metazoa > Nematoda > Chromadorea > Rhabditida > Heteroderidae > Heterodera > Heterodera filipjevi. Next base: position 11,422,263 of record JBDPZO010000002.1, read on the forward strand.
CAATTTTTATATTGATGTCATTCGAAAGCCCTAAGTGTTTTGAAAGTTATATTAAGCAGATGTTAAGCGATTCAAAAATTATCAAAGAGTGAAATTTTTTTATGCAAAAAGAATTTTATGAGTTTTATTTTCTTACTTTTTTGAGAATTTTTGAATCACTAAACATCTGCTCAATGAAAGTTTCTAAACACTTAGATCTTTCGAATTACATCAATTTTATAAAAATTGGTGGACAAAGAAAAAGTTATGACCAAAAAACTCATCTCCGGCATTTATTTTGTCCAGTCCGCGCAAAAAAACAGCAAATCGACGCGTCGGCAAATTGACGGGCAGCGGAAAAGACTGAAGAAAAAAAGAAAGCAAAAAAAACATTCGACAAATTTGAATGAGTAAAATGCGCAAAAACATCGTTGATGAAAATAAAGTAGGGTTCAGCCCCAACTCCTGGCGCGTCCCTGATTCCCCGACTCGAAGGCGTTTCTCCACGGTAGGGGTCACTTTAGTTGGGCCATTTTAGTCGGCCCTAGTTATTTTTGAAAGTCAAACCTTAGTTTTTAAAATTTATAAAAAAAAAAACTAGGTGTTTGGTTCGTTTCAAAAAACTAGGGGGTTCGGTTTTCAAAAAAGCAAGGGGTTCAGTTTTCAAAAAAACTAGGGAGTATGGTCACCTTTTCTTAATACTCGGTTGGACCCAATGCCCGGAAGCGGACCCGGTTGTAAATTTGACCCGAACCCGGTATTTATGGACCCGCCGATATCCGGAACCAATTTTAGCCGAAATATCCGGACCCGTGCAATCCTAATTTTTACAACGTGTATTTGCTTTAATATCAAAAAATATATATAATTGATTTTTGGAAAGAATAGATTTGAAATTTTTTCTTATTCCCCCATCGGGGTCCCCGATCCCCGACAAGTTTGACCGTACCCGACCCGATCCCCGACATTCCATCCCCGGCGCTCCCCGACATTCTTGATCCCGAAGGGTCGGGGCTGAACCCTAAAATAAAGGGTTAACGGACATTTGCGCCCCCGACATTGGCGCCCCAATGCCCAGAGAAAATCTCAGAGCCAACTAAATTTAAAATTTTTAGTATCATTCAAATGTCCTTAATTTGTTCAATTAGTAAACCAAAAATTAAAAAAATTAGTAAACTTACAAAAAAAAAATAACCTGAAAAACACGAAAATCTGCAAAATCGAGATTTTTGTATTCTTTTTATCATAAATTTTTCAAAATAAAACTAATTTTTTTATACCAATAGAGTACATCGAGAACTATTGAAAGATACTAAAAAATTTAAGTTTAGTTGGTTCTGAGGGCTCGACTGTAACTCAGCCCCAGTAAAAAAATTAAGAAATAATGGTCAAAAATGCTTTGTTATTGCATCTCATCAATAAATAAATGTGAAAAAGTGACTAGAAACCGCAAAAAATTTGTTGCCAGTTTTTGAAAACCATAGTGGGGACCAGGGATGTCACGGAATTCCGATTTCCGAATTCCGATTCCGACGTTTTTGGGGGTCGGAATTCCGATTTCCGATTTTCGAAAATTTTTTGACCGTCGGAATTCCGATTTCCGAAATTTTGCCTAAAATTTCGGAAATTTCGGAAAAATTTTCAAATTTTTCCCCTAAATTTGTCTCAAAATTGCCCAAGATTTACCTTATTTTTAATCAAAATCTGTTAACAAATCACACCAAATTTAGAAAATTTTTCCGGCGGCGCCTGTCGGCACCACCGGAGACCTTATACTTTAATTTTTTTTTCCAATTTATCTCAAAAATTTCTCAAAATTTTCGAAAATTAACCATTTCTTCGTAAAAATCTTCTAGTTAATCATCCCAAAATTTTGAAAATTTGTCCCTGCGGTGCCTATCGTCACCGCCGTACCGCCAACAGGGATGTCCGTTTACCTGGAAAACCGGGCATTTGCGCGGTTTTTGCCTTATTTTGCCGTGTTTCTTATTTTCAATCATCATTCTATTGCATTTCGATGAATCATTACGCCAAATTTTTAGGCCCAAATCCGTTTGCAAATTTCCAAAAATTTTCACCGGTGGCGCCTATCGGCACCACCGGCCCCCTTTTACTGTTTGTTTTCGCTTTTTGAATAAAATTTTCTAAAATGATGTTTTTTAATGCAAGTCTTTTCTGATATGAAGAACATCAAAACGGACGAGAAGAATAGAATGGATTTTTGAGGATTTGGGAGCTTATTTTTCAGAATAGTTACAAATTTTTAAGATAAATTTTTAAAAAAATTCTAAGTAAATGCTGCCCAGCGGTGCCGATAGGCGCCGCTGGGGAAATTTTTGAGAAAGTGAATAAAATTTATAGAGAAAAATTGTGTAAAAAATATTCATTTTTTGACATTTTTAGTTGGGAAATTGCAAAAAAGAAGAAATAAAACTCAAATTTGGCATTTTGTATTAGAAATTTAAAAAACGAAAAAATAGTGGCAAATAGGGGTAATTTTAAAAATAGTGGCAAGATTCTCAAAAAAATTTAAAAATTTCCGAATTCCGATTTCCGACGTTTTTTGGGGTCGGAATTCCGATTTCCGATTTCCGAAATTTTTTTTGGGTGTCGTTTGACATCCCTGGTGGGGACCCTATTGTTTTTTTGCCAAAATAATTTTTTTTTTTAATTTGCCAAAATAAATGTCACTCTCATGATCAGCAAAATCAAAAACCTTCTGAAACATCTTTTACTACAAAAAAACCGACAAAAAAAAAAATTCGTTAAAAAAATGTAAAAGGGTCCCCCCTTTGATATTTTTTTTTACTGGGGCTGAGTTACAGTCGTACCGTTCTGAGACTTATGCTTTGTCCCGGTCGCTGCACCAAATAAAGCATAAATCTTCATTTACCCTACGGACACATTGTAATAAAATGGTGAGCCCCTCAATTCCATTAGAACGTTTTCCGCTTCTTTTGCCCTTTTAAGCATAGTTTTCAATTGATTGTCAAACTTTTGGCGAAGTGTTTCCAACAAAGTGAAAAAGTTTGCTTCATTCCGCAATTGTTCTTCATTTAGCAAACGCAATTCCCAGGGAAAGAAGTTTCGGTTGAAAATTCCTTTTCTTGTATTATGATTTGTAAAAGTGGGTCGGGGTCAGTTCGTCGCGGTACGTTTTGTCGCCGCCCATTTTGGAGTGTCATATCTTTTTTCGGTGCTAGGTCGTTTCTTAAAAACCGCCACTATGGGCGTTTCTTAAATCCGCCATTTTTACTGAATTTTCGACTAAATCAAGTCATAACTTTGTTCAAATATAACCAAATTAAACAATCTTGGTAATGCAAGATAGCTCATGGTTGGCTTTATCACATATACAAATTTGAAAAAATTTCGTTAAGTTTTTCAAAAGTTATGGCAGTTTTTTCCAGTTTTTTAACTTCTATTTTTTTAAAACTTAATAAAAATTTTTGAAATTTAGCAGCTAATAAAGCAATTTAAGGGCTTTCTTAGAATACCAAGATTGTTTAATTTGGTTGCTTCTTAGAAAAGTTATGACTTGATTTAGTCGAAAATTCAGTAAAAATGGCGGTTTTTAAGAAACGTCCCAGCACGTCTTTTTTCTTAATCAACCAATGCAACAAATAACTTTTATCATCAGCAAGAAGGTTCTATGTGTTCTGTGTTGTATGTTAATAATTTAAAACGATTCATTGAGTTACAAAAAAACTTATGGCCAAAAAAGTCTGAAAAACTCGGCTTTTTGGACCATAATTCTTTTGTACTTTAACGAAATTTTTGTTATTTTGCAGGCTAAACGAAATGCTTTTGAACCATACCGTTTTTTTTTTGGTAAGAAAAAAGTTATGGCCCCCGCGACGAAACGTACCGCGACGAACTGGGCAGTTCCTTAAAAATAATTCCAATTCTATGCAAATGATAAACGACAGCATTTAATTCTTGAAGTCCACCATCGCAGCTTTGAAATATTGGCTTAACTGCAGGCATTTGTTTAGCCAACTCAGGCACTTTAGCTTAACATATTAAAAAATAAATAAATACGAATTGAATGCATTTTAAAATTATAAAAGTTTTCGGGCCGGACGATTTTCCTGCGAGCCGTTATCATGCCTGACATGTTTAAAATTAAGCGAAATTAAAATCACTCAAAAGCTATGTTAAGAGCGACTAAGCAAAAAAAAAAAAACTGAAAATTACCAAAAAGCCGACTTTTCAATTTTTTTTTTCAAAATATACTCAAATTTCAAAATTTCACGGCCGTCGCCCTTTAAATTTTAAATGACTAGAATTTTCGACATTTTATTCTGTCAAAAATAGTTTCATTTTTTTTTTTGCAAGAAATTCTTAAAAATTGGCCAATTTTTTGAATATTTATGTCTGTTTTGTTAAAGATTATAGCTAAATTTGAGTATTTCTCATGGAATAATTTTTATAAACCCAAATTATATGGTCAATGTTTTTGTTGAAAAAAAAAAAATCAAAAAAAAAAAATCGAATTGCTTTCTGGCGGCACGAACCCGATCAATTCTTTGTTGGAACAGGAAGCGACCCCAATGAACCAAGAATAATGACAAAAATTGACACAAAAAATAACATATTTGGTGCAATTCTCCACAAAAATTTTACCCCAACAATTTACCTTGAAAGTGCCATCCTTAGGAGTGTTTTTTTTAATTTTTGCAAACCGAAACCGGGAAATTTCCCCCCCCCCTTTTTGGTTAGGCCGGTTTTGCAACCCCCGGTTTTTGGTTTCGGTTTTTGTCCCAAAAAAACTGTTTTCGGTTCGGTTCACCGATTAGTCTCTACTCTAATTTTATAGTTAAGAACTGTTAATAAATACCTCCAATTAAAAAATTTTCCCGGCAGCGCAGGATCCTTTTAAATCACCGTATCGATCTTTGAAACCGAGCTTGACTAATGGGAACAATGGAATAGACAATTAAAAATCCCGCCAAAATTATTAGTATGGAAGCTTTGAAAAATCCCGTTCTCGGCCGGGCCCCCGGTCAAAATTTTGGACCGGGAATGGAGCCCCGGGAAAACGGGGATTTTTTGCCCCGGTTCCCCGTTCATCATCGGTCCCCGTTCCCGGTTTTTTCTAAATTCCCATCTCACACATCTGGTACGAAAACTGCTGGCATTAAAAGGACCCCACCAACATTTCTTCTTTATTTACACTTACTTTTCGCATAAATCTTGAACAAATATTCATACACAAATTCTAAATAATTGCGATATTTTTCGCATTTCTCTTTTTCTTCGACTTCACTTTGGCCAGCAATTTCGGCACAATGCCAATTCAGTCGCATCAAATACAAAAGGCCAAGATAAGTCTCATGCACTAATGACAAATAAGCGTTGCTCTGCTCATAAGGGCGTCCTTGGAATTGACAGATCATTTCCAATTGGCCAACTTTTTCCAACTCATTATAAAATTGATCAAATTTGTCATGTCCTCTCACAAATTCGACGAATGAGGCATCTTCAAGCTGAAAAATGAATTGGAATAATAAAAAAAACTTAGTAGTGGAACGAACATACCGTATAATTTCCACCAAGACGGAACCGCCAATGTAACAACACTTTGTTGTATTTTTTCAAATCTTGGATACTTTTTATTGATGATACCATGGATTCTTGTTGTTCTTCTTCCTGCAATGATTCAATTGTTTCTGTGCGTATCGCATCTTTTTCCGCTTTTTTAAGCATTGCCCACAAAAAGTTGTCAAATTTATGTTGCATTAATTCGACATAACTTTCTTTTATCCGCTTGTCCCACTTTAATTCAACCCCCATTCGAACAATTATGTCATGAAATGTCCATGTTGAATTGTCCAAATTTGCTCCATAATTCAATTTGTCCTCATTGAATAGCATGAGTTTGCAATTTTTGACGAACATTTTTTGATAAGCGTGCCATTCGCCATCGCCGAATGCCGAATCGGTGTAAAATTTCCAAATTAGTGCCAAACTTTTCGTCGTATCAGTCAATGGACAAAATGAAAAAAAGTTGTCTAAATAAAACATTGGCTTAACTGCGGGCAATCGGGCGTAAACATGGAACAAATATTCATACACAATGTCCAAATATTTCCGATATTTATGATATTCTTTTTGTTCATTTTCTTTAATTTTTTCCCCATTTTTGGCACAGTGCCAATTCTCTCTCATCAAATACACAACGCCAAGATGAGCCTCATATTTTTTGGTTAAACGACTGAATCCATAATACTTATCAACAAATCCATTACAAAATTGCTCAAAATTGGGCTGATCTCTTACAAATTCAAGTAACAAATTGTCGTTGTCGTACTGAAAACGAAAAAAAAAATAAGAAAATAATTGATTAATGATTAATCCCCGCTGCCGTACGATTCGTCCGGACGACGATTCGTCCGGCAACGATTCGTCCGCCCAGCAAAAGAAATACGATTCATCCGGAAGACGATTCGTCCGTCCGGCTAAAAAGTGCCAAAACATAAACTATTTAAATTTTTTAACATTGGACATAGCTAAAATGATAACTAATAAAAGTGTCAAGTGAAAAACCAAAAAAATTTAAAATAATTTCATATTTTTGGCACTTTTTTGGATGGGCGGACGAATCGTTGCCGGACGAATCGTCGTCCGGACAAATCGTAGTTTTCTTGCTGAGCGGACAAATCGTACGTTTTTGGATGGGCGGACGAATCGTCGTCCGGACGAATCGTCATGTTGCCTTAATCCCATTACTTACTAATTCTTTTGCGGTTGAAATTGGACAGTTAGCGAGTGTAAGGAATAGAATAAGAAAAAACAAATTCATTTTTGAATATTAAGATAAGCCTCTTCGTAGTGGGCGGATTCGGTGCTAAGTCGTTTCTTAAAAACTGCCAACTTCACTGGTTTTTCGTCTAAATCAAGTCATAACTTTTTTCAGACGCAACCAAATTAAGCAATCTTTGTATCATACAATACCGCTTATATTGTTTTATAAGCTTGCAAAATTTCAAAAAATTTCATTAAGCTTTTCAAAAGATATGGCAATTTTTTGCGCTTTTTTTAGCTCAAAATTTTTTAAAAGTTAATGAAATTTTTTTTAGTTTAACATGCTAATAGAGCAATTCAAGCGCTATCTTACAATACCAAGATTGTTTAATTTAGGTTGTTCTGAAGAAAGTTATGACAAGATTTAGTCGAAAAATCTGTGAAATTGGCAGTTTTAAGAAACGCACGAGCACCAACGGCGTTTGCCAAAAAACAGCTGAGTTTTGCCTAAATAAAGGATCAGAGAATGGTGATTTCGATTATACCATTTTAAATTTTTGAATGTGCAGTGATATATGCTGAAAATGGAACATTATAAATTGTAACTATCCAAATCACTTTAAAACCATTTTTATCGTGTAGAACATAGTAGATTTACTATTGTGAATTTTTGCCTTTTTTGGCTACGACGCCAAAAATGATCAGAAAAAGTGATCAAGTTCCGAAAATCGATACAAGTGGGGACTTTTAAAAATTCATTAAAAAATTAAATTTGTAATTGCTAAGTGTAAACAAAGACCACCTCAACACTCTGTTTTTGAAGGGCTATCGATTAAAGTAATTTTTTGAAAAAATTTATATTAGAAAAATGTTTTTTTGTCTTAGAAAATGTAAAAAATTCTAAATGTAAGAGCTATTAAGTCCGAAAATTATAGGTAAACGCCGTTTGGATTACAATTTTAAGTTATGAAGCGAAATGTGAGTTTGGCATCGCTTTTCTATGGGCACTTTTAATCGCTTCCTAAAGGCGTGTCATTGTGGGGAAATATTACATGGTAGACGGCCAAATCAATGAAATAACATCGCCCACTGAAGAGAGTGGCATGAGAGACACAGCAAATGAGTTGGCAATCGCGCGCAGCCCAAAAATTCGGCACCACCATCATCCCCATGGGTTATACAACGAAAGTCAATGCCTAAGAGACTCACTCATATGCGTCAACTATCCATCCACCTATTGATTATGGGCCAAATTTGGCATCGTATTTTGCTATATAAAATTTGGCAATGCGTCTGTGTTGACGTGTCATTTTTTTTTTCTGGTTACTGTAAAGGTATGCTAAAGAAGAAAAGATATTGTCGATAAAAATGTGATTGCATTTTTCTTATGACACTAAAACATCACATTGTTTAAGGAAAAATTAGGCATTCATTATTTTAAAAAAGGTTTCACGGGTCTTGGGAGGGGGACCGGGCGGGGGACATCGTTTATTGCGGGAGTTTCCATTTCAATAAAACCATAATCCATGGAATTTTGTAAGAATTCCTCCATTTTTGCCAGTTTTAAAATGAAACTAAATTTTATAACAGACGAAAGGACGGGGAAGAGTCTGCTGGTGCCTTTCAGAATTACAAGAGACGCGCCGTGATTCACGGTCACACGGTTATCGTGCGTTTCCCGGGTTTACAATAAAAAATTTGCGCCGGATAAAATTGGAAAATTTGCGTGACTATTTATTTTCCACGAATAAAATAAATTATGAATTTCACAAGTGATAAAATATACCAAAAAATGGAATTGATTGCAATCAATCAACTGTCAAATAGTATAGTAAAACCAGGGTTCCCAAGTGGAAATTTTCCAAAGCCTCATTTGGGGTTAAAAAGCCTCATTTGAAAAAATTTTATTAAAAAGCGAAAAAAAAAACAGTAGAAAGGGGCCGATGGTGGCGACAGGCGCCAGCGGGGAAAATTTTCAAAAATTTCTGAAATTCCTACTTTAATTGATAATGCTGGAAATATGGTTTCCAGCAATGTACAAAAATGTGTAAAATATTAGCAGAAATATTTCAAAAGTTTTTTTTAAGAAAAGCAGTTGTTATTAGTCCAAAAACTCAGTCAACACAGTATAATAATAAGCTTTTGGACATTGAATTAAATGCTGGCATAATTTGGAATATATTAAGAAAACTCCCCAGGCGTAATTCCACTTCACCGGATAATGTTCCTTACATTTTGTTAATAAATTGTGCAGAGTCAATTACAAAAATATTAGAAAAATATTAGCTGATATATTTAGACTAATTTTGGATTCCGGTCAGATTCCGAAAGTATGGCGAACATAATTAGTAATCCCTATTTTCAAAAAAGGTGAAAGAACAGATCCAGTAAATTATAGGCCGGTTTCATTAACCAGCAGCACTGTCTGTAGAGTTTTTGAACAAATTTTGAGTAGCAAAATTTTAGTATTTCTGAACAGTATAAAATTTTTTGATAAAGAACAATTTAGGTTTCTAAGAAATAGGTCGACAACAACCCAAATATTAAAAGCTATGGACGATATATATAATTCTCTTCAAAAAAATCAACAAATTGACATCATCTATATTGACTTTGTCAAGGCATTTGATTCTGTTCCAATTGATTTATTACTTCATAAAATCAAAAATATTGGAATCGAAGGAAAAATTCTTACTTTTTTAACTAATTTTCTAAAAAAGCGAAGTTTTAAGGTTAGAATTTGGCGAAGAATTGTCAGAAGGTTTTAGTATATTTTCGGGAGTGCCCCAGAGAAGTGTCTTTTAGGACCATTGCTCTTTCTAATTTTTATGTTCTGCCGTCCTTTATTGTAAATGAAGCGGCATCAGTTGGTATAAAAATGTATGCCGACGATATTAAATTATATTATGGCCATGAAAATGATGACAAATCAGTTGAATAAAGCAATGGAGGCTTTGCAAAAATGGTCAAAAATAAATGGGTTAGAAATTTCAACTGAAAAATGTTTTGTTCTACATATTTTTAGGAAAAAAATAACATGAAAAAAGAATATTTTATTAACTCAAAAAAGATTTCAGAATCGGATAATGTTCGTGACGGTGCTGGGACGTTTCGTAAAAACCGCCACTATGTGCGTTTCGTAAAATCCGCCAATTTGCAGATTTTTCGTCAAAAACTGGTTATAACTTTGCTCAAACCCAACCAAATGAAACAATCTTGGTATGGTTCGATAGCTATTGGTTAGCTCTATTAGTCTACCAAATTTCCAAAATTTTGCTTAAGTTTTGACAGAAATATAGAGTTTTTGCTCTTTTTATGGATACAACTTTCTTAAATCTGGATCAAATTATTTGAAATTTGGTAGGCTAATAGAGCTAACAAATAGCTATTGAACCTTACCAAGATTATTTCATTTGGTTGCGCTTGAGCAAAGTTATAACCAGTTTTTGACGAAAAACCTCCAAATTGGCGGTTTTTACGAAACGACCTAGCACCGTTCGTGACTTGGGCATTATAATTGACTCAAAACTTAATTTTTCAGAACATATTAACAAAATTGTACGAAACGCATATCTAAGAATTTTCCAAATTTTGAGAGTATTAAAACCAGGGAAATTAAGCCTCTAACAGCAGCTTATAAAACTTTTGTGCGACCTCAATTAGAATACGCCACCGAAGTTTGGAACTCTAATTTAAAAAAAGAGATACATAGACAAAATTGAGCGAGTACAAAAATTTTTCACAAGAAAAGCATTTAGAAAAAGTGGTTTTGTGTACAAAAAATATTGGGAAAGACTAAAAATCATCGATTTACATAAATTAGAAGAAAGAAGAAAAATCAATGATTTAACAACAGCTTTTAAAATTATAAAAGGGCTAACCAGCCTTGATGCTGGGAAAAGCTTTCTTTTTCTCAGAAAGGCCCAGAAGGCCTTTACTTTTACGAGTAAAGCGCCACACGGCCAAAACACAAAATAATTTTTTCAACAGAATAGTCAAAAACTGGAATAATCTTCCAGTGGTAGCGGTCCAAATTAATAAGGCAAAGGAATTCAGGGGTTTACAGAGAATATCATCGCCCTTCCACCGTTACTATGAGGATGCGCAAGAATTTACCGCATCACAAATTAATTACTCCCCCCCCCCAAAAAAAACGGCATCATGTGATTTCGACAGTGGTTGATTTCGACAGTAAGTGATTTCGACAGTGGATTTCGACAGTGGATTTCGACAGTGATTGATTTCGACAGTAACACCGAGTTTTTTAAATTGGCATAAAATTAAACTTTCACCTAAGCAAATTAAACAAATAATGAGTGATCTCGACAGTAACGCTTGGTTCTATGAATGCTTATTTGCTGGGTCTGTGCCCTAAAAATCTTTTGAAATGTTACAGGTTTTTTAAATTCATTATTTTTAATTACTGTGAAACTCTCTTTACGATTCCTTTTTTTGTTTGTCCATAAAGGTCAAAAAAATGGACTCCAAAAAAGAGTAGTTGTGGTCTTTCTCATCAGTTTGAGATAAGTGAGCAATGGTCATTTTTATCTCGAGAGTTGTGTGGTTAGTTTTGTTCATTATTTATCCCCCCCCCCATGGCTCTTTAATGTTTTTTTGAGGCAAAATCAAAGCGGGGCAAATTTCTCTTGACCAATGGCGGCTATGAATATGCGTTTGAAGTGTGTGTATTTGTAACAAAAATTCTAATTAAAAATAATGAATTTAAAAAACCTGTAACATTTCAAAAGATTTTTAGGGCACAGACCCAGCAAATAAGCATTCATAGAACCAAGCGTTACTGTCGAGATCACTCATTGTTTAATTTGCTTAGGTGAAAGTTTAATTTTATGCCAATTTAAAAAACTCGGTGTTACAGTCGAAATCACTCAGTGTCGAATTCACTGTATTGTCGAAACCAATAGCAGACATAAAGAGCAAGGGAAATAATTCACTGTCGAAATCACCTACTGTCGAAATCAACCACTGTCGGAATCACCTGACACGAAAAAAACTATTAATCAGGCGGCGAAATTAAAATGACCCTTTCCCTGGGGCTCCCCCCCTCCCCAAGTCTTTAGGGACCCATTATTCACCCTGCTACGGTCAGGGAACTCTTAACTACTGGGGCCCAAACCTTAAAAATCACGAATGTTCTTATTTTTGATCCAAAATTGTACTTTTTAAATTGAATGTTCTTATTTTGAAATTTTTTATAGAAAATCCCTACGCTAAATCCTTATTTTTAACCAGCTCGGAAAATTTTCGATGATGACTCTGCTTTTAATTTTGATTTACTTGCAATTTTTATTATTTAAAAAAAAATTGAGATTTTGGTGCAGTAAATGTTAGCGCTTTTGGAATTGCCCTAAAAATAGAACTCGGTGCCAATATATTTTTTTAAAGAAATTCTTACTAGAAAAAAAGAAAGTTAAAAGCGATTGAATTCACTCTAAAATAGTTTTTTTCAGAATTAATTTAGATAAGGTAATAAATTCAGTTTCCACTCATGGCGCCGAGTCAACCCCCACCCAACTACCCAACCCCTTTCGGTGAACAAAGTAATGGCCTATGAAGGACGAGGATTTTAGAGACAAATTTCAAAATGGAATTTTCTCTGAAATTCTAAAAATAAGACAAAATTAAGACCCTATGCATAGCTCAACGAGACAAAGCGATTGGTATATCATGTATGCCTTTTTTTCGTGGGGAGTTCATTATACTTCACCCAAAAATTCTTCAAAATTGACTCAAAAACTTATATCGCCCGAAAATGAAAGTTGACCAATATATTTTACGTGTACATTTTAAAGAAAATTTAGCATTTCAAATTGACTAAAATTAATTAGAAATTCTCATAAAACGGCACACAAATAATGAATATGGAAGAGTTGCGCGAATCTTTTGCACAGTCAACTGTCACAGTGGACAACGAATTCAATGGCACCGGCATTGGTGGTGCCGAAAACGACGAAAAGGACGCGGCACAGCACCCGCGTTTTGGTCGAAACTACAAAAATGAGGGGAAGGTGGCCGCGCTGCAACGCCAACGCCGTCAGGAACACATGGAGAGACAGACTTTGTGAGTGAGGAGAGAGCCAAATTTGTTTCCCCATTTATTTTTACTGCAAATTTTTCTCGCCTAATTTTTTAGGTTATCTAAGTCTAGAAATCGGAACAAAATTTCGGAACTGAAGCTTGGCATTTCTACCTTTGGCCTTTCTTTTTTACGAAAATTTATGGCCAGAAACCAAATTCCTCTTCCCATTTAAGAAAAAAAAAACAAAAATTTCTTCAAGGTGGTGGGGTGGGGGCAAGACAAAGCAAGTCGGTAATTATATGTTTAAATTTTTTTTCTGGACAGGGCTCGCGATGATTGGCTTATGCGTCGTCGACAAATTGAGAATTACGGAAGCCGGCCGGGTATCTTGGCGGAAAAGGCTTCGCGTCGTAACCAACAAAAATTGGCGCAATTAGAACGAAACCCGTACAAAAACATGCTGATGTTCAGGTATAGAGGAGGGGGGGGGGGGGGGTAGCGATTTAAATTTTTTTTGTTTTCAGTGATTGGCTTGTTGACATTCCAGGTTCATTTTGTTCTAAAATTTCCTGATTTGTATTCGTTGACACCGTCGAACATTTTTGTAATGTGTCTTTTTGACCTTATTTTTTTGGTGGTTTTTTCATAGTATTTTGCCCTCGTTTGGTATGCTACATTATGTAAACTGCAAATTTAGGGTTACACTCGACCAGTCGGTTAACAGTTTTCATCAGTCCTTTTTCGTCGCTTGCTCCAAATTATTAGTCTACCTTTTTGACATAGCCAAATCTTTTTTTTTGGTCTAGTTTTTTTTTCCCACTTTGTCTCTAAATAGGTCCGTCATCCATAGGTGATGTCACTTTGTCCTGTCCATTTTTCTACAAAAAATTTCATACATTTGTCTAACAAATTCAATAAACCATTGTCAGGCACTTTGTCTACCGAATGGACCATGATCCCTTCGCCGGTCGGACGTCGTACCTTGGTCGTTGCAAACAACGGGGAGACGAGAGTGTTCTTCAAAAATGGTTTGAAACAAATATTTTTTACATTTATTCTTTGTAGTGGGTTGGAAGTTACAACCATACAGTTTACTCGACACAATAAACCCTGAATAAAAGATTCTGTTTTTAGGGCAACTCAATTCGCTAATTACGCGTATGACATAGTGGGCCCCTTGGACACAAAAAAATTAATATATTTAAATAAATTAAAATACTAGTAAATTGGATAATTTCCTAAGAAATCATATTTTTTATTCGAGTCCGGGTTCGGAATTGGGTGAAAAACGGGTGTCATTATGATCAATGGTTCCCGAAAAATGTTGGCAAAAGATTTAATGAGGACCCAGTTTTTTTTTGTTGATGGAAAATGGCCGGTGTGAGGCACTTTAATTTGCATTTTATTATTTTGCAAATTTTTAAAGTTATAATTTTCAGGACATTTGGCCGCCCAATTCAGCTCTTTTTTGCCCGGCGCCAATGCCAAAACGCGAGGCATTTTTTTTTTGACGGAATGTATTTTTTTATTATCAATTTTTTATTTTTCGGTTCTTTAACCATCCTGGATGCCATAATTGACTTGCAAAAGCGAAAGCTATACCTGCTTGACCTGCTTTGGTGGAACAAGGTTTAATTTAGGAGGGACGGAGAGATAGGAAAAACTGAAAACAAAAAATTTCAGTTTTTACATGTGCAATTGGGAAAAATTAATTTTTTTTTTCGAAAAAAAGAGGATGGAATTGAATGAAATCTTACTTACCCTTTAAAATTTCTAATTTTTATCCCCCAATTTTCTCAGACCATGTACACGGACATGGAGTTCATCGCGCGTCGTTTCTTTCTCCATTCGCACATAGAAGAGATGAACATGGACATTGCCAAACTGGAGGAGGCCAGCAGGGAATGCAAATATAAGTAAAAATTGAGGAATTTAAAAATTCCCCCCCCCCTCCCCGTCTCTCGGCTGGATTGGTGCAAAATTGGAACATTTGTGAATAAGAAAATTTTCAGGCCGGGATTCGGCCTGAAATAGGCGCCTCACCCCTTTGAAACTCACGTTAATTTTTTTCAAAAGTTTATAAAACAAATATGGTAAATCGTAAAGGTTGACGCTTCTGCCCTCATGCGCTTGTTTTCCTGAAGAAATTGGCAAATTTATGTGCACCGCTTTTCCCTTCCGTGTTGATGGCCTTCTGTTTTTCTTCAATTCGGTAGATTTTCGAGAATTTTTAAAATTTCCATAAATTTACCCCATTTTCAGGCTTTTTACATTCCGGGTCAGGTAAAAACATAGGATTGAAGGAAAATTTAAAAAAATATATTTATTTTATAAGCTTTGGTATTATTTGAAATTTTTTAGGATAGGAAATCAAGTGTACACAAATTTAGTGTGCGTAAATTTTTTACAAATTTTAGACGCCCCTCGTCGGTTGGCTTAAGCCGTGGATGTTGCCAGGTTGGGCCATAATTTTTTTTTTTTTATAAAGAAATTGAGTTTTTGGCACTTTCTCAGAGGTCCTTGGAGTGCCGGTGCCCGCGCTGTACAAGGAGGAAGTGGTATACGGAAGTTCACAGGTTGGTCTTTTGCTGTTAACTGCTATTGGAGTGGGGTTCATATCCCCCCCCCCACCCCCACCCCCCCCGCTGAAGAAAGTGAAAAATAAATCTGTCTGTCTTTCGGTTTAAAATCAAAAAAAAAAGAACCAAAAGAAAAACCTCAGTATATTTTTAATAATCGACAATGTTTCATGTGCTGTACCGATAGGGGCCGACGAGGAAGATTTTTTAATATGGAAAAGGCAATTTTCAGAAGAATTACAGGAATTTTAGACAAAAATATAAAGGGCGACAGCTTTTTTCACGGAATTCTTTCGCTCGGCTTTTCTTAAAACTCGAAAACCGACCGTTTCGGTTTCTAGTCCTCACCACTAAAATATTTAATTTTTTGAAAACTAAATTTTCGGGAAGTGATTACTCGTACTGCTCCCCAAAGTTTGATGAAAATTTTTTTGGTTCTCCTCCATTTTATGCGGCACATGATATTTTATAAGCCAACTTTTTTAACATGATGAAAATATTTTTTCAAGGAATAAAAACAGCACCATCTACACAGGATAAATTTGACGCATTTCCTCTAAGATATTTTGAAATATTTTTGTGTTTGAATGATAACAACCAAATGCGTATTGGTTTTAGGTAACAATTCAGGCGTAGTTCCGTGCAAATGTTTTAGACTCTGCTTTAGAGCCCTCCGGGTCGCTTCAATTCCCTGGGTGTGTATTTGAGGGTCGACCGGGTCAATAATACAGCTGATTATTTACCCATTGGTGATTATACTGCTGCTGCATGTTATTAAAGGGCGCAGGCAAACAAAAAAGTTTGGTTAAACGTAGAGAAATATTTTCGTCATGAATCATAATTAAAAAATTTAGTTCATAAAAATATCATGGGACGCATAAAGCGGAGGAGAAACCCAATTTTTTTTACCCCCCCCCCCTTATCAAAAAAGGCACTTTTATTTAATAAAAAAGAATTTTTTTGTTTTCAAGGAGTTCATTGACAAGTTTAACAAGGAATACGGGCACATTTCGTCGACGGAACGACAGCGACTGAAGGCCGAATCGCCAATGGAGGAGGAGGCGGCGGTGTCTTAGAATTGCATATGGTTTTATTCATTACCAGCGACCTCAACATTATTACCCAAATAGCTTTCAAAAAATGAAAATCGAGGACCATTATAATTTTAAAAATGCCGATAAATTTAAAGTTCGTGTGTTTCATGCCGTTCCGAGTAACCCTTTTTTGCGTTGGAGCGCAGACAGCGGTAGGTTAGACAGTCCTTATGCTTATAACACGCAAAAAACGAAATGGCCTGAAACGAATGGTCCGTCGTCCTTATCATTCTTCAGTAAAAAAATTTGCTGTTTATCCAGGGTGGCCTTTTTGCCCCCTTTCGGTGGCATTTGCCACCTTTTTGGGGGTCTTGCCACCATTTTTGGAATTGCCACCAATTTTGTAAATTATTTAATTTTTCTAACAAAATGCCAAATTTGAGATTTATACTTCGTTTTTTTTCAATTTTCGAACTAAAAATGTCAAAAATTGACTTTTTTACACAATTTTTCTCAATAAATTTTATTCACTTTCTCAAAAATTTGCCCGGCGGCGCCTATCGGCACCACCGGCTCACCTAAGCATAATTTCTAGCTTTTTTAAGATCACGGCAAAAAAAAACAGGACAAAATGAAACTCCTTTTTTGATTGTTCCGGTGTTTATGATTTATTTATATCCAACACTGATTTGCTCCAACTTGTGAGACGCAGTGAAAAATATAACATTTGAAAATTTTGAAGCATTTCTAACGATTTTGACGCAAAAAATTACGTGCCACCTTTTTGCCACCATTTTTAAAATTTTTGCCACCATTTTGGACTTTCGAGATAACCACCCTGTGTTTATCTTCAAAAAATCTGATGTTGCAAAGAGCGGGAGGCTGCGGAGCGACCGCCAATGGCGATCTAACACTTGCGAAGAAAAGCCATTTTTATACGGGCGACGAACTTTAAAAAAGACTACCTATTTACACATTCTTTCTAAACAATTTTCTTTTGTTTTTAAAAATTACCCTACCTTATACTCAAATTCCCCTATGTACAGTCAGGTGCAAAAGTAATGGAGCAAAAAATTTTTTTTACAAAAAGGTTTTTCTCTATTTTGTTCTCTTTCCGGCATGCATATTCATTTTTTTTCTAAAATACGTTTCCAGCTCCCTAGGAATTTTTTCGAAAATTTTCAAGATTTCAAGCCATTTCTGCTTTTTCAGTAACTTTATGAGAGTTTTCTGATCGAATTGGTGTAGTGGCCTTTTTTGATCAGTACCAAAAGTAAGCTAGCTTGAATCTTCTCAGATTTTTTGGACACTCGAAATATTTTTTAGTGATTTAAAAGTTTGCTCTTTGCTCCATTACGTTTGCACGGGTTGGTTTGGTCTGACTCATTAAATTTATTTTATAAGTTCAATTTTTGTTACCCTACTCTAAATGGGGTTTGTTTTGCCATAATAAACAAAATTTATTCAAACACATATTTTTGAGAAAAACCTCTTAGTAAAAAAAATTTTTTGCTCCATTACGCACCTGACTTTATTATTTTTCTCCATTTTAAATTTTGGAAAAAATTGCACTCAAAATTTAGAAAATCATTTTTAGTTAATGACTAAAGAAAAATTGGGAAAAACAAAGATTAGGAGTGAGACTCAAAATCTCTCATTACAGTTTCCTCCTCTTCCTTCTCTCTCTCCTTGCTTTTTGTCTTTTGCAGTGCACTCACATCTCCCACATACCACCAAAAATCTGTCCGTTCCTAAACTTCCTTTTTCCCCCTCCCCTGCCCTCCGCTTTCATCCCATTCATTCATTGTCATTTTGTGTTGGTCGGTGCTCGCATCCGCTCACCGTTTGTCCGCCTGTGCGTACGTCCGTCCGTCGTTCACATTCCTCCCCCCCCCCCCCGCCCCCGTTTTATTTTATGCATTCACAATACGTTTAAAATGCCTCTTCTGTTTTCTCCTCCCCTCATCATCATCATCATTGAGCTTTTTGCTTGTGTCTGTATGTGATACATACTACATACATCGCATCGGTGTGGGGGTATACCCAAAAAATCTTGGGCGCTGAATATGTATGTGTGCGATGAATGGTGGTGGGTGGGTGGGTAAATTTGTGCTTTTTCCACCTGCTGCTGTAATCTCTAATTGTTGAATGGGATGCAAGTGAATTGATGAGGAGGAGAGGGCGATGGGAGAGGGGCGTCAGTTTCATTCTCTTTCTCTTCCACCTCACCTCGTTTCTCCCGTATTTTTCCCCTCTCTCCTCCCCGCCTCCTTCCTTTTTTGTGTGTTTAATTAAATTGATTAAAATGACACATAATACAATTAATATTATGTAGGGCTGGTACTTTTAGTTATTATAAAATACCAAAAAGTTGACTAAAAAAGTCATGAAAAATCGCGAAAAAGTCACGAAAAAGTAGTAAAAACCTCAAAAAAGTCACGAAAAATAACAAAAAAAGGCAGGAAAAATTGTTACTTTTGGAGCAATTTTTTAATCAAATCACATTGAAAAGCAGAATTTTCTTATCACAGAAGACAAGCGAAGTAAATTTAAAGATTTGAAAAATTAAAAAAAGAGGAAAAAACGTTTCTTTTCGAAAATAAAAATTTTAGATAAGAAAACTAAATTTTTAGGAGCATTTTTTAGAAAATTTTCCATTCTTAGTGGTACAATTTTTCAAAATTGAAAAATCAATTTTTAGGGTCTATTTTCATTTTTATGATATTTTTCATACGAAAATTTCGATTTTCTTAGTAAAATATCCAAAAAAAGTCATGCAAAGTCACCAAAATCGCCAAAAAGTCATTAATTTTTTTCAAAAAGTGGGAAAAAGTAAAAAAAAAAAGTCATTATAAAATTCATCGTAGAAGCTTCAAACAAAGTTAAAAACACGTTTTACGTAGGTTTTAGGCCATCCCGAGTCAGCAGAAAAAAAAGTCTTTTGACTAAAAGTACCAGCCCTACTAATATGTGCGCCCAAATAATTTTCTTGCAAAATCCTAAATTAATTAATGGTAGGTATGGCAAAAAAATCTGAGAAAATTCATGTTAGCATAACTTTTGTGCTGATCAAAAAAACAACTACACCAAATCGATCAGATCACTCCTTCGTGGTGATCTGTAAGTGATCAAAATTTTCGCTTTCCCAGGCGACTGGGAACTGCTCCAGCAGTTGACTAAATTGGTCAAACTGCATTCAATTAACATGGAAATCATGTGCAGCCATCCCACAAACATTTTCGATTATAATAAGACCGAATAGATTGAACACTACTTCATTTCATTGACATTTATTTTTATCGGTGAAAAACAGTGTTAGATGTCTAAAAAAAAATCCTAGTGGATGGAATTTTTTGGAAAAAACGAATATGACGGACAGATAGAGCACAAAATTTACTACAAGAATGCTTCTGTAGCAAATTTTGTGCTCTTTCTGACCGGGTTATTTCCAACCCCCTAGGAACTTTTTTTCCGAATTTATCCCGATTTCAAGCCATTTTCAGGATTTCAGATCACCACGAAGGAGTGATTGATCTGATCGATTTGGTGTAATTGTCTTTTTGATCAGCACCAAAAGATGCTAAAATTTTTTCAGATTTTTTGTTGTCTCTAAAAAAGTTTTCACGAATTTAAAGTTTTGGAGCTATGTATAATTATGGAACAGCAAATTTGGGGAAATTTTTGGAAAAAATTGGAAGAGACTGTATTCCAAATTTGTTTCGCTTAAGGCCCTTCCCACCTCCCCGCGAAAAAAAATTGTTGTTTGCATACCTATTTAAAATAAAATTCCTATTTGACCATATTTTTATAAGACTAAATTGGGTTTCCTATACAAAAAAAAATGCTGGGTTTATAAAGTGCAAAAATTTTTTGAATTTTTATTCGATGAATCACAACTTTATAAAGAACTAAAATCTATAAATGGCGATGACGCATCATTTTCATTTTTTTACTCCGTTTTCCATTTTTGGACGAAATGGAATGATGAAACAACCAAAGGCTTTCAATATATGTAATTGAAAATGTCATTTTGTTGTTGTTTTTGCTGTTTTACAATTAAAGGGAGAAATTGCTTGAATTTTGCAGTACAAAAACTGTAAGAAAATGAATTTATTTTTCTTTCAAAAAGTAAGTAAAAGTCAAAAAAGTGATTATAAAAGTCATCGTAGAAGCTTCAAACAAAGTTAAAAAATGTTTTTCGCAGGTTTTGGGCTATCCCAAGTCAGTAGAAAAAAAAAGATTTGACTAAAAATCCCAGCCCTATTCATCATTTTTTTTTGTTAAATGAAACGTCGAATCTTTTCCCTAGGCTAATAGATTTTAGTTAGCACAAATTATAAATTTCTTTTTTCAAAATCACATTTTTGTTTAGATTGTAGCAATTTTGTCAAGTGTTTAAGGTAGGCAGAACCACCAATTCACGCATTTCTCCTCTAAAAAATCTTGAACGCAAACTAATTTGTCATAAATGGCCGAATCCGCTGAACATGACCATGACTTTGCATCGGGCGAATCGGGCGCAGCTGCAACATACCCAAAACAATGTAAAAAAATAATTGCCATTTATCTTGGTGTAATCATTTGCACACTAAGTTTCCAATTTATCATGATGTAATCATTTTGCACAAACCCAACAACGATATTTTAGGTTCCGCTTTGCGCAAAAACGAATTTGTGATGATCAAAGGACGTCCGTGCAAAGTTAGCGAACTTTTCTGAGTATATTTGGATTTTGAATTTGTTGATTTTTTTGAATCCATTGGTGCAAATTAAACGAAAAAAAATTGACTAGAAGTTATAAGGAGACTAAAATGATTAAATTGTGATTTCACCCTCTTCCAACTGAAAACATTTTCAGTTTGAGTGGTTGGTTTTTAAGATGAGTCCAACAACCATCGACGAACCAACAAAAAACGTGTTCGAGTCCTTTTCTAATTTGAATTTTAATGATTCGGAGTTTGCCATTTATTTGATTCCTGTTTAATGGAAATCGTTACTGAAAATAACGAAAAAATAACTTTTAGTTAATGTTTTCCAACCAGAATTTTGTTCATTAGGTTGTCGAGATGAGCACTTCGAAGACGGGAAAGCATGGGCACGCCAAAGTCCACTTGGTGGCGTTGGACATTTTCACCAACAAAAAGCTGGAAGACATTTGTCCGTCCACGCACAACATGGAGGTGCCGGTGGTCAAGCGCAAGGAGTACCAGGTTTATTTTCGAATTCTAAGTCATAATTTTGATTTCGGTATATTTTATTCGATCTAAAAAACTATTTACTAAAAAATCTTAATCTTTTAATATGTACCAAAAAAATTTTGTGTTCTTAAAAAGAGGTCTCAGGGTCGGAGAATCCGATTCTGACATCTCTTTTGCCCAGATACGAATCCCGAACCCTAATTCGAAATTTCAAAAAATCAGAATTTACATAAATGTGGCTTTTTCGCTAAAAAGCTGTTTTAGGATTTTCTGGGTGGGAGAATCCGATTCTGACATCCATTTGACCGAATTTGAATCCGGATTCGAACAAAAAGTCAAAAATTACTTTTCATCAAAATTCATATTTAGTATGCTTACAGGGTATTTTCTAGGGCGCTGATTACGAATCTGACATCCGTTTTGCTCTATTTCGAATCTCAAACCTTGATTTTAACAAATTTAAACATTCAAAAATTTAGTAACTCTAATGTGACTCGTTTTAATCTGAATACGTTAATGTGCCTTATTTTATTGATATACACATAATAAATATGACTTATGTATTAATACTATAAATTTCAGCCATTTGAGTTCAAAAACTGAAATGATGAAAATGAGCTACGCATTCAGAACAAAATGAGTCACATTAATGTAAATTACTAAATTTTGGAAATGTTCGAATCAGGCTTCAGGATTTGAATTTGGTCGAAATGAATATCAGAATCGGATTCTCCGACCTTGAAAACCTCTAAAACATCTTTTATAGCAGAAAATTTTTCTTATTTTTTTCATTTTATGGGTCACGTTAAGTAAATAAGTACCTCTACCCCTTTAAAATCGGTAAGGAGAAAGGGATTCGAAAAAAATTAGGCGGTTTGGTATTTTACCAAAAGAGACAGTTACTTCGGGGAACATGTTTTTGCATACGTTTCTTACCCCATGTGGGTCTCGTGTTACCCTAATAAGAAAAAAAAAATCTTATTAAAAACTAACTCCGATGGTTCAGTGGGTAATGACATTGTTTTTAGTGGGGGTAATCTGGCAATAAAACTTGTGACAATGATGCCATTGCATTTGTTGGGTAATTTGCGTCTGATAATGTTATGATGCATAAACATGCGAACATTGTCTGAGTCACAAAAAAAATTGCGTGAGTGTATTTTTTGCGGATCACGACAAAAAAATCGTCGACCGAAGCGTCGGAGACGACGGGTTTTTTAGGCCATAACTTTTTTTTAAAATTAATCCCCAATTTTCCGTTCCTTTTCGTTTTGGGGCTGGGTTGCATGCAAATTCTCTTTAGCATGGTTTGTTCGTAAAATGTGCTTGTATTCTCCTTTCTCTTCTTTTATTCTCATTCTCATACCCTGTAAGTCCTTCATTAGTCCAAACATTTGTGTGGGTTTAGTTCATGGTTTCTTTTGTACTACTATACTCAAATTTTTTGCGACTTTCGGGGGGTCGCTGATGGGATAATGACCGGGTTATGTTATTCCGAACTGGTGCCGGAATTATGATCCGGATGACATAACCGGCAAAGTATATCATATTTAAAAAGCCTTTTTTTTTTTTTGGCTTAAAGAGCGAAGGGGTCGGAATACACAAATTTATTTCATATAAGGCGTACAATTAGTAGGTACTAGAATTAATTTTTTGTTTGCTTTAGCTTCTCTCAACGAACGAGGACGGGTTTGTGTCGCTGATGGATTTGGAATCTTGCGACACCAAGGACGATCTCCGTTTGCCGGTTCGTTTTTTGTTGGGGTTTGTCGGGTCTGAATCTGTGTCCACCTCTGATGTGCCATTATTATAGCGCTTTATGGTGACTGCTTAATTAGAATCCGCATTTTCAATGTCTGATGGCACAATATCATGATTGAGTTTTTCTACCCCCCCCCCCCTCTCCTCGATTTTGATGGACGGAATCACTTTTGACAATTCGTGCCTTAGCCCGGAATTGAATTAACATGTTCGGGATTCGAAAAATGACAATAATAATGACGGTCTTATAGGATGTATAATCGTCATTGAAATTGACTTCACTCTCCCCTCTTTCCCTTTTCAGGAGGGTGAAATTGGCGACCAGATCAAGCAGGCCTATGAGAAGGACGAGAACGGCATTTTGGTGGGTAATCCGGAGCATCTCGACCTCAACACCCCATAAAATTCCTCTGAATAATTGATTGCTTATTTTTTAATGCGTTTATTGGGCAGAGTGACGCAATAAACCCATTAAATCTTTACACCTCCCCCCCCCCCCCCCCCTCTCTCACACACCTATGAGGCGCCCATGTCTTCATTATTTATGTTAGCCTGACAAAATAAAAAAAAAAACTTGGATCAAAATCGCTTCCTTGTTTGGCATAAAAATTGGAAATTATTCACTTTCGGTTTTCAGGTGTCTGTGGTGACTGCGTGCGGTGAGGAGGCCATTCTTGGCTGGAAATTCATGCCAAACAAATAGAGAAGTGCGCATGCGAGCAGAGGGAGAGACGGATGATGGGCGACGGTTGGCTGATGTTTTGGTCCGGTCTCTTTGTTTTCCCCCACACATCTTGGCTCTTACAAATGTTATACACACACAAACACGCGCACAACGTATAAAATTGTTTTATTTTATTTTTTTAAATATTGTTACGGTTTGATATTTTTTAAAATATTGTTGACAACTTTTTGCATCCATTTGCTTATAACTTTTTAAGTGTGTAATAGCGGAACTCCTTCCACCACCCACCAGTCCCCGTATGCAAAAGTATACTTTTTACAAGAAAAATAAGAATCCTTCTTGAAACTTAATTTCATTTATCTCAAAAGAATTTGATTCTAAACCTGCAAAAATGGAGGAATTCTTACAAAATTCCCCCGTATTTATAGGAAGTCAAGAGCAAAAAAAGATTTTCGGATTTCCCCCCCCCCCCCGAGAACTTTTCATGCTTTCGGGCCTGATCATCACTCTTGAATTTCATAAATTGTTAAAATAGCTGCTAAAAAAATTTATATTGCGACAACCAAAAAAGGAGAGTCATCGACCGGCTAATGGACAGGGGCGTATCTAGGGGGGGGGGATGAAAAAAAATATTATTTTCCACCAGCAAGATGAAGGAAAAAATAAAAAAAGGAGCAACTTTTGGGCAATTTTCTTTTAAAATACAGCCATGTTTACTCTGAAAATTGACAAATTTCACACAAATTTAAATCTCTGTGAAAATTTCAGCGAGGCGCTCAAATGGCGCGTTCAAATGGCTACTCCCCCCTCCGAGAATTTTTTCTAGATATGCCCCTGCTCATGGACTGCTATGGTTCTATTGAAATGGAAACCCCGGCAATAACCGATGTCCCCCGCCCCGTTCCCCTCCCAAGACCCTTGAAACGCGGTTGGGCCGTTAAATTAAATGGCGAATTTCCTTTTTTTTAAATAATGAATGCCTTTGTATTACATGAAAAATTCAATCATATTTTCTTACCCATGGGATTTTCATGCCAAATTTTTGCTGCGCACGATTGCCAACTCATCCTCGTCTGCTGCGTCTCTCGTGCCATTCTCTTCAGTGCGCTATACTATTTAATTGAGCCGGCTGTCTGCCATGTAATATTTCTCAACACTGGCATTCCTTCAGGCGAGCTATTAAAATGGCAATATAAAAGACGTGGCCAAATTCAGCAGATATTTCTTTGGCGAAACTACTCTGTTTTTTGGCCTTTTCGAAACAATTCTTAATAAAAGGTTCAGTTTTCGCCCACAGCGCCTACAGTCACCGTTGTGCCACACATTGCCTTTGGCTTTTTTTTAAATTAGTCTCATAAGTTACTCACTAATTTATGGAGTAAAATATAAAATTTCACGGCGTTACGTGGTGGCAAGTTAAGAAAAAATCCAATTTCAGTTCTGGTCAAAAGCTACATGTTGCAAAAACATTCCTAATTTTCGATTAGGCTTTTGCGTCTGCGTCCCTCGTTTTTCGATTTCTAATTTTGGCCATAAGGTCGAATTTGTTTCGGATTGTTCCTGGTTAAACAATCCCAAACTTAACCAAACTTTTTTGCCCATTACCAAATTATAAAATTATTTAATCAGTTGATTGATCAGGGTTTTTCAAAATATGTTAGATATATATATAATAAAAAATAGTTTGAAATTTAAAGACCGCTGTTTATTGTTTCCTTAATTTATTTGAAAAAATGTAAAATTTTTACAGAAATCTATATTTCCGATTTTAAATACGCACTATTTTTATATACAAAAATGAATTTGTTTTTTCTCAATCTATTCCTTCTGCTCCTCACACTCACCAAATTTCCAATTTCAACCGCAGAAGAATTAGTATGTAATGGATAGGGCAACCGTTTTGAGGCAAATACCTTTTTTTCTGCACACTAGTTTCGTTATATTAAGCATAAATAATGCATTTTCCACTTGGTTTGAAGCTTCTACGTTGACTTTTATTATGCCTTTTTTGGCATTTTCGTGTTTTCATGCCTTTTTTGGGTGCATTTTTTCTAAATTTAGAGAAATTTCTTAAGAAAAAAGGCAAAAAAATAAAAAATAGACCCCTAAGAATCGGCTTTAAAATTTTTTAAAAAGTACACCCCCAAAGAATGGAAAATTTTTCAAAAAATTGCCCCTAAATATATTTTTTATCCAAAATTTTGATTCTCAAAAAAATTTTTTTGCTTTATTTCTTTGAATATTAAATTTATTTCGCTTGTCTTCGGTGATAAGGAAAAGAATGTTTTTTTCTATGATTTTGACTAAAAAATTGCTTTAAAATTTTTTTAGCTTTAAAACGGCGTGAAAAAATGTGCGTTCAAAAATTTTAAATGCCTTTTTTGGGATTTTTGTGCCTTTTTATGTCTTTTTTGGATTTTTTTGGTGCCTAATATAGTGCCTTTTTCACGATTTTTGGTGCCTTTTTTGCGGTCTCTAGTAATGGAATAATCAATTATTTTCTTAATTTTTTTTTTTCGTTTTCAGTACGACAACGACAATTTGTTACTTGAATTTGTAAGAGATCAGCCCAATTTTGAGCAATTTTGCAAAGGATTTAATGATGATCATAATGAATTGAACCATCTTGCCAAAAAATATGAGGCTCATCTTGGCGTTGTGTATTTGATGAGAGAGAATTGGCACTGTGCCAAAAATGGGGAAAAAATTAAAGAAAATGAACAAAAAGAATGTCATAAATATCGAAAGTATTTGGACATTGTGTATGAATATTTGTTCCGTGTTTACGCCCGATTCCCCGCAGTTAAGCCAATGTTTTATTTAGACAACTTTTTTTCATTTTGTCCATTGACTGATACGACGAAAAGTTTGGCACTAATTTGGAAATTTTACACCGATTCGGCATTCGGCGATGGCGAATGGCACGCTTATCAAAAAATGTTCGTCACAAATTGCAAACTCATGCTATTCAATGAGGACAAATTGAATTATGGAGCAAATTTGGACAATTCAACATGGACATTTCATGACATAATTGTTCGAATTGGGGTTGAATTGAAGTGGGACAAGCGAATAAAAGAAAGTTATGTCGAATTAATGCAACATAAATTTGACAACTTTTTGTGGGCAATGCTTAAAAAAGCGGAAAAAGATGCGATATCCATTTCAAACAAAATGGTACCGTCAACAACAAAAAGTATCCAAGATTTGAAAAAATACAACAAAGTGTTGTTACATTGGCGGTTCCGTCTTGGTGGGAACTATACGGTAGGTTCCACCTGAATTTTATTGTTCCATTACATTTTCCAGCTCGCTGATGCCTCATTCATCGCATTTGTAAGAGGACAGGACAAATTTGAACAATTTTGTAATCAGTTGGAAAAAGTTGGCCCATTGGAGAGCATTTGTGAGGTTCGAGCAGACACTTTTGTGAAGAACAAAGAAAATTTGGCACGTCAATATGCTATTAATTACCTTGGCAATTTGGTTTTGATGAAACATAATTGGAATTGTGCCGAAATTGTTGGCCAAAGTGAAGTTGAAGAAAAAAAGGAATGTGAAACATTTCGCAAATACTTGGACATTATGTATGAATATTTGTTCCAAATTTATGCGAAAGGTGAGGTGTAAATAAAAAAAATGTTACTTACGTTTTAAAATCGAATTCACTTTTTTATATTTGTTTTATATGTTAAGCTAAAGTGCCGGAATTGGCTAAACAAATGCCCGCAGTTAAGCCAATATTTAAAAGTTGCTGCATGGGTGAATTTCTAGAATTAAAAAAAACCGTTCATCATCTGCACAATATTGAAGTTATTTTTAAAAACAAAACAAGAAAAAGATCCGGCCAATTTTCTTCGATAGAAATGCGTTTGCTAAATGAAAATGAAATGCGGAATTATAAAGCAAATTTTGGCACTTTGAGTGAAACACTTCGCCAAAAATTTAACAATGAATTGAAAACAATGCTTAAAAAGGCACGAAAGCGGAAAGTCTGATCTTTTCAGAGGGGATGGATTTGATAAAATTGATTTATCTCTCTGATTTAATTTTTATAATTTCTTCCTTCCTTTAACTGGTAATTTTTCTTAATTCGCTTTGGCGTTTATTTAAATTGATGAGTATGGATATGGATCGGATTTTTAGGAACAAAAAATCGCCAAAAAGGGACCAAAAACACCAAAAAAGGCATGGGCACCCCAAAATGGCAAAAAAGGCACATAATAGAAAAGACAGCATTAAAATTTCCTTAATAATGATTTTCAAGCGATAAAAATGATCATTTTTTGCTATTGCATTACCAAATAAAAAATTTTCATAAATTATTCGGCCGAAATCTGAACCGAAAATTTTTAGTAAATTTTAAATTATTTTCCGGTGAAATTTCAAAATTCTGAGTATTGCAAAAAAGGCAACAAAATGGCAAAAAAGAGCGAAAATCACTAGTAAGACTAAATGGCTATTAAGCAATTGCAAAAATTTTTTTGTTTTTTAATTATATAAAAAACAAAATTAACAAAATTTTCGAGAGTTCAAAATTTTTATTTTTGTAAGGTACTTTTTGGAAAATTTTTATAAAGTTTATTCTTAGGGTTTTATTTTTTATTGCATGTTTCTAAATTAAAAATGCAAAAATATGTACATAAACCGTGAAATTGGAAAATATGGATATAAAAATCCATCTTAGAAGCTTAAAACTAAGCTAACAAAATGTTTTTCGTGCATTTCAGACCTCCCAGTCTAGGAAAAAAATATGGGATTTACCGGTACCGCTCAATCCTAGTGCTAGGTCGTTTCATAAAAACAGCCACCTTGGGCGTTTCATAAATTCCACCATTTTGCAGATTTTTTGACAAAAGCACTTTATAACTTTGCTTAAACTCAACGAAATTATGCTTCTTGGTAAGGTTCAATAGCTATTTGTTAGCTCTATTAGCCTACCAAATTTCAAAAGGTTTGATTTTTTTGAATTTGGTAGGCTACTAGAGCTAGCCAATATCTATCGGATGATATCAAGATTGTTTCATTTGGATTTGATACCAAAATAGACCCAAATTTGAAAATTTTTCTCGGTGGCGCCTATCGGCACCGCTGACCCTTCCTTTTTTTAATTAACTTATTTCTAAGCTGACAGCTAAAAAATGCCCCGAAAGGTACAATTAGATATTAATTTCCCAAATTGCTCAAAATGATTATGGGTAATGAAAATATGATAATTACTAATTGAGCCCAAAATTTGAAGAATTTCTTGCGAAAAAATTAGAATTCTTTGAGTCATAAAGCCAAAAAATTTTAATTTTCCAACGAAATGAACAATTTTTAACTTTTATGGGCAAAATGGCAATTTCAAAGGACATCTTTGGAAATAAGGACAATTTAAATTTTCTAAGCGGCGAGGCCCATTTCAAAGGACGTCCTTTGATTCGAAGGACAGATCAAATCCCTTTTCTATCATAAGAATTTTTTTCGCTTTATTATTTATTAATTTGCATTTTCAATAAATAATTTTCGTTTGTAATGGCTCCCGCCCCGGTAGCGAGAATTGCGGTGTCAAGGCAATTCGTACAATTTCAAATGGATATGGCCATAATTTTTTTTTTAGTCAGCCAAATTCTTCAAACATGATATTATTCGAATCCTCTACATGTTTAGAAGATATAATTAAGCAGAAGCTAATAAGCGATTAAGCATCTCATAAAAAAGTTAAATTTAAAAATTGCGAAAAAGTCTGCTTTTGTGGATTTTTAATGTATTTTTAACTATAACTTTTTTATGAGATGCTTAATCGCTTAGCTTCTGCTTAATTATATCTTCTAAACATGTAGAGCATTCGAATAATATCATCTTTGAAGAATTTGGCTGACTAAAAAAAAAGTTATGGCCATATCCATTTGAAATTGTACGAATTGCCTTTGACTCGAGAATTGCTGCTTGGACTCCGCACGACCTAAGCGAGTTCACTTACTTTCTCTGGTTTCTGAATTGGAAAATATAGGCATATTCGGTTGTTCCAATAATTATTTATTCGCTTTTTTCAGTGTGCTTTTAAAAATTTGAAATTTCATTGTCTTTTTCCACTATTTTTTGTCCATCTATGCCAAAATCATTGGCATTGCTTTGCTTCGAGTTTCGTTGTCATTTAAATTCTGTCCCCACATTCCTTTCCATTGTCTGATGAGAGTGAATTTCAATGCCATTAGGGAGGGGACGGCATTGGGCATGCTGAATGGAGGGAGGGGCAATGTTGGCCTTTTCGTTACCAACTTTCTCCCCCCATTCATCCCCCCCCCCGCCCAATTTTGCCCATTATTTGCTATTTGGCCTTGGAATCGTTTTCCCTTCGGAATTCAATTTGCTTTCCCTTTTTTTTGTTGCTCTTTTTCCCTATTTATAACTTTCATTTTAATCTTGCAGTAGTTTTTTTTTTATCGGCCTTTTCCAATTTTTTTTTTGTTTTGTTTTGCTATTTTTGTCTTTCAAATTGCTTTGCCAAATCCCAAAATGGCCTTTAGCCAGTCCAATAATTTTTTGGCAAGTCAAAAAAAAAGGGGGGGGGGGGAGGGAGGGTGCGTCGGGCGTCATTTGCCTTTGATGGAGTAACCTACAAATTCCCCCTGGCGTGCCTTCCGCATTGATGCTGGCTGCTCCCCTCCCCGCCCCCCTCCCCCCGTTTTTTCAATTCCTCGTGGCCTTTCCCATGGGGCAAACTTTGCCATAGCCCATTTTTTTGTTTGTTTTGTTTTTCACTTCCATTCCCTTGGGTAAATTAATTTTTCCTTTAAATATTTGCAAATTGTGTCACATTCATCATTATCATTGTTTAAAAATGATGTACGACTCTGAGGAAGACTTCGGTTTGGGGGTGGCACCAAAGAGAGCATTTTTCTCATCGGATGCCGGCGGCGCCTCGCGCCATTTGGTGGTCAATGGCTCCTCAGAACGAATGGCGGTCAAAGTGAAGTGCTCCAACAATCGCCTCTTCCGAATATCGCCGGTGTACACAATTTTGGACCCGGGCTGTGCTCAGAGGCTTCAGGTCGATACGAATACGCAAAAATGGATGATGCAATGTCTCGGCCCATCTCCGTTCAGGCCCGTAGCCATTAATGTGGCGCCGGGGGCGGGGGAATTCCGCCGTGCTGGGGCGTTTCATAAAAATACCGGTGCTAGGTCGTTTCGTAAAAACTGCCATTTTATACTTGTTTTCCGAACATAATCGATCAAACTTTGCTCAAAGACAACCAAATTTAATAATTTTGGTATGGTCCGATAGTTATTGGTTAGCTCTATTAATCTTCCAAGTTTCAAAAAATTTGATTAAGTTATACGAAAATTCGGACTGTGAGAATTAAAAATAAAAATATTTTTGAATATATTTTTCTTAAAACTTATTTAAATTTTTTGAAATTTAGAAGGTAAATAGAGCTAAATAATAGCTATCGAACCATACCAAGATTATTAAATTTGGTTGTCTTTGAGAAAAGTTATGATCGATTATGTTCGGAAAACTACTAAAAAATGGCAGTTTTTACGAAACGACCAGCACGAAAAATGCCACCATAGGGCTTCATAAATCCGTATAAATTTTTTCGAGAAAAAACTCGTCATAACTTATTCTCAAAAGAAACCTAATTTAACAATCTTGTTATGGTTCGATAGCTATTGGTTAGCTCTATTAGAACTCCAACATATCAAAAAATTTGGTTGGGTTTTAATAAAGGTGTAGGCATAAAAAGTGCAAAACTTTAACTTTCTTGTAACTAATCAAAATTTTTAAAATTTGGAGGGCTAATAGAGCTAATAAGTAGCTAGCTATTGGACAATACCAAGAATGTTTCATTTAGTTGCGTTTGAACAAAGTTATTCAGAGTTTTGTCGAAAAATCGGAATTTAATTTATGATATGCACGCCTAAAGTGGCGATTTTAATGAATGACCTAGCAACCGAATTCCGCACCTCTGCATCTCCTCCCCCCTCTCCCTTCTCGGGAATTGAAAAAATAAAATTTTTTATGAAATTAGGAAATTTTTAAAAATTGAAATAGTTTTCAAAAAAAACATCTATTTTTAATTTTTCTTTTCGGCGTGAGTGCCCAAATATCTTCGGATTGCCCGCTCCGCATTTATTGTCCGTCCCCTAAGATTGTGCGTGATCCGGGCAGCCCGGGCTTAGACAAAATGATTTTGCTGTACACGCGGACGACGGGACGCAATGCGCGCGACGCATTCGAACAAAGCGACAAATCGCAAATTGGACGACTGCTGATCACATTGATAGCGCACGAAGGTGAGCAAACAGCGAAGGAAGAGGCGGACAGACACGACGAAGGTAAACTGAGAGAGTGTGGGTGGCAAGGGGGGCAGCAGAGCAACGCGAAAACGGACAGAACAGCAGAACTTGCGGATGATCGACGACGACGACGCGTCCGACTGATCGGCGACTGAACAAGTTAGGCCAAGTCGACATGACCAGACGGCACGGCACGGGAGAAAGAGGAGAGCGAGTGTGGCCAGCAGAGAGACAGAGAGAGACCGGCGACTGAACAAATTAGGCCAAGTCGAGATGAGCAGACGGCACGGGAGGAAGAGGAGAACGAGTGTGGCCAGCAGAGAGAAAGAAGAGAGAGA
Organism: Heterodera filipjevi; assembly: GCA_039877585.1. NCBI lineage: Eukaryota > Metazoa > Nematoda > Chromadorea > Rhabditida > Heteroderidae > Heterodera > Heterodera filipjevi. The sequence goes on from JBDPZO010000002.1 coordinate 11,454,910, forward strand.
AAAAAAGCGATTAAATAGCAGCCGATGCACAAAAAATAATACCATCTGCTGGACAATGAAAACGTCTTTCCGATGGGTCTATGTCAATTCGGCGCTGAACAACTCGGCGCCGTGCGATATAACTTATTTATAAGTTAGTCTTATTTTATAATCAAGATATCTTTGGATAGCTTTATCTAAAAATTTGGTTAAGTTACAAAAAAGTTATGATCTTTGAAGTGCAAAAATCCAGTTTTACCAAATTTTTCGTAATTTTCGCTCATAACTTTATATTATTTGGACCAAAGTCGTTTTATAGCTATGGTGGACGAGTCGATTTTCCGGACGAATCATAGTGCCCCGAATTTTTTAGTTTTATTTCAATTGACATTGTGATAAAATGACATATTTTCGAAAATATTGTCGAAACGGGCATTGTCGAAACGTCCGGCAACCTATTCGGCATCCATCTTTTTTCCTTAAACAATGGCATGCTTTTGTGTAATAAGAAAAATGCAATCACATTTTTATCGACAATATCTTTGACTTTTTTGGATGGGTGGATGAATCGTCGTCCGGACGAATCGTAGTTATTTTGCTGGGCGGACGAATCGTCGCTTTTTAGCTGGGCGGGACGAATCATCGTCGGGACGAATTGTCATGGCACCCCGGTGGTGCCGATAGGCGCCATTATGGCTGTTTTATTAACAGATCTCCAAAAATGGGTAGTTTTCAGGTTTCAAACCGTTAACAAATCATACCAAAATATTCAAAATTTCCCCGGTGGCGCCTACCGGCACCACTGACCCCAACCCACAAAAAAGCGGGAAACGGCAGGCAACGGGACTCTCGCCTTTCTCCCGCGGGAGTCCCGCTCCCGTCTAACTCTAGCAAAAATATGCGAGGTACTAAGAAATAAAGACTGAAATGGCGTTGAGGCAAAATCGTAATATTCGGCATCCATCTAATCTTCCCTTTTTTTTGCTTAAATAATGCCATGCTTTTTTGTCATGAGAAAAGTGCATCACATTTTTATTGACAATATCTTTTCTTCTTTGCCATAAATTCACATTTACACTAACAAGAAAAAAAGGGCACGTCAACACAAACGGACTGCCAACAATTGTGAAGCAAATTGGCATGCCAAATTGGGCATTTTGTTATTTCAGAGAGTCTCAGCATTTAAGCAATTATTTTGTTGTATAACCCATAGGATATGGTGGTGCCGAATTTGGGCTGCGCGCGATTGCCAACTCATCCTCCCCTGCTGCGTCTCTCGTGCCACTCTCTTCAGTGGGCTATCCTATTTCATTGACATTGTCATCTACCATGTAATATTTCCTCCCAATGGCATGTCCTTAGGCGAGCGATTAAAAGATGCCCATAGAAAAGCGATGCCAAACTCACATTTCGCATTCAAAAACCTAAATTGTAATCCAAATGGCGCTTACCTATCATTTTCGGACTTATTATCGCTTATATATATAATTTTTTACAAAAAAAAAACCGCATATTAAAGCTGAAAGAAAATTATCAAATGAAGAGATTATTAGCCTTTTTTGAAGTTGCTTAATTAGCCAATAATTAAAAAAAGAAGTTAAATTGGGATCAAAAATCATTATTAGAAAAGATATTCAAAAAGCATACACTATCAGTAAAAAAATATTTTTTTGTTATACAAAGGCGCCGGAGCCGGTGGTGCCGACTTGCCGATAGGCGCCTCGGGGAAAATTTAGTCTTATTTGTTGACCAGAATTAGCCTAATAATGGCCATTTTTAAGAATTTTTTTCAAAAAAACTCGAAAATAATGCAAAAAAGCACAAAAGAACATCAAATCAACTTTTTTTAAAAAACATCTTCGACCCTTCAAAAACATCAAAACGATGATAAATCATCACCTCTTGGAACCCTGATCATATGGATTTTAAATTTTAATTTTGCGCATAATAAAATTAAGTAGCCGTAAATTGCGAACGTGACAATTTCCGGGATCCAGGCTTTTCAGGGCCAACCCCTGGTCCCGATAAGTGATGGGATCGAACAGAAACAAATAACGCATTTTCAAGACGAGACTGAGATTCCGACTGGGTGTAACGCTTTTTCCTTGAAAAGTAAAGCAAACAATTTCAGAAAGAAACCCATGAAAAATATCTTTTTTAAACTATTTATTCTCGTCATTTTTCTTACACAATTTCCATATTCAAAAACAAAAAAATTGGTAAGGAAAGAATTAAAATATTTAATTAATAAAATTTATTCTTTTAACAGTACGATAATGACGAATTGCTGGTGACTTTTGTGAAAGATCCGTCCAATTTTGACCAACATTGCAAGACGGAAGGAGACAATGATCAATATTTCTTGCATTTATATGAGGAGAATGTTGGCAAAGTGTTTTGGTTGAGAGACAATTGGCATTGTGATGAAATTAGAGATGAATTTGAACAGTATGAGTGGACAGAATGCCATAAATATCGAAAATATTTGGGCATTGTGTACGAATATTTGTTCCGCCAATACGCCATCTTACCCGCAGTGAAGCCGATGTTTTATAAAGGCAAAGATTTTTCATTTTGCTCATTGACTCTTACGATCGATTTGCTGATAACAGTTGCTAACTTTTATTTCGATTCGACAATGAGCGAAAAAAGCGGGTACAAATTGGAAAACCTTTTCATGATTTCTTACGAACTAATGTTATTCAATGAGAAGGAACTGAATTATGAAGAACCAAGAGAAACCGTTCAAGATATTGTCGTTCAAATGGCCCTTCAATTAAAGTGGGACAACGAAATCAGAGAAATTAATTTAAAATTATTCCGACAAAAATTTGACAAAATTTTGGAGGGTATGTGGAAAAAATATCTAATACGACGAAGCGCAAGCGCATCACAATCGGCAAATTATTATTCAAACTCACGACAAAACGCTGGCGATTCAGTTGGCCTAATGTATTTGATGAAAAAGAAATGGAATTGTGCCGAAATTGTCGAGACAAGTGAAGATGAGCAAAAGCAAAAAGAAGAATGTGAAAAATTTGGCAAATATTTGGATATTTATTATGAAAATTTGTTTAAAAAATATGCAAAAAGTAATAAAATTATTTAAATAATTTTCGGTACTATTATTTTTTAATGTTTTTATTTTTTTAAGCTGAAATGCCCGCTTTGTCCCGTCAATTTCCAACATTTGAGCCAATCTTTAACCAAGCAACATTTATTTATGGGCGCACCTACGTTTTGTCGATTCGACGTTTTGTCGACTCAGCCAAAAATGCACGTTTTGTCGACTGCATGTTTTGTTGACTTGGCCAAAAAAGAAATTCTTTCGAATAATTTTGTGTTCGCTGTTCGAAATAAATGTCTAATTGGGTCTGACGAACAGGAAAAAGTGGAAATCGCTTTTTGAAAGTTAGAATTTGGCCGAGTCGACAAAACGTGCAGTCGACAAAACGTGGGGAGGCGTATTTATGTTGTGTTCGTTCTGCACAAAATTTCAAAAATATTTTTTGACATTGAAAGAAAAAGGGAAAATGACAGAAACCAAAGAGAAATCAAAAAGTATTTGGAATTGAATTTGATAAATGAGAATCAATTTCGAAATTATAAAGCAAATTTTGGCAATTTGACTGAAACACTTCGCCAAAAATTTGACGATAAATTAAAAACAATGCTTAAAAGTGAACGAGAAGAGGAAAAAATAAGCAAAACGAATGGAGCAAATGACGATTTGAAGCAATTAAGGGACTCACCATTTTATGACCATATTTCAAAGGTACATTTGGTGCCTAGACATTTGCGCTCCAGACGTTTGCGTCCCCGACTTTTGCGCCCTCGATAAAGAAGAAAAAATAGTGATTTTTATTCAAATGCACAGGTTCCAAGTGGTATACAGCAGGGATGGCGACGATTTCCGATTTTCCGATGTTTTTGGGGTCGGAATTCCGGTTTCCGAGAAAAATTTGGGGCATCGGAATTCCGATTTCCGAGAAAAATTTGGGGCATCGGAATTCCGATTTCCGATATTTTTGGGGAAAAATCGGAAAAAAATCGGAATTAATTTTCTCAAAAATAAATAAAAATTTTCGAAAATTTCCGATTTCCGATGATTTTTGGACCGGAATTCCGATTTTCCGATTTCCGAAAAAAATTTGGGGCATCGGAATTCCGATTTCCGATTTTTCAAATTTGAAGTCGTCGCCATCCCTGGTATACACTATAAGCGGAGAACGCAAACTGTAATTGTTTGGTTGTCTATCAAGATTTTGACCTATTTTCCCTTGGCTCTTGGGTAAGGCATATGTTTGATTTTTTAACTCTGTCGGGGGCGCAAATGTCGGGAGAGCAAATGTCGGCTAACCGTATTTTATCAAATGAAAACATTCATTTTCCAAAAAAAAAAAAACAATTATTTTTTCTTGTTAAATTGGGATAATAACTAGGGCTGGCACTTTTAGGCACCAAAAATCGCCAAAAAGGGGCCTAAAAAAGGCACCAAAAAATTTATCGCTGTTTCAGTTACGTCGGGATTTTTTTCACGATTTTCCCTTGTAAAACTCATTCAATTAAATTTTTTCGAAATTTTATAACTGATTCATATTTGGTAAAGAAATTTTCAACTTTAGTTGGTGTTTTGTTTTCTGAGTAAAATTTGCAAAAAGGCATGAAAAAAGGCATAATAATTCCAAATGGCTGAATAAGGCAAAAAAAAAAAAAAGGCATTATAAAAATGCGCCCTAGAAGCTTAAAAACCAAGTTAAAAATGCTTTTTTCGTGCGCATTAACTCATGACAAGTCAGCAGAAAAAAGGGCCTTTTTCTTAAAGTGCCAGCCCTACTAATAATTAATAGCAGAACTTCCATGGGGAATTGGAAAATTTTAACATTAAATGTGAATTAAATAACAGGGAAAAAGTTTTCTATAATAAATGTATCTTCTTTCATTATTAAAAATCGTTTTTATTTTCGGTGCTAGGTCGTTCCACAAAAAATCTCAGTGTGGGCGTTCCACAAAAAAGCTCAGTGATTGATAAAATAAAATAATAAATTTAATTATTGGATTGATAAAATCCACGTATGAAATCAATAACTTTTTACCAGTAAAACAAATCTTCTCTAAATTCGGAGTGTGCCAAATTTGTCCAATTTTCAAAAATAAGAGCTTAAATACTCAAATTTACTATGACATTCCATGTTATCAATTAATTCGCTATTTCGGGAATGAAATTTATAAAATTTTACATGAAATGCAAAGAAAATTAGCAACTTATCAATTGTCTTCAATTAATTTGTGAATTTTTCCTTTTTTAGCTATGTAATAATAAATTATAAATTCTTTTTTATAACACATCCAATAGAAATTAAATCAAAATTACATTTATAATTTAGAAATTAATATTTTATCAATCACTGAGCCTTTTTGTGGAACGCCCACACTGAGATTTTTTGTGGAACGACTCAGCACGTTTATTTTCTAATTAGTAAAAGAATGATTTATAATTACAAATAATTAAGACAGAAAATAAAGCATTTATTGCATTTGTGAAAGATCAGCAAAATTTTGAACAATTTTGCCTAGAAAATGAGGTCGAATTGTGGAGATCTTTTAAAGGTTTGCCAAGTGATAGCACTCTTGAACAGAAAAAGGAGCATTTGACGCAAAAATATGAGGCTCACCTTGGCCTTGTGTATTTGATGAGAGAGAATTGGCATTGTGCCAAAATTGGGAAGGAATTTGGACAAAATGGGCAGGAAGGATGCAAAAGAAATGGAAAATATTTGGACACTTTTTACAAATATTTGTTCAATTTGCAAAACGAAGGTTACATTGAAAAAGTGGAAATATTTTTATAAATATTTTTAAGGCTTATCAATTATATTTATTGAAGTGTCTGTCTTTAATTTAGATGATGATCCCATCAAGGCCATAAACTCACTGCTTCTTATCCGAAAAGTCGAACTTTTTGGGACTCTAATTGACGTTGTGAAAGGTTTTAGCAGCATTTCGAAAGAATATTTTGAATCGAAAAACAGTGTAATGCAAAAATTGGGAAATTTGTTCAGAAAAGCACCAACAATTTCGAAGGAAAAATTGGAGAAAATATTTTATTCAGAAAATGGAAATGGAGCAATTACTGAAGGAATACATAAGGAGCAATATGATGAGAAAATGAAAGAATTATGTAAAAAAGCGGGAAAAATAGTACAAAAAGAAGAAAAAGCAATGAAGAAAGGGGGAAAGAAAAGTGCCGAATTTGACGACAAATTTGGCACTCTTTTCGATTCGCCATTTTATGGCACAATTGCCCAATGTTGTAAATCGGAATGATATGTACGATTATTGTTTTAGGGTTGAATTTCACGCCCTTACCCAAATGCATTTTCATTTATGGATCCCCTTTTCTTTTTTTGGTGGTCTTTCCCGGGTCCATCCGTCATTCTCTGCCCGCAAAAAGTCCATCACCCAAATTTGTGATCACAAAAATGTTCTTATTTTTGTCAATTTGCCTTTAATTATTTGAGTATTTTTATTTCTTTTTTTAACAGTAAATCTATATTCGTAAAAGTTTGTAACAATGATAAAAATTAATGGTAAAGTTTTCTGTTATTATTAATTAACACATTAAAATCTCTTTTTTATATACGCTGCCATGCCCGGAGCGTAACCGCAGCCGGAGCGGGTCATTTTGTTGATGAAAACTATTCATTAAAATATCGAGGGTTTTAAACTTAATTTCGGGATCAAATAAGCGAGATACAGAAAATGCTTACCGGAAAAAAGAAAATTCGCAAAAAACAAATAATTTGGCGAAAAATACACAAAATTTGGGTTAAATTTTGAACCCCGTTCCCGGCCGGGGCCCCGGTCAAAATTTTGGAACGGGAACGGGGGCCCTGGAAAAACGGGAATTTTTGCAACGGGTTCCCCATTCCCGGGTCATCGTCGGTCCCCGTTCCCGTTCCTGGGTTTTTCAAAATTCCGGTCTCTAGTTCCTGGTGCCCAAACTCGCTGTTTTTTTTTATCGAATTTCTTTGGTGCTTTATTGGGCGAGTACAGCACATTAAAATTGCTCTAATATACGCCCCCCCCCCCTCCATTTAATGCCCCCAGCCGAAATTTTCGAGACTGGAAACGAAGCTTTAATTTCGCCCAGCTCCATGTTTAAATAGATGGAACCATTTATTTTTGTCATCATTAAACAAGTGTTTAAGCTTGAAAACAAAGCGAACAGCAAAGACACGGCGATGAGAAACATAGCAGTGTTCTGTAATTTGCGAAGCGCTCAATAAAAGGCAAAAAATAATCGAGATGAAAGTCGCTTTCCCAATAATCGCTGTGGACAAAGATTTTTCGCAAAAAAAAAAAAAAGAGTCACGCCCTCAGTTTTTTGGTGCTTTAGAAGCGGGTGGTTGGAAGTTTTCCCAATGTTGTGTTCATTTTTTCCAAATTCAGGGGCCATAATCATGGAGAGGTGCATGTCCCGGTAATTCGAAACCCAAAGCCAAAGATTCGGGCTTTCTCTCGCTTTGATGCCTTTAATGACTAATATTTTGATGCTTTTAGAGATAATTTTAAGAAAATCTACATGAATGGGGGTCCGGTGGTGCAGATGGCGCCACTAGATGAAATTTTGAAAAATTATGGCCGAATTGTTAATTGTCCGGCGGTGCCGACAGGCGCCGCCGGGAAAATTTTTTTAAAATATAAATCATTTTATAAAATTGTTTTTTCTTATTTTTACCTCTAAGTAAGAAATAAGGAAAAATAAGATCCTATGCTCAAATAAGGACGAATCTTAGAAGTAAGTATTTTTTTTAATTTATAAGATTCGACCCCTCCAAATAAGGACAAATGGGAACCCTGTTTATATCATTTTTCTTATAAAATTTCGCGAAAACTTAAAAAGTGTACCTTTTTTGTACGTATGTACTCGCCATGTTGTTTAGGTGGTGCAGAAAATTCATTTACATAAAATGGGATCCCTTTTAGTTACACATAAATATATTTATTTATTCTTTTCCTCCCTTCCCTTGCCTTTTCCCATTCATTTTGTTATTTTTGCATAGGTATGTATTTTGTTGTTGACTTTATTTCAATCAATGTTTGTCTGCCTTTTCCATTTAATTGGAATAAAATGCCGTTTTTAATCTAATAAAAGAAGAAGGAAGACCTGGGTCTTTTATTTTTCAACCCTGCGTGAAGGGGACTTATAACTTATAATCAGGGCTTCCTGATTATCAGCATTTTGCTGATTTTGAAGTGATCATTACTGATTAATTTCTGGAGTACTGATGGTAATTGTGCTAACTTTACTGGTCCCACAAAAAAAAGGTTTAGAGAGGGTTTTTTGCGATTCTGAGTTGGACTCGGGGGTTTTCGGGGGCGCTGATCACGATTACATCACATTTGTCATATGACTTCATCTAATCTATGATTTTTATCTCATGTCTATGGTTTTTTCATCAATTTTTTCAAAACTTTTTAACACTTATCCAAAATGTCATGAATATTTATGCATGAAATTATGCATAAGTGTACCCAAATAGCGTTGAAATAAATACTTAACGGAAAAAAGACACTTATGGTACATGGAAAATATTTTTGACAAAATTGCTCAATTTTATGTTGAATATGCTTGATTTGTTATGCATAATTTCATGCATAAATATTCATGACATTTTGGATAAGTGTTAAAAAGTTTTGAAAAAATTGATGAAAAAACCATAGACATGAGATAAAAATCATAGATTAGATGAAGTCATATGACAAATCTGATGTGATATTCGTGATCAGCGCCCCCGAAAACCCCCGAGTCCAACTCAGAATCGCAAAAAACCCTCTCTAAACCTTTTTTTTTTGTGGGACCAGTAAAGTTAACAATTACCCCTTTTTTCGAATAAATAAATTGCCTTCTTTTATCCATTTATTTGTTTAACATTTTTTTTTCAGTTTTGCTAAGTTTAAGCATAATTTGTCACCCAAACAAAAAATGTCGTCGGACAATGTCAAAGAGGCGGAGCAACAACAAATGCAGAAAGAAATGTAATAAAAAATTTTGGAGGTTTCCCTTAAAAATTTAAATGCGTGTCGAACACTTTTTTGGGCGAGTATTATAAATTTGAATTTCTACTTTTTGTTCGTGTCAGGGGGTTCGAAATAAGTCGAAATAGATGCCGGGTTCTTAACAGTGACCCCGAAAAGAACAGTTTTTTCTACACAAATTAAGATTTTTTTTTCAAAAAAGGAGGGGGCACAATCGGTACTATTACAAAATTTTCAACAAAACCAAATGTTTTACTTAGTTTTGTTTTTTCAGCCCCATTTGTGTCGACGGTTGGTTGGCGGTGTTTGATTTGATTATGCCTCGTCAACTTGGCCTCAAAATTGCACTGCTCAGCCGTCGTTTTGACAATTTCGTGGACGAACACTTCAAAAGCCGAAAGTGGACATTGTGTCCTTTCGAAATCAATGGCAAAATTGGACAGAATGGCAAAGAGAAAATGCAAATTGTCAATGGGAGTGGTAAAATGTTGCCAATTGCGCAAGTGCCGGTGCCGAAGAACGTTGTCGGATTCAAGAACATTTCGATAAAGTAAGAGAAATGGTTTTAACTAAAAATCCCTGACAAACGCTCCATTTTTTGAATTAACGATTTTTAACAAAAACATTGAAAGCTTTACCAAAAAAAAAATTCCCTGTTGTCAACTATCGGCGTCGCTGGATCACCACTTCCCATTCTTTTCTTCAAAAAGCTCATTTTGGTAGAAATTTTAACAAAAACTGGTTTTTAAATTTTTTTTTTTTTCTAGGCACATGACTAAAAGGCGAAGAAATCTTGAAAAGCAAAAAAAAAAAAAATAATAATTTCCGTCTTTTGGCCGTACCGTATTTCCTAAAATAGAAGCCTCTACATTTCTTTTTTTTCGATCCACAAGAAAGAGGACTTTTATTTCAGGGGGGTGGGCTACTGTTTTAGTAAAATATGGTAGTTTCGCAATACTAGGCGCTTCTATTTCAGGGGGGTGGAATTGAATTTTTCTATTTTTTAATGGCTTTGGAATTTTCAGAAAAAAAAAATCCTGGTTGTCTCGGCTGATTTTCGGCCGGGTGAATTTCGGGCGGCTAAGTTTTGTCCTGTTCCATTATAGAGCGACCATAATTTTGTCCATTCACTCATTCATTCAGATACATTGACGATAATGTGTTCGCTTTTCTGCACCATTTGCGCCATCTTTTCATTTCGCATGGCACCAACGTGTCCTTTCTGATCAAAGGGGCGCCCAATGTGGACACCGTTTTTCGTAACATTTTGCCGCTTGTCAATGGCAATGTGTTCAGCTTTGATTTGTGGCCCATTGACGATGTGCTTTTTCACCGTTTTGTCCCGCCAATGCTCCGTGACAATTGTGCATCGCTTCGTTCATTTTCGTCCATTGCTGACAATTTCCCCACATTTCCGGCCGACGACAGTGCGCGGGCGACGAATGGCCAAGCGGTGGCCAAATGGTTGTTCTCCGCACCGCTTCCAAACGGTGTGCCGAAAGCGCTCCAATGCTTTGTCGATCCGAATACAAAGAGTTTGTGGTCGTCAAGAATTGCAGGATTGAAAGGGGTAATTAGTTAATAGAAACAGAATTGTGGCACTTAATACCTATTGTGCCTAATTCGCTCGCTTTTTTGGTTGTTGTTGCCCATTTTCAAGGAAATTTCATAAGAAAAATGGCATAAAAATGACCCCCCCCCCCCCCTAAGAACCGGTTAAATGGAAGATTTTCTCAAAACTCGTAAACAAAATTCTGACTCAAAACTTAGTTTCTTTCTAATTTTCGAGTTTTTGTTTGTTGTAATTCGCTTTTTTTTTTGTTATTTGTAAAAATCTTTTTTTTTTTTGAATAAAAAATTGCCATAATTTCATTTGATATGCACTTTTTTAATTGGTTTGTTTATGTAGGCCTTTGTCAATGCGTCTTCCCCTGTCAATTACATGATTTCCTTTTATCTGACTTCCATTTGGAGTGTTCCTGCGCCGTTGTTTGAGCTGACCAACAAAGTGACGAATGAACGACTGACACTGAAACGGATTAAGAATGAACGCATTTTGCTGATCCGTTGCCCAATTTCGCGCGACGAACAAAAGTGGTCCAATTGGGAGAAGGAAGTTAAAGAATGGCGCTTTGATGACCACCAGTGGAACCGAATTGGCTTTGACATATGGAACGACGAATGATGTGAACGACAAAAAGATGATGTTGGCTTTGATTTGATTTCTCTGATTTATGGCATTTGCATATTAATGTGTTGCTTCCTTGTCCTATGACTTCATTGAATGATCAAGTAAAAATAGGTCAGAATGCTTTCCGACTTTTTGTTCGAATTCAGTTCAGGGAGGGGTACGGGTCTGCATACTTTTCACAAACTTTTGTAAATAGTGAATTGAGTATCTGACAAACGAGCACTTGGTCTGTCCAAGAGTGGTATTTGTTAAGAATACGGTACTACCAAATTTGTTTTCTGCTTCGCGTGAACGCCCGGCCGGGCTGAAAAGATCAAAAACTTCGTCGCCCAGTAGGTGACGCTCGGTCCGGGCTCCTCGCGCCCGTGCTGACGCATTTCGTAAAAACTGCCAACATCACTGATTTTACGAGTAAATCTTGTCATAACTTTCTCCAGAACCAACCAAATAAAAATTCTTCGTATTGTAAGATAGCCCTTGAAGTGCTCTATTAGTATGTTAAATTTCGAAAAATTTCACGAAAAAAACTGGGGCCAAACAAATTGAAAAAAAGACCATAACTTTTGAGAAACATAATATTATTTTTTCAAATTTGTATATGTGATAAAGCCAATCAAGAGTTATCTTAAAATGACACGTCAAACTGACGCACTGCCAATATTGTGAAGCAAAATTCCATGCCAAATTGGGCATTTGGTGGATGGATAGTTGACGCATATGAGTGAGTCTCTTAGGCATTGACTTTCGTTGTATAACCCATGGGATATGGTGGTGCCGAATTTAGGGCTGCGCGCGATTGCCAACTCATCCTCATCTGCTGCGTCTCTCGTGCCATTCTCTTCAGTGGGCTATGCTATTTCATTGACATTGTCATCTACCATGTAATATTTCCCCACAATGGCACGTCCTTAGGCGAGCGTTTAAAATGGCAATACAAGAGCGATGCCAAACTCATATTTCGCATTCAAAAATCAAAATTGTAACCCAAGCGGCGCCTAAGTGTCCGAAATTAATATCTCTTAAATTTTAGAATTTTTTACAATTTCTATTACAAAAAACGCCTGTCAAAGCTGAAAGAAATTTTTCAAATGAATAAATTATAAGCCTTTTTGAGTTTGCTCAATTACGCAATAATTTTTAAAAATTTAAACCAAGATAGACATTGCATCGGAAATTTATGTAGGAGACCATAAAAATTTTAATTTTCTGAAAAAAGTGTTCACTAATTTAAGTCATATAATCCAAATACGTACATATACTAAGGTTCAGTAGCCGTAAATTTCGTCCGAGACAATTTCCGGGATCCCGGCTTTTCAGGGCCAAACCCCGGTCCCGATAAGTGATGGGAACGAACAGAACCAAATAGCATTAGCAAGATGGGAGCCGGAAAATCCGAGACAAGCGGAAAAACTGGCTATTTTTTAGACGAAACGAAAATCGAAACGAAACACGACAAATTTTACGAAACGAAACACGAAACGCCCAAAAAAGCACGAAATTCGCGAAACTCGGAACGAAACGAAACGCTTCGTGCAGCTATGATTCCGAATGAGTCGTTTCCCGACATTTGCGGTCCGACTTTTGCGGCTATGTCCAAAATTGGTTCCAAATTTAGGTTGCATTAATCCCAAATGTCCTAAACAATTTTGGACATAGCTGCAAAAGTCGGGCCGCAAATGTCGGGGCACCGAATGAGTGTAGCGATTTTTTCCTTGAAAAGTAAAGCACAAAATTTTAGAAAAAACCCATGAAAAATATATTTTTTAAAATATTTATTCTCGTCATTTTTTTTATTCCCTTTTCAAAAACAAAAGAATTGGGGACGGACCCCCATTCGTTTCGGGCCGATTCGTTTTTGCCCCCATTCGTTTTTGCCCCCATTCGTTTTTATTATCCCCATTCGTTTTTATTATCCCCATTCGTTTTTATTACCCCCATTCGTTTTTGGGTTTGAAATTTGAAATCAAAGGGAAAGGAAGGCGAAGGAATTAAATCCCGCGGGTTTTGGGGGTCGCTAATCACAAATATGGCATTAACTTTTACTAATTACGACTCCGGACCCGAATAAAAAGTCGAAAAATTCAATTTTTTCAAGTCGCTTTATCAGCCAAAAATGATAAACGGGAAACAATTTGAGCATTTTTCAATTAACAATATCAATTTCTTCTAATGGATCAATAATATTTTCGTTTTCGTCTTCTTCTTCTTCTTCCACCAGATTCTCCATTAGACCAACCGCTTGTAGCTCAGCAAGAAGCCCATGTTCGTCCAAACTTTCTTCGACCAAATTTCTTGCTTCATCTTCCATTAGAATTTCTTCGATTTCATTTCGTTGAGTGGGGTTAAAGCCAATCAAATGGCCAATTCTTCCATAATACTGCGACATCGCTTCAACAAATGCTTCGGCACCATAGTCGGTGTTCAAAAAAAACAAGATGTTAGCCTTCTCAGCTGCAATTCCATCGTCAATCTCAGCAGTAAGCTCCAACGGTCGCGACGGCATTTGACGCCCTTCAAATACAGCTATAGCGGTTTCTTCCTCTGCGTGGCTAACCTCCTATTATTAACATTATGTGAAATTGAATATAAAACAGGCAAAAAATATACTTGAAAGTTTGCAATCCATCGGCCAAGCAAAAAACCAGGCTGGTAAAAGCAACGCTGCCGCCCGTGGTAGCTCTCAGCGTGATTAATGGTGCGATTGTGCACAACATCAAACAACGAGAAAAAGTCCAGACCAATGCTATTATTTATCCATGTGTCATTCTGAATTTCTAAGATTGTAATACATTTTGTTTTCCCAACTTACATAATACTCAAGAAGCTCACTCAATGCTCCCCGATGCGCGATTTCCATTGGTAGGGCTGCGATGAGTTGTCGAATAAGTTGAAGTGATCGTGCAAAGTAATTGGGTGGGCAAAATTGAAGCGCTCCAATTCTCCTCACAATACGCTGAAACTGGATGCCGTCAGGATCTCTGGAGCTGTACAACTCGGTATAGCCCATTCTCTGGATGCGACGGTTAAGGGCTTGTTTTACGTGAAACAGGCACATTTTTTGTTGAACAGAAGGAAAAGCACTGCGAAAGGCATTAATGCTGGCAGGCTCATAATCAAAATTTGCTTGCGTGATCTATAAAAAGGGCTAAAAAAGGTAAAACATTCTCAAAACTACCATCAAATTGCCGGGCGTTCTATCCAATTCTTCACGCACCTTCATCCAAAATCTGTCGTAGAGTGCGCGAGTTTTTCCACGCAGCAATGCGGTTGCCAATGGCACAACGTGGGTTTGAGCAACAAACCCAAACACACGATAAACCTAAATTTCTTCTATTCATCCTTCTGAATCCGCATTAAGTACCTGATAAATCCCTCGTGGTGCCATTTTGAATGTTCCGTCAGACACAATTGTTTCCGAATTTTTGAGTAACGCTAGTTGACGAGGTGATGAAAAGACGACCATTTCGTTTGAGCAGTCTCTCATAAACAGTTCATTAAAATGATCACTGTCCGGGTGAGCCAATCTTCCTCTTAATGTCGTCCACAGTTGGAAGCTTACGGCACGCTGTAGCTCCGTCAAAGTTTGCACCTTCATCGTACGCTTCGTTTGTGCTTTATACAAACTCTTAAAAAACATTAAACAGAAAAACAAAAAACGAAAGTACTTTTTTTGTCGCCCGCAAATTACCGCATGCCTTGTCACGAATTTTTGCTCTCTCAGGTTCCGTTCTATCGTTGTATTTTTGCGCCACTCTGCTTTCGATACGCACATACGCAGAGGCAATGTTCTCTCTGGAGCCAAGTGCCAATTCAGCTTGAACTTTCCTCCGCTCCTACAAAATTTCGACTATTATAATGTTATATATAATAATCTAACTTCAAGTCCAAGGACTTCTGTCGTTGAAATTGGCTGACAAAAATGTGGGTACTTCGGGCCCTCATCCGCCCATTTTCCTGATTCGAGTACTTTCCGAGCTGGCAATTTTGTGTCACTTGCTACCCCCTTTCTATCCTTGATTTTTCGACATCCTGAACAAACGTATCGTTGTCCATCCTCTCTTTTCAGACCCGCAGATGTCCACTTATAGCAAAGAGTTGGATTTTCAGGGTGGTCTGTGACAAGTACAGTTTTGGAACCAATACGCTTACTATAAAAATCCATTTGCACCTAAATACACACCTTGAATATAATATTAACGATTGATTTAGTTGGAATAAATTAAATCGCGTTAGATTTTTTGTTTTTAGAAAAAAGTCTGCAAATATTGTAATTTATGGGTAGAAAAACGAATGGGGGTAATAAAAACGAATGGGGATAATAAAAACGAATGGGGATAATAAAAACGAATGGGGGCAAAAACGAATGGGGGCAAAAACGAATCGGCCCGAAACGAATGGGGTATTTACCAGAATTGGTAAGGAATTTAAATGTTTAATTCAGGGCTATCATCCGTCCTTAGAATAAAAGGACGTTTTTGAAATGGGCCACGCCGTTTAAATAAAATTGAAAGTGTCCTTATTTCCAAAGATATCCTCTGAAATTGGGGGCTGGCTCGTTTCGGCCCCCACGTTTCGTCCCCGGGCACGTTTCGTCCCCAAGCCAAAAAATAAAAAAAAATCGTACCAAAATTTTTTTTAAAACTTAACCCCCCTAGTTTTTTTTAAAAACAATCAACCGCCTAATTTTTTTTTTTGAAAACAACCCCTTCAAATTTTTTTGTAAAATTTACCGACTTAAAATTGACCAATTGGGCTATGGCTCGCATAATAATGTTCTTTAACCGCTAACCAACATAACTGTGAACCCAAAAATTTTTTGAAAAGCTAGCCCTATTTTTTGAAAAACTAACTCCCTAGTTTCTTTGAAAACACCCTTGGTTAAGTTTTCTCTTTTAAAAAAAACTAAGGTTAGATTTTCAAAAGACTAAGGGGTTAGTTAAAAACTTAACCGAATTTTTTTTTTTGGAACCTAACCCCCTAGTTTTTTTTGAAAACTTGACCCAAAACTTTTTTGAAAATAGAAATTTTAAAAACTAGGGCTAGTTTTTCAAGGTTAGCGTTAGGTTTCAAAAAATTTAGGCTTAGGTCTTCAATATCATTTTTTTTGAACTAGTGGGTTAGTTTTTTTTTAATTTTCGGTTAAGTTTTCAAAAAACCAGGGGGTTAGGTTTTTAAAAAAATTTTCCCGGCGGCGCCCATACCCTCCCTATTCCCCCCCTTATGCCCTTTGAAATTGAGCTCGGGCGATGGGAGCCCTGTTTTACTTTAACAAAAATTATTTGTTTATTTTTTTTAACAGTACGATAATGATGAATTGCTGGTGATTTTTGTGAAAGACCCGCCCAATTTTGAGCAACATTGCAAGACAGAAGGTGACAATGATAATGATTTATTGCATAAATATGAGGACAATATTGCCACATTGTTTTGGTTGAGAGAGAATTGGCATTGTGACAAAATTGGAGATAAATTTGAAGATTATGAGCGGACAGAATGCCATAAATATCGAAAATATTTGGACATTGTGTACGAATATTTGTTCCGCCAATACGCCGTCTTACCCGCAGTGAAGCCAATGTTTTATTATGACAGAATTTTTTCATTTTGTAAATTGACTCTTACGATCGATTTGCTGGGAACAATTTGGGTATTTTATTTCAATTCGAAATTCGGTGAAAAAAGAGGGTACAAATTGGAAAACCTTTTCATACTTTATTCCGAACCAATGTTATTCAATGAGAAGGAACTGAATTATGAAGCAAATTCGGACAAACAAAAGGAGACATTCCAAGAATTAACAGTTCAAATGGGGATTGAATTAAAATGGGAAAATAAAAGCAGTGAAATTTGTAAGAAATTAATTCGCCAAAAATTTGACGAAACTTTGGAGGGAATGTGGAAAAAAAAGGAAAAACGTAAAAGGGAAAGGACACAATCGGCAAATGATCCTTTTGACTCACAACGATACAACGACCCATTGTTGTTTCAGATGCACTTTAATAAAGAAATATCTAATTGGGTAAATTTAGATGAAAATCTTTTAAGGTTAAATCTGAGTTGCCATTTGTGCTTATTTCTAAAAATTGCCCTATTTTTGCCTACCATCCTTAATTGGCGACTAATTTTAGGCTCGAGTAAAAATATTTCTTAGAATTATTGCAGCGATTTCTTTAAAATTTTTCTCGCCCTCGCCTGTCACCATTGTCGGGCATTTCTATCTTTATGAAATTTTGTAAAAAATGACCCAAAATTGGCAATTTTTGAGGAAAAAATGAAATAAATCGGCTTAAATTTTTCAAAATTTCCCCGCCGGCGTCTCACGGCTCAAACTTTTGTGAATAAAAATTCTATTTGAAGTTTTGGAACTGAGTTACTAAAATGACTTTAAATTGGCCCCCAAATCTCCTTATTTCGGGAAAATTTTGATGACAATTTTTGTTTAAATTAATGTTCAGCTTTATGGATGCGTATATTTCGCATTTGTGAGAGGACCCTTCTATTTTGAACAAATTTGTAATGAATTGGATAAACACAATCTTCTGTTGAATGCCGGTATACCGGGAGGAGACACATTAGCGGCGAATAAAGAATATTTGGCACAACAATATGGCACTTATCTTGGCCTAAGGTATTTGATGAAAAAAAATTGGCATTGTGATAAAATAGTGGAGAATAATGAAGATGAGCAAAAGCAAAAAGAAGAATGTGAAAAATATGGCAAATATTTGGACATTTATTATGAATATTTGTACAATTTATGCAAAATGTAAGAAATTTTAAAGATATTTCTGTAATATTTAATACTTTTTTTAATGTTTTATTTTTTAAGCGAAATACCCGCTTTGTCCCGTCATTTCCTCATTTGCGCCAATTTTAACAAAGGATCGTTTTATGTTGTGTTCGTTTTGCATAATTTTCAAAGATATTTTTGACATTGAAGAACAGAGGAAAAGGACAGAAACCAAATAAAAAACAAAGAGTATTTGGAATTGAATTTAGTAATGAGAACAAATTTGGGATATTATAAGCAAATTTTGGCAATTTGACTGAACCTCGCCAAAATTTGACAAAATTAAAACAATGCTAAAAGGGCAAGAGAAGCGGAAAAAATGAGCGAAACAAATGAATCAAATTACGCACTGATGCAATTGAGGGATCACCATATGACAATTTCAAAGGTAAATTCTCAAAAAAAATAATCTTTTCTAAAAAAAAACAATAATTTTCCTTTTTACATATATAATAACATCATTTCGGGGGGATTGGACAATTTAACATTAAATGGAAATTAAATAACATGGAAAAAGCTTTCTATAATAAATATTCTTCTTTCATTATTAGTTGGCTCGGTTTTTTAGGTGTTAAAATCGCGTGCTAAAAATAACTTCAAAATTACACTATTTCCTTAAATAATTAAAAAAGGATTTTTAAAAAATATTAAATCGTAAAATTTGAAATAAATTGTTAATAATTTATTTTTTCACTATTTTGTCAAGAAATTTGAAAAATTTTTGTATCGACAAAATTTCAATTTTAGGGGGGTGTATTTTTGAATTTTATTGCATTTTTGCTATGTAATTCTGGAAAAAGGCCAAATAGTTGAAAATAGGTGCTAAAAAGTCGCTTTAATTCGCGAAAATCGTTCGAAGAAATGTGTTTTTCGTGCTTTCTCATCAAGAACAATGCGCAAAATTGGTAAAAACCAGGATGTGCCGAGCCGGGCAAAATCCGATTCCGATTAAATCGCCTATTCCGCTATGGCCAAAATCCGATTAATTCCGATTACGATTTTCCCAGAAATGGTAATTTTATTTCAAAAAACTTTAAAAGTCGCATCTTAGGGTAATAATCGCATTTTGTGGCCAATCTTCCGTTCGATCCGATCCACATCCCTGGTAAAAACCTAAAAACCGGGCCCTAATTAATAAAAATTTTTATTTTCTAATTAGAAATAAATATTAAGAACAATAATTAAGATCGGAAATAAAGCAATTATTGCATTTATGAGAGATCAGTCCATTTTTGGACTATTTTTCCTGGAAAAGAACGCCAATTGTGGAGATCTTTTAAAGGTTTGCCAAGTGATAGCACTCTTGAACAGAAAAAGGAGCATTTGACGCAAAATATGAGCTAACCTTGGCCTTGTGTATTTGATAGAGAGAATTGGCATTGCGCCAAAGTTTGGATGAATAAGGCCTGTCAAAAATACAAAAAATATTGGATATTTTTTACGAATATTTGTTCAATTTGCAATACGAAGGTTATAAAAAGTGGAAATATTTTATAATAATTTTTAAGGCTTATCATTATATTTATTGAAGTGTCTTTTTCAGAGATGATCCTTTAAAGGCCATAAACTCACTGCTTCTTATCCGAAAAGTCGAACTTTCGGGACTCTAATGACGTTGTGAAAGTTTTTAGCAGATTTCGAAAGAATATTTGAATCGAAAAACAGTGTAATGCAAAAATTGGGAAATTTGTTCAGAAAAGCACCAACAATTTCGAAGGAAAAATTGGAGAAAATATTCAGCAAATGGAAATGGAGCAATTACTGAAGAAACATGAAATAGTATGAAAATGAAAGAAAAAGAAAAAAACGGGAAAAAATGGCAAAAGAAAAAAGCAATGATGAAATGGAAAGAAAAGTGCCGAATTTGACGACAAATTTGGCACTCTTTTCGATTCGCCATTTTATGGCACAATTGCCCAATGTTGTAAATCGGAATGATTACGATTATTGTTTTATCAACCACTTTCTTGTTTCTTTGCTGATTGGCTGAGATCACTGAGTGATCATTTTTGGTCCAATTGTTGCCCTAAGCATTGAGTGTCAGTAAGGCTTCCATCGGTTTTTGTTATGGTTGATTTTGATCAGCGCCGCTGGTAAGTGTTTGACCAGCAGAATCTTCGCTGAACGGCGCGGCATCCAGCACTTTTGCTGTGATTAATAGAAATATAAAATAAGCATCACTATTTCAATTTTAGTCGAAAAATATGATAAAAATTGTATAGTGTTGTAATAAATTAAAATCACCAAATTTCGCATAATTTCCTTAAATTTGATTATTACTTACCCACTATTATGAAAGAATTTACGAATTTAGAAAAAAAAGAAATCCCTAATATAAATAGCGTAATCCATGCCATATTTATTCAATCCAACCGGAAGTTGGCACATTTTTGTTCTAAAAATGCCAACTATGAAATAAACAATTTGGCGGAAATTGGTAATTGCAAAACAATGAAGCTTTATCTTGGTTAATCTTTTTACTTTATGATTTTCATTTTAAATTAGAGGGCCGCATGTCAGCCGGCGATCAAATATGTTCGGCAAGACAACAATTTGCAAGTATTGGTACTAATTTGAAAATTTTCGGTCCTTCAGTACCGACTTACAAATAGTCCAAATAAATAATTAATTTATTGGAGAAAATAAATAATATATTTGTCGGAGGTGGAAGAGAATAGAAAACACAAAGAAAAAGAATGAATAGGAGAAATGGACGGGGGTCACAAATGGCTTGGGAAATATGTGTCTGACCAACAAGAGAAAATAGCACAATTAAATAATGATATAATGTGGGAGGAATTAACAAAAATATTAATTTATCATATTATGTCTCGGTCGGGTCAGTACCCGAACACCTCCCCTTTTAATTCGACTGGTTCATCCAGGCGAATACCGTACCGGAATCCTACGTTACGCATCGGATAGCGGCGATTTCGTGAACGGCAGTGGGCTGCGTTGGATCGGTTGTTGGTCTTCGACATTTCCCATTTGTCCATTCTCCACATGAATGTCGACTGGATCAGGCATATTTACTATGTCCTGATCAACATTCTCCAAATTTTCTGGTGGAATTGGCAGGCAAAAAGCCTCATTCAAAATGTTTAACGAGTCCGATAAATTGTCAGTGTTTCGGCGCTTTCGAAGTTGATTCGCGTGGAAACGTCTAATTGTTCCATCGGAAATTGGACATCATAAATTACGCCCATAGATCCTCGAATTGTCCCAGCACGCCAGTTTTTGGAAAGGCGATGCCTAGCAAAAACTCTGTCATTCAACACATAATTTGAGGTTTGTGCCGAAACGTCGATTGAACTGTCGCTCCATTTCCCAATCTCTTTCCGATGGTTTAATGGAGCGGCTTTAGCAGATCCAGAGTGGTACGCGGCTTGCGACCTAGGAGCATTTCAGCAGGGGTCTTCAAATTTGGAAGAGAATCGTTCGAGTCGTCCGATATGTCACCAGAAAGGTTTCAATTATGTCTTTTCCTGGTACTCCTTCCCCTTTTATTTTCCTGAACGCCCTCTTGAATGTGTCCACAAAACGCTCCACCTGTCCATTGGACATGGGATTATATGGTGCTGAAAATAAGTGACTAATTCCGTTGATTGTTGTAAACTTGGCAAATTCTTGCTGGCAAATTGTTTCCGTTGTCCGACACCAAAATTTCCGGAATCCATGGCGCATAAATAGATAGCGCATTTTTTCAATCGTAGCTGAAGACATTTAGTCGGCATTTCAAAAACTTCGGGATATTTTGAAATCGTCTACTACAATCAAAATTCTTTGCCATAAAAGGGCCAGCATAATCGATGTGTATTCTTTGCCATGGCGTTCTGCTTTTGGCCAGGAATGTAAATTTGTCTTTACTGGAGCCTTTGCTGCGGCCTGACAAGGATGACAATTTTGAACAAATTGCTCATTTCATTGTCCAATTTGCCAATAAACATTTTGTCGGGCACGCTGTTTCATCCGTTCATTCCGGGTGGCCTTTATGGAGTTGTTCCATTATTTTGGCTGAAAAGCCTTGGAATCACAATTCTATCCCCAAACATTAGGCTGTTTTAAATTGATAGTTCGTCTTTTCTTCGGCTGAGCAGTTGGATGACCTCTATTCCTGCTTCAGCAAATCATCTTTCGGCCTTTGATTTGACAAATTTTATAGCCTTTTGAATCATGGCGTCTTTTTCTGATGCAGTTACCAAATCGGCGAATTTACTGGTATTTCTCCAGGTGTAAATTAAAAATGGAGACCAAGTCATTTTCTACCCAACGCGGCGATCACTTTTTCATCTTCATCACTCAAATTTTTGGCAATAAGTCGTGAAAGTGCGTCGGCGTTACCAAAATCATTGGTGTTGACGTATCGATCGAAAATCGTGAGCCAATAAAATTAAAGACCATCTGATCAATCGATTTGCACTGCATTGTTTGATGCCCTTTTTGCTGCCAAAAATACTTAGCAGTGGCTTGTGATCGGTTTGCAGTGTGAGTGTCTCCCAAAAATCATTTTGTGGAACTTCTTTACCGCAAAAATTAATGCCAATGCTTCCTTTTCAATCTGCGAGTAATTTTTCTCAGCAGGCGAAGTGATTTGGAAAGCGTGCGCAATGGCTTTGTCGTTCCGCTGAAAATTTGTGCGAAATTACCGCACCGATGCCGAATTCGATGCATCCGCCGCGACAACAATCTCCAATTAGGGTCGTAATGCGTCAGCAATAAATCTGATGCCAAAATTTCCTTTAATTTGAGGAATGCACGCTGACAAATCTCGTCCCATTTCCACTCTTTCTCCTTTTTCAACAAGTCGTCCAATGGTTTTCTTATGAAACGCATATTTTTGACGTACTGTTGATAGTGGTTGATCATCCGAGAAATGAGCGAAGTGACGGAAGGTCTTTTGGTGCACATTTCAGTGATTGCATGTATTTTCGATGCATCGGGACGACGGCCATTTTGATCAATGATTTGACCAGTATTTATTTGACCTCGGAAAAATGAACATTTTCCATTTTGACCCGAATCCATACGACTGGATACGGGTGAACACATCCATCAAATGTTGTGAATGTTCTTCAATGTTTTTGCTGACAACATAATGTCGTCTAAATAGGCGGTGGTAAAGCTTAACCCGCCAGCATTTATCCATAATCGATTGGAAAATGCCCGGAGCGGATTTCACACCAAAGGGTAGCCGTTCCATTCGGAAATTTCCTTGTGTGTTGCCAAGCCGCAAATTTTTTTCGATCCTCGTCGAGCTCAATTTGAAGGTAGGCATCCCCAATCAATTTGAGAGAAAATTTTCCCTCCATTCAATGTTGCGAAGATGTCCTCGAATTGGTAATGGGTGTTGGCAATCGAGAAGAGCTTCATTAAGTCCAGTTGAATAATCGATCATAGACCGCTGAGCCGTCTGCCTTTTTCACAATCAAAATAGGGGCCGCCCAGTCTAAATGATCGACTTTACTGATGACGCCAAGATTTTCCAATCGGTCCAATTCACTCTCGACCACTTCCATCGAATTGTATGGTACTGGCCTGGCCTTACGGTAAATTGGTCTTGCGTCGTCTTTCAGCGACAGATGTGCTTTCTCTTTGGTGCAATATCCTAATTCGTTTCGGATTACATCCGGAAAAGCCTTTTTCAAATTTTCATTTTAGCCTCCGTTCCGAAATTGTTTGGTGCGGATGGGAATGATTTTGCCTTCTGCATTCCCGGATTTGCACGAATTTACTGCCACACTGCCAATTTTCTGTTTCAATTCGTCTAACAGTCCAAATTGTCCATTGTGTCCCACTTAACAGATTCAGTGCACCGAATTTAGCCACAAAAAACTCCTGTCAAGAACACATGCCATTCAATTCGAATGATGTTGTCCCTTTTCAATAAATCGGACTTTGGTTCCGTCAAATGTTTTTCCGAACTCATTCTTCTCTGACAATGGTCGGCCAATTTTGGAGTATGTCCTTCATCGATGTTTACATCTGATCCGGTGTCGAGATGAATTGACGGGCTTTCCGTAAAACGAATTTCACTTGAGCATAGTCAGTGAGTTGATTGCGTTGGTCATCATTCCACTTTCAAATGTCCTTTCTCTTATTGTTGCTCTCCTTGGCGTGCATTCTTTTTCGCCATTCATGCACTGCGTCACATTGCTTCTCAACATGTCCAACGCCTTTGCATTTGGAACATTTCGTCGATTTGGCCAACAATTGAGAGGCCAATGCTCACTTCCACCGCATCTCCAACATTTCTTAATGCTCTGAGTCATTTTCCCTTGTCCTGAATTTGTTTGACTGGCGTTTGTTTGATTGACGGTTGGCTTTGTTTGACTGGCGCTTTGTTCTGTCTGCCTTTGCTGTGAGACATCACAAATTTTGATGAACTGGGGCCCTCCACTGCTTTGGCTTCGGCAATGGTCGACTGAAAATTTATCAAGTCTTCAACCACAGAATCATATTTGACATTGTCGCCGTCAGACGCCAACTTCGCCAAAATTCTCTGTCGGAGTGTCGCGTCATTTTGTGACTTGAGTTGCAGTCAAAAGCATTAAGCAGTTGAACTTTCTTTCTTCAAATCGTCGAATTTGAAATCCGTGAGCAGTCGTTTGTGTCGGTTGACAATTGTCGAAACTCCTCGCCCTCTCCTCATCGCCTCAAACATCATATCTATCGATGAAGACGGATTGAGGTTTTGAGAAAAGTTTTTCAAGCTTTTGAAGCGTTGCGTCGAAGTCGAAATCGGTAACTTCTGACGGGAGCACAGAGCGACTATACTCACTGAATGCAGATTCGCTCAATTTGTTCATCAGAGACTAACTCTGATTGCGCCCTGAGCAGTTGGAGCAGCACAATCCAGTGAAAATTTGAAACGGCTGAGCCATTCGGTCACTCGGCCTTTTTCATCACTCGGCTCAAACGGTACGACGTCAGGAGCGAAGGAATTGCCGTGCTTTGTATTGGTAGAGCAGCTGCGTTGCCGGTTGCACTTGGTTCGCCAGCACAATTGAACGATTTGCGCTGTTGCTGTGTCAGCATTTGCAGAATTGTTCCATCGTTTGTGGGTTTGCTGGGTTGGCCGGCATTTTGTCGTTCACCACACTATTGATAACAGCGCCTAGGTGATATCAGTGTGGGTGCGCGTGGATGAACTAATTTGATCGCCTAGACACAAAATTAGTTGCGCAAAATTTTCTCGCAAACTAAAAGCTACAAGCTTTTTAGGCGTGATGAATCTTCTACCAACAGCGCCAAGCTGTATGGCGGATGAAGAAATTAATTATTTCCGCAAAATTGTTCGATTTAAAACGGGGCGTCGCCAATGTTCGGTCCTTCAGTACCGACTTACAAATAGTCCAAATAAATAATTAATTTATTGGAGAAAATAAATATATAATTTGTCGGAGGTGGAAGAGAATAGAAGAAACAAAAGAAAAAGAATGAATAGGAGAAATGGACGGGGGTCACAAATGGCTTGGGAAATATGTGTCTGACCAACAAGAGGAAAATGACACAATTAAATAATGATATAATGTGGGGAGAGGAATTAACAAAGAATATTAATTTATCATATTATGTCTCGGTCGGGTCAGTACCCGAACAGAAAACCGTTTTTTACCACGAATTACCAATAAATCATTTTTTTGTTGCAAAATCTATTATCAAAATATACTCAATTTTTATAAATTCTATACTTCTGAACAAGTTAAGGCAAAAATTAATTAGCCATTTTTTACCTGCGCACCACTATTTTGGACTGGAACTTCGGAAGTGGCTTGAATTGGAAGTCACTCATCAGATTTATTGCCATAAAATTTTATTAATTACAGGCTTTTGCCAATGCTTCATCTCCTGCCCGCTTCATCATTTATTTTTGGCGCACTAAACATGAGTATATTGATCGTTTGTGTTGACCAACAATTTGACGGGGGAACAGTTAATGACGAAACAGTTTTATTTCGGCAATGGCCGTCGTGACGCTTTTATGCTCATCGTTGCAATTGGGCGGGATGCTAAAATGGACCAAATGGGAGGAGGGGAAACCGAGAGGACAACAAATTTGGAACAGAATTATCATTTCTGAATCGAGACCAAATTAAAAAGCGAGAAACGAAACCCCCCAAAAAAGCGAGAAAGCAAGAATTTCCAAAATTTTAATACTGATTTTCGAAAATTTTTTTTATTAGATTTAAAAAGATTAAGCCCTCACATAACAGTTACATTTAAAATTGCTAAAAATTCAAAAATCAAAGAAAAAAATGGTTAGTTTTTTACCGGAAGAACCAAAAACTATAGAAAGATTTATCTATATATGTAAAGTATAAATTTACAAAAATTATGACTTTACCTTGGAATTTCACTCCGCGTGAAAATCCGATGTATGGGCTTCTTTTGTACTCACTTCAGCCCCAAAGGTGCAAAACATGTAACCCCCTTTAACTCGAAATTTTTCAAATTTTTTTTGCCCGCCAGTAGAGCTCCAAAAAGGTCCCAGAATCCTTGCGGATTTGGGGATTCTGAACAAAGCATCAGGATTCGAGGTGGGGGGAGGGGTCAGATTTGAACCGCACGCTTCCACCCCGAGTGTTCCGAATACAAATGGCTGCATGACGAACGATTTTTAGAACAGACACCTAACTCTAGAACTAACAAATAAGTCTTCGAAATTGCTTTATTTGTTTTTTTGTTTTCTTTGGGTTTTTTTCAATCTAAAAATTTTTTCTTAGGGGTGACTTTTCACTTTATTGAGTTTTTACATAGGAATTTTTTGAAATCCCAATGAAATTCCTTTAAAATGGGTTTTGCACGAAACGACCCCCCGCACGAAACTGGCCGCACGAAAACGACCCCCACCCGTATTTTTTATGTTTTTTACAATTTTTGAAGCGATTTTTTTAATATTTAAAAAAAAATTCCGGCGGCGCCTCCGGCACCGCCGACCCTTTCTATTTATTTTCATTTCAAAGCCGGAACTGCTCAAAAGAATAGTTGTCGAAGAAATATGTTGCTAATGCTTTATTTAGCTAACGGTAAATTTTCGATGAGATCTTCAAAAAGCAAATCTTCAATATTTAACTTTTTCGTTTCGTTTTTACATATGAAAATTTTTTTTTTTTGGATTTTCGCACGACCTGGTCGGAACCGGGCCCCGTTTTCAAAATAGTCAAGCCCCGGTCCCAAAATGGGTCCGGGCGGGACTGGGGACTAACCGGGACCAACATGGAAAGAGGGTCTGAGTAGAAATAGTTGAGGATAAAATAGGAGAAAAGAGAAATTTTTGAGGAAAATTTTGTTACAAATATTCTTTTTTTATTATTTGTCACAGTCACAATTCGGTGTGATGGTAGAAGTATTGTTTCTCCATTTAAAAAATTGTTTTTACCATTTTTGGAAAAAAGTCGGAATCATATTCGGAATCGGAATTAGTCGGATTTTGGGCCATCGGAATCGGTTTTTTAATCGTATCGGATTTTGGGCCAAAATCCGAATCGGTTTTTTAATCGTAATCGGATTTTGTCCGGCTCGGCACGGTGCTAGGTCGATCCAAAAAAAAAAAACTCAGTGTGGGCGTTCCAAAAATAACGCAGTGTGGGCGATCCAAAAAAAAAGTCAGTGATTGATAAAATTAAATAAATAAATTTAATTATATAAATCGGTGTCATTGAATTTAATTATAATTAAATTTAAAGATAAATTTAAAAAGAATAATATAAAAATTTGTCATTTTTGTTTTAATTTTTTTTTTTTGCACGAATATCTTTTGTCATCTATGGGCGAAAAATGCAACAAAAAAAAGGTAAAAAAAAAAAACATACATTTGTTTTTCACTGATTTTTATTTGTATTTTTTTGTAATTAATTTTTACATTTTAATTATTATTTTTTTAATTAATTGAAATCATTTTCTTCATTTCTTAGGGATAAGAAAAAAACCGAAAAATCCCAGCCCTAGTTATGTTAAGGGAGTGAGAAAATCAGCACTTTTTTATAAAACTTATGACCATATTTTCGGCAGCCCTAATAATGATTTTAATGCTTAAGGTTTTACATTCACATATTTATTTATATACAGCTTTTCGGTAATCATCGACTTTGTACACGCTTTTTTGCAAATTTTCTTGAAAAAAAATTTTTCTTTAAAAAATCGTGGCAAAAGTCGCTGATCACGAATCTGACATTCATTTTGTCCAACCAAACCCCGGACCTGAATTCGAATAAAAAGTCAAAAATTCAATTGTTTATTCCTAATTCGGTTTTAAAAACTGAAATGACTTAAATCATTTCATTTCCCTAATTTTGCCTTACCAAATGCGACTAATTTATTATCATTCGAAAGCTCATCATGAATTCTATTAGAACCTCCAAAAATCTTAAACAATAGCCGATATACAAAAAATTTATGAACCAAAAGACAAAAATTCTGACTTTTAAATTCTCATTTTGTAACATTTTGTGAGTTGGTCAAGACATTTATTTATCTATTTTATTTATTTATCGTCAAAAAAAAGTCCACAAAAGGGAAAAATCCGCTTACTTTGTGGACATCATCAATAATTTGTCCATAAGTAACGGATAATACAACAGAAATAGGATCGCCAGAATACATAAAATGAGAGGTCAACAATACATTAGAACATTAGTAAAACCAAATCACTTATGTTAAAAGCAAATAAAATAGATAATTTCCAGTCTTTCCGGTCTTCTTTTTTTTACCCTAAAGATTTTTAGGTTTTGTTTTGATGCTTAAAAATAGTTTATTCAAAATCTTTCACACACTTCGAGCTTTCAAATGAAACTGAATATATTTTACCTACTTTAGTAAGAATAGTTATGATCATTTATTTGAGCCTGGGAATTTTTATTTGCAAAATAAAAGGTTTTTTGTCTTTGGGGCCGAAAAGACCTTGGCCCTTCAAAATGACGCTTTATGTTATAAAAGATTGACGCTCCATGCTATACAGGTAAGTGCCAAATAAATTTGCAAAAATCGGATTAGAGTCGTTGAGTACCCAGCTTTTTCATATTTTTCTTTTAATTAAAACATTTCATTTCCTTATTTTGCCATAGCTTTTTATCGGATATTCCCATTGATATACGCACGCACATTCATCACATATTTAATACTTTAATATTGGGGTAGCAACCCCGACCCCGCCCCCGACATTTTAGGCCATTTTTCGGGGTTTTCCCCGACCCCGACGCTTCCAACCCCGACCCCGACCCTCAACCCCGACTCGGGGTTTTTATACACCCCTAAGAATAGCACTTTTGCTGGAAATAATGAATAAATTTTTATATATTCGGAATTCTTAGAAGATAATTTTGAATTTTTGGGTGAAATTTTGATTTTTGCCTCAAAAATCTTTACTAAAACACAATAAAAACGAGAAATACCCCCCTAAGAACCGACCAAAAAATGTCAATAAGTCGAAAATTTTGGCCAAATTAGGCAGTGCAACAAATTAAAGAAAAGTCACCAAAATATTCAAAAAAAATGATCCTTTTTAATGCTCAAATTGTTAACATTTAGCTGAAATTTTCCAGATTCCCACAATTTCAAAAAAAAATTTTGCGGTGGCGCCTATCGGCACTACCGTACCCTAATTGCTTAGGTTTTCTCAAAATCTAACAAAAAAATCCACAAAATTTGTTTTTTGGTGCAAATTCTGTTA
Organism: Heterodera filipjevi; assembly: GCA_039877585.1. Classification (NCBI taxonomy): domain Eukaryota; kingdom Metazoa; phylum Nematoda; class Chromadorea; order Rhabditida; family Heteroderidae; genus Heterodera; species Heterodera filipjevi. The sequence continues at coordinate 11,484,580 of JBDPZO010000002.1, forward strand.
CCAAAATACACTCCAATTTTCAAATTTTTTCCCGGCGGCGCCTATCGGCACCGCCTCCGCCGCCTCCTTGATGAAAGAATCTAAAATTTTGAATAAATTAACCTTTATTGCGTATGATAAAAAATTTTGTGTGTCCTTTGAATTTACAAAATGTACCCCCCTCCCTATGTCCTTTGAAATCACTTTATCGGTCCTTTGAAATCGGACTTGGCCGATCCGAACCCTGGATTAATTTCAAAAAAAAAAAAAAAATAGGCAGTAATTTCACGGAGAAAAACAAAAAAAAAAGGTCGCCCTTTTACTAAATTTGCACCTATAATTTTCAATATTTTAGGAATTTGAATAAATTTGCATAGCTTTTTTCTAGATTCTAAGCTTTTTTTATACATATTTGGCTATTTTATTTACATTTATGTACAGGTTTTAACCAATTTTTGTACATGTTTGTCATCCTTAGTGATGGGCATTTAATTTAAGTATTTTTTTTTATGTATATTTACTTGGGGAAATTTTTTTTTTTGACTGTATGGGGAAATTTTTTTTTTTTTTGACTGTATGGTATAGGGCAAAAATTTTGAAAAACCCCGACCCCGACATTTGTCAACCCCGACCCCGACTGATTTTGCTCACCCCGACCCCGACCTTGCTGACCCCGACAAACCCCGACCCCGACTTTTGTCAACCCCGGCGTCGGGGTGCTACCCTATTTAATATTGAGTGTCAAAAATTTCAAATTCCCAAAACAAAGCGATAAAAAGATAAGTTTACAAAAAAGGTGAGGCTACACCATGCCTAATGAGGGCAAGCTATTACGATATAATACAAGTGAGAATGTTAGCATCTTCCCTTTCCAACACCAGCAATACTGCCTAAATGAACCCCTAACGAAATGATAGGGAACCTCTTGGACATTGGTATCAGAAATTTAAAACTAGCAATGCCTAAAAAAAAGCAATAGAAAAATAAGTGTGTTACAAAAAGGATGTCACTGGATAGGTATAGGAGAGATATTTATTAATGTTTTTTTTAATTGTAGCACCCCAATAAATGTTATTTTTTGTTGGACATCACCGCACTTCAATGACCGCCTTCTGCACCACTTTGCTAATTTTCAACGGTTCCGCTTCAATAATGCCCTCAAAATTGGCCAAGTCGGAAAAAGCCGTGGCCATGCCCAAATTGGCCAACGGTTTGTTCAGTTCATGCGTGGACTCCAATTTGAATTTGGGCAAAATAACCTGAGAAAAAAAAGGTGTGGAGGTAATTAAGAAAATCAAATGCCATTTTTAGTAAAAATAACCAGCCCCTTAGTTTTCCTGAAAAAATTAATCCCCAAGTTTTTTGAAAACCTAAAAGATGTTTTATTTCTTTTTCAAAAAACTCTTGCTTACAATCTAGTTAAATTTAGAAAAAAAAATTAGATTTCAATTTTCAGAAAACAAGGGGATTAGGTTTTCAGAAACTAAGTTTCGAATAATCAACCTCATTTAAAAACACTGGTTGAAAGAGAGTTCGGTGGGGGGGGGGATTGATTCAGGATGGGGGGGGGGGGGGAGGGGAGGAAGAAGCTGATCCATATTATGACCTTTTCCCTCACAATTATTTACCTGCACACAACGTTTGTCTCGTTTTTTGATAAGTTACAACAGAGTGTTGCCGTTTAAATTGGACAGTACTTTCAAGAAGCCAAACACTTCTTTCGGCAACAACGCGAACATGAACACATCGGCCCCTTGGTAAGGCATGCCGAGAAGTTTGAACTGTACACCCCAAAAAAAAATACATTAAGAAAGGAAAAAACTGAAAGTAAAAGATTTATGACCTGGGCATCCTCAAAATAGATGAAATTGGCCATTTTGTACATCCTGTCCAACTGAAAAAGAGCAATTACTATCATTTGTAAGATCTCAAAAACTCCTTCAATAGCTTCTAACATAATTTTGTAGTCTGGTTCACACAGGAAAGTGTTAAATATTAATGTCAAGGACTCAATTGAACCACCCGAAAAATATGTATATTAATCCCCCACCTCTTTGGTGTTATGTTCGTCCATATAAAATGGCTTCTTTTTGGTGTTTTCCGAGTGGAATTTGTCCGCCCAGTTGCCCTTGAAGTAAACTGCATCGATCAACACCAAACTAAAAGCCAAAGCAAACATTTTTAGTTAACTAAAAATTTTATGCGAATTTTTGAACAAAAAAGGAAATATTGGAAAAGGATAAAATACCGGGTCATTTCGTCCAGAACACCAGGCGGGATCAAGTCACGCTTACGGATTTTGCCATGGGTTGCTTTTTCCACAAAGTCGTCGATTTTCTGAGAGAGAAAAACGTAAGATATAATTTACAATTTTATTCTTGGTAAAGATTAGGGGATGCTACTAATATTTTCAAAAAAATCACATAATATTTAAACAAATATTTACGAAAAAGGCGGGACCAAAATAGAGAAAAAGTCCAAAATCTTTACGATAATATTGAAAAAAAAAAAAATACATTTTTGTCAAAATCGCATTTTTTTTTATAGATAAATAAATTGCAGTAAATTGACAAGCAATTTATTCATTGTTACAGTTGCAAAACGGTACTTTTCAAAATTTTCAGGCAAAAAACTCACGATTGTCAAAACAAAAAAAAATATTTTTTGTTTCAAATTTGTAATTTGGGGTTTTCAATGGCGCTGATATAAATGATGTTTGTTTTGACATTTGAAGACACCTAATCATCGATTTGACAAAATACCTATCTATGATTTTTGAAAACGTCAATTTTAAATAAAGCATGCAACAGGGAGCACAAAGGCAACGAACAACATTTCGTCGTTTAGCGCCCTGGCAAAAAGAATTCGCAAAAATAACTATGCCAAATCTATGATTAAGTGTCTTCAATGTTAAAACAAATATCATATTCATGATCAGCATCTATGAAAACCCAAAATTTTGAAAAAAAAATTTTGAAGGGGTGTAACATAACACGGAAGTACAAAAATCTCGACTCAACCTTAACTGAAAAAATTGATTCAATAAAGACTCGTCATTATTTCAAAGATAAAAATTTTAGGAATTTCACTCTAGATTTTGTCGGGTTTGGTTTAGTCCATGTTTTGTTGGTGCGCCCAACGATATTTAAAGGGAGTGAATTGGTCTACCGCAGCTCCAAACAATTTGTTATTGTTTTTCGAATTTGGATGTGTTAGAGTTGAGGTCCAAATCCGACCTTTGCACTTGTCAACGCCACTATCTTTGAATTGACAGCGCCAAAATTTCATCGTCACGTCAGCACTCGTCTTGTCAAAAGTGTATAGAAATCCTTCATGTTGTAATTTCTGTTTGCCCCTTTCCGTATCAATTTCTCCTCTCGGCATAATTAAATATTGAATATAAATGTATTTAAATTCTTAAATTGTTAAAAATGTAACTTTATATTACAAGCATAAAACTTATATATTACAAGCATTGGCCGAACATGCACCTTCTCCAGGTTTTTCTTTATTTTGAATGAACAAATTCACTTTATTTTAAGCGCTTTCACGAAGACGAAGTGTTTCGTGAGTCAGTAAAAACCCTGGTTTGTACTATTGAATTGTTGGTATTAATTTTAAACTTTTCACCAGGCCACGGATGCAGATTTTGCACGGTTTCTTCGAGGCATTGAACCGCCACCGAAAAGGAAAAAATACCGTGGCGCCGATGCACGAATTCTGGAGAAAGTGCGTTGAACAATAGCGTTCACATTTACCATCACAATCCAAACCAAATCACCATTGAGTATTTAAGGGATTTCCCGCAATTACCAAATGAACCCGTGATTATGTTTTTGTTTTGTTATTTTAATGAATTTTTTTGTTTATGGATTAAATTAAATAGTGTTGTTTTTTAAAAAAGCTTCCTTAAATTTAAATTTTCCAAACGTTGTAAATATCTTGGGGCCGAATCGTGTGGCGCCGAATTGTACTGGCGCCGAATCATGTGGCGCCGAATCGTGAGCCCCGAATCGAGAGCGCCGAATTGATGGTGTCCGTCAAAAATTGGGTTATTTTGCCAAGATTTGTTTCCAAAATAATTCTCAATTTCAAAATTTTTCCTGGGGCTGATTGAATAAATGCAATTTTAACTGTTAGTTAAACGACGGTTTCAAGCAAGGTCTTATTTTGGAACCCAAAATCTTACCCGGTGATTGTCTTATTTCGGATAAATTTACATGCGACCTCTGGATTATTATATTTTTCAATATAATTTAGCTTCAACTTTAATTATGTTCACAAATAAATTTTCCGAACGCATTAAAAGCCTTCGACCACTTTTTGTAATTGGTGGCTGCACCGGGACGGGTAAAAGTGACCTCGGCATTGCATTGGCAAAGCACTTCAATGGCGAAATAATAAATGCAGATTCAATGCAAATTTACAAGGGTTTTTTTTTTTTTTTTAAATAAAATAATTGAATATTAAAAAAAAAGAAATATGCTGCTGTCTTAGGTCTTGATATAGCGACAAACAAACTGACGACGGAAGAAATGCAAGGCGTTCCTCACCATTTGATGAGTTTTTGTGACTCTTGTGAGTCCAATTATAATGTCCACCAGTATCGCCATGCCGTTTTGCCACTCATTGAAAAGTTGTGGGCAAATGGCAAATTGCCCATTATTGGTATGTTAAAATACGCACTTTGTCCCATTAAATCAAAAAATTAAATAACAATATCCGAGTCTTTTTAGTTGGTGGCACAGGTTATTATATGGAAGCGGCCATTTATTATGACAATTTGGTACAAACAAATGTGGAAAAGTCAGGTTAATGGTGGGATTATTTGACACTGCAGAGTTCGGCACTCTTTTAGCCTAGGGGGCAAATTTTGGAAGCCAAGGCGGGGGGGGGGGGGGGTGCTTGTGATTTTTTTTTCTCAATTTTATTTTTTTGTTAAAAGTACAAAAAATGTTGTTTCAAAGGTTTTGAGATCACTAATAGCGAATATGACTTTTATTTGGGCTAACTCTTAAAAAAAATAAATTTCCCCAAAAAATCAAAATGGTCCCACCTTTGGTTTTCAAAATTAGCCCCCTAGGCTAAAAAAAAACTAGCCCTCTAGGCTAGGAGTGCCCAGAATTCTTAGAAATTTGCGAAAATTGAAATTAACTTAAACTTTTCAGAAGGGTTAAGGCAAGAGCTTTTGCAAAGATTTCCAACCTGCGAATTGTTGCATGATGAGCTCAGAAGAGTGGACCCACAATCAGCAGTCGAAATACACAAAAATGCAAATTTCAAAGTGTTGCGAGCATTGGAAATATTTTACTTGACGGGCCAATTAAAAAGTGAGCACCTCCAAAGGCAGCGAGAAAGCCAATGTAAGTGAAACAGAAATAAATGCAAAAAAAAAACGCAATTGGCAAACAGAACTTGGAGAATTGTTACTTATAATTTCGGTAACATATAGTAAAAGTTCCCCCCCCCCCCAATTTCTCGGAAAAAAATTGTTCAATTTTAAAGTCAAAAAAACATTCTTAGGGAATCGGAGTCGCTGATCACGGATATGACTGACATCTATTCCGGCCAGCTCCGAACCCAAACTCGAACAAAGTCGAAAACTCAAAGTTTATAAAATTTGTTTTTTTGGAAATTATTTGATTTTAATACATGAAACGATGCAGCCTTAAATTATTTTGGCTTTTTTATATTTTTTGGCCTAAAAATCGGGATTTCAAGAATGTAAATTTAGACTTTTTGTTCGAATTTTATTCGGTGCTTTTTTTTGGCCTTAAATGCGGCCCGACTTTTGCTAGAGGCTAGCACATGAACTTTGTCCGAGAATTGCGTTCTTTGAGATTTTTGAAAAAAAAAAAATTCATAATGTTAAAAACACCCCAATGGGTTTTACCTAAGGAGCCAAAAATGCTGCTTTCTCCATTATGGGCATTTGGGATTATTAAGGTAATGCAATTTTAAACCGATTATAGACATAGGCGCAAATGTTTGGGCCGCAAAAGTCGTATAAGCCTTTGAAAGTAGCGCCAATTTTTTCCATTTTATTTTCAGCTGCGCATTTTCAATTGACCGGTCGCCTACGGTCCAAAAACACATTACTCTTCACGTTGGATGCCGACAAAGAAGTGCTAAACCGGCGATTGGACAACAGAGTTGACGGCATGCTTAAGCGGGGCCTAATCGAAGAGCTTGACTCGTTCTACTCCGAGGTAAAAATTGGCAAATGCTTGGGGCCCTCTTTTTTTTCTTTGAGATTGCTAAAAAATCCGGATTTTTTTTCAGAAAATTCCAAGTTTTTTTTAAAAGGTTACGGGAAAAGCCCAAAATTGGCAATCATACATTTTAGTGGTCCCAATTTTTTTAAATTTCTAAAAACACATTTCTTGACGTAGGTTGAGGCGCTGAGCACGAGTCTGTACTTCTTTTTGACGAATTCCCGAACCCCCGAATTCGAACATTAAATTTTTCTTGCAAATATTGCTTAAGCACTAGTTGGGTGCAGCAATGTAAATAAAGTACAAAAACCAAATTTCAATCACGCATTCACTGGGTAATAATGGGAAATCTGCTCAATTATGTTGTCGAATGCGGCCAATGTTTTTTTCCCGTTAAGCTGTTTCCATGTGTATTCGTCACAATAACTCGGCAACAAATTCGCGCTAGTTCCAGACATCGCGTTGAAATCATTTACCACTTAAGCAATATTGGCAAGAAATTTTAAAATTTTAATGTTCGAATTCGGGTTCGAGAATTCGTCAAAAAGAAGTACAGATTTGTGCTCAGCGCGCCTAAAACTACCCCTAGAAATGTGTTTTTAGAATTTAAAAAAAAAAAAAAAATAGGGACCAAAAATCAGTATGATTGCCCCAAAATTTTTTCAATTTTTTCCGGCTGAGTTATGGCCCGTTTCGTTGTACCCCAGCCAAGCCAACAAAATCTTGACACCGTCTCTGCTTGTTTCTTTACCCCTCCCTTCTCCTTTGCAGCATCGAGAACAACTCGATTCGCATGGCATTCTCCAGTGCATTGGTCTGAAGGAATTTGTCCCATTTTTGCAACTGTCTGAAGCGGAAAGGCAATCAAAGTCCGGGCAAACACTGCTCAACAAATGCATCGAGTTGATCCAACTGCACACGCGTCAATATGCGAAGACCCAACGGAAATGGTTTTATAACAGAATCCATTTGCGTGGCAAATACAGAGAAGTCAGTCAGTCGGTGGGGAGGAGGGAGGAAATTGGGTAATAATATAGATGGTACCCTTCCCCCTTTTTGAAAAATTACAATTTCGAGAATTTTCATGTCATAACGTAGACACATTTTTAGATGATTTCCGGGGTCGCTGATCACGGAACAGGACAAAACTCAGCCGCCCAAATTCAGCCGGTGTTGCGACATTTGCGGGCCAGACATTTGCGGTCCGGACATTTGCGGTCCGGACTTTTGCGGCCCCAGCCAAAATCGGACTTTTGCGGTCCGACTTTTGCGGCCCGGACATTTGCGGTCCATTTCTGAAGGGTCATTTTCGGACATTTGCGGTCCAAAATTATGTGAAAATTTGCGGCCCAAGCCAAAATCGGACATTTGCGGCCCGGACATTTGCGGTCCATTTCTGAAGGGTCATTTTCGGACATTTGCGGTCCAAAATTATGTGAAAATTTGCGGCCCAAGCCAAAATCGGACATTTGCGGCCCGGACATTTGCGGTCCATTTATTATTACGATTCGCCATTATTTTTTATTTTAAAATGGATTTCTTTTCCTAATTATTTTCTTTAAAAAACCGCTATAATAAGTAAGACCATAAAAATCATGCACTTTTCATCCAATAGCTTGAAATTTTTTTGGCGTGATATTCAAACTTATACAATCACATCATCATCTGCAAGACGATATTGGATAGCGCTTAAATGCTGCAGTAATGTTTCATCATTTCTTTCTTCGTTATTGTCATATCGCAAAATTAAATCTCTAATGGCCCTATCATTCTCAACATATTTTTTAAGACGCTTTTCGGATAGGCCCCGTGTTGGATCAAGTTCATAAGGGCGAATTCTATTCTGTTGGTATTCCTCTTCCACTTTCAGTGCATTGATTAGTCTAAAACAAATTGGCAAAAGATCCCACAACAAACTTGCTTCCCTAAGCAAGGGTTTTTTTTGTTAGCTGGTTGGAGCCTTCAGCAAGCTCTTTAGAAAAAAGAAAATACAATGATATTTTTTTATTTGCAATTGAAAAAATAAGTTAATTCTTATAGTAATAAATTGTCAATTAAAGAAAATAATTAGGAAAAGAAATCCATTTTAAAATAAAAAATAATGGCGAATCGTAATAATAAATGGACCGCAAATGTCCGGGCCGCAAATGTCCGATTTTGGCTTGGGCCGCAAATTTTCACATAATTTTGGACCGCAAATGTCCGAAAATGACCCTTCAGAAATGGACCGCAAATGTCCGGGCCGCAAAAGTCGGACCGCATTCGTCGGACCGCAAAAGTCCGATTTTGGCTGGGGCCGCAAAAGTCCGGACCGCAAATGTCTGGCCCGCAAAAGTCATACAACCATTCAGCCGACCGAAACTCAGTCGGAAAAAAATTGCCAAAAACCTTAATTTTTCTAAAAAACTCCAAAGGTAGTTTTTTAAAGAAAATTACGAAAATATCATAAATTTTCGGAAATTTTCTGAAATTTTATTTTCCAAAAAAAATTCCAAAAATTTTTAATTTTCTAAAATTATGCTAGTTTTCGGAAATTTTATTCAAAAAACTGTTTTTGGTGTTTTTGAAAAATTTAAAGGGTTTTTGGTAATTTTTTTACCGGCTGAGTTATGTCTCAGCTGAGCTTCGGTCGGCTGAATTTCGGCGGCTGAGTTTAGGGGTGCACCGCGCTGATCACGAATCTGACATCTATTCCTGCCAATTACGAACCCGGATTCGAATGTGAAAAAAAGTCAAAAACTTTGGACTTTTGTTTGAATTTGGGTCAGGAATTTGTAATAAAGTCGAAGTGATGCCGTATTCGTGGTCAGCGACCCTGAAAACCCCTTGAACATTTTCATGACATGGAAATGCTCGGAATTTTATTTTTTTAAAAAAGAGGGGTACCATTATACGTGTCCAGACATTTGCGCCTATGTCCAAAACCCATTCAAATTTAATTTTAACAAACCCAAAAACAATTATAACTTGATAAACCATACCAAACAGCACTTTGTAGTGCTTTTAACAAAAGAATTCGAAAGTTTGTATAAATGGTCATTATTTCAAAAACTCTCGAAGAACAAATTTTTTTTGGCCACATTCTATTCGTAACATCCATTTACAAATTATCAAACTTTTTTGGATTCTTAAAAATTAATCTAAACTGAATTTAGGCAAATGTATCGGGCGCAAATGTCCGAGGTGCAATGTGGGGTAACCCATTTATACACTATTACCAAAAACGCGCAATGTTTAATTTTCAATAAAATTTGAGGTGCCCCATTTGATCGCTCTGAACACTTCTGCCAACTTCTACGAGCAGGTGGTCCCATTTGCTATTGATGTCGCTGATTGCTTTTTGACTGGTCAAAACATTGACCATATTTTGCCTACAAACCCATCGGTTGTGATGGCATTGCCGGTGGACAACAAACTTTTTGACCTTCCCGACTACGCTCAAACGAAGGGGAGGAAATATTGCGGAATTTGTGACACAATGACATCGATAGGGACATGGAAGAGTCATCTTAAAGGGAAAAAGCACAGAAACGCAATGTCCAACCTGATTTGTGAATTAAGCATTTAAATGGAGAAGATGCGACAAAAAAAAATTGAATTTAAAATGAAAAGTGGAGATTCTTGAGTCTATAGATTTACAGGTGAAAAAAGTGAAAAAAAAAATAATAAAAGGGATGAAGGAAAAAATGACAAATATGCATAATTTAGAAAAATAAAATTTTGTGTCATAACGGACATTCGGGAGAGGGATTTTTGGGGGCGGAATGACAGGGAAGAAGGACCAGGGGAAGACTCAAAAAATACAGGGTGGGATTAATATTTGGAAATGCATTTGGGTAAGGTGTGCTACTCAACCCTAAAACAATAATCGTACACAGGGCTGTCCTTTTACCCTAGAAACCGGGCATTTGCCCGGTTTTGGGGTTTTGCCGGGTATTTGAACGGGTTTTTGAGTTTTGCCAAGGACCACCCTGTATTGAACTCACTTATTTCCACTAAATTCAATTCAAATCTTTCGTGCCCCAATGCTCACAGTTACTTTCTCTCAATGCCAAATTTGCTCAAACAGGTGAAAAGTGGTGATAAATTGATGGCCTTTAAAGGATCATCATCTGAAAAAAGACTTCAATAAATCATTCATAAGACTTAAAACGATTTATAAAAAAATGTTTCCATTTTTTTAATGTAACCTTCGCATTGCAAATTGAACAAATATTGGTTAAAAACCAAAGAAATACAATAAAAAACAGCGACCCTTCTATTTGTTACCATGTTACGCTCCGGGCATGGCAGTGGATCACAAGACCTGCTGAGTTCCGCTTACATTAGTAAGGTATATGATATGTGGAACCCTGTTGAGAAAAAGACTACTCAGAAAGCTCCTAGAAATCACAAAAAAATATATAAAAAAGAGATTTTAATGTGTTAATTAATTAATAACAGAAAACGCTACCATTAATTTTTGTCATTGGTACAAACTTTTACGAATATAGATTTACTGTTAAAAAAAGAAATAAAAATACTCAAATAATTAAAGGCAAATTGACAAAAATAAGAACATTTTTGTGATCACAAATTTGGGTGATGGACTTTTTGCGGGCAGAGAATGACGGATGGATGGACCCGGGAAAGACCACCAAAAAAACAAAGGGGGATTTACAGTTGAAAATGCATTTGGGTAAGGGCGTGAAACTCAACCCTAAAACAATAATCGTACATATCATTCCGAATTTTCAAAATAATGCCAAAAAACATCATTCTTGAGAAAATCTGTTAACAAATTAGCTATAAATTTACAAAAACTTTAGTGCGGGGAATTTTATCTAATCATATGATATTTTCATATTTCCTTATGTAAAAGAAAATGCTTTCTTTTTTAATGGCTGCAAATGCGCAGTTGTTGTTTTTCACAATTAGTTTTTCAATTGAAGACAGTCCATTTAGTATAAAAGTTCAACAAATAAAAAAAAAGATGAAGCATAAATTGAAAATGTACTCACAAAGGAAGGGGGGTTCCCTATCATTTCGTCAGTGGTTCATTTGGGCAATGATCATTTGGGCAGTGATCAAATGGGCAGTGAAAATCTCAAAAATAATTAATAAAAAATGAAGCCTAAAATTTCAAGAGTTAGTTTACTGAAAACCCAACCCAAAAATTTTTTCTGAGAATCTAACCCTAGTTTTCTTCTGAAAATCTAAACTAAGTTTTTTTGAAAACCTAATACCCTAGTTTTTTAAGTTTTCTATTTCTTTTTTTCAAAAAAAAAATTAATGGAAAAACTAGGGTTAGGTTTTCAGAAAAAAAAATAGGTTAGATTTCCAGAAAAAAAATTTTGGGTTGGGTTTTCAGTAAACTACGGGGTTAGGCTTTCAGAAAATTAACTCTTGAAATTTTAGGCTTCATTTTTATCTTTTATTAATTATTTTTGAGATTTTCACTGCCCATTTGATCACTGCCCAAATGATCATTGCCCAAATGAACCACTGACGAAATGATCGGCTACCTTTTCAGGTGTGTCCATTATATTTAAGCGTTCCATATGCCAGCCAAATATGAAAAGAAAGCTACGAGATGAGATAAAATAGCGGGATCGGAGTCGGTTGGGCGCGCCCAGTTCGGCGCCAGACTCGTTTAGGACTTTGTAACTTTTTTCTTTGTGAACCAATTTTCCAAATTCGGTATGATTCGAAAGCTTGTGTTTAGAAGAAATAAAAGTTTTCCTGCCGAAAATGTTTTCTGTCGAATTCGATTACTGTCGAAGAAAATGTAAAAAAGAAAGTGGAAATAGTTCATTGACGAAAACATACACTGCCCTGGTATCATCAGGTAGAGAAAAACCGCATCCAGTTCTTTGCGGACGGATATTTGCGGATGAAACTCGAAAAAAAAATTGTTGAAAACAAACGTGGCCTAATTGTTACAGTCTTAAAATGTGTGTCTTGGCCATACCGTGTAGACAAAAGATAAAAAAAAGCGCTGGGGAACAAAACAACAAAACATATCTTAGGATTTTGAATATTCCAAGAGTATTTTAGACTGATGATACCCCATTCGCACTTATCAGTTTTGACCCAAGTTTAGGCTTAATAGTGATGAGCCCATGCTAGTTGTAAGAAATTTTTCTTTGATTTTTTTGCGTTTTGTTCGCAAATGTCCGTCAGCAATTCCGGACATTTTTTAAAACTTGATAAAAAATAGAATCAGCGAGCCTTAATTTTTAAATTAAAATACATTTAAAAATTTTTAATATTAAACTTTTTTGGAAATTTTGTTATTTTTAATTACTAAAAAGTATAATTATTTCCTTGAATTTCTAGGCATGTGCGGGGAATTTTATCTAACATATGACATTTTCATATTTCCTAATTGATAACAATTATGTTTAAATTGGCAGACTTGGAAAAAATTTGAAAAAGGAAAGTGAAACAATTACCGAAGAAATGCTTAAGAAACAATTTGATGAGAAAATGATTTATTTTTTAATGGCTGCAAATGCGCAGGTGTGTTGTTGTTTTCACAATTAGTTTTTCAATTGAAGACAGTCCATTTAGTATAAAAGTTCAACAAATAAAAAAAAAGATGAAGCATAAATTGAAAATGTACTCAGCGAATAGAATCGGGTCATATGTTTGGGGTGTCAGCACAGGACGTGTGTTAGTCATATAATGGTGAGTAGTAGTACTAGGGTAGAGAGTAAACGGTTAACCGAACCGAAACCGAAACCAGGCCTTTTTGGACCAAAAACCGAAAACCGGTGGTCGCAAAAGCGGCCTAACCGAAAATCCGGGGATACCGCATTTATACCAATTATTCTCTACTCTAGTGAGAACCATGGTTGGCGCCCATTTCGAATTTAAATAACAAATCGGAATGCCTAGACACCTAAATTTTTTAAGAAAATTAAGAGTCCGATCAACAAATCTTCAAATATAGGAATAGGCACTTTCACGGATGAGGAACCAATGTCGGAGATGTCGGAGTTGGAGAAATACGTGTGGGAAAGGGGACAACAGAAAATGGGCTATTTGGAGGCAGAGTGCTTCATAACAAGGGCTGGCACTTTAATGGAATTATTATGCCTTTTTTGCACTTTTGATGCCTTTTTGGAAGTTTTACTCAGAATTTTAAAAAGTTCTCTAGAAAAATGAAAAATAGATTCCTCAGGATCAGCTTTTAAATTAAAAAAAAACCCCCAAAATCTGGAATTTTTTCAAAAAAAAATCAGCAACTAAGGTTCAAAGATTCTTAGCAAAATATGAATAATTTAAAAATTTCGAAAAATTTAATCGAATGCGTTTTAACCGGGAAATCTTGAAAAAATCCCGACGTAACCGAAACAGCGAAAATTATCATTGCATGCTTGAAAATATTAAATGAAAAATTTTTGTGCCTTTTTTGCCATTCTGGTTTTTTTTCATGCCTTTTTGGAATTTTTTCTGCCGTTTTTCGGCGCCTTTTTGTTGTTTTTTGTGCCTAAAAAATGTCAGCCCTATTCATAACCAAAAAAAAAATTCAAATCTATGTGCCAATAGTATTCCAACAATCAATTGGGAATCGTGCCATAGAATGGCGAGGCAAAAAGAGTGCCAAATTTGTCATAATGTGCGCCATTTTTCTTTCTCAACACCTTCATTAGATCATTTGTCCATACTTTTTCTTCCTTTTCTTCTTCCATCGTTTTTGGTTTGTCTTGGGCCATCATTTTCTTCTGTTTCTCATCAAATATTTCTATTGCCTCTTCCATCATTTTTATTTTGGCTGCTTCTTTCATTCCCTTTTCTTCTGCTTTTTGGAGCATTTTTTTATTTTCTCATCAAATTCCTTTATTTTTTTGCCACTTTTTTTCTCCGATTGAAATATTTTCTCTAAATTTTGTTGCGTAATATGCGAATTTTTCAGTTTGTATTTTTTGCTTTGACGAAATTCTGTAGTAAAATAGGACTTTGATATTTTGTTAAAACATCTCACAACATCAATTAGGGTACCAAAAAGTTCAATTTTTCGGATAAGAAGCTGAGAATTTATGGCCTTGATGGGATCTTCATCTAAAAATTCACTTTAAAAATTATTTAATATTTAAAAAAAAATGGCGACGTGAAATTTCGGCATTACAAAGCCTATTTAAAAAGCTAGGGACCATCCCTAATGATAAAAAAAAAATTAAAATGGCAAATGAAAACAAGGGCAACCAAAAAAGCACAATAATAGTCACAAAAAAATTGCAAAAAAAAAAACTGTAAAGGCACAAAAAGCCGAAATTTTACAAAAAGTGAAATCCCTACTGAAATATGCCTTTTCTCAACACCTTCATTAGATCATTTGTCCATACCTTTTCTTCCATTTCTTCTTCCATCGTTTTTTGTTTCATCATTTTCTTCTGTTTCTCATCAAATATTTCAATTGCCTCTTCCATCATTTTTATTTTGGCTGTTTCTTTCATTCCTTTTTCTTCCACTTTTTGGAGCATTTTTTTCATTTTCTCATCAAATTCCTTTATTTTTTTGCCACTTTTTTTCTCCGATTGAAATATTTTCTCTAAATTTTGTTGCGTAATGGGCGAATTTTTCAATTTGTATTTTTTGCTTTGACGAAATTCCGCACTAAAATAGGAATTTGATATTTTGTTAAAACATCTCACAACATCAATTAGGGTACCAAAAAGTTCAATTTTTTGGATAAGAAGCTGAGAATTGATGACCTTGATGGGATCATCATCTAAAAATTAAAATATTACAATAAATATTTGCTTTTATTTTTAATATTTTTAGGTTGTTTAAGAAAAATAATGAAAAAAGTCTTGGTTTCGACTCGAGAAAAGTCTCGGTTTTTTAGGACTTGAGCCTCGGGGTCCATTCTAGGTATCCAAGTCTCGGTCTCTCTCGATAAAAAGTAGTAACCTTCGGCATGCACATTTAACAAATATTCATAGAAAATGTTCAAATATTTTCTATATTTTTGGCATTCTTGTTGCTCATGCGGTTCCAATTTCTTTCCATTTTCGGCACAGTTCCATTTCTCTCTCATCAAATACACAACGCCAAGATGAGTCTCATATTTTTGTGTCAAATACTCAAAAATTGCATCTTTTGGCAAAGAATTAAGAAATTCCACCAATTCGTCCTCATTTTCCAGGCAAAATTGTTCAAAATTTGGCTGATCTTTCACAAATGCAATAAATGCTTTATTTTCTGTCTTAATTAATCATAATTAGTTACATAATATTATCATTTTAAATAAATTTACCTTTGAAACTTTGTCGTAAAATGGTGAGTCCCTCAATTGCATCAGTGCGTAATTTGTTCCTTCTAATCCACTCATTTTTTTTTCCGCTTCTCGTGCTTTTTTAAGCATTGTTTTTAATTTATCGTCAAATTTTTGGCGAAGTGTCTCAGTCAAATTGCCAAAATTTGCTTTATAATTTCGAAATTGATTCTCATTTATCAAATCCAATTCCAAATACTTTTTGTTTTCTATTTGGTTTCTGTCATTTTCCTCTGTTCGTTCAATGTCAAAAAATATTTTTGAAATTTTGTGCAGAACGAACACAACATAAATAAATGTTGCTTGGTTAAAGATTGGCTCAAATGTTGGAAATTGACGGGACAAAGCGGGCATTTCAGCTTAAAAAATAAAAACATTAAAAAATAATAGTACCGAAAATATCATTTTAAATATTTTTCTTACATTTTGCATATATTTTAAACAAATCTTCATAATAAATGTCCAAATATTTGCCATATTTTTCACATTCTTCTTTTTGCTTTTGCTCATCTTCATTTTTCTCCACTATTTTATCACAATTCCATTTCTTTCTCATCAAATACATTAGGCCAAGATAAATGCCATATTTTTGTGCCAAATATTCTTTATTCGCCGCAAATGTGTCTCCTCCCGGTATACCGGCATTCAACAGAAAATTTTCTTTATCCAATTCATTACAAATTTGTTCAAAATATAAGCGTCCTCTCACATATCCAACATATACGAATCCATAAAGCTGAACATTCGTTTAAATCAAAGTTGCAATCGAAAATTTCCCGAAATAAGGAAGATTTGGGGCCAAATTAAGGATATTTGAAAAAAGCGATTCCAAAACTTTAAATAGTCTTTTAATTCACAAAAAGTTTAACTAATTGTCGGCAGTGTTTTTAGTTGTTAAGCTTTGAAATAAGAGTAAATTTTTAATTTTTTAAAAGGAAGAGAGCGGTGATGCCGATAGACGCCGTCGGGGAATATTTTGAAAGTTTATGCCCCAATTTGTTTTATTTCTCCCCAAAAATGGTCTTGATAAATTGTAAAAAATAATTTTGTTTTTTTTTACCTCAGATTATGAAATAAGGACCAAATAAAGGTTAAAAAGTTCAAATAAAGACAAAACTTAGAAAAAAGTACGAATGGCATGAATTTACCCTATTTATTATTTCCTCTTTAATGTTCATCTGAAATAACATTTTTTCGTATTTTTTTGAGTTTAAAGAATCATTTGCGGATTGTGCCATTGCTCTTTGTCGTATTTGATATTTTTTAAACATTTTTTCCAAAAATTCGTCAAATTTTTGTCGTCTGAATAATTTTAAATTAATTTCTCTGATTTCGTTGTCCCACTTTAATTGAAGACCCATTTGAACGACGATTTCTTGGAATGTTTCTTTTGGTTCTTCATAATTCAGTTCCTTCTCATTGAATAACTTTGGTTCGGCATAACGCATGAAAAGGTTTTCCAATTTGTACCCTTTTGTTTCACCGAATTTCGAATTGTAATAAAACTTCCAAACATTAGTTGCCAGATAATTGATCGTATTAGTCAATGAGCAAAATGTGAACATTTTGTCAACATGTAACATTGGCTTCACCGCAGGGAGTCCGGCGTACTCACGGAACAAATATTCATACAAAATGTCCAAATATTTACGGTATTTATGGCATTCTTTTTGCTCATTTTCTCCAAACTCCTTTGCAATGTTGGCACAGCGCCAATTCTCTCTCAACCAAAACACTGTGCCAATATGGTATTCATATCGATGGATTAAAGATTGGCAATCATTGTGTCCTTCTGTCTTACAATTTTGCTCAAAATTTGCCGGGTCTTTCACAAGATTCAGCAGTAATTCGTCATTATCGTACTGTTAAAAGAATCTAAATATTATTTATTAATTAAATTTATTCTTTTTCTTACCAATTCTTTTGATTTTGAAAGAGAAAATTGCGCGAAAAAAATGATGAAAATAAATATTTTAAAAATAAAATTTTTAATCATTTATCTTTTAAAAAATATTATCTTTATCTGGTTGGTTTATTGTATTTTTTCAGTTATGTGTTCTAAGCGGTAGGAAGGACGAACGTTTTGCCGACTAAGTCAACATGAGACGATTTGTCAACAAATTTTTTAAAATAGTTTTTAGTTTTCTTAGATTAATTGATATTTTCTTGGATTAATTGATAAATAGAATTGACTTTAATCAATTGAATTTGTCAATTAACTCTAATTAGGAACAAAAGTTTTTTATAAAATTTTGTCGGCAAAACGATTCATTTGCTTAGTCGGCTAAACAACAGTTTTGGCTAAATGACGGGCAGCATTTATACTCTAACTTAATTAGACATTGGCGGGGATGTTGCGTTTCGCATTTCGTCTTTCGCTTTTTGGCACGAAAGACAAAAGTTAAGTAAAGTACACCCCAAAAGATTGAGTTTTTTGGAAGCAACAAATAAGAAAGGATTCAAAGAGGAAATTTTAAAGTTATATAAAAGAATTTGTACGATAAAAATGGGGCTCTATTGCAGTTTACCGGACCATAAAAAATTATCACGACCATAAAACAAAAGACACGACCATAAAAATCACACCTTGAGAAAAAATTAAAAATTTTTTTTGAAGTCTTGAGTTTTACGAAAATTTCAAGTCTTTTCTTAAAATTTCCTGCTTAAAAAAATTCCCAGTAATTTTTTATTGAAAAAACTCAAGACTTAGAATTTTTTTTTAATTTTTAGGGGGTGAGATTTAAGGTCGTGTAAATTTTTTATGGTTTTTTTTTATGGTCGTGTAAATCCTTTAAGGTCGTAAAAATTTTTTATGGTCGGGTAAACTGCAATAGAGCCAAAAATGGTTTGTTGCCAGGGATGTCAAACGACGCCCAAAAAAAATTACGGAAGTCGGAAATCGGAAATTAAAAAAAAATTTTGACAATAAATTAAGAAAAAAGCTAAAATTCCAGAAATCGGAAATCGAAATTCCTTGGGTTCAAGTCCACCACAGCAAAATAATCTTTGTATAGGTGGGATTCGTACTTTTTTTTTCAAAGTACTGTAATTATTTTAGACTTACATTCTTTGAGAATATGAAACGTTCTTTTTTCAAAGAATCCATTTTGAGTTTGGTTGCACCAGAGATAAGATTTTTTCAGAAATTTGCATTTTTTTGGGTCAAAATCTGTTAACACATCCATTAAAATTTTTCAAATTTTTCCGGCTGCGTCTATCGGCACCGCCGGACACACCTCCCCTCGTCCACTAGAAATTAATTACATTTTAATTTTGGTAAAAAAGGAAGGAATATTTCACTAATCATTTAGTGAAGAAAAATTTTTTGGTAAAAAATCCATCTTTTGCCTTTCGTCTTTTTTTTTTGCATTTTCGCTTTTTTGGGTCTTTCACTTTCGCTTTTCGTCTTTCGCTTTTTATTTTGTTTCGTTTCTTTCAGAGACTTTTTTTTTTTGCAAGCCAAATGAGGTTTTTAAAATTTTTATTTGGGAGCCCTGGTTTTAGTTGAAATTCGGGTTTTCGCTAAGGGAATAGCAGAACCACTAATTACCGTTATATGTCAGGGAATGCGTCAAATTCAAAAATTATTTATTCATCTAAAAAATCTTATTTAACTATTATATGCGGTTTTTGGTCATAGATTAGGTAAACATTCTAAATATAAGAAATATTAACTTCACACCTTCACTAATTAACGCTAGGCACCGGACCGGACTCCGGCGAAATTTTCCGAATATCCGGAAAAATTCCACTGGTAAATTCTTGTAAATGAAAATCCGGTTCCGGATCCTGGATTACTGCCGGATTTCCGGATTTTTCCTGATCCGGAAATGCAACTTTCAAGCATCTCATATGACTCAAATTGACTAAAATCTGTCAACAAATTGGCCATAATTTTCAAAATTTTCCTGCGGTGCCTATCGGCACCACCGTATTGCCCGCCCACTCACTTTGGTTTTTTTCAAAAACTTAATCACAAAAATAGACATTTACACCCAGATTTTCAAAAATTCCCCGGCGGCGCTTGGCGACACCACCAGACAGACCCCTTTTACTTTAAGTTTTCTCAAAATTTACTCTAAAATTCTACGATTTTTGGGTCAAAATCTGTTACTAAAACACACCCAAATTTCAAAATTTCCCTGTCGGCACCGCCGTAACCCATTCGCTTATTAGGTTTTTTTTTTGAAAATCGATCTCAAAAAATTAGTCATTTTGTGCACTAAATTTGCTATCAAATTGTGCTGCATGACCATTTTTCAATCCTTTTGGAGGCTCCCGGACAATTCGACGGTGGACAATCCGACAGTAGATAAAAATTGGGAAAAATGATAAGATTTATAGCCAAAAGAGCCGAATAATGCGATTGAGGAAAACAAGAAAAAGCGAAAAGGCAATGACCCAGAAATCCCAAGTGATGGGAATGGGTTTTCTCTGTTATGTGCTTGCCTGCCAAAGGCATAGTAAGCTGATCATTTTCGTATCCTAATCGCATACAGAATGCCAGATCCAACCTAATGCACCAGAACAAGAACTCAGAAATCCGAATAAGAAATTTCCTGTATTTTCTGGCATGAAAAATTTACATTGTTTGATTGAAATTAGTGTTTAGAACATTTTATTCAAAAAGCGAAAAAAAACTAAAAGGGGGCCGGTGGTGCCGATAGGCGCCACCGGGGAAAATTTTTGAAAAAATGGATATATTTTGATAAGAAATTTTTACCAAAACATTGATTTTTGTCTGAGTCGACAAAACGTGCATTTTTGGCTGAGTCGATAAAACGTAGAATCGACAAAACGTGGGGAGGGAGGCGGATTTAGGCCTAAAAATTTGGCGTAATGTTCATCGAAATTAATAAAATGACTTAAAATAAAAAAGCCGGCAAAAAAGGCAAAAAACCCAAAACCCGGCAAAAAGTCTCATTTCAAAACTCAACAGCTTAAAAACTGCCGTAGGTAATATGCTGCGAAAAGTTGATTTTGTTGAATAAAAATGCTTTTTAAATCTTTGGTAGTGTGTTTTAAAAAAAGTCTAATTTTTGACTAACGATTTTCTTATTTCGGAAAATTTTCAATGGTATCTCTGCCTAAAATCTTATTTTTCATCAGTTATATTTTTATTTCAAACGAATTTTGATTGAGCTTTTTTTTAATGCGTGGCCAAAGGTAAATTTTTTTTTATTTTGATTTTTTAATTACCGTATTTCCTAAAATAGAACCCCCGGGGGTTCTATTGTTCAACCCCCCTCAAAAGGGGGGTTATATTTTAGGGGGGGGGGGGTTCTAAATTAGGGGGGGGGGGGTTTATTGTTCAACCTACTATTTTTTCTTGAAAATTGCACATTAGGTTTTTGGAAAAAATAAAAATTTATTACCGCCAATCAGTTCAAAGTTTCGTTTTGTCATTTAAGGAAGTTTCTTCTGCATATATTTAGTACCTATTACAAATTCTTTGACCTTCTTTCAAATGGACGAGCAAGGTACCTCATCGGAATTGTCAAAAAAGGTAACCGTTAATGCTGTACTTTTCAATTTTTCATTCATCAATTAGGTCTGTTGCTACTGCAACAAGCCCTGTTCGGATGCGCATCAATGCAGAAAATGCTTAAAACCGTGCCACGCAATCCCGCTCTGCTCATTTTCTACGGATGGAGAAGAGGGATTTGGCGCAAAAGTCACATGCGGTGACTGCTGGCTGGAGGAGGATGACTTTGCCGTCGATCAAAATGCGAAGTCAGCTGAGCCAACAGCGGAAGTCTCCAAAATGAACAACGACGATGCGTTGTCACGGTTCATCAATGAGCAAATCATCGCAGAAGACAACAACAATCAAATCATCATGGAAAACAATAACAACAACAACAGTGGCGGGGAGTCGACGGCACAAACGCCGCGCAAGCGTCGTGGCTACACCATCGACGAAAAAATCAACATTCTCTCTACGCCGACCAACGACAGTGGCACAAAAAGCACCTGAAGAGTACGCCGACAAAATCGTCAATTTCATTATCTACGTGCAGTACCTCTTACATAAACACAAGTGAAATTTTTTGTGTCTTAGTATGCTAGTTTAGGTTTTTTTTTAGCTATACGAGCGTGTACGCATGCGACGAGACGGCCGTCTGGTTGGATCCGTCGGGAGGAACATGTGTTGCCGAAAAAGGGTCCAAAACGGTCACCGTACTTAACACTGTCGATGAAAAGGCGCGTGTTACCGTCATCCTCACAGCACGGTGCGACGGGACGAAGCTGCAACCCTTCGTGCTTCTTCCAAAAAAGCGGCCCGTACCAACCATCATCACGCGCTTCAAGGGTCGGCTGATTTTATGCTGGTGCGGACGCGCATGGATGGATAACGAACTGACAACGGACTACTTGTTTTATTCGAATTGTTTTTTTTAGTCTTTTTTAATTTTAGAAGGACGGAGCAATTCCAAATGGGCTCGCTCTTCTGCAAGAACGCCGAAAAGAAGAAGCAGTCGTCAAAGGAGTTGAAGAAATCGATTTGGGAGAGGATGATAGTGACGCTATGTTTGATATTTGATACATTTACCAGTTTACCTATGCTCTTTTTTCGTTATTGACTATTGTATTTTCAAAAAAAAACAATTTTTTTTATTCAAATAATTGCACTTTTTCAAAAAAAAATTTTGAGGGGGGTTATATTTTAGGGGGGGGGGGGTTCTAAATTAGGGGGGGGCTCTATTGTTCAATACCCCTCAAAAGGGGGGTTATAATTTAGAAGGGGGGGTTCTAAATTAGGGGGTGGTTCTATCTTAGGAAATACGGTATATTATCAAATTTTTTTTGAAAAAAGTACAGGTTAATACCGGTCGAAAAATTGGGTACCGGTACCGGTACAGGTCATTATGGTACCGGTGCTTCCCAAAAGTACTGGTACCGCTCAACTCTACTAAAAAAGGACGATTGGTTTGGTCTATTCAACGAAAAATTTTGTATCAAACGAAATTGCAGCATAGGTGCTTTTTTCGAACGGCACCCTATTCGTACTGGTACCCGGATTCGTACTAAGATTCCCGACCCGTACTGTAACATTAAATACGAAAATACACTAAGTTTGTTAATGAAAATAGTCCATTTTATTTTTTTTGGTGTCTGCAAAGCTAATTGAATATGGCTTTTTCAACAAAAACACTTTTTCAATCAAAAGCACGAAATTGATGAAATAAGAAAACAAAAATTGCGCCAGTCTTGCTGAAAATAATCTTTGTGTTGAGCCAAATGATGAAAATTCGGACCCAATTTAATATTTTTCAATTCGTTCGCTTTCAGACACCAAATAAAACACAATGGAGAATTTTCACTAACAAACTTAGTGTTTTATTTATTTTTTTGTACAGTACGAATCGCGAATCTTAGTATGAATCGGGGTACCAGTACGAATAGGGTTTTTACCCTTTTTTCTTAGGTATGTATGTGCTATTGCCTAAATTAAAAAAAAAAACTTTGTTAAATGTTTGTTTGTTTGTTTTTTGCTGCCGAATATCTTGGTACCACGGGTTAGCCGACATTTGCCGCAAATGTCGCGACACCGTACCACGTGTGCCTCGGTTCCGGGATAAAACTCTGTCAAACTTTTTCTTCTGAAAACTTTATTATCCGAAATGAAAATAAGACGATAAATAACATTATAAAAAACAATTTTTTGTGTATGCACTGAGCTGCTGGCGTCTTTCTCTTCTATTTCCGACCGTATCCATATCCGCCCCATCCGCCATAATTGCCTCCCCATCCGTTGTTGCCCCACCCGTTACCATATCCGCCATAATTGCCACCCCATCCGCCGTTGTTGCCATATCCGCCATAATTGCCACCCCATCCGCCGTTGTTGCCATATCCGCCATAATTGCCACCCCATCCGCCGTTGTTGCCATATCCGTATCCGCCATAATTGCCACCCCATCCGCCATTGTTGCCCCAACCGCCGTGGTGCCCATACCCGGGGCCTCTCTTTGGACGATCAACAGAAGAAGGGCTTAAACAACGCGATTAAAAAATTATACCTCGAGGCCATTGTGTGTTCTACATTTTTCATCGAACTCTGTTTGGCTCCCTCGAACATAAAAGAATGTATGCGACGCATCAAATATAAAGGATTATAATAAATGGTCAAGATTGAGCAAATTTTGTGAAAAAACAAGGAAATAAACCTAAATATTTACCCTCCCCCCGCCCCTGGCCTCCCCACATCCCTAGGGGTTGTTACCTCACATTTGCGCCTCGGACATTTGCGCCCGAGTCATTTGCGCCTTTGTCCTAAAGTCAGGGTTCCCATCTGCCGAGATCTATTTCAAACGCGATTTCAAAGTACATAAAGGGGAAAATTTGTGAATTCAAAGTACACCCAAAATTTATCATTTGCACTAAAAACTCGTTAATTTTATTGATTTCTTCACCAAGCGGGGGGGGGGGGGGCGGAGGCGGTGCCGATAGGCGCCGCCGGGAAAATTTTTGAAAATTTGGGTCTGATCTGCAAATGGATTTTGGCGTAAAAATGAACATTTTTTACATTTTAGGGCAAAAAGCCGTTTTCAAAGTACATCTTTGGAATAAAGTACGCCTTCAAATTTTCAAAGCATGAAGGCCGAAAATAAAGTACGTACTTTGAAATAAAGTACGAATGGGAACCCTGCCTAAAGTCAGTATAGATATACTTTTAAGAATCCAAAAAAGTTTTCAAGCCTTAATTGTTTTTGGGTTAGTTAAAATTAAACTTGAACAGAGTTTTGGACATAGGCGCAAATGTGTCGACAACAGGGATGCACGCAATTGCGTTTGCGTGTTGCGGATTGCGTATTGCGGTTGTGTAAATAGTGATTTTTACACGCAATTTAAATAGAGACCCCTACCCCACTCCCTTATCAGAGTTTAGAAAAACCTAAGTTACTGGTGTCCGGCGGTGCGGTGGGGTCAACTCGGCGCCACCAACTCGGCGCCACCAACTCGGCGCCATCAACTCGGCGCCAACTCAACTCGGCGCCAACTCAACTCGGCGCCACCAACTCGGCGCCAGGCTCAACTCGGCGCCACCCAACTCGGCGCCAAGCCCCAAAAAATATAAATTTTACATTCAAAACTAGTGGTTAGGTTCATCTTTTCAAGCGTTTTATTGATGGGACGTTGTGGTGATGTGAGGCGGAAAAAACCCTATTCGTACTTCTCGATTCGTATTGTTTTGCGTGGGAGCGCAAGACAGCGGAGGTTAGACAATCTTTAAACTTATAACACGTCACAAAATTTGTTTACCCTAGGTCAAAAAAAAATTTGAATTCTGGTTCCATCATGGCGTACTCTACCCGTGTAGTTGTCATAAACCTGGGAAAAATCCAAGCACTTTTGCATTTTGTTGTCCTTAGCCTCACATGGACGAAACCCTATTCGTACTGCCCCGATTCGTACTGCCCAGATTCGTAATTGTGAAGTTTTTGGTCAGATGTTTCGCGAGTATCGAATGAATGCTTGTGATTTTTTGAGATAATTATCGGAAGCCCATCTAAATTCTAAGGAATATTCTTTTTTATGGCTTTTTAATGCATTTTTCAAATATAATTGTAGGGTAAGGGGAAGCCACCCATGGCGCCGAGTTGAGTTGGCGCCGAGTTGAGCTGGCGCCGAGTTAAGCTGGCGCTGAGTTGTGTGGCGCCGAGTTGAGTGGCGCCGAGTTGGTGGCGCCGAGTTGGTGGCGCCGAGTTAGCGGCGCCGAGTTGACCCGGTTCCGCGGCGGTGACGATAGGCGCCGCCGGGGAAATTTTAAAAAATCTGAGTGTGATTTGTTAACAGATTTTGACCCAAACTAGTCTATTTTGGAGAACATTTTTAGCATGGTGAGTCGAAGTGACAAAAGTGCAAAATATGCTGAATTTTCGAGTAAATCATGTCATAACTTTTCTCAGACGCAACCAAATTAAATAATCTTGGTATCATACGATAGCATTTGAGTAGCTTTATTAGCTTACTAAATTTCAAAAAAATTTATTAAGTTTTTCGTAAGTTATAGCAATTTTTTTCACATTTTTGGTCATAACTTTGGAAAAACTTTATAATATTTTCTGAAATTTAACAAGCTAATAGAAACAAGTAGGAGCTATCGTATGATACCAAGACTATTTAATTTGGTTGCGTCTGAGCAAAGTTATGACATGATTTACTCGAAAATTCAGCATATTTTGCACTTTTGTCACTTCGCCCACATCTGCACTTTTGTCACTTCGACCTAGCACCCATTTTTAGGATAGATTCCGTAATTGGTCCCGCTGCTTCGAAAATTGAAAGCGTAGTCAAATTTCCCCAGCGGCGCCTATCAGCACCGCTTGCCCCTATCGCTTTCTAAATTTTAAAAAAGAAACTCAAAAAATTCATAAATAAGAGCCGAAAAAAATTTGATCCTTTTTACTGTTTTTTGGCTTTTAAATAAGATTTTAAATGATGTTTTTGAACTTAAATGATGCCTTTAAAAAGATCATTTCATCAGCGAACTCTAGTTAAAGAATTTTTAACTTTTTTAAAAAATTGCGGATTTGCGTGTAATTGCGTGTGGCGGTTGCGGATTGCGTATTGCGTAATTTTTTTTGGAATTGCGGATTGCGTTTGCGTAATTTTTTTTTCAAATTGCGTGCATCCCTGCTCGACAACGTCCATAGCAGGGATGGCGACGATTTCCGATTTCCGATGTTTTTGTGACCGGAATACCGATTTCCGAAAAAAATTTTGGGCATCGGAATTCCGATTTTTCAAATTTGAAATCGTCGCCATCCCTGGTCCAATAGGTTCGATTTTCGAAAAAAAATTTTGCCATAGAATTCCGATTTTCAAATTTTTTGGCCTCTCCGTCCCCCTCCTGTGTATGGACAGAACAAGTCGAACTGTTGTTATACCAAATGCCTTTTTCTTCACATACTTTTTCTGCCTGCTGCTGTCCTCCGCCGTTTGAAGTTGCGGCGCTTCTTCTTTGTCCGCTGCCAACACAACAGAAACAATGAGCAGCAAAACGGCAGCAAAAAGAATTGTGAAGAGATTGTTGTTGTTGTTCATTTTAGCGATCACACAAAAAAAAAATGAATGGAAATTATTTGTCTCAAATTGCAATTCCATCGGCCCCTTTTTATCAGCGCACTTTTTGTCCTCCCTTTCGCGCGCGCATTGCCCCGTCCGTCACGTCGGTCGCTTTGTGACCTTGTGCCGACCAAAGTTTCGCTGAACATCATGGTTAAGGTGTTCACCTCGGATTTTTCCAATAACTTCTGAACTATAAAAACATTCTCCGATTTCAGCCCAAGGACGTTGTTGACGACAAAATCTTGATTTTGGTTTGACTTTTGCACCAAGTCATTCCGTTCGCTGTCTAACAATAAATAATTTACCGGCGGCACCTATCGCCACCGCCAACCCTTCCTTTTTTGAAATTAAAATTTAATGTCTCATTTCAGTCTGATAGCAAAAAAAAAAACTTAGACACGAAATGTACCATTTGTTTATTTGCAGTCCCAAATTATATTATTGGTAATGAAAAATATAGAGTTTCATACTCATTGACTTGATAAACTGATGCAACATTGCTGCGCAATAATTTTTCAAAAATGTTCTTATTTTGATTAAAAAATTATTTTTTGACCGGAATATTCTCATTTTGAAAATTTAAATCTGAGAGACCTGAATTAAATTTTTAAATTGGTAGGACGAGCACCAAAGCTTGGAACCTTTCCCGCAATAAAATTACCTTTGATTGGCATCACAAAATTTGCAATTTGCACATTGGCACATGATCATGCAAATAGTCAATCACCTATTAAAATTATTTGGTGTAAAAATATTTCAAAAATCTTTTTTGGCCCTCCTCAACTGCGGACCAATGGAAAAGTGATTAACTGCGGACCATTATAAATTTATGCCAAAAAAAAAAAAAAAAATCTAACAACCCCCTGCCGATAATGCAAAACATTTACACGTATAATGATCATTTTGATGGTGTTTGCTTTGCGCGATGCCTACGAGCGATTGGGCGGTGGTTATCCCTTGGTGGATGGCTAATAAAGCATATATAGGTAAAAATATAAATATTCCTTCTGCAATTTCAACCCAAAAATGCCACCATTCGCCAACCGATTTAATCACTCTCATCAAATTGTATATTAATTCAAAAAAGAAATGGATTTTTGAAAAATATTTCCTCTTTTTCTATGCCACTTCATTTTCTTTGTCAACGCTCGGCAAAATATGTATGCGTGTTTCTTCCCATTTGTTTTTTGCCTCATTTGGCCAACCCATGGGATGGTGTTGACATATTTGGGCTGTGCCTGATGACTGCCATCTCATCTCCCTGTGCTGTTTCTCTCTTCCCTCTTTCTTTGTTCAATTGGTTATACTATTTTTTTCTGTCGACCGTCTCTTCCATGCAATATTTCTTTGACATTGGCACGCACGCATTAGGCGGGCGATTTGAATTCAAATATAAAAGCGAAATAAAAATTCAATAAAATTCACTTAACTTTTAAACAAAGTTGTGGCACCAAATTCTAAGTTCCTATTGCAATGTTTTAGACGAATTTCGTATCCCTACCTCAGCTGCTTTTTTTACGTTTACCGCAGCTAACCACTTTAAGCATGCTGACCGACGATTAGGGAACCACAAAAAGACTTTTTTAATGAAAAAAAGTCGCTATAAAGGCGCCATGACTATTCGTCCGGACGCGATTCGTCCGCCCAGCCAAAAACGTACGATTCGTCCGCCCAGCAAGAAAACGACGATTCGTCCGGACGACGATTCGTCCGGCCATACAAAAAAGTGCCAAAAACATAAAATTATTTTAAATTTTTGTGGTTTTTCTTTTGGTATTTTTATAAATTAACTTTTTAGCTATGGCGAATGTTAAAAAAATTAAATCGTTTTATGTTTTTGGCACTTTTTTACTGGGCGGACGAATCATCGTTTTTTGGCTGGGCGGACGAATCGTAGTGCCCCGGCTATAAATCTTAACGACTAAAAAGTCGTTTATTAATTTTAACGAAGTTCAGAATGCCAAACGATGTTTTAACGACTTTTTTTTTAAAATAATAAAATCACTGTTTATACATATTTCGCGATTTCTGTCCGTATTTCCATATTTTGGCAATATATTCATATTTTAGGTCAATAATTTTGCATTTTCAGTTTTTTTAACACCATTTGAAGCCCACTTGTTTAAAAAGATACAAAAAGGTGATTTATAAATTTCCTAATTAAAAATGTGACCTATTAAGCAGCCATTTTTATAGCGATTTTTTTCATTAAAAAATTCGTTTTTCGTTCCCTACCAACGATTGGCCTACAGTACGATGACCATTGGCGAACAATAATCGAAAGGAAGGGGGCGGCTTTACTTTTTAAAGAATTTTTTTTAAATCAAAAAATCTTTTTAAAAATTAAAAAAAGTCTTTAGAAATTTCTTTTCTTTTTTTTATCTTTAAGTCGGATAGGCTAATTGTCATAACGCCCCTTCAGCATATTCTCATTAATTTCTATCATTTCAAATTTTAAACAAATTAACAATTATTTTAGATTTGAAATGAATTATTTTATTTGCAAAATATTTCTTATGCTCTTTTTTGTCGCATATTATTTTACTATTGCAAAGGCAAACAAATTAGTAAGAAATAAACAATTTATAATTGAATTTAATTTTTTTTCAAATTTCATTTTACAGTTCGATAAGGAAGATTTGTTTCTCGAATTTGTGAAAGATACGCACAGTTTTGAGCGTTTTTGCAAAGCAAACGGATATGAAGAACAACTTGACGGGTTTTTTAATGAGTTTACGGCTAAACTTAGCATTCTGTTTTTGTTGAGAGAGAATTGGCAATGTGACAAAATTGGAGATAAATTTGAAGAATATGAGCGGACAGAATGCCATAAATACAGAAAATATTTGGACATTTTGTACGAATATTTGTTCCGCGTTTACGCCGGCTTCCCCACAGTGAAGCCAATGTTTTATTTGGACCAAATCTACGCACTATTTACAGTGACTGAGACGATGAAAAACCTGTCAATAATTTTGAAATTTTATTTCGATTCGAAATTTAGCGAACGCAATGGGCACAAATTGGAGACACTTTTCTTGAAAAATTACAAACCCAAATTGTTCAATGAAGACAAATTGAATTATGAAGCAAATTGTGAAAAAGAAACCTTACAAGAAACTGTTGTTAAAATAGGCCATGAATTAAAGTGGGAAAATGAAATTGGAAAAAGTCATTTGAATTTAATTAAACCGCCGAAATTTGACGGATTTTGGGAGGAAATGCTTAAAAAACGGATAGAGGAATTTCTTATCGGGCATCATCATTCGCCTCTGATCATTACGACATACAGTTGTTGCATAAATCATTATCCCAACAGGATGAGAGGGTATATATTTCATTTAGGAATTTGTTTTTTCCAATTTGTTAAAATTACTTTCAGTTTGTTGATGTCGCACTAGTCCCATTTATGAAAGGAGAACAGCCCAATTTTGAACAATTATGCAATGAATTGGAAAAGGATTATATGGCAGGGCCACAAATATTTGACACTTTTCTTCCCCTTTTGTATTTGATGGAACGGAATTGGCAATGTGCAAAAATTGTTGAAGAAAATGATGAAAACGAGAAACAATTGATTTTAAAATGTGAACAGTATCGAAGCTATTCGCACCTTTTATACGAATATTTGTTCATTGTCTATGCAACGGAAGAGCGGCGAATGATGGCCAAACAAATGGCCCCCGCAATTAGGCCAATGTTTTACTTTTGTAACGACCAATTTTATAGCCGCAATAGGACTCCGTCAACAGTTGAAACTGTTGAACTGCTTCACGATATTTCGGAGAAAATTTTTGGAAGGGGAACAGCAGAGGAAAAGATTAAATCGTTTAGCTATCCTAATTATTATACATTGAATTTGCTAAATGAGAATGCATTTCGAAATTATTTAGCAAATTTCGGCAATTCTTTGAATAAAACAATTCGCGACCAATTTGTAGACAAAGAGTAAATCCCCATTTTATGACGGAGTTTACAAGGTGAATTCATAATACTTGCATAAATTTAAATTTTCTAAAATACAAATATTAAAAAAAGAAGAAAAAAAAGAGTTTGTTTCCAAAAAAAACCCCAAATTGGCGCCATTTTTAATTTAAAATAGTTCACCTAGAAATTAATGAGCACTTTTAAAAATTTTAGTGGTTTTAATGACCATCTTTAAAAGATTGAGAGAATTTTCAGGAAATAGGAGAATTTTTTAAATTATTTTTTGTAAAATAATTAAAAAATAAATTTAAATAAAATTTTTGATGCTAGGTCGTTTCGTAAATCCGTCATTTTTTAAAGATTTTCCTAACATAATCCGTCATAACTTTGCTCAAACTCAACCAAATTAAATAGCTATAGAGCCAGTTAAGAGTTTTCGAACGATACCATGATTATTTCATTTGGTTGAGTTTGAGCAAAGTTATGATGATGCATTGTGTTCGGAAAATCTGTAAAAAGTGGCAGAATTTACGAAACGACCTAGCACGAAATTTTTTCTCCAAAATTTCTCACAGTCGTTGTTTAAAAATGAGCTAAGTAACAATTTCTCATTAAAGCAAACATTCAGAAAGGAAATCAAGCATTTATAGCATTTCTGAAAGGTCAATCCAATTTTGATCAGTTTTGCAATGAAAATGTGCATTTTTTGTCGAATTTTCGCAATCGAAAGACAAAATATCAATATCAACTTTTCACCAGCAGAGAAGAAAGGCGTATTTGGCTCAAAAATTTGAAGCTCATCTTGGCGTTGTGTATTTGATGAGCGAGAATTGGAACTGTGCCAAAATTGGGAAGGAATTGGAAAAGCAAGAGCATGAAGAATGCCAAAAATACAGAGAATATTTGGACATTTTCTATGAATATCTGTTGTGCATGCCGAAGGTTATTTTTTATTCCTTCAAGAATTTAAGTGATATTAAAAAAAAAAGCTTTTTTTTATTTTTTCGCAGGGAAAAGTTTGGCACAGGAAATTCAAAATAGGGCATCCAAATAATGGGTACAGGGCGTTTCGGCCCCCTTTTTTCGGCCCCCGCGTTTCGGCCCCAATATCGTTTCGGCCCCGGGGTCGTTTCGGCCCCAAGCCAAAAAAGGCAAAAACAAAATAAACCTGTCAAAAAAAAATTTGTTTTTTTTTCAAATAGGGGCCCCCCTAAGCCTAGGCTTACGCAAGCCTATGCTTAGGTTGACGGCTTTTTCGAGGGATCCCTCAGGCTTGGTGTAATAGACAATGACTTACCAGTACTTTAAAAATACCTATGTGTAAATTACATTTTTTCAAAGTTTTCAAAACTAGGTTAAGGTTAAAAAATTTCAAAATTTTTTTTTTGACTTTTCGAAAATTTCATCAAATTTTTTGAAAATCGAACTCTATTTTTTAAGTTTGAAGTAGGTTTTCAAAAAAGCTAGGGTCAGGTTTAAAAAAAGGTTTCAAAAATACTAGGAAGTAAATTAAAAAAAAACTAGGGGGTAATTTTTCAAAAAACTAGGGGGTAAGTTTTGAAAAAACTAAGGGGTTAAGTTTTCAAAAAAAATTGGGTAGGATTTTTTGTATTTTTGTCTTGGGGCCGAAACGACCCCGGGGCCGAAAAACGGGGGCCGAAACGACCCCGGGGCCGAAAAACGGCGGCCGAAACGCGGGGGCCAAAAAACGGGGGCCAAAACACCGGTGGCCCCCAAATAATAGTGCACGGCTCGAGAGAGAGACCGAGACTGAATACCGAGTATTGACCCCGAGGCTCAAAACCATCAAAAACTCGAGACTTTTCTCGAGTTGAGATCTAGACTTTTTCATTATTTTTCTTAAACAACCTAAAAATAAAATCAATTTTGTAATATTTTTGATAATTAAATTTGGCAGATTTACAGTAGTCCATATTTATGGAATATTTTATGCATATTTCAGTAGGGATTTCACTTTTTGTAAAATTTCGGCTTTTTGTGCCTTTACAGTTTTTTTTTGCAATTTTTTGGTAACTATTATTGTGCTTTTTTGGTTGCCCTTGTTTTCATTCGCCTTTTAATTTTTTTTTTTTATCATTAGGGATGGTCCCTAGCTTTTTAAATAGGCTTTGTAATGCCGAAATTTCATTCTCAGCTTCTTATCCGAAAAATTGAACTTTTTGGTACCCTAATTGATGTTGTGAGATGTTTTAACAAAATATCAAAGTCCTATTTTACTACAGAATTTCGTCAAAGCAAAAAATACAAACTGAAAAATTCGCACATTACGCAACAAAATTTAGAGAAAATATTTCAATCGGAGAAAAAAAGTGGCAAAAAAATAAAGGAATTTGATGAGAAAATGAAAAAAATGCTCCAAAAAGCGGAAGAAAAGGGAATGAAAGAAGCAGCCAAAATAAAAATGATGGAAGAGGCAATTAGAAATATTTGATGAGAAACAGAAGAAAATGATGAAACAAAAAACGATGGAAGAAGAAATGGAAGAAAAAGTATGGACAAATGATCTAATGAAGGTGTTGAGAAAGAAAAATGGCGCACATTATGACAAATTTGGCACTCTTTTTGCCTCGCCATTCTATGGCACGATTCCCAATTGATTGTTGGAATACTATTGGCACATAGATTTGAAAAATGCATATTTCCATATTTCGCGGTTTTGTCCATATATTGGCATTTTGCTCATATTTTATGTCCATATTTTGGCATTTTTGAAAACTTCATGAGGAAAATGCAATAAATATAAAAATACTCCCCTAAGAATCAACTTTGGCAAAAATTTTCAAAAATTAAAATAAAAATTTTGAACTTTTTGCCAAGAATTTGGCCAAAATTTTTAAAATTATAAATAACAATCAAAATTTTCTCGTCAAATTTTTATATACTTTTTAACATTTAAATTATTATTCGGCATTTTTTTTTGATTTTGGTCAATGTTTTTGGATGCCCTAGTTATGAAGCACTCTGCCGCCAAATAGCTAGGGATGTGCGAGACTCTCGGTTCTCGGTTCCCGACTCGGGAAATTTCCCGGGTTTTTCGTGTCTCGGTCTCGGTTCTCGGTCTCGGGTTTTGTTTCCCGGAGACCGGGAAATTTTTGCACTGTTAAAGATGGCTTTGGGGTCAAAGACAGACAGACAGACACATGATGTAAAGATTTTTTTTTTCCAAATTTCCTGAGTATTTTTACTTTGCAAGTATGATATGCCAAATTATTTCTGGATTTCTTCAAAATAATCTTAAAAATTCCCAAAAATTGACCTTTTTTTCGTCTATATCTGCTAAAAAATCTGGCAAATTAGAGGAATTCCCTACCAAAATTTTAATTTTTCGTTTCAATTTTGATGATTGAAATTGCTTTTTTATTTTAAAGATCTTATATTTTACCTTATAAAGATTCGTTTAAAAAACGGCTCCAAAATGGCAAAAAAAGAATTGAAGGCACGATCGGGATTTCATTTTGATTCAGAAAAATTGGTTTTTTTCTGGTGAAGCAATATTTGTTTTAGTAATGATTTTCAAAATTTTAAGGATGCCGGACCCTCGCTTCTTAAAATGTTGAAAAAATAGACTAAAATTTGACTTTTTTAGGTACAAATCTGTTAATGATTTAACCAAATTCTGAAAAAAAAGTTTCCGGCGGCGCCCATCGGCACCACCGCACTAATTAATCTTTTTGAATCTAAAGGACTCAAAATTTACTAATTTTTTAGCAAATTTTAACAAATTCATATATTTTTCAAAAATTTCCCAGGTCGCGCCTATCGGCAACACCAGACCTCCGTTCACATAGGTTTTCTCAAACTTTACCCCTAAAATCCAAAAATTAGTCCTTTTTTTTGTCAATATTTGATACTAAATAAAATACATTCATATTTTGAAAATTTTCATCTACTGTCTCAAAGTCCAATTTATCCAAAAAATCTGACGGAAATATGTACATAATTCGCAAGCAATATATATTTCAGAAGACCATGCATCTTGCTGTTAATTTTAGAGAATCATATAATTGCTTTTGTTCAAATAAATAATACAAATTTAGACAAAGTTTTGCATTTTGTCAAAAATTTCCCGGTTCCCGACTCGGGAAATTTCCCGGGTTTTTTGGGGTCTCGGTCTCGGTCTCGGTTCCCGGGGTCCTTTCCCGGTCTCGGTCTCGGTCCTCGGGGTCATTTCCCGGTCTCGGTCTCGGTCCTCGGGGTCATTTCCCGGTCTCGGTCTCGGTTCTCGATTCCCGGTAAAAATCATTTCTCGCACATCCCTACAAATAGCCCATTATTTGTTGTCCCTTTTCCACACGTATTTCTCCAATCCCCACATTGGTTCCTCCTCCGTGAAAGTGCCTATTCCTATTTTCGAAGATTTGTAGATTGGAATTTTAATTTTCTAAAAAATAGGAGTCTAGGCATTCCGATTTGTTATTTAAATTCGAAATGGGCGCCAACCATGGTTCTCACCTCACCATCATGTGATTAACACACGGCCTGCTGCTGAGACACCCCAAACAGGGACGGGCGAAACTCCACAAAGGACCCGAAACTCGAAACGAAACTAAATTTTTGTTCGAAAGGCGAAATTCGAAACGCAAAAAACCCGAAATTTTCGAACGCGAAACGAAACTTCGCCCGTCCCTGACCCCAAACAAATGACCCATTTCTATACGCTGTGAGTACATTTTCAATTTGAAAATAACAAAATTTCCAAAAAAGTAATAAATATATTTACTAAAAGCTTTTTTGAAATTTTGGACTTGTTGGATACTTAGGCACTTTATTGGATCGGCATTTTCATTTATTCATTTTATCTAATTATGGGACCTTATTTCTTTTGGTACCCAAATGCTGATGACCATTTACGCCCGCACATTTGCGCCCCGCGCATCAAACATACTGTTTTTTGGAGGGCTATCTATTGATTGTCAATTTTTAAGAAAGAAAATTTGGGTTAAGCAGGACAATTCAGTCCCGGACCATAAATTTTCTGATCAGTTTTGGTGCCAGGGCAAAAAAAGCCAAAAATTGGCAATAATAAATCGACTATGCTCTACCTGATAAAAAGTGGTTTTAAAAAGATTTGTGCAGTCACAGTTCGGAATGTTCCCATTTTTTTTTATTTTGTTCTAATGCAGTTTAGGTGTCTTATCTTTTGGCTCTAAGAAAATCCGACATTAAAAATAAATTTTTAAATATTATTTTTGAGAATTAAGAATTAATTTTTAACTAATTGGAAAGACATAAAATTGGGAAAATGAATTTATTTAATTTTAATTAAGCAATATTACTTTTTAGATTGGTTTTAAATGGCCGGTTGTTCAACTTTATACCAGGGATGTTCCAAGTTTCGCTTTTTCGCATTTTCACTTTTTTTTTTTTTTGGGCATTTCGTTTTCGCTTTTCGCCTTACGCTTTTTGGCTGAAAGCAATATAAAACTTACACCCCTAAAGACTATAGTTTTTGGAAGATAGAAAATCTGAGAAAAAAGAAAATTATAGTTGAAAAAAGTAATAAACACACACAAATAATAAAGGGATGAGGGAAAAAATATGATTTATATAAATTATTGTGAACAATAAAATTGGTGTCATAACTGACAATTCGGGAGAAGGATTTTTGGGGGCGGAATGACAGGGGACGGACCAGGGGAAGACCCATAAAATACAAGGGAAATTTACAATTGGAAATGCATTTGGGTAAGGGGGTTCGTGCAACACAACCCTAAAACAATAATCGTACATATCATTCCGATTTACAACATTGGGCAATTGTGCCATAAAATGGCGAATCGAAAAGAGTGCCAAATTTGTCGTCAAATTCGGCACTTTTCTTTCCCCCTTTCTTCATTGCTTTTTCTTCTTTTTGTACCATTTTTCCCGCTTTTTTACATAATTCTTTCATTTTCTCATCAATAATTGTTACAGTCTTAAAATGTGTGTCTTGGCCATACCGTGTAGACAAAAGATAAAAAAAAGCGCTGGGGAACAAAACAACAAAACATATCTTAGGATTTTGAATGTTCCAAGAGTATTTTAGACTGATGATACCCCATTCGCACTTATCAGTTTTGACCCAAGTTTAGGCTTAATAGTGATGAGCCCATGCTAGTTGTAAGAAATTTTTCTTTGATTTTTTTGCGTGACATTTTTTAAAACTTGATAAAAAAATAGAATCGGCGAGCCTTAATTTTTAAATTAAAATACATTTAAAAATTTTTAATATTAAACTTTTTTTTTGGAAATTTTGTTATTTTTAATTACTAAAAAGTATAATTATTTCCTTGAATTTCTAGGCATGTGCGGGGAATTTTATCTAACATATGACATTTTCATATTTCCTAGGTAAAAATTGATAACATTATGTTTAAATTGGCAGACTTGGAAAAAATTTGAAAAAGGAAAGTGAAACAATTACCGAAGAAATGCTTAAGAAACAATTTGATGAGAAAATGATTTATTTTTTAATGGCTGCAAAATGCGCAGGTGTGTTGTTCCGAAACCGAAACCAGGCCTTTTTGGACCAAAAACCGAAAACCGGTGGTCGCAAAAGCGGCCTAACCGAAAACCGGGGATACCGCATTTATACCGATTATTCTCTACTCTAGTGAGAACCATGGTTGGCGCCCATTTCGAATTTAAATAACAAATCGGAATGCCTAGACACCTAAATTTTTTAAGAAAATTAAGAGTCCGATCAACAAATCTTCAAATATAGGAATAGGCACTTTCACGGATGAGGAACCAATGTCGGAGATGTCGGAGTTGGAGAAATACGTGTGGGAAAGGGGACAACAGAAAATGGGCTATTTGGAGGCAGAGTGCTTCATAACAAGGGCTGGCACTTTAATGGAATTATTATGCCTTTTTTGCACTTATGATGCCTTTTTGGAAGTTTTACTCAGAATTTTAAAAAGTTCTCCAGAAAAATTAAAAATAGATTCCTCAGGATCAGCTTTTAAATTAAAAAAAAACCCCCAAAATCTGGAATTTTTTCAAAAAAAAATAAGCAACTAAGGTTCAAAGATTCTTAGCAAAATATGAATAATTTAAAAATTTCGAAAAATTTAATCGAATGCGTTTTAACCGGGAAATATTGAAAAAATCCCGACGTAATTGAAACAGCGAAAATTATCATTGCATGCTTGAAAATAATAAATGAAAAATTTTTGTGCCTTTTTTGCCATTCTGGTGTTTTTTTCATGCCTTTTTGGAATTTTTTCTGCCGTTTTTCGGCGCCTTTTTGTTGTTTTTTGTGCCTAAAGAATGTCAGCCCTATTCATAACCAAAAAAAAATTCAAATCTCTGTGCCAATAGTATTCCAACAATCAATTGGGAATCGTTCCATTGAATGGCGAGGCAAAAAGAGTGCCAAATTTGTCATAATGTGCGCCCTTTTTCTTTCTCAACACCTTCATTAGATCATTTGTCCATACTTTTTCTTCCTTTTCTTCTTCCATCGTTTTTTGTTTCATCATCTTCGTCTGTTTCTCATCAAATATTTCTATTGCCTCTTCCATCATTTTTATTTTGGCTGCTTCTTTCATTCCTTTTTCTTCCGCTTTTTGGAGCATTTTTTTCATTTTCTCATCAAATTCCTTTATTTTTTTGCCACTTTTTTTCTCCGATTGAAATATTTTCTCTAAATTTTGTTGCGTAATGTGCGAATTTTTCAGTTTGTATTTTTTGCTTTGACGAAATTCTGTAGTAAAATAGGACTTTGATATTTTGTTAAAACATCTCACAACATCAATTAGGGTACCAAAAAGTTCAATTTTTCGGATAAGAAGCTGAGAATTTATGGCCTTGATGGGATCATCATCTAAAAATTAAAATATTTACAATAAATATTTGCTTTAATTTTTAATATTTTTAGGTTGTTTAAGAAAAATAATGAAAAAAGTCTTGGTTTCGACTCGAGGAAAGTCTCGGTTTTTTAGGACTTGAGCCTCGGGGTCCATTCTAGGTATCCAAGTCTCGGTCTTTCTCGATAAAAAGTAGTAACCTTCGGCATGCACATTTAACAAATATTCATAGAAAATGTTCAAATATTTTCTATATTTTTGGCATTCTTGTTGCTCATGCGGTTCCAATTTCTTTCCATTTTCGGCACAGTTCCATTTCTCTCTCATCAAATACACAAGGCCAAGGTGAGCCTCATATTTTTGCGTCAAATACTCCTTTTTCTGTTCAAGAGTGGTATATTTTGTCAAAGCTTTATGAGAATCCATCAATTCGACCTCATTTTCCAGGCAAAATTGTTCAAAAATGGACTGACCTCTCACAAATGCAATAAATGCTATATTTTCTATCTTAAATTATTTATAATGAGCAATTGTTATTCTTAGCGATTTGAAAATAATGATTTTTCAGAGAATTTTGATGAAATATTTATTAATAAAAGAGTTTTTTTCCCACTTTATTTTTTTGCCAATTCCCGTTTAATATTTAATAGTTTTTCCATTCCATTGAAAAAAGCTGTTCATTATGTTAGGTCATTTGATATATGTACTAGAGCTGCTCGAGACCCTAAATT
The DNA here is from genome assembly GCA_039877585.1 of Heterodera filipjevi. Taxonomy (NCBI): domain Eukaryota; kingdom Metazoa; phylum Nematoda; class Chromadorea; order Rhabditida; family Heteroderidae; genus Heterodera; species Heterodera filipjevi. Next base: position 11,523,581 of record JBDPZO010000002.1, read on the forward strand.
TCCCGAGACTCGAGAACCGAGAAACGAGACCCCAAAAAAACCGAGAAAATTCTCGACTCGAGACCGAGACCGAGACTTTTGATTTAAAATAGTGAAAAAAAAAATTTTTACTAAAAAAACTTTTTTATGAAATAAATTATGCTTTTATTTAACAAAGTTGAAAACAAAAAAAGCTGTTGCTTTGCATGATTACAGGGCTCGGATCAGCCAAGCTCAACTTCAAAGTAGCCAGGGCAATTTAAAAGTACATAGGGAGGAAAATTTTCAAATTAATAGCAAAAGCTTAAAAATTTTGAAAATACATATGCAATAAAATGGGGTCATTTATTCCGGAACAAGACAAATTCGCCGGCCGAAATTACGCAAGGACGAAATTTCCCTGCGAATAAAATTGACAAAAAAAGCTTAATATTCTGAGAAAAATACCATTGAAATATCTTCAATTTAAAAATTCAATCAGAAATTTTTCGAAATTTTTTATAAATTCCTTCAAGTCTTTAGGAATTTTCATAAAAAATAATTAAGGGTCGAACAATTGGGGCAATTGGATTTTTTATTAAACGATTACTCATTTGTTGGGAATTGTAAATTCAATGCACTTGCAAAAGTATCTTTTGCAAGAAAAACATTTTTTTTTTTTTGAATTTAGTGTTTTCCACCAAGGGCGCTGCGGCGGTGCCGATAGGCGCCGACGGGGAAAATTTTGAAAATTTAAGCGTTTTTGGTGACAAGTCATTCTCAAAAAAAAAAGACGGATTTTTAAAGATTTGGAAATTACTTTTGAGAGAATATACCTACGGGGTCCGGTGGTGCCGACAGGCGCCACCGGAAGGAATTTTGAAAAATTTATAGCCCATTTGTTAACAAAATTTTGCCTGACAATTTTATTATTTCGCTAATCCAATAAAATATACTGACCCAAAACCCCAATCTTTAGGGGTGTAAAAAACGTCTCGGAAACCGAGATCAAAAGACCGAGACCGAGATCGAGACCGAGACCCCAAAAAACCCGAGAAATTTCTCGACTCGAGAACCGAAACCGAGACTCTCGAGCAGCTCTAATATGTACCTTTGAAACTTTGTCATAAAATGGTGAGTCCATCAATTGCATTAGTGTGTAATTTGGTTCTTCTAATTCACTCATATTTTTTTCCGCTTCTCTTGCCATTTTAAGAATCGATTTTAATTTATCGTCAAATTTTTGGCGAAGTGTCTCAGTCAAATTGCCAAAATTTGCTTTATAATTCCCAAATTTGTTCTCATTTATCAAATTCAATTCCAAATACTCTTTGTTTTCTATTTGATTTCTGTCATTTTCCTCTGTTCGTTCAATGTCAAAAAATATTTTTGAAATTTTATGCAAAATGAACACAACATATAACTGTGCTTTGTTAAAAGTTGGCGCAAATGATGGAAATTGACGGGACAAAGCGGACATTTCAGCTTAAAAAAATAAAAACATTAAAAAAATAATATTACCGAAAATGTTTCGAATTTTCTCACTTTTTGCATGCATTTTAAACAAATTTTCATATAAAATGTCCGAATATTTGCCATATTTTTCACATTCTTCTTTTTGCTTTTGCTCATCTTCACTTTTCTCCACCATTTTGGCACAATGCCAATTCTGTTTCATCAAATACATAGGCCAAGATAAGTGGCATATTGTTCTGCCAAATATCCCTTATTCGCCGCAAATGTGTCTCCTCCGGGTATACCGGCATTAAACAGAATTTTTTCTTTATCCAAAGACTGAAACGACATTTGGTCGTATTGTTTTGAGTTTGAAGAATCATTTGCCGATTGTGCCCTTGCGCTTGGTCGTATTTGATATTTTTTCCACATTTCCTTCAAAATCTTGTCAAAATTTTGTCGTCGGAATAATTTTATATTAATTTCTCTGATTTCGTTGTCCCACTTTAATTGAAGGCCCATTTGAACAACAATATCTTGGAATGTTTCTTTTGGTTCTTCATAATTCAGTTCAATCTCATTGAATAACTTTGGTTCGGAAGAAATGATGAAAACGTTTTCCAATTTGTACCCTTTTGTTTCACCGAATTTCGAATCGAAAATAAAATACCCAATTGTGTACAGCAAATCGATTGTAATAGTCAAATTACAAAATGAAAAAAATTTGTCAACATGAAACATTGGCTTCACTGCGGGGAGTCCGGCGTATTGGCGGAACAAATATTCATACAAAATGTCCAAATATTTACGGTATTTATGGCATTCTTTTTGCTCATTTTCTCCAAACTCCTTTGCAATGTTGGCACAGCGCCAATTCTCTCTCAACCAAAACACTGTGCCAATACTTTCCTCATATAGTTGATACAAAAAATCATAATCATTGTCTCCTTCTGCCTCGCAATGTTGCTCAAAATTGGACGGGTCTTTCACAAAAATTAGCAGTAATTCGTCATTATCGTGCTGTTAAAAGAATTTAAATATTATTTATTAATTAAATTTATTCTTTTTCTTACCAATTTTTTTGATTTTGAAAAAGAAAATTGCGCGAAAAAAATGATGAAAATAAATATTTTAAAAATAATATTTTTAATCATTTATCCTTTAAAAAATATTATCTTTATCTGGCCTATTGTATTTTTTCCGTTATGGGTTCTAAGCGGTAGGAAGGACGAACGTTTTGCCGACTAAGTCAACATGAGACGATTTGTCAACAAATTTTTTTAAATTTTTAGTTTTCTTAGATTAATTTGATATTTTCTTGGATTAATTGATGAATAGAATTGACTTTAACCAATTGAATTAGTCAATTAACTCTAATTAGGAACAAAAATTTTTATAAAATTTTGTCGGCAAAACGATTCATTTGCTTAGTCGGCAAAACAACAGTATTGGCTAAATGACGGGCAGCGATAAAAAATGTATATTCAAACATAATTAGACATGGGTAATCCGACCGATCGGTGAGGGTAAACTCAGAAGGTAGAGGTTTTTTGTCATAGAAAATGTTAAAAACTTTATATGTAAGATATACTTAGTCCGCAAACTATAGATAGGCGCCTTGGGTTAATTTTATAGATTTCAACTGCTAAATATGAGTTTGGCACCGCTTATTTATTGCCATTTTAAACGCTCGCCTAAGGGCGTGCCATTGTGGGCAAATATTACATGGTAGACGACCAAGTCAAGGAAATAGCATAGCCCACTGAAGAGAGTGGCACGAGAGACGCAGCAGGGGAGGATGAGTTGGCAATCGCGCGCAGCCCAAAAATCGGCACCACCATCATCCCCATGGGATATACAACAAAAAAATGCTGAGATTTACGAATAAGCCTTAACTATCCATCCATCAAATGCCCAATTTGGCATGGAAATTTGCTTCACAATGTTGGCAGTGCGTTTGTGTTGACGTGTCATTTTTTTGTTAGTGAAAATGAAAATTATATTACGTAATTAGAGTTATCATACAAAAATTTCTTCAAGATTACCGCCTTTTCTTAGTAATCGCACCGCGTATATGCCTTTGTTTTGTCACCAGGAAACCAACAGGCGAAGGAACATTTTGCAATGCCTCGGAACGGATGACAGAAGGCGGCTCAAATGGGCTACCGGTCCGAGTGCCGAATATAACAAAAAAAAATTCCGAGTTCCGAATGGCACAAAAAAAAGCCAAAATGGCTTTTGTTAAAAAAATGAAAACACAAAAGCCTAGACCTAGTCAAGCTTAAGCCTATGCCAAAGTTTAGACCTAAACTAAGCCTTAATTATAGAGTAGTGTCTGTTTAAAAAAATCATTCGGAACTCGGCCTTTTCGCACTCGGACATTATTTACACTATTCGGCACTCGGAATTTCGGCACTCGGAACGGAAGCGCTCAAATGTAATTGCGCTTCGTTTGATTGCCGTCGTGACTTTTTGCGCGTCAACGCGTGATACATTCGAAGGGCATGTATTAGTGGTGTTGCCGAATCGGTTTTTTCGGGTTTTTGGCTTTCGATTTCGGTTTTCGGGTTTGATTTTCGGTTTCGGTCTTCGATTTCGGGTTTTTTCCCTTTCGCCACACCACTAGCAAATAAAAAGGGTTCCTCATCCCTTTTGTTTTCAAAAACCGTCACAAATTTTAAAAAGATGATTACTTTTTGCATATAATTCATTCTTTTGTGGATTTGCTACGTCATAATTATAATTTTAATGCTTAATTTTCATTATTGTAAAAAAGGAAACTTTGTGACGGTTTTTGAAAACAAAGCTCGCTGAGTTCTAGCTCTAACTCGAAAAGATAGGAAACACTTGGGGGCGGCGACAGCGAGCTGGGGCCACCAATGCTTCGCTCGCTGATCTGCTTCTTTTTAACACTGGCGACGATAAGACACGAGCAGTTCCTATAAATCTATGAATATTGTTTAAGTTCACTACACTACAATTGATCAAGTACAACAAAACAGTGCAAACTTTCAGTAAAAAATGTTATATACTCATTTCTTGACCAAGCAAATATGCTGCGTCTAATGTCAGCGACATTTGCTATATAAAAAAAAAAATTATAAAACAACAAAAATGCATAAATAAACCGTTGTAAAATACTCACTCAACAAATGCAAACTAACTGAAACACCTTGTTAATAGAAAAACAATTTTATTTAAAGAGAATATTGCAAAATGCAAAAATGTATGATGATTAGAGACCGACTAAAAAGGCACCAAAAATCCCGAAAAAGGCACCACCAAAAAATTGAAAAAAAGGCATTAAAAGGCACGAAAATCTCGAAAAAGGCATGAAAATAGGCACTTAAAAATTTTTTTTCGCACATTTTTTCCTGCTAATTAAAGCCAAAAAAATTTTTAAAACAATTTATACTTAAAAACACATAGAAAAACAGTTTTTTCTCTACGCAGAAGACATGCGAAACAAATTTAATATTTTAAAAATTAAGCAAAAAAAAAATTTTGAGAATTAAAATTTTGGATAAAAAATTGATTTTTTAGGGTCAATTTTTTGAAAATTTTTTCCATTCTTAGGGGTTTATTTTTCCCAAATTTGAAAGGCCAATTTTTAGGGGTCTATTTTTCATTTTTTTTGCCTTTTTCTCTTAAGAAATTTCTCAAAATTTCGAAAAAATTCACCCAAAAACGCCAAAAAAGGCATGAAAACACAAAAAAGGCATTTAAGGCACGAAAATCCCGAAAAAGGCAAAAAAAGGCATTATAAAAGTCATCGTAAAAGCTTCAAACCAAGTGGAAAATGTGTTATTTATGCTTAATATATCGAAACTAGTGCGCAAAAAAAAAGGCATATGCCTCAAAAGTCGGTCTCTAATGATGATCAACAATAAGGCCTAGAGCATATCAAAATCAATTCAAGCATATTTAAAGCCAAAAACAAGATCGCTAGCGCTGCCCCTGCCCGGGCTTTCCCTACTGGGGTGTTCAATATTTGGCGGCGCAGTTGTGGCCACCATCAGCATGCTTGTCGTTGTTATTATCGTGGCGGCGCAGTTGTGGCCACCATCAGCATGCTTGTCGTTGTTATTATCGTCGATGTGGCTTTCGCGCAAATGAAGACCAAGTAACGGTATTTCTTCTTCACCACTCTCTTCCACCATGTCATCACCACCAGCAACTTCACAGGCATTCAGTGGTGCAGAGAAGGCAGAGCTGGTGGAAGAAGGCCCCTGCCCTGCTTCATCTTCGTGCTCCTCTGCACGAGCATTAGCCAGAGCAGCTCTAGCAACTGCTAACATTTTTGCCACCGGCTGCTCTAAATGTGGCCATCGTTCCAAAGCGGCACCACAATGCGTTGTAATCATGTTTATCGCTTTAAGGAAAACTCGACAACGCTCATCCTCAGTAGCAGCGGCTTGGAGTTCTATCTCGAAGCGATTAGCCTTTGCCAATAGTTGCAATTGGTAGAGTTGCTGTTGTCCATCCGCTTGGTAAAGAGAAGATGTAGCAGCAATTTGCTAAAGCGCATTGATTCAAACAGAATTTGCATAACGTCAAACAGTACTTTTTCCTCCAGAAACTCTTCTTGTTGCTGCGATTGCAAGTGATCAGCTGTCATGTCATCACCATCAACCACATAAGTGTTTTTTCCATTCATCTTGAAAAGATTACCAGCAAATGCTTTTAAAAGAGGTAAAATATCAATTATTATGCAAAACAACAAAAAATAAGTATACATGAACACAACTCAATGGTTTCAGAAAAAATTTCCGATTTCCGATTTCCGATTTTCCGATTTCCGATGATTTTTGGACCGGAATTCCGATTTTCCGATTTCCGAAAAAATTTTGGGCATCGGAATTCCGGTTTTCCGATTTCCGATTTTTCAAATTTGAAGTCGTCGCCATCCCTGATGCACACACATGCCGCTCTTGAGGCAGGGGCACATGCGCGCACACGCACATGCACAGCAGACACGCGCACGCTTTGCAGCGTACACGCACCAGGCGGTGCGGTGGGTGAGCACCCATTCCTCCCTCAGGGCAATAATCGTCCGTTCCGGGGGTTGGCTATTCCCCCTACTGAGCAGAGGGGGAGCTGAAGAGTTTCTTCAGAAGACCAAATTTTCTTGGTATATCAAGACGAAAACAATCGGGAAAAGTACAGGGTTCGGATTCGTACTTTATTTCAAAGTACGTACTTTGAAAATTTGAAGGCGTACTTTATTCCAAAGATGTACTTTGAAATGGGAAATTTCCAAAAGTGAACATTTTGTGGCACCTCAATTGAGTCTCCTCTCGGCGTGACTTTGAATGTAGCTCATTTAGTCGTCGATATCTTACACAGAGGAGTAAAGGCAAAACGTTTTTCTATTTCAATTCAACTTTGGTGCTAGCCCAGTGTATGCGTCCAATGGGCTTTTATGCCGTCCAGTAATGAGACGTTAACATCCTATTTAGGGAAAAAAAAGTTTTACACTTACTACACAAAATAAATGTAGCTAATAATTTGATTGGACGCATAAGTCCATTGGACACATAATTAGACTAGCACCTGAACTTTTTTGTATTAACCCTTAGGTCACCGAGGAAGACGTAGAAAAGACGAGAAGTTTGTTCATTAATGTATCGGTGCGGAAGAGAGATTAAAAAGCATGAAGAAAATTTTATCAACGAATCAAATCATGGAGGATAAAAAAGGAAAAAAAGCGCCAATAAATCATTTATTAACAAAAGTTTGGCATTCTGTTACTGCTTTTAAATTGCTTTTTTTCTCTAACATTTATCTCATTTTGGCCCACTGTCTCTTTATTTCTATTTTGCGAAAAACATCCCACACTTCTATACTCATAACTTTTGATGCATACTCAATTTCATCATCAAACTTTCACCATCGATAGATAATTAAATTTTTGTTGGGAAAAATATTAAAAAGTATTTGGTTTTGAAATTTCAAGTTTTCTAAGAAGTAATGTTTTGAGATTTTCTTTAATTTTTTTTTTTAATTTTTCGTCGGTAAACCAATTAAAATGTTTTTTGGCTTTTAAATAAGATTTTAAATGATGTTTTTGAACCCAAATGATGCCTTTAAAAAGGTCATTTCATCAGCGAACTCTAGTTAAAGAATTTTTAACTTTTTTAAAAAATTGCGGATTGCGTGTAATTGCGTGTGGCGGTTGCGGATTGCATATTGCGTAAACTTTGGCAAAAATTTTCAAAAATTAAAATAAAAATTTGAACTTTTTGCCAAGAATTTGGCCAAAATTTTTAAAATTATAAATAACAATCAAAATTTTTTTGATTTTGGTCAATATTTTTGGATACCCTAGTTATGAAGCACTCTGCCGCCAAATAGCCCATTATTTGTTGTCCCTTTTCCACACGTATTTCTTAAAAGCTTTTTTGAAATTTTGGACTTGTTGGATACTTAGGCACTTTATTGGATCGGCATTTTCATTTATTCATTTTATCTAATTATGGGACCTTATTTCTTTTGGTACCCAAATGCTGATGACCATTTACGCCCGCACATTTGCGCCCCGCGCATCAAACATACTGTTTTTTGGAGGGCTATCTATTGATTGTCAATTTTTAAGAAAGAAAATTTGGGTTAAGCAGGACAATTCAGTCCCGGACCATAAATTTTCTGATCAGTTTTGGTGCCAGGGCAAAAAAAAGCCAAAAATTGGCAATAATAAATCGACTATGCTCTACCTGATAAAAAGTGGTTTTAAAAAGATTTGTGCAGTCACAGTTCGGAATGTTCCCATTTTTTTTTATTTTGTTCTAATGCAGTTTAGGTGTCTTATCTTTTGGCTCTAAGAAAATCCAACATTAAAAATAAATTTTTAAATATTATTTTTGAGAATTAAGAATTAATTTTTAACTAATTGGAAAGACATAAAATTGGGAAAATGAATTTATTTAATTTTAATTAAGCAATATTACTTTTTAGATTGGTTTTAAATGGCCGGTTGTTCAACTTTATACCAGGGATGTTCCAAGTTTCGCTTTTTCGCATTTTCACTTTTTTTTTTTTTTTTTTTTTGGGCATTTCGTTTTCGCTTTTCGCCTTACGCTTTTGGCTGAAAGCAATATAAAACTTACACCCCTAAAGATTATAGTTTTTGGAAGATAGAAAATCTGAGAAAAAAGAAAATTATAGTTGAAAAAAGTAATAAACACACATAAATAATAAAGGGATGAGGGAAAAAATATGATTTATATAAATTATTGTGAACAATAAAATTGGTGTCATAACTGACAATTCGGGAGAAGGATTTTTGGGGGCGGAATGACAGGGGACGGACCAGGGGAAGACCCATAAAATACAAGGGAAATTTACAATTGGAAATGCATTTGGGTAAGGGGTTCGTGCAACATCAACCCTAAAACAATAATCGTACATATCATTCCGATTTACAACATTGGGCAATTGTGCCATAAAATGGCGAATCGAAAAGAGTGCCAAATTTGTCGTCAAATTCGGCACTTTTCTTTCCCCCTTTCTTCATTGCTTTTTCTTCTTTTTGTACCATTTTCTCCCGCTTTTTTACATAATTCTTTCATTTTCTCATCATATTGCTCCTTATGTATTCCTTCAGTAATTGCTCCATTTCCATTTTCTGAATAAAATATTTTCTCCAATTTTTCCTTCGAAATTGTTGGTGCTTTTCTGAACAAATTTCCCAATTTTTGCATTACACTGTTTTTCGATTCAAAATATTCTTTCGAAATGCTGCTAAAACCTTTCACAACGTCAATTAGAGTCCCAAAAAGTTCGACTTTTCGGATAAGAAGCAATGAGTTTATGGCCTTGATGGGATCATTATCTGAAAAAAGACACACTTCAATAAATCATTCATAAGACTTAAACGATTTATAAAAAAATATTTCCACTTTTTTATAACCTTCGTTTTGCAAATTGAACAAATATTTGTAAAAATGTCCAAATATTTTCCATTTCTTTTGCATCCTTCCTGCCCATTTTGTCCAAATTCCTTCCCAATTTTGGCACAATGCCAATTCTCTCTCATCAAATACACAAGGCCAAGGTGAGCCTCATATTTTTGCGTCAAATGCTCCTTTTTCTGTTCAAGAGTGCTATCACTTGGCAAACCTTTATGAAAATCCATCAATTCGACCTCATTTTCTAGGCAAAATTGTTCAAAATTTTGCTGATCTTTCACAAATGCAATAAATGCTTTATTTTCTGTCTTAATTATTTGTAATTATAAATCATTATTTTACTAATTAGAAAATAAAAACGATTTTTAATAATGAAAGAAGAATACATTTATTATAGAAACTTTTTCCCTGTTATTTAATTCACATTTAATGTTAAAATTTTCCAATTCCCCTCTAGGGCGCATTTTTATAATGCCTTTTTTTTTTTTTTGCCTTATTCAGCCATTTGGAATTATTATGCCTTTTTTCATGCCTTTTTGCAAATTTTACTCAGAAAACAAAACACCAACTAAAGTTGAAAATTTCTTTACCAAATATGAATCAGTTATAAAATTTCGAAAAAATTTAATTGAATGAGTTTTACAAGGGAAAATCGTGAAAAAATCCCGACGTAACTGAAACAGCGATAAATTTTTTGGTGCCTTTTTTAGGCCCCTTTTTGGCGATTTTTGGTGCCTAAAACTGCCAGCCCTAGTTATTATCCCAATTTAACAAGAAAAAATAATTGTTTTTTTTTTTTTTGGAAAATGAATGTTTTCATTTGATAAAATGTACGGTTAGCCGACATTTGCTCTCCCGACATTTGCGCCTCCGACAGAGTTAAAAAAAAATTGTGGTTTTTATTCAAACATATGCCTTACCCAAGAGCCAAGGGAAAATAGGTCAAAATCTTGGTAGACAACCAAACAATTACAGTTTGCGTTCTCCACTTATAGTGTATAGCAATTGGAACCGGTGCATTTGAATAAAAATCACCATTTTTTCTTCTTTATCCAGGGCGCAAAAGTCGGGGACGCAAACGTCTGGAGCGCAAATGTCTAGGCACCAAATGTACCTTTGAAATATGGTCATAAAATGGTGACTCCCTTAAGTGCTTCAAATCGTCATTTGCTCCATTCGTTTTGCTTATTTTTTCCTCTTCTCGTTCACTTTTAAGCATTGTTTTTAATTTGTCGTCAAATTTTTGGCGAAGTGTTTCAGTCAAATTGCCAAAATTTGCTTTATACTTCTGAAATCTATTCTCATTTATCAAATCCAATTCCAAATACTCTTTGTTTTCTATTTGGTTTCTGTCATTTTCCTCTGTTCGTTCAATGTCAAAAAATATTTTTGAAATTTTGTGCAGAACGAACACAACATAAATAAATGTTGCTTGGTTAAAGATTGGCTCAAATGTTGGAAAATGACGGGACAAAGCGGGCATTTCAGCTTAAAAAAATAAAAACATTAAAAAATAATAGTACCGAAAATTATTTAAATAATTTTATTACTTTTTGCATATTTTTTAAACAAATTTTCATAATAAATGTCCAAATATTTGCCAAATTTTTCACATTCTTCTTTTTGCTTTTGCTCATCTTCACTTGTCTCGACAATTTCGGCACAATTCCATTTCTTTTTCATCAAATACATTAGGCCAACTGAATCGCCAACGTTTTGTCGTGAGTTTGAATAATAATTTGCCGATTGTGATGCGCTTGCTCTTTGTCGTATTAGATATTTTTTCCACATACCCTCCAAAATTTTGTCAAATTTTTGTCGGAATAATTTTAAATTAATTTCTCTGATTTCGTTGTCCCACTTTAATTGAAGGGCCATTTGAACGACAATATCTTGAACGGTTTCTCTTGGTTCTTCATAATTCAGTTCCTTCTCATTGAATAACATTAGTTCGTAAGAAATCATGAAAAGGTTTTCCAATTTGTACCCGCTTTTTTCGCTCATTGTCGAATCGAAATAAAAGTTCCAAATTGTTATCAGCAAATCGATCGTAAGAGTCAATGAGCAAAATGAAAAACCTTTGCCTTTATAAAACATCGGCTTAACTGCGGGGAAACGGAAGTAAACATGGAACAAATATTCGTACACAATGCCCAAATATTTTCGATATTTATGGCATTCTGTCCACTCATACTGTTCAAATTCATCTCTAATTTCATCACAATGCCAATTGTCTCTCAACCAAAACACTTTGCCAACATTGTCCTCATATAAATGCAAGAAATATTGATCATTGTCTCCTTCCGTCTTGCAATGTTGGTCAAAATTGGACGGATCTTTCACAAAAGTCACCAGCAATTCGTCATTATCGTACTGTTAAAAGAATAAATTTTATTAATTAAATATTTTAATTCTTTCCTTACCAATTTTTTTGTTTTTGAATATGGAAATTGTGTAAGAAAAAAGACAAGAATAAATATTTTAAAAAAGATATTTTTCATGGGTTTCTTTCTGAAATTGGTTGCTTTACTTTTCAAGGAAAAAGCGTTACACCCAGTCGGAATCCCAGTCTCGTCTTGAAAATGCGTTATTTGTTTCTGTTCGATCCCATCACTTATCGGGACCAGGGGTTGGCCCTGAAAAGCCTGGATCCCGGAAATTGTCACGTTCGCAATTTACGGCTACTTAATTTTATTATGCGCAAAATTAAAATTTAAAATCCATATGATCAGGGTTCTAAGAGGTGATGATTTATCATCGTTTTGATGTTTTTGAAGGGTCGAAGATGTTTTTAAAAAAACATGATTTGATGTTCTTTTGTGCTTTTTTGCATTATTTTCGAGTTTTTTTGAAAAAAATTCTTAAAAATGGCCATTATTAGGCTAATTCTGGTCAACAAATAAGACTAAATTTTCCCCGAGGCGCCTATCGGCAAGTCGGCACCACCGGCTCCGGCGCCTTTGTATAACAAAAAAATATTTTTTTACTGATAGTGTATGCTTTTTGAATATCTTTCTAATGATGATTTTTGATCCCTATTTAACCTTTTTTTTTTAATTATTGGCTAATAAGCAAGTTCAAAAAAGGTTTATAATCTCTTCATCTGATAATTTTCTTTCAGCTTTAACATTCGGTTTGTTTTCTTAGAAAATGTAAAAAAATTTTAAATATAAGCGATAATAAGACCGAAAATGATAGGTAAGCGCCGTTTGGATTACAATTTTAGGTTTTTGAATGCGAAATGTGAGTTTGGCATCGCTTTTCTATGGGCATCTTTTAATCGCTCGCCTAAGGACATGCCATTGTGGGGAAATATTACATAATAGACGACCAAGTCAAGGAAATAGCATAGCCCACTGAAGAGAGTGGCACGAGAGACGCAGCAGGGGAGGATGAGTTGGCAATCGCGCGCAGCCCAAATTCGGCACCACCATATCCCATGGGTTATACAACAAAATAATTGCTTAAATGCTGAGATTCACTAATAAGCCTTAATTATCCATCCATCAAACCCAATTTGGCATGGAAATTTGCTTCATAATGTTGGCAGTGCGTTTGTGTAGACGTGTCATTTTTTTGTTAGTGAAAATGAAAATTATATTACGTAATAAGAGTTATCATACAAAAATTTCTTCAAGATTACCGACTTTTCTTAGTAATCGGTTAGGGACCGGTACCCGGAACCATACCCATTTTTGAAAATTAGACGCGGACCCGAACCCGGATTATTGAAGCCACCGATATGCGGAACCGATTTTAGCCGAAAATACCCGATTCGTGCTACACCGCGTATATGCCTTTGTTTTGTCACCAGGAAACCAATAGGCGAAGGAACATTTTGCAATGCCTCGGAACGGATGACAGAAGGCGGCTCATATGTAGTAATTGCGCTAAAAAAGTTATGAACTAAAATATACCAGAATTCTGACTTTTTTGCGTTCTTCAAATTGTACTTTTTTAAGACTTTGTCGATCGATTAGAAATAACTTATTAATATCTTCACAACATTTAAAGCTTTCGAGCTCAGAACCATCCAAATTAAACAATCTTGGTATTGTAAGACAGCACTTGAAATGCGCTATTAGCTTGATACATTTCAAAGAATGTCACATACTTTTTCAAAAGTTACGGCCCAAAAAGTGGAAAAAATGGCCATAACTCTTGTAAAACCGAATTTTCAAATTTGTATATGTGATAAAGCCAATCAAATGGTGTGATCGGACGCAGTCAATTGGGCGCTCACGATTGGGCGCCAGACTCGTTTAGGGCTTTGTAACTTTTTTCTTTGTTAACCACATTTCTCAGATTCGGTATAATTCGAAAGCTTTGAGTGTTTAGAAGGTATGAATAAGGTTTTTTCTAAACGATCGACTAACTCTTAAAAAAGTTACAACTTGAAGAACGCAAAAAAGTCAGAAATTTTGTACAATTTTATTCATAACTTTTTTATAGGCCAGTAAATTTTTTAAATTTTTAGAGCGCTAATAGAATCCATAAGCAGCATCCGAAAGACACTAAGTTTAAAAAATTTGGTTGCCTAAGAAAAAAGTTATGGCGTCCGAAAGTAGGCTGGCGCCCAATCGTGAGCGCCCAATTGACATAGACCGGGTGTGATACGAAGACTGTTTAATTTAGGTGATTCTGAAAAAAGTTATGACAAGATTTCGTAGAAAAATCAGTGAAAGGGGTAGTTTTTAAGAAACGTGCCAGCACCCTTTAGAATGATACCAAATTTGAAAAAAATGATCAAGTAGAAAAATTATGAGATTCAAACATACCTGTGCAAGGGGGGGGGGTCTCTTAGTCGATCGTAAGGGTTCGAGACAGTCGATCGTAAGCTGGGTTTTGAAAAAAAAAAATCCTTAAAAATGGTAATTTATGCTAATTTCGTCAGCAAAATTGACATTAAATTTTCAAAATTTTCCCCGGTGGCGCCTGTCGGCACCACCGGCCCATTTTTTACCATAGGGGTTCTCAACTTCAACATTTTTAGGTCAAAATCTGTTACCACAAAAGCACTAGTTTTCAAAATTTTCCCTTTTTTGCATTTTATTTGTATATTTTCAGCTTTTTTTCCTAAAATGATATGAGTTTGGGGGGGGGGGGGGTGAAGGAAGGAAGCGGGAGAAGAATAAAAAGGAGTGAGAGAAACAAAAAGTCAGCGAAAATGTTGTTTGAAAAAAGCGCTTCGCAAAAAAAGCGACTTGAAAAGCAAAAAAAAAAAAGGTCTTCAACAAGGGGAAGAGTTGTAAAAATGGTCAATCGTAATGCAAATGGGCTCCGACCCCCTCAAGGGGGGGGGGTCAAAATCGATCGTAAGACCCCTTCACCGACGCCCCCCCCCTTGCACAGGTATGGATTCAAAAGTAGGCTGGGACGGAACTGACCCCTAGGGAAAGTATGTGAGACAGGACAACAACTTAAATGCGCTTCGTCAAGATATTGGGAACCGAGACCCGATTGCTTATCTCCGCGCATGTGCTTACCATTTGCACTTTTAAAACATTTTTGATATTTTTTTTAAAAACATTTTTTCACTGACGAAATCGTTTACTAGCGGATTCGTTTGCTTGGGAAAACTAGTAAACAAAAGAAAAAAAATTAGGGTGTATGTATTTCAGTGGAGAAAAAAAAATTTTAAATTCAAAATACAATTTACTGACGAAATGATTCACCGACGTAATTAATCACTGACGAAAAAAATGGAAAACAGTAAAAAAAATGAAAATAGTTCACTGACGAAATCGTTCACTGACGAAAACATACAGCACCCTTGATTCTAATTCTAAAAAAAAATTCAAAAAAATCAAAATTGTCCCCCCTTTTGTTTTCAAAAACCGTCCCAAATTTTATTTTTTAAAGTACTAATAGATGTTTCCAAAGATTTTTGAGGTCACTTATCACGAAAGGATATTTATAATGTAGAAAAGATTATTTTTTGCATATAATTCATTCTTTTGTGGATTTGCTACGTCATAATTATAATTTTAATGCTTAATTTTCATTATTGTAAAAAAGGAAACTTTGTGACGGTTTTTGAAAACAAAAGCTCGCTGAGTTCTAGCTCCAACTGTCGAAAAGACAAAACATTTGGGGGCGGCGACAGCGAGCTGGGGCCACCAATGCTTCGCTCGCTGATCTGCTTCTTTTTAACACTGTCGACGATAAGACACGAGCGTGGTTGGTCGATTCACAAAAAGTGCAAATTTTACTGAATTTTCGACTATATCAACTCATAACTTTTCTCAGAAGAAACCAATTTAAACAATCTTGATATAGTACAATAGCCCTTCAATTGGGAACCGCCCTGTTCGGCGCAGACGGTTCGGCGCAGCCGGTTCGGCGCACGTTATAAAATGGACTTTTCGGCGCAATAATTTAAAAATCCTTTTCTTTGTATGTATTTGCTGCGTCTTGGGCATTTTAACGTTAACTATACATACAATTTTGACGATGCGAACGAAAGAACGAGTGCCGTGGCGAATACATACTGATTTGCGCAAAAAAATTACATTTTTTTATAAAAAAAATTCTTTTGCATTTATATTAAAAGGGATGGGGTTTTTGGGCACTTGACACGTTGAGGTGTGCGCGATGAAACATTTTCTACTGGTTTCAAGCTTCTACGATGACTTTCATACTGCTTTTTGCCTATATATTAATTTTTTGTGTCTAAAAATATGTGATGGAATGTTTATTCTGTCCATAGAACTTTAGTTTGGTTTAAAAGACAGAAACTGGACCTTTTTTTTGTTAATATTCTTGAATTTTTATGAAAAACCAAAAATTCTGATGGGAAAGCAATTTTGTTTTTCTTCCCCACCAAAGAATACAACATAAAGAAGAAAAAAAATAAAATTTATTAAGTTTTGCGACTTAAAGTTTTGCGCCGAAAAGTCCATTTTTCAATTTGCGCCGAACCGGCTGCGCCGAAAGATCCCTGCGCCGAAAAAACTTGCGCCGAAAGAGCCTTGCGCCGAAAAATCTGCGCCGAACCGGCTGCGCCGAACCGTCTGCGCCGAACTGACCCGGACCCCTTCAATTACTCTATTAGCTTGCTAAATTTCAAAAATTTTATTAAGTTTTTCAAAAGTTATGGCAATTTTTCGACTTTTTTGACCGTGACTTTTGAAAAAGTAGCACGAGCAGTTCCTATAAATCTATGAATATTGTTTAAGTTCACTACACTACAATTGATCAAGTACAACAAAACAGTGCAAACTTTCAGTAAAAAATGTTATATACTCATTTCTTGACCAAGCAAATATGCTGCGTCTAATGTCAGCGACATTTGCTATATATAAAAAAAAATTATAAAACAACAAAAATGCATAAATAAACCGTTGTAAATACTCAACAAATGCAAACTAACTGAAACACCTTGTTAATAGAAAAACAATTTTATTTAAAGAGAATATTGCAAAATGCAAAAATGTATGATGATTAGAGACCGACTAAAAAGGCACCAAAAATCCCGAAAAAGGCACTATAATAGGCACCAAAAAATTGAAAAAAAGGCATTAAAAGGCACGAAAATCCCGAAAAAGGCATGAAAATAGGCACTTAAAAATTTTTTTTCGCACATTTTTTCCTGCTAATTAAAGCCAAAAAAATTTTTAAAACAATTTATACTTAAAAACACATAGAAAAACAGTTTTTTCTCTACGCAGAAGACATGCGAAACAAATTTAATATTTTAAAAATTAAGCAAAAAAAAAATTTTGACAATTAAAATTTTGGATAAAAAATTGATTTTTTAGGGTCAATTTTTTGAAAATTTTTTCCATTCTTAGGAGTTTATTTTTCCCAAATTTGAAAGGCCAATTTTTAGGGGTCTATTTTTCATTTTTTTTGCCTTTTTCTCTTAAGAAATTTCTCAAAATTTCGAAAAAATTCACCCAAAAACGCAAAAAAAGGCATGAAAACACAAAAATGCCAAAAAAGGCATTTAAGGCACGAAAATCCCGAAAAAGGCAAAAAAAAAGCATTATAAAAGTCATCGTAGAAGCTTCAAACCAAGTGGAAAATGTGTTATTTATGCTTAATATATCGAAACTAGTGCGCAAAAAAAAAGGCATATGCCTAAAAAGTCGGTCTCTAATGATGATCAACAAGAAGGCCTAGAGCATATCAAAATCAATTCAAGCATATTTAAAGCCAAAAACAAGATCGCTAGCGCTGCCCCTGCCCGGGCTTTCCCTACTGGGGTGTTCAATATTTGGCGGCACAGTTGTGGCCACCATCAGCATGCTTGTCGTCGTTATTATCGTCGATGTGGCTTTCGCGCAAATGAAGACCAAGTAACGGTATTTCTTCTTCACCACTCTCTTCCACCATGTCATCACCACCAGCAACTTCACAGGCATTCAGTGGTGCAGAGAAGGAAGAGCTGGTGGAAGAAGGCCCCTGCCCTGCTTCAGCTGCCGGCTCCTCCTCAGCCCGATAATTAGCGACAGCAACTTTAGCATCTGCTAACAACTTTGCCATCGGCTGCTCTAAATGTGGCCATCGTTCCAAAGCGGCACCACAATGCGTTGTAATCATGTTTATCGCTTTAAGGAAAACTTGACAACGCTCATCCTCAGTAGCAGCGGCTTGGAGTTCTATCTCGAAGCGATTAGCCTTTGCCAATAGTTGCAATTGGTAGAGTTGCTGTTGTTTATCCGCTTGTTTTAAAGAGAAGATGTAGCAGCAATTTGCTAAAACGAACATTGCGCGTTGATTCGAACAGCAGTCGCGTTAAGTAGAACAATACTTTTTTCCAGAAACTCTTCTTGTTGCTGCGATTGCAAATGATCAGCTGTCATGTCATCACCATCAACCACATAAGTGTTTTTTCCATTCATCTTGAAAAGATTACCAGCAAATGCTTTTAAAAGAGGTCAAATATCAATTAATATGCAAAACAACCAAAAATAAGTATATCACGAACACAACTCAATGGTTTCAGAAACACCAACGAAATCTTAATGGTTTATTTAATTACCTAAATTTCAATAAGAAAGAGCGCTTATTAGAATTATTACCAATTTTCATCAAAAAAGCTCAAAATCAAAAACCCATCAGATAAACAAAATTTAAAAAAAAAAAAAGTAAATTATTTGAAGAAGCAAGCATTAGCAGAAAATATTTTAATGCCACGCTTTTAGAGTAAATCATTCCCTGTTGACTAATTTGTAAGACAAATTTTTTGCTGGCGTTTAAATTAAAGGGAACAACAACAGTATGTTTTTTTTGTGTATGCAAAAAGTAGAGGCGATTTTAAAACACAATATCATCTTCAATAAATAATGAAGAAAAAAATATATTCCTTTAGCCAAAACAATTTAAAAAAAAATTACACATACTACAGGTATGCAAATTTTTTGGTCAACAGCAGAAGAAGAGAATGGGGAAGGAGTGAGCGGTAGGAGTCAGCAGCTCCATCTGTGAGCCAAGCGTTAGGCGCGATAACTTTTGAGTTGACCATAATATCAGACAAAAAATTGGTACCATTGGAATGCGTTAATAATTAAATGTTAAACGCGTAGACAATTTGCCTACATTTAGAGTTTGAATTTTGAAATAGGGTTGAGCAGTACTGGTACTTTTGGGAAAAACCGGTACCGGTACTCTTCAAGTTGAAAAAACCGGTACTTTTTTGGCTGGGAAAACCCGGTACTAGTACCGGTACCCGACCGGTACCGGTCAAAACCGGTACTAGGTATTTTTCAGCTTGAAAACCCGGTATTTTTTGGCTGGAAAAACCGTTACCGCTCAACCCTAGTTTGAAACGCAAAAAAAAAAAAAAAAAGTTTTGTGATCCGATTTGTATAGCTTAATTCCGAATGTTACCAATTAAGATGAATTGCGTCAAGTTCAAAGAAAATAGAAACTTATGACGTCACAAAGTTTACACATCAGCAGACGGAGTTGACCCCATGGGCAGGGAAGGGAGAGAGGAGAAAAGCGGAGACATTGATGAGGAGCATAGAAACAACAATAACAACAAAAAGAGAGAGAAAACGAAAATAGAGCAATCAGCAGATCACACACACACAGACATTGTTTTCATCAGTCGCATTCATCCATCAACAAATCAGGAGGCAGAACAGCACGTCTTCTTTTCTTTGGTAGCAGTGGTGGAGGACAGCGTGATGTTGTTCTGGCTGCTGATCGGCACCATCCGATCGGGCGGCACTTGTCTTTGAATGGTTAAAAATAGGGTAGCACGGGACCGAGCCTTTTCAAAATACCGTGCGTACAAATGAATACCAGTGCCCCGGTTTCGACCGGGTCCCGGTCCCGCCCCGGTTTTCCCAGCCAAAAAGCCCCGGTTTTTTCAACATGAAAAGTCCCAGTCCCGGTTTTTGCCAAAAGCCCCGGTCCCGTGCTACCCTAGTTAAAATCCCGATTCATTTATTAGTCTTTAGCAGAAATTCGTTTCAAAAACTCGATGTACTCAAAAGGTCGCCGAAAAAAAATTAAAAAAAAAAAAAATTGTTTTTTTAAGAAAAATTCTAGATTTTCCAAAAACTCAGGAAAGACATAATTTTAGCGACTACGTTTTAATCTCGGCGACTTTTTCCTGCTTCGCAAAAAACATTGTAAAAAAGGATGCTAGATTGAAGGACAAATTTTTAAGATGAACACATATCTCAGCGCTCTGAGGTTTAATGCACAAATAATTGAAAGTTGTAGCAACAATTCTTTTTCACGAAATTGCGAGACTAAGTCGAGACCAAATGAAAAATTAAAAAAACTTTTGTTGTTTTTTAATCCTTAATTGCTCACCGGGTGCTGACTGCACGGTAAATTTCGGCCAAAATGTTGGTGAACGCCGCCTCCACATTGGTGGCATCTAAGGCGCTGGTTTCGATGAATGACAGTTGGTTGCGTTCCGCGTACGCCTTGGCCTCATCAGTCTTAGCAAAAAACAACATTTTTAAAAAGAATCCATGGCTATTTAATCTCGATCCAGTATAAATTAATGAGCCATGAAAAAAAATAGAAAACTGTAACTTTGAGGGAACTTGCAATTTTTGTGTAATCAAGTTTTGGTTTCGACCCCCCCCCCGCCCCATGGCTTGACAAAAAAAAACTGCTGTTGGAGGGGAGTGGTAGAAATTGGATAATATTTTTTGATTTAATTTTGGGTCGATGGAATTCGTAGGAAAACATGTCGAAAAACTCAAAAAAAAATCGGACCGGCACTGCTCGAAGATGACGCAAGTCGCTCTTGTTACCCACCAACATGATCACAATGTTCTGGTCGGAATGGTCACGGAGTTCTAAACAAATTAATGTTAATGGTCACGGAGTTCTAAACAAATTAATGTTAGCGTTTTTTGTCAGAAAAAATAGACAGAGAAAAAAGCGACAAGGGAGGCTTCGAATCCGAGGCCAGATTTTCGAAGATATGACATGAAAAAATCCTTAAATAACCCTGTTTTTGGTGTCAGAAGATATGCGGCCTGGCCCTTGAGATTCGTTCATAAAATTTCCTAGATTTTTGTTGGGAAAAATAAAGGTATTTGGGTTTGAAATTTCAAGTTTTCTAAGAAGTAATGTTTTGAGATTTGCTCTAAACATTTTTTTTTTAAATTTTTCGTCGGGGAACCAATTAAATTTTTTTTTTAAAACCTTTCAACCATCGCTCCACATTTTCGTACGTCAAGTGCTTGGCAATGTCGTAGACGAGCAGTGCGCCGACCGCACCCCGATAATATGCCGATGTGATGGCCGCGGTAGCGTTCTTGGCCAGCCGTGTCCCAAATCTGTGCCTTCACCGTTTTGCCATCCACCTGTTGGATGAAAAGAGAGTGAATAAAAAATGGTTGATATTATTGGTCACTGCGGTGCAAATCCCCGAACCCGGATTCGAACAGCAACTAGCGACCCAGACGGAAATCAAAGAGCACTATAATACAATATGAAAAGTGTGCTTTTGAAAAACCAAAAGGAGGACCCATTTGACGTTTTTTTCTAAGTGCCAAAAAGGCATTTAATTTTTTTTTAGGTCGCTGACGACGAATTTGATAATCTTTGCCATTTCTGAAAATAAATAAAAATTGTCAAAAAATCAAAAGAATCTTCCAATTGGTTATCAAAAACCATTTTTCATATATCGCCGAAAATTCTATAACAAAAAAAGTTACCAATTATTGTATTTGATAAATTAGAAACCGAGAGTTTTGAAAAGATGAGCCCGGGCTATGGAAAGGCATTTTTGGAATGGCTTTTTGAGATCGCCAATAACGAATTACTTTTATTTTAGCCAAAATTAAAGAACAATAAGGGTTCCTCGATGGTTTTCAAAGCTAGCCCACTATACTATAAAAGTGCCGAAAATTGTCCCGGACGAATTAGAAACGTAAACAAGAATTAGGTAGGTTTTTGCAATAAAAAAGTGGGGAGGAGGGGGGTCCGAGTCCCGAGGAACCTCGGGTGAAGAACTAAAAAAAAAACCTGGATGCTTCTGGTGGCAAACTCGACCCCGATGGTGGACTTGCTCTCCAAGTTGAACTCATTGCGCGTAAAACGGGACAGCAAATTGGACTTGCCAACGCCCGAGTCGCCGATCAAAACCACTGAAAATTGAAAATTAGGACCCTTTTTTTTGTATAGTATATTTTCCGTATTTAAAACGTAAAACCGGAAATTGTCAACAATTCTACCAGGTCTAGCCCTAAAAATGCAAGAATTTGAGGACCGGACAAAATAGTCACAATTTTCTGTCCTAAACCCCGAAACAATCCTATTCGGTAAAAGGACAGGGATAATGCTTCGGTCTATAAAACATTGCCGAAGGTTACAGAGCCTGTAAATGAAAAGCCCAAGGTGTATATAAATAATAAGGTGTAAATTTACGTATATATAAGTATACCTTTAAAAAGATAGTCATATTCATCGTCCCGTGAAGTCATTTTGCAGTAAAAATGCGCAAATGACAAAACAAAATTGGTACCAAATAAAGTAAATGAACAAAAGAGTTTTATGCGCACTGACACTAAATTAGAGTTAAAAAATTCTCAAGTTTTATTTTTTTTTAAAAAATTAAAAATTTATCTCTAAGTTATGTACACATAAGAAAATAAAATATATCACGGCCAAATGATTAAAAAATCTCGTATTCATTGATTTTATTTTGAGCTTAATTTTCTAAAAAATGGAACAAAGAATGTTATGTACGGGCTACCGGTCCGAGTTCCGAATGGCACAAAAAAAGCCAAAATGGCTTTTGTTAAAAAAATGAAAACATAAAAGCCTAGACCTAGTCGAGCTTAAGCTTATGCCAAAGTTTAGACCTAAACTAAGCCTTAATTATAGAGTAGTGTCTGTTTAAAAAAATCATTCGGAACTCGGCCTTTTCGGCACTCGGACATTATTTACACTATTCGGGGGTCCGGGTCAGTTCGGCGCGGAACCTTTCGGCGCAGCCAAGTTTGAGAAGACATAACTTTTTTCTAAGTGTGCCAATTTAAACATAATAGGTATCATCAGAAAGCTCTATGTGTGCTGCATTAATCTTGCCAAAAATTTAAAAAAATCATCCATACATAAAAAAGTTATGATCTGTTGCGCCGAACCGGCAAGCAAAATTCAATTTTTTGAGGTTTTTTGGCCATAACTTTTTTGTATATTTTCTAAATTTTTTGAAATTTAGGATCTTGATAGAACTCGTCAAGAGCTTTCGAATAATACCTTATTTGTTGAATTTGGACGAAGATGAAAAATGTTATTGCTAGTTGCGCCGAAAGGGTCCGCGCCGAACTGGGCGGTTCCCCTATTCGGTACTCGGAATTTCGGCACTCGGAGCGGAAGCGAAACCGGTACCTTTCTTCGGGGTAGAGGTGTTTCGTGACTGATAAAACCCGTGAACCGTGCCCGTGAATGGACCCCGTGAACCGTGACAGAAAAAACCCGTGAAATTCACGGTGACCGTGACCGTGAATCACGGCACACCTCTACTTCGGGGTCGGCCTCGTTTCGGCCCCCACGTTTCGGCCCCCACGATTCGGCCCCCACGTTTCTGCCCCCACGATTCGGCTCCGGGCACGTTTCGGCCCTGGGGTCGTTTCGGCCCTATTGACCCCGAGGCTCAAAACCATAAAACTCGAGACTTTTCTCGAGTCGAGATCTTCATTATTTTTCTTAAACAACCTAAAAATATTAAAAATAAAATCAATATTATAATATTTTGATAATTAAATTTGGCAGATTTACAGTAATCCATATTTATGGAATATTTTGGCGGACCACCCACGTTTCGGCGCCCACGTTTCGGCGCTCACGTTTCGGCGCCCACATTTCGGCGCTCACGTTTCGGCGCCCACGTTTCGGCGCTCACGTTTCGGCGCCCACGTTTCGGCGCCGGACACGTTTCGGCGCCCACGTTTCGGCGCCAAGCCAAAAAAAAAGCAAAAACAAAATAAAGTTATCAAAAAAATTTTTCGTTTTCAAATTGGGGCCCCCTAAACCCGGTAGGGGTCACTTTAGTCGGGCCGTTTTAGTCGGGCCACTTTAGTCGGAGGGGTCATTTCGTACAAAAAGGTCACGTAGACATTAAAAAATTTTTTTTAAAACCCAGCCCTAGTTTGGTAAAACCGAACCCCCTAGTTTTTTTAATGCTCAACTCATATATTTTGTTGAAAAAAACCCTAGTTTTTTAAAAACTAACCCCCTAGCCTTTTGAGACATAACCCTAAATTTTTCTGAAACGTAACCATACCTTAAAAACCTAGCCCTAATTTTTAAAAATTTCTTATTTTTGCAAAAAAAAACTTTGGGTCAAGTTTTAAAAAACCAGGGGGTTAGTTTTTCAAAGGACTAGGGAGTTAGTTTTTCAAAGGACTAGGGGGTTAGTTTTTCAAAAAACTAGGGGGTTAAGTTTAAGTTTTCAAAAAAGTTGGATAGGATTTTTTCTATTTTTGGCTTGGCGCCGAAACGTGGGCGCCGAAACGTGAGCGCCGAAACAACATGGACCCATTTAGGCATATTTCAGTAGGGATTTCGCTTTTTGTAAAATTTCGGCTTTTTGTGCCTTTACAGTTTTTTTGCAATTTTTTTGTGACTATTATTGTGCTTTTTTGGTTGCCCTTGTTTTCATTCGCCTTTTAATTTTTTTTTTTTATCATTAGGGATGGTCCCTAGCTTTTTAAATAGGCTTTGTAATGCCGGAATTTCACGTCGCCGTTTTTTTAAATATTAAATAATTTTTAAAGTGAATTTTTAGATGAAGATCCCATCAAGGCCATAAATTCTCAGCTTCTTATCCGAAAAATTGGACTTTTTGGTACCCTAATTGATGTTGTGAGATGTTTTAACAAAATATCAAAGTCCTATTTTAAGTCGGAATTTCGTCAGAGCAAAAAATACAAATTCAAAAATTCGCATATTACGCAACAAAATTTAGAGAAAATATTTCAATCGGAGAAAAAAAGTGGCAAAAAGATAAAGGAATTTGATGAGAAAATGAAAAAAATGCTCCAAAAAGCGGAAGAAAAGGGAATGAAAGAAACAGCCAAAATAAAAATGATGAAAGAGGCAATTGAAATATTTGATGAGAAACAGAAGAAAATGATGAAACAAAAAACGATGGAAGAAGAAATGGAAGAAAAAGTATGGACAAATGATCTAATGAAGGTGTTGAGAAAGAAAAAGGGCGCACATTATGACAAATTTGGCACTCTTTTTGCCTCGCCATTCTATGGCACGATTCCCAATTGACTGGAATATTATTGGTTTTTAAGCATGCAAAATGATAAATTTTCGCTGTTTCGTTACGTCGGGATTTTTCAAGATTTTTCGATAAAAGACATTCAACTAAATTTTTCGAAATTTAAAATTTATTCATTTCGAAATGCGAAACGAAATTTCGCCCGTCCCTGACCCAAACAAATGGCCCATTTCTACGCTTCCGATCCGAGTGTCGAAAGGTCCGAGTGTCGAATAGTGTTAAAAATGTCCGAGTGTCGAACGTCCGAGTGTCGAACGTCCGAGTGTCGAACGTCCGAGTGTCGAACGTCCGAGTGTCGAACGTCCGAGTGTCGAATTTCCGAGTGTCGAATAGTACAAAATCAGTCCAAGTGTCGAATAGTGTTAAAAATGTCTGAGTGTCGAATAGCGTTTAAAATGACGAATAGTTGTAAAAATGTCCGAGTATCGAACTATGTGTTGATTTGTTTAAATTTCAAAATTCTCTAATGATTGACCCAGATACAAGACATTTTCAATGAATATTTTATTAACTCTGACAAGCGACAATACGTTGAAATGAAGTGAAAAATTGGTGCGCAAAATAAAAAAAAACAACGGAAATTAATAATACAATTTCTAGAGGTAAGAATGATCGTGGTTGGGCTGATTTAACTCATTCGACCAGTGTGGGTTCAGAGATTCATAACCATTTCTTCCAAAATCCGGCGTGATGTTTTCTTGTGAAGTTCCTTCCAGCGTTTCCTGCTCATTTGGGTTATCACCGTCTCCGCTATCATGAATGTTGGGCTCCATACGCTGTAACACTAATGCAATTGCATCAAGAAAGACGGTGATCTGTTGGTCAGTGTCGAGCGGAGCGGTATTAACAAAATGGAGTAATTGACGATCCATTTCGGCGAATTCTGGCCTACTCCTAAACAAAAACGAGTCAAAAAAGAAAATATTATATATTCAAACCGTGGTAATTTCTTTATGCTCGCCTCCCTAATTTCCTGAATCTTTTTTGTGTCCCATTGATGAAGAGCAGTTAAAAAGTCGAACATGCGCGGCCTTCTCTTGCACTGCTTCTGAATTAATGCCACCCATTAAGTTTTATCCATCATTTTTACTTGAAAAGCGAGGTGAGTCGCTTCCATTGACGCTTGGCTCCTCGGTAGATCATCCTTAACTCGGTTTCTCACATTCAAAAAAGGAATTTGGAAGATGGGGTCATGCGTAAGTGGCAGCGTATATCTAGGTCCAATGTTGTTGTCTTCAAAAATTGACACTTTTGGCGCTGATTCATCAAACAAGTCACTCGAAAAACGTCCATGCGAAGAAAGAAGCAAAGAACGTGCGCTCCGCGTGCGAATGATTTTGGAAGGCGTCGGCTTTGTATGTGTATTTCCAATCGGAAAGGCCAATGTAGTTTTTGGCCAAATAGAACAAAAAACCTTAAATGGATACAATTTTTCATTTGATACAAGTCCAAACCATGCATTCCTTGTGGCGATAATTCCGTAATGATTGCCATTCCACGTCGGACAATGTTTGGCGGCAAAAATTACATGCTGATGCAGCGACGGAATGTGGTGCGAATTGCGGGTTCAACGAAGAATAGCTTTCCAATCCATCTTCCTTTAGTCGACGAAAGAGTGATTGCGCGTAGTGAAAGAGGCATCCTTGAGTGCGCGCGGTTTGGGGCACGTTCGATGGGGACATTTGGGGCACGTTCGATGGAGACATTTGGGGCACGTTCGATGGGGACATTTGGGACACGTTCGATGAGGCCCTTTGGGGTACGTTCGATGGGGACATTTGGGGCACGTTCGATGGAGGCATTTGGAGCACGTTCGATGGGGTCATTTGGGACACGTTCGATGGGGACATTTGGGGCAGGTTCGATGGGGACATTTGGGACACGTTCGATGAGGCCCTTTGGAGCACGTTCGATGTCACAGTTCGGAATGTTCCCATTTTTTTATTTTGTTCTAATGCAGTTTAGGTGTCTTATCTTTTGGCTCTAGGAAAATCAAACATTAAAAATAAATTTTTAAATATTATTTTTGAGAATTAAGAATAAAATTGGGAAAATGAATTTATTTAATTTTAATTTAAACAATATTACTTTTTAGATTGGTTTTAAATGGCCGGTTGTTGAACTTTATACCAGCGATGTTCCAAGTTTCGCTTTTTCGCATTTTCACTTTTTCTGGGCATTTCGTTTTCGCTTTTCGCCTTACGCTTTTTGGCTGAAAAGCAATATAAAACTTACACCACTAAAGATTAGAGTTTTAAAAAATCTGAGAAAAAAGAAAATTATAGTTGGAAAAAGTAATAAACTATTTCATACAACAGAAATTTTCTGAAATGCAATTGAGAAAAAATAAAAATAGTGATGAGAAATATTTTTCTCATGTAATATTGGGGAAAAAAAATTTGTTACTGTATGATAATATAGAGCAAAATTTGAAAAACCCCGAACCCCGACTGATTTTGCTAACCGACGTCGGGGTTCCAACCCTATTTAAAGAGATAAATTTTTTGAGAAATTTTCAATTCTTTGAAGTATACTTTTTCAAATGGAAAGTTAATTTTTAGGTGTCTATTTTTCATTTATGGTATTTTTTTATGAAATTTATCAAAAATGCCAAAAAGGGACCAAATTACCAAATATTAATGAACTCTCCCACGTTAGAATGGCTGGCGGATATCACGGATATCCGCGGATATGGCCTTCATATCCGTATCCGTCCGTGTCCGTCCGATTTCTCAAAAATCGTTATCCGTATCCGTCCGTATCCGGACAATCCGCGGATTGTCCGTGTCCGTGCACATGCCTGTGATTAATAGCAGAAAACTTTACCATTAATTTTTGTCATTGTTTTTACAAACTTTTACTAATATAGATTTACTGTTAAAAAAAGTAATAAAAATACTCAAATAATTGAAGGCAAATTGACAAAAATAAGAACATTTTTGTGATCACAAATTTGGGTGATGGACTTTTTGGGGGCAGAGAATGACGGATGGACCCGGGAAAGACCACCAAAAAAACAAAGGGGGATTTACAGTTGAAAATGCATTTGGGTAAGGGCGTGAAATTCAACCCTAAAACAATAATCGTACATATCATTCCGATTTACAACATTGGGCAATTGTGCCATAAAATGGCGAATCGAAAAGAGTGCCAAATTTGTCGTCAAATTCGGCACTTTTCTTTCCCCCTTTCTTCATTGCTTTTTCTTCTTTTTGTACCATTTCTCCCGCTTTTTTACATAATTCTTTCATTTTCTCATCATATTGCTCCTTATGTATTCCTTCAGTAATTGCTCCATTTCCATTTTCTGAATAAAATATTTTCTCCAATTTTTCCTTCGAAATTGTTGGTGCTTTTTGGACTAAACTTTCTAATTTGGCGTTTCCACTGTTTTTCGTTTCAAAATATTCTTTCGAAATGCTGCTAAAATGTTTCACAACATCAATTAGAGTCCCAAAAAGTTCGACTTTTCGGATAAGAAGCAGTGAGTTTATGGCCTTCACGGGATCATTATCTGAAAAAAGACACACTTCAATAAATCATTCATAAAACTTAAACGATTTATAAAAAAATATTTCCACTTTTTTATAACCTTCGTTTTGCAAATTGAACAAATATTTGTAAAAAATGTCCAAATATTTTCCATATCTTTTGCATCTCTCCCGCCCATTTTGTCCAAATTCCTTCCAAATTTTGGCACAATGCCAATTCTCTCTCATCAAATACACAAGGCCAAGGTGAGCCTCATATTTTTGCGCTCATATTCTTCAAATTTGTCTCCAATGTTGGCACAGTGCCATTCCTCTCTCAACAAAAACAATGTGCCAATATCCATCTTATAATCATAATGTTGGCATTCATAGTCTTTTCCTGTCTTGCAATTTTGCTCAAAATTGGCCGGGTCTTTCACAAGATTCAGCAATAATTCGTCATTATCGTACTGTTAAAAAAATTTAAATATTATTATTAATTAATTTTTTTTTCTTTTTCTTACCAATTTTTTTGATTTTGAAAGAGAAAATTGCGCAAAAAAAATGATGAAAATAAATATTTTAAAAATAATATTTTCCATCATTTTCCCTTAAAATTTTTTGGTTTTTGTTTTATTTTTCTCTAACTTATTAAAATTCGAAAAATTTAGTAGGCTTATAGAGCTAACCAATAGCTATCTGATGATATTAAGTTTATTTCATTTGGGTGCGTTTGAGCAAAGTTATGAAGAATTATTTTATAAAATTGTTTCATTGGATAGATTTTTCTTCCTGATCATTTAAAAAAAGTTTGGGGTTTTCTGATCAGTTTTGACGCCGGAGCCAAAAAAGCAGAAAATTGCAGAACGGGTCATTTTGTCGTGGCCGTTTTGGTGTGAGCCAGTTTGGCGCCGTTGGTTATAACTTTTCTCGAATGTAGCCAAATTAAACTTTCTTAGTATCATTCGACAGCTCTTGGTAAATAAGCCTGCAAAATCCAAAAATTTTGGTCACCTAAAAAAAGTTGAGTTATTAAGTACAAAAATTGAAAAAATTTCCGAAATTTGAACTTTTTAGAACATAACTTTATATTAACTGGACCAAATTTTTTGAAATTTTGCTAGCTTATAGAACTTACCTAGAGCTATTTAATATTACTGATAAATTCAATTAGCTTTTTTCTGGACAAAGTTATAACTAACGACGTTAGCATGGCCACGCCAAAATGATCCGACCGGAAAATTGACAATAGAAAATTGACTATGCTGTGTGTGTACACGATAAAAGTAGTTTTAAAGTGATTTGGACACTTACAGTTCGAAATGTTCCCTTGTGAGGTAATAAACTAATTTTTGTCTAAAACATTGTAATAGGAGCTTAGAATTGGTGCCACAACCTTGTTTATAAGTGAATTATATCGAAATTCTTCTTCGCTTTTATATTGGCATTCAAATCGTCCGCCTGAATGAGTGCCAATGTTAGAGAAATATTACATGATAGACGACCAAGTCAATGAAATAGCATAGCCCACTGAAGAGAGTGGCATGAGAGACGCAGCAGGGGAGGATGAGTTGGCAATCGCGCGCAGCCCAAAAATCGGCACCACCATCATCCCCATGGGATATACACAAAAAATGCTGAGATTTACGAATAAGCCTTAACTATCCATCCATCAAATGCCCAATTTGGCATGGAAATTTGCTTCACAATGTTGGCAGTGCGTTTGTGTTGACGTGTCATTTTTTTGTTAGTGAAAATGAAAATTATATTACGTAATTAGAGTTATCATACAAAAATTCATCAAGATTACCCCCTTTTCTTAGTAATCGGTTGGGGACCGGTACCCGGAACCATACCCATTTGTGAAAATTAGACGCGGATTTTGCAATGCCTCGGAACGGATGACAGAAGGCGGCTCAAATGTAGTAATTGCGCTTCGTTTGATTGCCGTCGTGACTTTGCGCGTCAACGCGTGATACATTCGAAGGGCATGTATGAGGTGTTGCGTGACGAAGGAATTTGTCGTTGAAACCCGTCCAAATTACCCGTCCAAATTCTGCCTTTGCATTTGTCAAAAATATTTTTGAACTCGCATCTCCAAAATTTTGTAGTTCCATCAACACTGATTTTGTCGAATGTATAAAGGTGACCTTCATATGATAATTTCTCTTTTTGTTTTTTCGTTTGAATGGGATTTTCCATGCTAAAAGTTCCTTCGTATTCAGTTAAGCATTAAATAAAGAAAACAAAACAAAAAAATAATAATAATTACAGAGTCATAAACAGGGCTATATTCAAAACCTAAAGGATTTTCCATTTCTTTTCCAAAAAATAGAGGGTTCGGTTTTAAGAAAAACCGTGCTGTCGCGTTTTATAAATCCGCCATTTTTACTGATTTTTCGTATAAATCATGTCATAGCTTTTGACAGCAGCAACCAAATTAAAAATCTTCGTATTATAAGATAGCTCATGGATTATTTCTGGTTAAAATTCAAAAATTTCGTTACTTTAAAAAAATGAGCTAAAAGTAGAAAAAATACCATTCTTGAAAAGTTAACGAATTTTTTTTAACCAGCTAATAGAGTAATCCAAGAGCTATCTTATAATACCAAGAATGTTTAATTTGGTTGCTTCTGTCAAAAGTTATGACATGATTTATACGAAAAATCAGTAAAAATGGCGGATTTATAAAACGCGACAGCACCAAGAAAAACTAGGTGGTTTTTTTTTCCTAAAATGATATGAGTTTGGGGGGGGGGGGTGAAGGAAGGAAGCGGGAGAAGAATAAAAAGGAGTGAGAGAAACAAAAAGTCAGCGAAAATGTTGTTTGAAAA
This sequence comes from Heterodera filipjevi, assembly GCA_039877585.1. NCBI lineage: Eukaryota > Metazoa > Nematoda > Chromadorea > Rhabditida > Heteroderidae > Heterodera > Heterodera filipjevi. The sequence continues at coordinate 11,554,923 of JBDPZO010000002.1, forward strand.
AAGCGCGTCGCAAAAAAAGCGACTTGAAAAGCAAAAAAAAAAAAAAAAGGTTGCAAATGGGCTCCGACCCTCTCAAGGGGGGGGGAGGTCAAAGTCGATCGTAAGACCCCTTCACCGACCCCCCCCCCCTTGCACAGGTATGGATTCAAAAGTAGGCTGGGAAGGAACTGACCCCAACCGTTCTATGAAATGTCTCATATTTTTAAATAGGATTTAAATTTTCGATAGCAACCACCTTGATTCTAATTCTAAAAAAAAATTCAAAAAAATCAATTGTCCCCCCTTTTGTTTTCAAAATTTATCCTATTTTTTGGGCGGGGGGGGGGGGTTAGGGCCTCAAATATGTGTCTCAAAAGGTTTAAAGGTCACTTTAAATTAGGGTTCGAAACCCGCACCCGCATTACCCGTACCGGTACGGGTTTACCCGCATATTTTAAGGAAAAAACCCGCATGCGGGTAGTACCCGTAATCGATTTGAAAATCCGAAACCCGTACGGGTAATTTGTGATTTATTTCTTTCGTTTTTTTCAATTTTCGAACTAAAAATGTCAAACAATGGACCTTTTTTACCCAATTTTTCTCTATAAATTTTATTTGATTTCTCAAAAATTTCCCCGGCGAGGACAGCATTTGCTATAAATTTTTTCAAAATTTATCTTAAAAATTTGTAACTATTCTGAAAAATAGGCTCCCAAATCTTAAAAATTAAACAGTTTCCCGATCTTACAAAATTGTCACAAATTTTTCACTCAATCCCCGCAACGTCAGTATCAAGCGAAAGACTTTTTAGCAAAGCAGGAATTTTGTATGCCAACATTTTAAAAGAGGTCAAATATCAATTAATATGCAAAACAACAAAAAATAAGTATATCACGAACACAACTCAATGGTTTCAGAAACACCAACAAAACCTTATTTGCTTTCAAAGTACATTACACCAAAGAGAAAAACATCAAATCAAAATTCAAGCATTGGTGGTCACCACAACAGCGGCCCCTGCCGAAGGCCGGTGGCTGATTGCCCCCATCTTCATCATCGTCTTTGTCAGATGATGAAAGATCGAGAGGGAAAAAGGGCTCTTCCACTTCTTCATCCTCTTCTTCTTCTTGGTCATCTTCCGCTGACGACCCTTATTCCTCTCCCTCAGCATTTAGTCGCTTAATCCCATTTTGTTAGAAAGTAAGCTGTTGTATACGAAAAAAAAGTAATTTAAATTAAGTATTAATAAAAAAAAGTTATTTAAAAAGAAGAAAATAAATAAGATAATCGTCCGTTCCGGGGGTTGGCTATTCCCCTTACTGAGCAGAGGGGGGAGCTGAAGAGTTTCTTCAGAAACCCAAGCCTAATTTTTTTTTGAAAACCTAAAGAATTTTCTATTTCTATTTACACGTCTAGCTTTTCAAATAAACTAGGTCTTGGTTTCTGAAAAATCTTCGTTTTCAAAATAAAAGTTAGGGTTAGGTTTCAGAAAAACTCGGGGGGTTGTAAAGGTTTTTTAAAAACTAGGCTTAAATTTGAAAAAAAAATTATTTTCTAGCATAGTGGCGGATTTACAAAAGGCGCAAATGCATTTTGGCGGATTTATAGAACGCGCCAGCATGCTTCTGAACAATCTATCTTCTGCTGTTTACTAAGCTGATCACTGATCAGATGCAAATAATTCTATCGTTCCATTTTGTCAATGTGATCAATCGGATCTTTTTGATCATCCGACCATTACATAAAGTGATCAATTGGAAATCAGGTGAAAACTCGATTACCATTACCATCCAAGCTGTTGTGCCTCCCTAAACAGTCGTCCTTCAAGGCAATACGGCAGTGACATTTTTTTGCCAGTGCGCTGGTCAATTGTCAAATGGCACCGGCGAGCGTATGACTCGGACACCAATGAAACGCCGACCACTGGATGAGATAAATTAATTTATTTTATTAAAAGTAAAAAAAAAATATACCTATAATAATTAGTAGGGTTAGGCAAATTTGATTTCCCGGATCCGGAACCGGATTTTCAAACTGCAAATTTTTTTCGTCGGATCCTGTTCCGGATTTTGAAAAATTCGCCAAAAGTGACTTTTTTTCTTTTTTTTTTTGATGGAGCAGGTTCATTGTCACTGTTTGACGCGGGAATACTTAAAATATCTTTGCCAAAACAGTCCATCTGCTGATTTTATTTGATGTCCGGGTACCTTGATGAAAATTTTTAAAACCATCATCATTTGGGGTCAAAATCACCTTCTGTAAATTTTATTATCATCATTTTTTAATTCACAGAGGCGGAAGATCGGTGGTGCCGATAGGCGCCACCGGAGAAAATTTTTCAAAATTTGAGTGTATTTTGGTAACAAATTTTGCAACAAAAAAGCTTGGTTTCAAAAATTTCATTATTTTGTTGGCGTTCTCCACTAAATCTCAACATCTTTCTTCAAAGTCCCACCTTCAGCCGGATCTTGAAAAATCCGGAAATCCGGTTTTAAAAACGCCGGATCCGGAACCGGATTTTCATTTTCAAAAATTTACCGGTGTGATTTTCCCGGATAATCCGGAAAAATCCGGAAAAATCCGGTGAGGCCCAAAAAACCAGGATTCCGGATTGGGATCCGGAAAAATCCGTCCGGATCCCAATCCGGTGCCTAACACTAATAATTAGGGATGAGATTTTTAGTGGCAAAAAACTCCAAAATAATTAACTAAATAGTGACAAAAAATACGGCAAAAGTGACAAAAATAGTAGCGAAAAAGTTCCAAATTTTGCGATGTAATTTTTTAAATAGCTGTTTTTTAATTTAAAAATAATTTAAAATAAAGCAAACAATTTTATTCACTGATTGCAGTTACAAATAAAATACATTTCAAAATTTGTGGGGGTAAAAGACATACGATTATCAGCCAAAATTGATTTGTAAACGGAAAAAAAACGTTCTAGTCTCAAGATATCAGAGAAGCAAATTGAAATTTTGGAGATTGAATTTTTGAGAAATTTCTTTCATTTCTTATGGGTCTACTTTTGAAAATTGTAGGGTCAATTCTTAGGGGTATATTTTTCTGAAATTTTTTTCATTTCTTATGGGTCTACTTTTGAAAATTTTTGGTCTATTCCTAGGGGTATATTTTTCTGAATTTTTTTTTTTTTTTGGTCGATTCTTAGGGGTGTATTTTTTGTTTTTATTGCAGTTTTGTTAATAAATTTTGGACAAATCGCGAAATAGTGGCAAAAATAATGACGAAACGCCAAAATAGTGGCAAAAAATTATTTTAGTGGCCAACTTCCAAAATAATTTTTTTTAGTGGCAAAGCTCCAAAATAGTGATTCCTAGTGATAATAGTGGCGTTAAAACGAAGAATTTCCGAGCTAAAATGTGTTTTTCGTGCATTTCTCGTCGAAATAAAGCCGCAGAAAAAATAGTTAAAAAACTAAAAATCCCATCCCTAATAATAATTTTAAAAATTGAAAATATTTTGGCTAAGAATTTTTTTAAATCTATCTTCGGAAAGATATATTCCTGCAAAAACTGAAAACTAGACTTTGGCAAAATGACCGTTGGTCATTCCTTCGCTGGTTGGGAAAGGTCGGTTGGAAAACTTATGTCCGAGTATTTTTCTGTTTAACGGTCGGTTACTGAATCAGGGTTTAACAAGAAAAATGACATAATATGTTTGTCTCCAACAAGGTTACGCGAAAATAGTATTTTTTATGGAAAAAATCAAAACGAAAAAACCATTTTGAAAAATAAAAAATTAAACCTCGATGATAAAAGAAAAACGCGAAACCCAAAAAATTTTTTTTACCCGTTGTTGCAACAAGTGCAATTCCCGGTGTGCCGCCATTGGCATTCATCCGAATGTATAATAGAGGACACTTTTCGGCTATTTGAGGACATGTCATTTGGGAGTTTAGGGGCTCGGATAATTGGGACATTTGGGAATCAGTCGTTGGGGGCTTTTGGGCGCAAAAGAACCGAAAAAAGTTCTTTTGAAATCCGGCCATTTGGGTCTCATTTGTTTGGTTCGTTTCCACCCTAGTTTAATGAAAACCCAACCCAAAAATTTTTTTCTGAGAATCTAACCCTATTTTTTTAGCTAAGTTTTTTGAAACCTAACACTCTAGTTATCGAAGTTTTTTATTTTATTTTTTTCAAAAAGAACTAATGAAAAAACTAGGGTTAGGTTTTCAGAAAAAAAACTAGGGTTAGATTCTCAGAAAAAATTTTGGTTTGGGTTTTCAGTAAACTAGGGGGTTAGGCTTTCATAAAACTAACTCTGGAAATTTTAGGCCTCATTTTTATCTTTTATTAATTATTTTTGAGATTTCCACTGCCCATTTGATCACTGCCCAAATGAACCACTGACGAAATGATAGGGAACCAAGAAAGCCATTTAAGAATGGCCATTGCAGTTGGTCCCGAAAGCCAATACAGGAATCCAAGTACCACTGGCTACCGTAATAGCCAAGTGACTGTATTAAAATAAAAAAATATATATATATGGTCAAAATGCAGCACACGACCCTATTATTTCATATGAGCAACATTTATCCTTTCATAAACTATCCAATACAATATAGTATAGAGGGTCTTCCATTAAAATTTTTCTATCCAATCCCAGTATTTGTTTTTTCCTCGAAATCCGAACTAGAATCTTTTTATCTTTTCCATAACCAATCACTGCTCATCCGCTGTTGATGATTGTGGTTGTTGTGCCATTTGAAATTGTGCCACTTCGCCCATCGTCATCATTGGCGCTCCCTCCGTGCCTTCTTTTTCCGATCGTGACTTTGCCCCCGCCGAGGGTGCACCCGTTCAAGAATAAAATATCAGTTCCAATGCTTTATTGAAATAAAAGGAAATCAGAGATAGTTTGACCATAATATGCCCATTTTCTAGGCGGTAAATCTGAAAATTTTTGCATTTTAACCAACAAAAAACTTACAGCATGTCGAAAGTTGCGTCGTCATTGCTAAAATTTAAGAAAAATTTTTTTTAACCCCCCAAAAACAGGTGGCCAATATTTTTTATGCAAAATTAAATTTTTAAAAATTACACCATAAATTGGGAACAGAGAACCGTAATGTGGACCAGCACTTTACAGGAATAATAAACCCGAAAATAGCACAACTTACAATGGAGTGTCACGGACGCTGAATCGATAGCTGAAATATAAATTTTTTAATTTTCATATTTTGTTGGTCCATGGCTGTTTTTTTTAATTTTTGAAGATTGAATTTCAACAAATATATAAGAATATAACTTACGCTAGGGTGTCAGCATCCGCCATCACGGCGAATCGGTGCTTGAACTTATTTCCACCAACTTTCACTTCCAAATCCTCAGCAATCCTTAAAAATTTCGTTTTATCCAATTAGTAGACAAAAAGAATATGTGATCAAAAGCATATTATGTGATCAAAAGTTGGTTCTCTCAGTGTGAACAATTGGAATAGATTTGTTGATAAGCCGACTGATCACAAGATGATTAGAATAAAATGACCTATCGAGAAGGTAGCATAATCACCTAATAATTTTATGCTCGTAGTCTCCGATCAGGTCAGTTTTTAGCGGCCATTACTGATCAATGTGATGATCATCAACTTTCAGCTTAATCTGATCAGACCGTAATAATTCCATTATTTATTTTTGTCAATCTAATCAATCGGGTCCTTTATATAATCTGACTAGGCCATAAAGTGATCAGTTAGAAATTAGCTGAATACCCCTAGCAGCATTACCATCCAAGCAGTGGTCTATCCTCATAGATGTAATTTGTTGTTAACATTTGGGGATTGGACCGGTCAATTGTGCATCCACAGCGACGAGCGTACGATTCTGATACAAATGAAGTGCCGATCACTGAATTGAATTTTAATGCATTAAAAAGATTTTTGTTGTACATCTTTTTGTCCATTTCATTTTTTTTAGGATTTATAAAATTTTGAAATAAAATTTTATTCTTTTTTTTTTACTCGTTGCCACATGAGCAATTCCCGGTGTGCCATTGGTGAAGATCCGAAAGTAAAACAACAATTCGTTGTTGTCTGCAACAGGACGAGAGGGTTTCAGTGCAGGTGCCAACTGTTCAACTTTGTCCACTGTCTCGAGCCCTTTTGTCGATGCCAGTAGTTTCTGGTCGTCCACTGTGATTTGGGCTATTTGGGAATCGATCAATGTTTTCTCCCATTGTTTTTACTTTGTTCCGATGCCAAATGTTCCGCTTCCTTCTTGGGCATTGGTGCCGGTGGCAATTGTTTCGCTTCGTCAATCGTTTGTGTTTGGCTGGGCCCGGAAGTTGGATGTGCCGCTATTTTGCTGATAAATACAAAATGGAAGTGAACAAAAATTTCATTTTGTCAGGAAAGACATAATTTTAGCGACTACGTTTTAATATCGGCGACTTTTTCCTGCTTCGCAAAAAACATTGTAAAAAAGGATGCTAGATTGAAGGACAAATTTTTAAGATGAACACATATCTCAGCGCTCTGAGGTTTAATGCACAAATAATTGAAAGTTGTAGCAACAATTCTTTTTCACGAAATTGCGAGACTAAGTCGAGACCAAATGAAAAATTAAAAAAACTTGTTGTTTTTTAATCCTTAATTGCTCACCGGGTGCTGACTGCACGGTAAATTTCGGCCAAAATGTTGGTGAACGCCGCCTCCACATTGGTGGCATCTAAGGCGCTGGTTTCGATGAATGACAGTTGGTTGCGTTCCGCGTACGCCTTGGCCTCATCAGTCTTAGCAAAAAACAACATTTTTAAAAAGAATCCATGGCTATTTAAAATACGTGTTCAGACATTTGCGCCTATGTCCAAAATCGTGTTAATTTTAACCAACCCAAAAACATGTAAGGCTTGATAACGCATACCAAACAGCATTTTGTAGTGGTTTAAAAAAAAAAGAATTCGAATGTTTGTATAAATGGTCATTATTTGAAAAACTCTCGAAGAACGAAATTTTTGGCCACAATCAATTCGTAACATCCATTACATATTGTCATACTTTTTTGGATTTTTATAAGTTAAATATAAACTGAATTTAGGACATAGGCGCAAATGTGAGGTAACCTTAAAATCTTGACCCAGTATAAATCAACGAGCCATGAAAAAAATAGAAAACCGTATCTTGGAGAAAAGTTGCAATTTTTTGTGTAATAATAGTTTTGGTTTCGACTTCCCCCATGGTTTGACAAAAAAAAAATTGCTTTTGGAGGGAGTGGTAAAAATTGGACAATATTTTTTGATTTGATTTTGGTCGATGGAATTTGTAGGAAAACATGTCGAAAAACTCAAAAAAAAGTCGCACCGGCACTGCTCGAAGATGACGCAAGTCGCTCTTGTTACCCACCAACATGATCACAATGTTCTGGTCGGAATGGTCACGGAGTTCTAACAAATTAATGTTAGCGTTTTTTGTCAGAAAAAAATAGACAGAGAAAAAAGCGAGAAAGAGGAGGCTTCGAACCCGAGGTTAAACAAACAAAAAACCATAACGTGATACACAGAGGGTTAAAAAAATAACAAATCATGCAAAAAAATTTAACGGCCCAAAAAATAGAGGATTTTTAAACTGCTTTATGGCGCCAGATTTTCGAAGATATGACACGAAATTTTTTTTAAATAACCCTGTTTTGTGGTGTCAGTGGAGATTTGTGGCCTGACCCTAGAAATTCTTTCATAAGTTTTTGTTGGGAAAAGAAAAATAACAAAAGGTTTTTTGTTTTGAAATTTCAAATTTTCTAAAAACGTAATGTTTTAAGACTTTCTCTTAAAAATTTTGTAAATTTTTTGTCGGCGAACCAATTTAAAAAAAACCTTTCAACCATCGCTCCACATTTTCATATGTCAAGTTCTTGGCAATGTCGTAGACGAGCAGTGCGCCAACCGCACCCCGATAATATGCCGATGTGATGGCCCGGTAGCGTTCTTGGCCGGCCGTGTCCCAAATTTGTGCTTTCACCGTTTTGCCATCCACCTGTTGGATGAAAAGAGAGTGAATGAAAAATGGTTGATACTTAAAATCATATTGATCATGCGGTGCCCAAGCCCCGAACCCGGATTCAAACATCAACTAGCAACCCAGATGGGGAAAAAAAAATTCGCATTTTTTATAAAGAATTAAAGGAAATTTTGGAAATAAGGGACTGACTTGGCTGACTGAGAAAACGGCATTTTGCGACATAAAAATTTACGGTTTTTTTAATCTAAACTGTTTAGAAACAAAAAATCCGACCCCTATAATATGAAAAGTGGACTTTTGGAAAACCAAAAGGAGGATCCATTTGGCGATTTATTTTTGTTTTCGAAGTGCCAAAAAGGCAAAAAAAAAAAATTTTTTTTTAGGTCGCTGACCACGAATTTGATAATTTTGGCCACTTCTAAAAATATATAAGAACTGTCAAAAAAATCAAAAGGACCTTCCAATTGGTTTTCAAAAACGGTGCCCCGACATTTGCGGTCTTGACTTTTGCGGCCCCGACATTTGCGGCCCCGACATTTGCGGCCCGACTTTTGCGGTTATGTCCAAAATGTCTTCAAATTTATGTTGCTTTAATCCTAAAATACCTTGAATGGATTAATAATGGAGCAAAAAACATTTTTGGCTCTTTCCCTAATTCATTGGGGTGTTTTCATAATTTACGATTTTTTTTCAAAAATCTCCAAAAACGCAATTCTCGAACAAAATTCATATATTAGCCTCTATCAAACCTTTTGAAAGCACTTGGGATTAAAGCAACATAAATTTTGAAGACTTTTTGGACATAACCGCAAAAGTCGGGCCGCAAATGTCGGGGCCGCAAAAGTCAAGACCGCAAATGTCGGGACACGTCAAAAACACCATTTTTCATATATCGCCGAAAATCCTATTATTAAAAACAGTTACCAATTTTTGTATTTGATAAATTAGAGACCGGAAATTTTGAAAAGACGAGCCCCAGCTATGGAAAATTTAGGCACATTTATAGCATAGGGGGCAAGCTATGCAAACCATAGGGAGGACCCTTTTAGTTTTTTTGGCAATTTTTTATTTTTGAGTTTTTGAGGTCGCTAATAACGAATATGACATTTATTTTAGCCTAAATTAAAGAATTGTCTAAAAATCAAGGGTATCCCTATGGTTTTCAAGGCAAGCCCCTAATGCTATAATAGTGCCAAAAAGTATACCGGACGAATTACCGAGAAAAACCCGTTGGGTTAGAACGTTAACACGATTAGGTAGGTTTTTGCAATAAAAAAATGGGGAGGTGGGGGGTCCGAGTCCCGAGGAACCTCGGGTGAAGAACTAAAAAAAAAACCTGGATGCTTCTGGTGGCAAACTCGACCCCGATGGTGGACTTGCTCTCCAAGTTGAACTCATTGCGCGTAAAACGGGACAGCAAATTGGACTTGCCAACGCCCGAGTCGCCGATCAAAACCACTGAAAATTGAAAATTAGGACCCTTTTTTTTGTATAGTATATTTTCCGTATTTAAAACGTAAAACCGGAAATTGTCAACAATTCTACCAGGTCTAGCCCTAAAAATGCAAGAATTTGAGGACCGGACAAAATAGTCACAATTTTCTGTCCTAAACCCCGAAACAATCCTATTCGGTAAAAAGACAGGGATAATGCTCGGTCTATAAAACATGCGCCGAAGGTTACAGAGCCTGTAAATGAAAAGCCCAAGGTGTGATATAAATAATAAGGTGTAAATTTACGTGTAATATATATGTAAGTATACCTTTAAAAAGATAGTCATATTCATCGTCCCGTGAAGTCATTTTCCAGTAAACAATGCGCAAATGACAAAACAAAATTGGTACCAAATAAAGTAAATGAACAAAAGAGTTTTATGCGCACTGACACTAAAATTAGAGTTAAAAAATTCTCAGGTTTTATTTTTTTTTAAAAGTAGAAATTTAAAATTTATCTCTTAGGTACAGATAAGAAAATAAAATGTATCACGGCCAAATGATTAAAAAATCTCGTATTCATTGATTTAATTTTGAGCTTAATTTTCTAAAAAATGGAACAAAGAATGTTATGTACGACGACTCAAAAAGAAGAAAAGATTGATTCAATGCGGTGGCGGTCTTTGATTCAATATGTCTATAAAAACAAAACCAGCACCACCTTTCTTCGACCATTTTTTAAATATTTCACTAAAATATAGCTTTTTTTTTGTTTTTATTAGGCATGCTTTTTCCTGCTTACTTGGGATGAGTTAATATTAGGGTAGCAAATCCGACGTCGGGGTTGGAAGCGTCGGGGTCGGGGAAAACCCCCAAAAATAGCATAAAATTTTGGGGTCGGGGCGAGGTCTCTACCCTAGTTAATATGCACGAAAAACGCATTTTTAACTTTGTTTAAAGCTTCTACGATGACTTATAATTAGGGTTAGGCAAATTTGATTTCCCGGATCCGGAACCGGATTTTCATTTTTTTAAAGTTACCGGCCGGATCCGGAATTTCATTTTTCAAAATTTTCCGGATTTTAGTTTTCAAAAAGGCGGATCCGGTTCCGGATTTTTTGAAAATTTATGATTTTCAACGTTGGGGGGAAATTTGAACCTCGTAAGTTTATTTTGCGCGCACTTAATTGAGGAAACGTAAGAAAAAAACCAAATAAATTGAACCTGAGAAAATTTTCGGTTGTACCTGACCAACAATCCGTTGTACATGAAAAATGCTTGCTTTTATCAATTCGGATTTCATTTTTTGTTTGACCAATTTGTAAAGAACAGGGAGTTTTTTTTCGGTAGTGCGATTGTTCCATTAATTGATCATTGGTTTGTTTGAAGAGTTAACGAAAGGTCGCTTTGTTGATGATAAAAAAGGCAAGTTGCACTCCGTGATAAAATTTAAAACACGCTTGTCCAACGAACTCAATTCAGCTTGAAATTAAATATTGGGATGTGATAAGGTAAGACCAAAGAAAAACCTACATGTTCCACGGACTGTAAATTTGTCAATTTTTCCATCGTTCGAATTGTTCAACTGTCGAAATCTTGACATGTATTCCGAATCCTTGTGTAAACTAGACTCGAGATGAACAGTCGAAGATTTGACACTTCCTCTGGAGAGCAAAAATTGATGTTTAATGAGTCCTTTTTTTACATTCAAGACACTCAGCCTTGCCATGTTATGTTGCTGAGCTAGTTTTGATTCTGTTAAATAAAGCAATTTTGAAGATATTGTGCAATGGCATTACAAAAATTCCTTAGAGCTCAATAATTAAGTGGTTATGTCATTACACAAAAAGGAAAGAAAAATGCATAGATTTTAATTCATTAAATATATTCTAAATGTTGGTCCAATTTCCAGAATTTATTTGAGCTGAATTGAAGGTTTAACTTTGCGGATCTTGAAAAATCCGGAAATCCGGTTTTAAAAACGCCGGATCCGGAACCGGATTTTCATTTTCAAAAATTTACCGGTGGGATTTTCCCGGATAATCCGGAAAAATCCGGAAAAATAAGATAATTTTTAAAACGATTTGTAAAAATTTTCCAAAAAGAAAAACGACAAATTTCATAAAATTTTTACAATTCTTTACAAAATAAGGATAAAAATAACAAATTGGGTCAGAGATTTCACTGAATTCTGATTTTATTTCTTTTTTTTGGTATATGAATTGGTACTAATTGGGTTTGTATCCCCTTTTTTTGAAAATTTTTTTGAAAATTTTTTTTTTCGTTTTTAATGCTTGAATCACTTTAAAAGAACAAATAAATGGCGAATCATGTGTTTATAGTACAATTCAGCAATTTGTGACCATAAATGGAAGAAAAAAGCACATTGAAATGACTGTGTCGGTGAAATGTCACACTGGCGCTCGAAATGACAATAGTCCAATTGAGCGCCGTAATTACAATAAGAGTTTTTTAACATAAAAAACGGCAACTTTCTTCGAAAATACTTATTCAAGGTAGTGTTAAGAGTAAAATTTTGAAGCTTTTCCATTATTCTGAACCGATTCAAGCATTAAAAATGAAAAAAAAAATTTTGAAAAAAATTTTCAAAAAAAGGGGATACAAACCCAATTAGTACCTATGAATTTCGCTTTCCGAGATTTTTCGAAGCTATTTTGGGCAAAATTCCGACCAAATTTGCAGGTTTGTAAAGAAAATTGTAAATTTATGGAATTTGAACCATTTTCCTTAATAAAATTCATGAAATTTCCAATTTTCAGCATCGCCGGCCACTCAATCCATATGAATTTTTTTCCAGGTAGACTCAAAGAAATGAATTTTTAAGAAAAACTTATAACATTTCATCCAAAATTTTCCCGGCGGCGCCTAACGGCACCACCGGCTATTTGAACATTAAAAAAAGGCCTTTTTCCAATTGAAAAACTTTGTTCTTTTGAGTAAAATTCTCCCAAATTCTAAAAAATTCCCCCAGTGGCGCCGATAGGCACCACTGTCCCCCCACTATTGATTTGATTAATTTAAAATGCAAGACAAAATAGCAAAAAAAAAAAAATTATAAATAATTATTTTGGGCAAAAAAAATTTATTTTTAGACTAGTGAGGTTTTCTTGTCCAAAAAAACCTGTACCGGCTCTGTTTTTTATGCGTAGTTTAATCTAAAAAAAATTGCCTTTTTAATGTTTTTTCTAAAAGTCCGCGACCGCGGAAATTTCATGCGCGATCCGCGACTGCGGGATTTGAAATCCGCGATTCGCGGCCGCGGAAAATTTCAACAGCGATTCGCGATCCGCGACCGCGGGATTTTTTCGTCCGCGTCCCACCCCTGACCCCTACCCTAAGAATCGGCTTCCAAATTTTTTTTTAATATACCCCTAAAACCCGAAACTTAAAACCTAAAACTCATATTTCTTTATCTGAAGCAATAAAATTTTTTTACAAATGAGCTTTATGCCGGAAAATCTTTAAAACACCTTAATTTATAACTGTAAAAGCGAAAAAAAAAACTTTGTTGTTTTCAGTTTTTTCTCTCTTGAAAAATCATTAATAAGAAATTTGTAAATACTGCTTTTTTCAAAATACTTTCCTGTTTTGGGTTCACACACCAAAATTAAAAAATACCAACAAAAAGACGCGCAAGAAACACTTCAATGCGTGCCATTACTTAGAAGGCATAAAAATCGGGTCGGGTTTTCGGCCCCTTAGTTGGGCCCCGAACTTTCGGTCCCCACAATTCGGCCCCGGGCTCGTTTCGGCCCAAGCCAAAAATAGAAAAATCGTACGCAAAATTTTTTTTAAAACCTACCCATAAATTTTTTTTGAATGCCTAAAATGATAAAAAAAAATTATTATTTGACTATTAATCTCTCTTATTCGCTGATTTTAATTAAGGGATTTTGATTTGGGGCTAAAGAATGACCTTAAACGGGGGGAAGGGGCAAAGGATGTGCATGAGAAAAGAATGATGACGATCCAAAAAAAAAAAAGAAAGATTGTTTTAGTGTGCCTATAAAAATGTAAAATAGTACTCTTTTTGCGATCATTTAAAAAGTTATTTTTTTTCTTTTTTTATAAATATTTTAATTCATTCTTTTATATTTTAAATAGCGATAAATTTTCAAATTATTTTTGTTCTACCGTCCAATTATGTCCGGCATGTTGTACGTTCGGATGAAAATCAACGACTGTCCTTTGATTGCATTTGTGCGAACAGGTAGTTTGGGGGAATTAAAACATTTTAAAAAATCGTAATTCGTTATAACTAAATTGCCAACATTCTCCCGTAATTGACCTTAGAACTCGCAAAAGTTACCTAATTGAAAACCCTTTTTATATATTTAAAAATATAAAAAAATATATTCACTATTAACTTAACGAAAATTTTCTTAATTGTTTTTACTCAATTTTTTACAGGTTCGGATACATCGTTTGTTTCACAATCATTCGCCAAAAGGGCCAACCTTTTGGACTCCATTGACCGTTCGAATTGTCAGAAAGTGTCAGTGCCACTTTACCAAGGCGGCGAATTGCTTGGATGGTGCGTTTAAAACCAGCAGAAATTCATTGTACCTACCGTAGAGGCCTATAAACTCGAGAAATCAACTCAAAAATCTTCAAAATTCAAAAAAATCCCTATTGTTTCCTGCTTGAAAATTAATTCCAGACTCCAATGCAGAAATTTTTTTTTTTACCAGAATTTTCATTTCAAATAAAGGGTCAACAATGTTACTGTGCGAATGGACGACATCAACAAGTCATTTTTGTACCGTTTTGGGGTAATGGAAGAGAAAAATCTGAAAGCGTAAGTGTGTACATTTGTTGGCATTATGCCTAAGAATTAAAAAAGAATACAAATTTAAGATATTGCTCAAAGAAGTTCGACATGCTGTATGTTTAAAAGCAATTACGATACTGTTCGGACTTTTTCACCTTAAAACCCCGAAAAAATCTTAAAAGATTTTGCGTTGTATGCGATAACTCTGTTCCTACTGTTTTTTTTTTTGAAAACTCGTCCAAGCCAACCGCTGGCGAATCATACATAGTGAATCGAGGGGGCTCAAAATTTATTTGAGAAATTCTTTCTTTTTTTAATTTCAAAAAAATCTTCCCTTATAAGTGTCGGCACCGATTTTCTGATCGCTTTTGGCTTTTGCGTTAGCTACGCCGACAGGGGAATGCGCGTCCGCAAAGGACCGTGGGCCAAATTTTTGACTGAGCAGGAAATTGAACGGGAGCTGGAAGACAATGTCTAAGAAACTGATGCATAAATGAGAGAATTCCGAAGGAACTGATGCCTAAATGTGAAATCAGTAATCTGAATAAACGAATTTGTCCTCAAAATCTTTGCTTAATTTTAGCATGCCGAAGCAAAAAAAAATATATAGTCAAAACGAGTGAATTTTTTTTAAAGTTATGTTGTGCAAAAACAACAAAATAAAACAGGCATCAAAACTTTAAAGTTAGGCTAAAATCACAGCTGCCCACCCTAATCATTTAACTTTAGAATTTCTCATACCTAGTTAGAATTTCTCATATATATAGGTATATTTGTGATGTTAAGATTAGTGTGCGGCAAATGCGCTTTTTTGGTATCAGAAAACCGATTTCGCCCAAATTTCGGCCAAAGAGTTCGGCGTGCCGATAGGCGCCGTTGGGAAAAATTTTGTAAATTTGAGTATTAACAAATCTTGACAAAAATGACCTTTTGAGGATTTAAAATAAATTACGAGAAGAGTTAAGCAATGAGCGATTTTTACCCTAAACCGGGCATTTGCCCTATTTTGGGCGCCCGTGCCCGGTTTTTTGCCCGGTTTTTGCCTGGTTTCCTGTTTTCAGCCATCCTTTATTATTTGCAAGAAATTCTTCAAAATACGACCATTTTATAGTCAAAATCTTTTAACAAAGCACCCCAAAATTTTCTAAATTTTCCCCGTGGCGCCTATCGGCACCGCCCTCCCTTTGGTAAATTGAAGTGTACTTTGAATTTATAAATTTTCCCCTTTATGTACTTTGAAATTGCCCTAAAGTAAAAAACCGATTGAACTTTTTGTCCGCTTTCAATTCAAATTTTCGTGCTCCAATGCTCACAATTACTTTCTTTCATGGCCAAATTTGCTCAAACAGATGAAAAGTGGTGATAAAATGCGGTTTAAATGTTTTTGACGTTTTTAACACTGAAGAATTGGCTTAAAAAATTGCCTTATTCTTTAAAAATTTTGCCGGCTTTTTGCCCGGTTTTTATACTCGAGCGCCCGGTTTTGGGTTTTGGCGATCGCCACCCTGATGGGCATCCGATGGTGCCGATAGGCGCCATCGGGGGAATTTTTGAAAATTTATGGCCCATTTATTAACATTTTCTTTCTCCAAAATAATATCACATAACATATGTTAGTTTGACAAAAAATGTCATTCGTAGGGGTGTATGTTTTACCTCGACCCCGACTCGGACAACACAATCTGCTTCATCATTTTTCCGAATAAAAGTTTAATTGTTTTTAGGAAACGACCTAGCACCCTGTAAACCAGGGATGTGCCGAATCGGAACCGGAATCGGAATTAATCAGGTTTTTGTCCATAATCGGAATCGGATAATCGTAATCGGATTTGGCCACAAATCCGATTATTACACCCCTAAGAATGCGACTTTTGAAGAAAATCTTGTAGCGAGAAAAAATGAAAATAATAAACAAAATATTTTCTGAAGCGAATATTTATTCTTAACCAGAGCTCCCATCGAAAATTTCCTGAAATAAGCCAAACACTGGTTAAAAATAAGCTTTTGGGGTCAAAAATAAGCAGAAAATAAGCACAATGAGCTGAAATAAGCATAAATCTTAAAAATAATCACCTTTAAAATTTTTAAGCTTCGACCCCTCCAAATAAGCCAAAAGCTTAAAAATAAGCACAAATGGGAGCTCTGTTCTTAACAAATAATACTTTCCAGGTGCTAGGTCGTTTCCTAAAAACCGCCATTTTGCAGATCGACAAAAACTCTTCATAACTTTGCTCAAACGAACCAAATGAAATAAACTTGATATCATCCGATAGCTATTGGTTAGCTCTATAAGCTATCTAAAAAAAAATTGATTCTTTTTATGACATAAAAATGAGTTTTTTTGCACTTTTGTGGCTACAACTTTCTTAGATTTCAATTAAATTTTTGAAATTTGGTAAGATAATAGAGCTAACAAATAGCTGTCGGATCATACCAAGAATGTATAATTTGATTGAGTTAAAGCAAAGTTATAAAGAGTTCTTGTTGAAAAATCTGCAAAATGGCGGAATTTAGGAAACGTCCATGGTGGCGGTTTTTAGGAAACGACTCAGCACCCTTTTACCAGGTGCTGGTGCGTTTCTTAAATTCCGCCACCTATGCGCGTTTCTTAAATCCGCCATTTTTACTGAATTTTCGTATAAATCATGTCATGACTTTTCTCAGAAGCAACCAAATCAAACAATATTGGTATTGTAGATAGCATTGGTATTGCTTTATTAGCTTACTAAATTTCAAAAAATTTCGTTAAGTTTCTCAAGAGTTATGGTAAATTTTCCACTTTTTTACCTATATCTTTTAGGAAAATGAATGAAATTTTTTAAATTTTATCAAGCTAGAGTAATCCAAGGGCTATCTTACAATACCAATATTGTTTGATTTGGTTGCTTCTGAGAAAAATTATGACATGATTTATACGAAAAATCAGTAAAAATGGCGGTTAAGAAACGCGCATAGGTGGCGGAATTTAAGAAACGCACCAGCACCCTTTTACCATAGGTTTCTTCGAAATTTAACTTAACAATTCTCAAAAACTGACCATTTTTTGGTTAAAATCTATTAACAAATCACATCAAAATTTTCAAAAATTCCCCCGCCGGTGGCGCCTATCAGCACCCCTCGACTGTTACTAAGTCCAAAATATCTAAAACTGAACACTCTTTTACAAACAGAACCACCAAAAATTTACAAGACCTAAGTAGAAAAATTGACCTTTCATTTATTAATTCCATTCAAAGTTTAAGAAATAAACTCAAAAAACAGTTGGAGATCTGACCACTCTCATCCAAAGGTATAAGCGGCTTTTGTCCTTCTTTTGGATTTTTTTATTTGAATAAATTTGAATTTGAAAACAAATTTTGGCTGAATTCGACATTTTATGGAGTCGACATTTCGTGGATTTTTGGCTTGGTCGACAAAACGTGGCGAGGCGGAATAAATTTTTTCCAAATGTGGTTTTTTCTCCAGCCCAATGAGCCTTTTCAAAATTTTTATTTGGGGACCCTGGTTAATATATTGGCCAAACAGAAAAAAGATTTAAAAAAATTCAATTTCGTTTCGTTTCAAAAATTTCAGGTTTTTGTTTCGAATTACGTTTCGGGTCCTTTGCTGAGTTTCGCCCTTCCCTGATCCCGAAGACGTTTATTATTGCCTGAGATTCATGGGTTAGCCTCTCTTAAAGCTTTTTAAGGAATTCGGGATTAATTCAACATAAATTTGGAACCAATTTTGGGCATAGCCGCAAAAGTCGGGCCGCAAATGTCTTGGCCGCAAAAGTCGCAACACCTCATAAACATAATGTCAAAGTAGCAAATTTAGGTTAAATTTTCTTTTTCCTTCAAATTCCTCTGATATTTTTATCCTCTACCCCCATTCTTAACAGTGCTTATTTTTACCGATTTTTTACCGCGGTAAATTGAGTTCGGTCGGTAGTAAAAATTGATAAATTTAACGATTTTATCGAAAAATTGGAAATCGGTAAATCGTAAAAATTTACGCGGTAAATTTTTACCGTGCCGCACACTAGTTAAGACGATTTGCCTACTGGATAAAAATTGCCAAACCACTTTAGTTTATTGGGCCGAGACTTTTTATGTTAATATGCAACAGTAAAAAGGGAAGAGAGGGAGAAAATAAACAATAAATGGTTAGAAGTAGGGCTAAGAAAATTTAAATTATTCGAAGAGCAAAAAATCAGCAAAAATGACCAATTTGCTAGAAAATTTGCTTTGCGCAAAAAATGACTAATTTTTTGTGATCGATTTTAAGAAAAATCTAATAAATAAAGCAAATGGGTTACGGCGGTGCCGATAGGCACCACCGGGAAATTTTTTTTTAATCTGGGTGTGCTTTAGTAACAGATTTGGACCAAAAGCTGGTCAATTTAGGAGATTTTTATTGTTGGTAGAGTCCCCGGAAAAAATTTCGAAAATCTTTGTGTGTTTTCGTGAAAATCTTTGCACTTAAAATGACCAATTTTAAGGGAACTTTAAGATAAAAAATCTACGCGAATGGGAGGCGGGTGGTGCCGATAGGCGCCACCGGGGGAAATTTTTGAAAATTAATAGCCCATTAGTTAACAGATTTTCGCCAAAATTGGTCAAGGTTTAAGTTATTTGGAATACAAAATTTCGAGTAAATAATTTTTCCCAGATGAACCCATTTGTTTAAATTTTATTTAGAAAAAGGCTTATTGACAAGATCTTTCGAATAATATCAAGAGTATGTGATTTGGTTGGCAAATAAAAATTATTAAAGTTTTGAATTGAATTGCTTTCTGGTGGTATCGAACCCAATCAAATTTTTGTTTTTTGGAACAGAGGTCAACCAACTAAAGAATTAAGCTATGAATAAACCATAAATAATCCAAAAATTAATTTATTTGGTTGGAATTTCCCACTAAAATTCTTATCTCAGTATCTTTCTTCAAATTACCATCGTCAGCCGGATCAGGAAAAATCCGGAAATCCGGTTTTTAAAACGCCGGATCCGGAACCGGATTTTCATTTTCAAAAATTTACCGGTGGGATTTTTCGGGATAATCCGGAAAAATCCGGAATCCGGAAAAATCCGGTGAGGCCCAAAAAACCCGGATTCCGGACCCGGAAAAATCCGGCCGGAATCCGGTCCGGTTCCTAGCACTAGTTAGAAGCAGAAAAATATTCTTTCACTACACAATCAGGGTTCAAATTTTAACTGCAATTTGATATACGAAAGCTGGACTTACTGTAGAACCAATTTTTTTTTTTTATGAATTTTTCGCATTTTTTCTCAATAAATTTTTTTTGACCCCAAAATCAGACATAATTTTGAACTGAAACTCGAATCTGTTTAACCCAGAGATGCGATATCTGAGTATTTTGACCCATTTTTGTGGTTTTTTTGGATGGTCTAGGAGTATTTATTTTAGAAACGAGTATTTTGAATCTCTGGCTTAACCCTGTTTCCGAGTATTTATCCAATTTCAACTTTTCATGATCAATCACTGTTGTTGAAGTGTTCATGATTGTGAAGAAGATGGACGTGCTTGTTGTGCCAGTTGGGCCAACTCATCCGTGGTCAAAACTGGCACTCTCACGACGGTGCCATCATGATCGATGCTGATTTCGTTGAGGGAAAAAGTGAACTTGGGCACAGAAGTAATATCAGATGCAAGGCTTTAAGCAAAAAAAATTAGCTTTATAGCAAAAATTCGGCGACATTAAGTTTGGGGGTCGGGGTTGTTTCGGCCCCCACGTTTCGGCCCCAGTTTTTCGGCCCCGGGGTCGTTTTGGCCCCAAGCCAAAAATGTAAAAATCATACTCTGAATTTTTTTAAAGACTTACACCCCTCTAGTTTTTTTGAAAACCTAAGTCAGCAATATATTTTTTTGAAAACTTAGCCCCTAGTTTTTCAAAACCGAACCCCCTGTCTTTGGAAAACTTAACTCAAACTTAAAAAATAGGATTCGGTTTTCTAAAAATTTGAAGAAATTTTAGAAAAACCAAAAAAAAAAATCGGAAGTTTTTTCAACCATACGATAGTTTTGGAATTAAAAAAATGTAATTGCAAATGGGTGTTTTTAAAGCACTGGTAGGCAAACTGTCTATTACACTAAGCCTAAGAAATTCCTCGAAAAAGCAACTAACCTAGGCTCTAAGCTTGCTTAGGCCTAGGCTTAGGGGGCCCCTAGTTTATAAAAAGAATTTTGATAGCTTTATTTTATTTTTGCTTTTTTGGCGTGGGGCCAAAACGACCCCGGGGCCGAAACGATCTTGGGGCGGAAACGTGGGGACTGAAAAACGGGGGCGGAAACGTGGGGCCGAAACGAGCCTGGCCCGAAGTTTGGGGCACCGAGAAGTTTGGGCACCAAGCAAGTTTGGGCACTTAAATCATTTTTAAAAAATAATTTCTCGGCACAAATGTGCCGTCAAGGTCCGAAAAATGCCAAATAAGCCATAAATATGTATTACTGTAAATCTGCCGAAAATTTTAATTAACGAAGAAATTATTAAAATAAATATTTGTTTTATTTTTATAATTAAGTCTCGGTCTCGGCTCGAGAAGTTTTAAATCTCAAGCAATGTACTAAACTCTTTATATGTCGTAACTTGAGTTTCCTGGTGCCCAAACTTCCTCCTGGGAAAAATTCTAATAAGGTAAGCTCAGACTCTGCTAATTCAGTCCTGGCTAATTCGAATTCCTCCAGCTCAGTCCCAGGCTACCAAGGCTAGCCAACTCGCCCAGGGCTAACCCGCCCGCCTCCCTCTGATTTCGGCTAAATCGAAAACCTAACTCTGATCCATAGGATGTATGAATGAATATGCTTGCCATGGGCCTAAGTTGGCAGCATGATCAAATTGGCGAGACCCAGTTAGTTGTCCAGGTTCGAAATCTGGCAGGAACCACATAACAGAGCGGGAGACCGATTCCCTTTTTTCGAGATGCTAAACCCGGAAAATCTTAACACTTAGCACAAAAACTTACAGCATGTCGAACATTGCGTTGTTATTCCTGAAAATTTTAAAAATTCTTTAAAACGAATAGAGGTGGCCTAAGACGAAGGGATTTAGATTTGGTCAGAACGGAATACCTCCGGAGTTTGGACCGCCATTTCCGGACAGCTTGAAAAAGGTGCATCTCCTCTTCTTTTTCTTTTTTTTTTTGAAACCGAACCCCCTAGTTTTTTAAAAATTGTTTAGTTTTTTAGAAAAAGGAAATTCATCCGAAAAGTAGCCTTAACTTTTCAAAAAATAAGGGGTTTGGTTTTCAAAAAAAAAAAACTAAAGTTAGGCTTTCAAAAAAATTAAGGGGGTTTTCCGGAGATGACCCGGTCCGAAAACGGCGGTCCCGAGATGGGAGGGGAGACGTACCCTACACCTTAGAGATTGGCCGACATTTGCGGCGCATGACCCAGAAAAAAATGTCGAGTGAACTAAATCTATTATTCTTAGTGTCGTCATTCGAAAGCACTAAATATGCTCTACATTATACCAAAAAATCAAAAGAATTGATTGAGTTTCAGAAAAGTTATGACCTAAAAATTCGAAAATTTGGGAACGTTTATTTTTGGTTTTCTTTTTATCACAACTTTTCTGAAACATAAGCAGTTTTTTTGATTTTTTGATATAATTTAGAGAATTTTTAGGGGGTTCTAATGACACTAAGAACAATTAGCTAAGTTAATTCTACTTTGTTTTCTGGGTCCCGCGCCGCAAATTTTGCATAACCACCTTAGAATCATTCCATTTTGGAAATTTTTGTTTTTGATTCCGAAATAATTAAAAAGTCCACCCATAAAATGGAATAACCGGTAACGGACCCGGTTTAACGGGAAGATAATATACCCCTTTTTAGGACTCGAAACGTGTAAAAGAGGAGACTCTATGCCTAACTTACCCTCGACCGAACAGGAAGCCGTTAAACCTGAAAATTTTGAAAATTATTTTCATTTTTCGCGGGCCCCGTGCCAGATTTTGGGACATGTATTTGAATTACATCATACTTATTGAGATCAGCATCCGCCATCACGGCAAATTGACGTTTGAAAGTATATTCACCAATTTTCACTTCCATTTCTGCGGAACTCCTTAAAATGTACAGATTTTTTGGAAAAATTTGGGATAAATTACAAAAGATACACAAAAGTATGAAAAATTGATTTTTTCTTTCCCAACTTTTTTTGGTTCGTTTTATTATTCGATCATTCTATTTTGTCAATGTGATCAATCGGATCTTTTTGATCACCTGATCAGATCATAAAATGATCAGTTGGAAATTAGCTGAAAAACAAAGAGCTAATTACCATCCGATCAGTTGTGCCCCAAACAGTTGCGCTTCAAAGCAATAGGGCATTGGTATTTTTTTGCCAGTGCGCTGGTCAATTGTCAAACGGCACCGGCGAGCGTACGACTCGGACACCAATGAAACGCCGACCACTGGATGAGATAAATTAATTCATTACATTAAAATTTTAAAAAATTTATTAATTTTTAAAAATATTTTGGCTATTATCTTGGCTAGGAATTCTAAAAAATCTATCGTTGGAAAGATTTATTCCTGTAAAAACTGAAAACTGAATACTAGACTTTGGCAAAATGGCCTTTGGTCATTCCTTCGCTGGTTGGGAAAGGTCGGTTGGAAAACTTATGTCCGAGTATTTTGCTGTTTAACGGTCGCTTACTGAATCAGGGTTTGACAAGAAAGATCACATAATATAGTTTGTAGAGCCCGGAATTTTCGAAAATTCCGGATCCTGACCCGGACCCGTATTTGGAAGTTAGACCGGGCAAGATTCCGGGATCAAAAATCCCGGGTTTTCCGGACTCCTGGTCCGGTTTCGAAATTTTGGGCCGGGATCTCGACCCGGATTCCGGATTTTCAGAAAAACGAAGAACGATGAAAAATATAACAAAAATTTTCAAAAAAACTTTCTTAACTTCAATTAAACTGCGCAATAGTTAAAGAATGAAAATTTCAAGTATTCGGTTTGAAGTATATCGAAAATTTTCGAAATAAAAATATCGCTGGTTAAAAATTGGGTTAAAAAATGAGGGTGCACCCCAAAATCTCGCCGCCCGAAATCTCGCCGAGACAAAATCTCGCCGCTAAAATTTTAGAAATTATTTCTGAAAAACCTAACCTCCTATGTAGTTTTTTGAAAACTTTTAGAATTATTTTTTTTCCAAAAAACTAGGTGGTACGGTTTTCCGCTGCCCGTCGATTGGTCCCCGTGTCGATTCGTCCCCAAATTTTTAAAAAATTTCTAATCTTGAGATCTTTCAATAAAAAATTACTGGGTATTTTTTTAAGCAGCAAACTTAAAGAAAAATTTAAAATTTTCGCAAATTTTTTTTTAAAAAAACCCCTCAAAAAATGTTTAAAAAAAATCAAAAAATTTGCGAAAATTTTAGGTTTTTCTTTAAGTTTGCTGCTTAAAAAAATACCCAGTAATTTTTTATTGAAAGATCTCAAGATTAGAAATTTTTTAAAAATTTGGGAACGAATCGACTATTTTGGCTTGGGGGACGAAGCGACACGGGGACCAATCGACAGGAGACGAATCGACAGGGGACCAATCGACAGGGGACGAATCGACAGGGGACCAATCGACAGGGGACGAATCGACAGGGGACCAATCGACAGGGGACGAATCGACAGGGGACCAATCGACAGGGGACGAATCGACAGGGGACCAATCGACAGGGGACCAATCGACAGGGGACGAATCGACAGGGGACCAATCGACAGGGGACCAATCGACAGCGCGCCACGGTTTTCAACAAAAAATTGGCGACATGAAGTTTGGGCACCATAAAGCCAATTTTAAAAAATAAAAAGCCGTAAAAATTAAATATATATATAATTTCCATGCTCAAATGTGCCGTAACAATCCGAAAAATGCCACAATATATTTTACTGTAAATTAGCCAAAAAATTAATGAAAAAGTTAAAATAAATATTTGCTTTTACTCTTATAATTATGTCTCGGTCTCTACTCGAGAAATTTGAAGTCTCGATTAGTGTATTACTCTTTATATGTCCTATCTTGAATTTTCTGGTGCCTAAACTTCCCGTTGCGAAAAAATTTAGGTATGTTTTCAGAAAACAAGGGAATGGTTAAGTTTTTTTTAAAAAAGCAAGGATTTTTCACTTATTTTCGGGAAATCCCTTAAAAAACTTTAAAATTTTCCTGCTTGGGTTCTTTTGTGAAAATATTTTGTCTCGGCGCGATTCCGGCGGCGAGATTTCGTCCTATCCCCGACTTTTTAAAAAAGGATTCCAAATAACATTTTTATTCGAAATTATTTAAAGAAAAAAGGCTCAATTTTTACCACAGCAATTTTTCTGAATATTTCCGGCATCTAAAGCATTTTTCGTCTTGCTTTTTAAAAGTCCACAGGGAAGGTGGTGCCGAGAGGCGCCACCGGGGAAATTTTTGAAAATTTATTTGTATTTTGGTAACAGATTTTGCAGAAAAAATGTAAAAATTATTCAAAATTATGAAAAAAACAAAATCCGGTTGACCGTGGTCAAATTTGATCCTGATCCGGATTTGGAAATTGGACCGGACAAGGTTCCGGGATTAAAAATCCTGTTTTTTTTTCGGACTCCGGGTCCGAAAGCATTACAATATGAAAAAGGAAAAAAAACTGCAACGGAATACCACCCTATAGACAAAAGTCTTTGTTTTATGTATTGCTGTTTAATTTTGAAATAATTTATTCCTTTTTTAATTTTTAATCATTTTTTCCCGTATTTTTTTTTACCCGCTGTTGCCACAAGTGCAATTCCCGGTGTGCCGCCATTGGCATTCATCCGAATGTATGACAGAGGACACTTTTCGGCTATTTGAGGACATGTCATTTGGGAGTTTAGGGGCTCGGATAATTGGGACATTTGGGACTCGGTCGTTGGGGGCTTTTGGGCGCAAAAGAACCGAAAAAAGTTCTTTTGAAATCCGGCCATTTGGGTCTCATTTGTTTGGTTCGTTTGTGGCATTTGAGGCACAGAAGGTTGGGGCAATTGATACTCGGAAATTTGGCTAATTCGTGCCGGAGCCAATTGTTCCATTTCGACCACCGTCTCGGGCACATTTGCCGGTGCCAAAGGTACCATTTCGGCCAACATTATTTCGGGTTGTTTGGGCGACCCGCCGCCGGTCGTTGGATGTCCCATTGTTTTGCTGACGAATGGCAGAAGAAAAGAAATGGAGAAAAGTGCGAAGGAAAATTTCATATTTATAACTTAAATTGAAAATAACAAAAATAAAATAAAATAAATTTAAATTGGATTAAATTAATTAATTTAGTTTTTTTATAACATAAGTTTGTGAGCGTGGTTTTGCCACTACGAAAAAATGGGGACATGACATTATACCGTATTTCCTGTAATATAAGGCCCGGGCGTTCTATATTTCAACCCCACTCAAAAAGGGGCCGTGTATTTCAGAGGGGGGCCTTTAGATTACAAGAAATTCGGTAATTAGTCTATCACCACATTAATGTTTTTAGGCTGACAAAGATGTGTAGGTTAAATTATAATCAATGAATGTATATCGTATATCATTTATGTGAATAAAATTATAAATATTTATATAGGAAATATTATAATTCATAATTACGCAATAAATTTTTGATGAATATGAATGAAAATGATTGCTTATTATATAAATATATACGTGGCATACAACTAAATTGATCAATAACAGGGATCGCAGAAGAAAATTTTGAAATTTTGAGTCTGATTTGTTAATAGATATTTACCAAAAAAAGCCTGATTTTTGTGAGTTTTTTGAGAAAACATTGGCGAAGAGAGCCGGCGGTGCCGATAGGCGCAGCCGGGAAAATTTTGAAAAATTTAGTTTGATATGTTAACAGATTTTGCCTCAAAAATGATTCTATTTTGAGGTTTTTGCCAATTTTTCGTTTTCTACTAGAGACCGGATTTTTTAAAACCGCCGGGCCGGGCTGACTTTTTCAAAAACAGCAAGGTTCCGGGCCTTGCCGCTCAAAACCTTGTCAACCTTGTATTTTAAATTGCCGGGCCCGGCACAAGGTTACAATGTTGTAAAAAAAATCCAAATATGTTTTTGTTAAGGTTAAAACCCCAAAAGTTACCATTAAGTGTAAATAGACATTAATAATTGTAATTGAGCTGGGGAAGAGCTTTGTTCAATAAAAACGGCGCGCTGTCATTTTGCCGACCCGTCGTTTTGCCGACTAAGCCAAAATTAGTCGATTCTTTGCCAAATTTAAAGAAAATAAGTTTTAATTAAAATTGGTAAATTAAACCGAATTCAGAAACAAAGATGAACCGCAAAAAATTGAAAGTCTACAAAAATGTTGTAAACGGAAGTACGAATCTGATGCTGACATACTCAATTTGGTGACACATCTTGGGTTCAAATTGAGGGATACGCTGGACAGTTGAAAGACATCGAGGAAAAACTTATTTGATTCTGTTTTTACCAATTTTCTTTGTTATGTTTTTTTTGCCGCTCTAAATAAAGGTTTTTTACTGAAATTTGTCCAAGCTTCCTTTAAATATTAAAAGTAAAATAGGACTTGGTTAAAAAAGGATTAAAATTTATTTAAATTTGACAAAGAATCGACTAATTTTGACTTAACCACTCCCCTAGTTTTTCTGAAAACCTAACTCCCTTGTTTTCTGAAAACATACCTAAATTTTGTTGAAAACCTTATTACCTAGTTTTTTTAAAAAAATAGCAAATTCTAAATGGTTTCAAAAAACTAGGCTTGAGTTTTAAAGGGTTTGTTTTCAAAAAAAATATAGGGAATTAGGTTTTTCAGAAATAATTTTTGTTAAAAAATTTTCTAAAATTTCAGCGGCGAGATTTAGAGCGGCGAGATTCCGGCGGCGAGATTTTGGGGTGCACCCCTCTCATTTGCTTGACAATCCAGGCAAATTGTTGTAGTTTTTGAATTTTTTTTTAAAAAGACCTATTTCCCAAATAATACTCATTTTAGTATTATCTTAAAAAACTAATTATTGCTTCAGCATCCTTATATCTGATAGTAAATCGTAAAGGTGACGGTAAAAAAATGAGGAAAAAATAAAATAAAACTTCAATTTTCGTACTGAAATTTGAAAAAAAAATTACCAAAATGAACATCTTGCCAAGGTCATAACCTTGTAAAACCTGGTCAAATTCCACCGGGCCGGGCCGGGTTGGCCTTTTTAAAAACAGCAAGGTCCCGGGCCTTGCCGCTCAAAACCTTGTTAACCTTGTAACCTTGTCAACTTGTATTTTCCAAAAATCGCAAGGCCGGGTTGCCGGGTCTTGCAAAACCCGGTACCGGGCCCGACCTTGTCCGGTCTCTATTTTCTACTCCCTTTTTCTAAAAAAACCACAAAAAGCCTCAAAGACTCATTTTAAAATTTAACCTCACCGGCCTCTCGAAAACCCACAAAAAGGCTAAAGCCTTACATCTGCAAATACTGGTATCAATAACAATTTACCTTATCAACTTTTTTTATTAGGCTGACACGTTTATCAAAAACAAATAGGGCTCTGAATTTTAGTCAAATTATTATTTTTTCTATCCTGACTTGGGATGGCATAAAATAAAAGAAAATTTTAACTCTTTTTGAAACTTCTAGCATGTGTTTTTATTAGGGTTCAATACCCGTACCCGCATACCCGTACCGGTACGGGTTTACCCGCATATTTTAAGGAAAAAACCCGCATGCGGTTCTTACCCGTAACCAATTTGAAATTTGAAACCCGTACCGGGTAGACACTGCGGGTACCCGCAAAAACGGGTATTTTAAGCAATGGTAAAGATTAGATATTTTGCAAAATTAATTATATTTTTTTCAACAAAATGCCAAATTTATTATTTATTTCTTCGTTTTTTTCAATTTTATACTAAAAATGTCAAAAAATGGACCTTTTTTACCCAATTTTTCTCTATAAATTTTATTTAATTTCTCAAAAATTTTCCCTGCGGTGCCTATCGGCACCGCCGGACAGCATTTACTATGATTTTTTTCAAAATTTACCTTAAAAATAATCATTTGAATAGGTTTACGGCACAGATGGCGGGAGATATTTTGATTGTGAAGCCAAACATGGACAAAATTGCGATAGGACCGTCAATTGATGACGATAAAACAAATTTTTTGAGAATAATGAAGTGTCCGATTAAATTATTTGATTTTTACCGCTTTTTTTAAAAAATTGCAGTGATTTAAAAGAACAAATTTTGGATTTTTTTTTGGGAATTAAAGAGCCAAGCGTTAGAAAATGTGGGTACCCGGGTACCCGCCCGCACACCCTCGAAACTCGCATGCGGGTACGGGTTTACCCGTCCGCCCTAAATTAAAAACCCGTTACCCGCATAGAGCACTACCCGCATGCGGGTATTGAACCCTAGTTTTTATGTAAAGACTGGGTTTCTCACTTTCTAAGCTTTTATGCTTATTTTGCATTTTGAGACTTTTTCCATTGCATATTTTACTCAGAAATTTGATAAATGGCGAGAAAATGTTATAAAATCAAAAAATATATTCCCTATGGAAGGATTTTGCACTAATATCTTTGCATCTGCTTGTAAGTCTATTTCGAGCCAAAGACCTCGAGATCGAGACTTAGCCACGTGACTCGAGACCGAGAATTTAACCCGAGACTCGAGACCGATATTCTCTTTTATATGATTTTTTCACTAAATTTGTCAATTTCCTGTTGTTTTTTTTTTGAGATTTTTTGTGCTTTACACTTTTTTAAGTTAAATTTAAAATATTATAATAATAACGCATTTTTCAAAATTTTACCAAAAAGAGCAAAGTTTTTTTTACAAAAGATTTAAATGTTTAGGAAATATAAAGAAAGCGGTAGCCGATCATTTCGTCAGTGGTTCATTTGGGCAGTGACCAAATGGGCAGTGAAAATCTTAAAAATAATTAATAAAAGCAGAAAACTAACTCTGGAAATTTTAGGCATCATTTTTATCTTTTATTAATTATTTTTGAGATTTCCACTGCCCATTTGATCACTGCCCAAATGAACCACTGACGAGGGAACCAAGAAAGCCATTTAAAAATGGCCATTGCAGTTGGTCCCGAAAGCCAATACAGGAATCCAAGTACCGCCGGCTACCGTAATAGCTAAGTGACTGTATTAAAATAAAAAAAAATATATATATATGGTCAAAATGCAGCACACGACCCTATTATTTCATATGAACAACATTTATCCTTTCAAAACTATACAATACAAAATACAGTATAGAGGATCTTCCATCAAAATTTTTCTATCCAATCCCGGCATTTGTTTTGTCCTCGAAACCCGAAAACCCGAACTAGAATCTTTTTATCCATTTTCATCTTTTCCATGACCAATCACTGCTCATCCGCTGTTGATGATTGTGGTTGTTGTTGTTGTGCTCGTTGTGCCATTTGAAATTGTGCCACTTCGCCCATCGTCATCATTGGCGCTCCCTCCGTGCCTTTTTTTCCGATCGTGACTTTGCCCCCGCCGAGGGTGCACCCGTTCAAGGATATAATATCCGTTCCAATGCTTTATTGAAATAAAAGGAAATCAGAGATAGTTTGACCATAATATGCCCATTTTCTGGGCGGTAAATCTGAAATTTTGGGTGCTAGGTCGTTTCGTAAAACTACCAATTTGACTGATTTTTTGACGAAATTTTTAATAACTTTGCTCAGACCCTACCAAATTAAACAATATTGGTATTGTAAGATAGCCCTTTAAGTGCTCTATTATCATGTTAAATTTCAAAAAATTTCATTAAGTTTTAAAAAATAGAAGCTAAAAAATGGGGAAAGGTTGCATAACTTTTTTAAAACTTGATGAATTTTTTGAAATTTAACATGATAATAGAGCACTTAAAGGGCTATCTTACAATACCAAGATTGTTTAATTTGGTTGCTTCTGAGCAAAGTTATTACAAGATTTGGTCAAAAAATCAGTCAAATTGGTAGTTTTACGAAACGCCCATATTGGCAGTTTTTACGAAGCGACGAAATTTTTGCATTCTAAACAAACAACTTACAGCATGTCGAAAGTTACGTCGTCACTGCTAAAATTAAAATTTTTTTTCTGAAACCCCAAAAAACAGATGGCCAATATTTTTTAACCAAAATTAAATTTTAAAAAATTCCATCATACAGTGAGATGAACCCGTAATGTTGACCAGCAACTTTACAGGAATAATCAGGGTTGCCATTTTACCCCCTTTTGGTGGCATTTGCCCCCTTTTTCATTTTGCCACCAATTTTGGAATATTGTTAATTACTTAAATTTCTTATACAAAATGCCTAATTTTATGATTTATTCTTCAATTTTCTAACTAAAAATGTCAAAAAATTTAGGGTTGGACGGGTTCGGGTATTTCGGCTAAAATCGGGTCCGGGTATCGCCGGGCACACAAATGCCCGGTTCGGGTCCGGGTACAAGTTTTTCAACCGGGTTCGGGTATCGGGTACAACCGGGTATCAAAAAAGGAAATTTTTGGGGAAAATTTGAAATTTAAAAATTTACACCCAAAAACTTCATTATTAAAATGTTACATCTATCCATGGCTCACATTTCTCTTTATTCCAGGGGTGTCAGATGAAATTTTTCAAAAAAAGAACATGCAAACCAAAAAAAAAAGATTTTGGGGATTAAAAAAAAGGAATATTTTTAAAATAAAAATTTTGAGAAAAACCTACGTGAAGGGGGTCCGGTGGTGCCGATAGGCTCCAAAATTTTCAATTTTAAACCTTTTTTAATATTTCTACAGGATTGGGTGTCCGGCGGTGCCGACAGGCGCCGCCGGAAATTTTTTTTAAAATATTAACGAAATCGCTTCAAAAAATTTGTAAAAAATTAATTAAATAACTTCAATCAACGGAAAAAGGTAAATATGGCGAAATGTTTATTCGAATTAAATTATAGTTTTCCTTTTTCTCCCAAATTCCTCAACTATTTGGTGCTAAGACCCTCATTCTTACCAGTGCTTGTTGTACCCGGCCACCTACCGGGTAGGGTTCCGGGTATTTGATTTTTGAAAAACCGGGTCCGGGTTCGGGTATTGAAAAATCCGGGTAATCGGGTACAAACCCGGTCGGGTAGCCGAACCCGTCCAACCCTAAAAAATTGACATTTTTACACAATTTTTTTCTTTAAATTTTATTCACTTTCTCAAAAATTTTCCCGGCGGTGCCTACCGGCACCATCCGCAGCATTTACTTACAATTTTTTCAAAATTAATCTTAAAAATTTGTAACTATTCTGAAAAATAGGCACCCAAATCCTCAAAAATGAATCATTTTTTGCGGCTTATCCTGTTAACAAATCTTAAAAAAATTTTCAAAATTTCCCCGGCAGCGCCTATCGGCACCGCCTGCCACTTAACATAAATTTGAGCTAATTTAATATAACAGCTGAAAAATAGGTTAAAAATGCAACTCCGATTTTGAATGTTGCGATGCTTATAATTTGTTCCTTTCCGACTTTGAGTTGCTTCAACGTGTAAAACGGAGTGAAAAATACAATATTTGAAAAATTTGATGCTTTTTGAACGATTTTGACCCTAAAAATTACGTGCTCCCTTTTTGCCCCCATTTTGGACTTTCGTTATCGAATCCCTGGGAATAATATAATCTATCTTTTTGGGACACTATTCCCAAAAATAGCATAACTTACAATGGAGTGTCACTGTAGCTGTATCTATACCTGGAATATATAAATTTTTTTAATTTTCAGATTTTGTTGGTCCATGGCTGTTTTTTAATTTTTTGAAGATTGAATTTCAACAAATATATAAGAATATAACTTACGCTAGGGTGTCAGCATCCGCCATCACGGCGAATCGGTGCTTGAACTTATTTCCACCAACTTTCACTTCCAAATCCTCAGCAATCCTTAAAAATTTCGTTTTATCCAATTAGTAGACAAAAAGAATATGTGATCAAAAGCATATTATGTGATCAAAAGTTGGTTCTCTCAGTGTGAACAATTGGAATAGATTTGTTGATAAGCCGACTGATCACAAGATGATTAGAATAAAATGACCTATCGAGAAGGTAGCATAATCACCTAATAATTTTATGCTCGTAGTCTCCGATCAGGTCAGTTTTTAGCGGCCAGTCTATCTGATCAATGTGATGATCATCAACTTTCAGCTTAATCTGATCAGACCGTAATAATTCCATTATTTATTTTTGTCAATCTAATCAATCGGGCCTTTATATAATCTGACTAGGCCATAAAGTGATCAGTTGGAAATTATCTGAATACCCCTAGCAGCATTACCATCCAAGCAGTGGTCTATCCTCATAGATGTACTCCGTTGTTAACATTTGGGGATTGGACCGATCAATTGTGCATCCGCAGCGACGAGCGTACGATTCGGATACAAATGAAGTGTCGATCACTGAATTGAATTTTGTCCATTTTTCTTTTTTTTTAGGGTTTAGTAAAAAAATTTTTTTTTTTTTTACTCGTTGCCACATTAGCAATTCCTGGCGCGCCATTGGAGGTCATCCGAAAGTAAGACAATATTTTTTTTTTTTCAGCAGCAGGATGAGAGGGTTGAGACCAGAGAGGAACAGTCGAAAATAGGAAGGCAAAGCAGTTCAAAAGCCATTGGAGTTTGCCTATCATTTGGTTTGTCGGCGGCATTTGGTGAACTGATTTTTGGGTGTTTTCTGGCACGGGCATTTGCGGCTCGGACGCTTGGGTATTTTTTGCAGGTGCCAACTGTTCAACTTCGTCCACTGTCTCGGGCCCTTTTGTCGATGCCAGTAGTTTCTGGTCGTCCACTGTGATTTGGGCTATTTGGGAATCGATCAATGTTTTCCCCCATTGTTTTTACTTTGTTCCGATGCCAAATGTTCCGCTTCCTTCTCTGGCATGGGTGCCGGTGCCAATTGTTCCACTTCGACCATCGTCTCGGGCATTTGTGCCGGTGCCAATTGTTCCACTTCGACCATCGTCTCGGGCATTTGTGCCGGTGCCAATTGTTCCACTTCGACCATCGTCTCGGGCATTTGTGCCGGTGCCAATTGTTCCGCTTCGTCAATCGTTTGTGTTTGGCTGGGCCCGGAAGTTGGATGTCCCGCTGTTTTGCTGATAAATGCCAGCACAAAAATGGAAGTGAACAAAAATTTCATTTTGGACTAGAAAAAATAAAATAATATTCTTAACTGCATAAAAAAGTTAAACCTATTATGAAAAGAAATAACTATAAATTCGCCGAGTTTCTTCGTTTCAATAAGGTTCGGCGTAAAAATCTTTTCAGGCGTAATGAAAGATTAAAAGATTTCATTGGTATAGAGCAGCCCCTGGGTGTGTTAATTTTTTTTAACATAGAACCTTATAAATGATCGAAATTGAGGTAGGCATAGGGAAATATGTCAACGGCATTTACGTCATTACCATGATCACAGGATCATTCAGTTTTTTGGTGGCATTACAAGACTCACCTAAATTAAACATTATCGTGGCAAAAATATTTAGCAATTTTAATCAATACAACGGATGTATATATTTTTAATTTATATTGAAAATGTAAAATAACCCTATGCATATAATGATATGCTATGTTGTATATTAACGTGGATTATATTATGAAAAAATGTACATTACAATATTCACGTCTGGGGTGAACGTTATCCAAATCATACATGCCCAAGGGGTCGGGCAGTGCGACCCTCGTACGACGTACGATTGGCCGAGGGGGGGGGGGTTCTCTCGCATATTCAGAGTTCAAAAAATTTTTCCACATTTTTGAACAAATCGTGACTAGTGATGTGGGGGGCGTGGGGAATGTCCGGCAGTGTTGATAGGCGCCGCCGGGGAAAATTTCGAAAATTTTTGATGTTGCATTTTGAATAACTTTTGAGGAATCTTGATTAAATTGATCATTTCTGGTTAAATTACACACATGTATTGGTGAGGTTGTGCCGAAAGAGCCGCCGAAGAATTTTTATGTCTTTCCCGTAAGCCATTTCCCACTTGATCAATCATCCGAATGAAAATTTTGTTTGGTATAATTTATTATTATTTTTTTTTCTTATCTTTTTTCCATAAAATCAAAAAAGTCCATAAAATATTTGGGCTACGGCACAGGCATTGCTTTGTATCGTTCGGTACTTTGGTGGCTTTCTATTAACCCGCTACATCGGGCGAACATTCGAACTGATCGGTTTCCCGTCATGCCCTTTCATTGCCCGTAGCAATTCCATCTAAAAATGGAAAGAGAGCAAAAAATAAATAAATAAATAAACATAAATTACTATTGCTATTGTTAAAAGTGTGCACCTGTTCGCGAGTGATTGACATTGGCATACCAAAAATTGTCCAAATCACCGCCTCGTTACAATTGGGCGTGGTCAATGAGCCGTTGTATCGGAAAAAAATGTCCAAATTGTTGGGCAAAAGAATGCCGGGCACGCAATGTTCGATTAGCACGCATTGGTCTTAATCAGAGGTGCCATTTGTCCTTATTCCTAAGATTCGTCCTTATTTGAGCCTAGGATCCTAATTTTCTATTTTGAGGTAAAAAATTTAGAAAAACGACTATATTTTACAATTTTTTGAAGCGATTCCGTTATTATTTTCAAAAAATTTCCAAAACAGGACACAAAATTGACCATTTTTGAGAAAATCTGTTTACAAATGGGCCTAAATTTTTAAAATTTTCCCCGGCGGCGCCTTATCGGCACCGCCGACCCTTCCTTTTTCGAAATTAAAAATGAAAAGTTTTATTTCAAAGCCTAACAGTTAAAAAAATACTACCATAAGGAACAAATATGCTGCAAATTGATATTGTTGAATAAAAATGCTATTTTAAGCGTTAGAAGCATAAGTGAAAGTGAATTTTGAATTTCGATTGTCCGGAAATGTTTAATTTTTTGCTTTCGAAACCAGAAATGCTAAGGAAAATTGTTGGCGGAGAAAAATATAGTGCAAACAGTTGATTTTTATTGAATAAAAACATATATTTAATTTCGGTGCTCCCTCCCTCCCCACCTGCATTCGTCACTTGGCTTATTCCATTTTGCAGTGCTGACAATGCGTGTCCATTGGGTCCGATTTTGTAAAAAACTGCCAAAACGGCGACACCATCCGAAAGTGCAATTGCTTCGCAAAATGTAAAGCCTTCTTTGACATGGACAAAGTGAAGCTGAACTTGCAAAAATTTTCTTATTTATTCTCTTCAATTTAAGGAGTTATTTTGAGACAAAAAGAACTTTTCTTTCTTTCTTTTTTTCATTAATTTAACTCTTTTCTTACCCTTCCCGCCGGGCATGAATACATATTTGACATTGTTTAATTATTTCAACAAATTAAATATTTTTTGAGTCCTAGAACTAAAAAAAGAAATAAACCGCCTAGAAAATTCCTAAAAAATATTTTGAGAAAAAGTTGTCTTTCATTTATTTCTTATACAGAACTATTAAAAATATTTAAAAATTTCTAAACTCGAAAATTTATTAAAAATATCACTCATCTTAACGCTTTTATAAATAGAACAACATTATATTTACAAAAAATTAGTAAAATATCGGATATTTCTATTTCTAATCCACTTTCCACGTTCAGAAACAAAACCAAAAATGTATTACAAGATTAATTTCCTTTGTAGGAGATCTGACATCCATCATTCCAAAAGTATAAGCGGCCTTTGTCCCTTCTTTTGGACTTTATATTAGGGTTGAGCGGTACACGGTACTTTTGGGGAAAACCAATACCGGTACTTTTCAGGTTGAAAAACCCGGTACATTTTGGCTGGGAAACCCCGGTACTAGTACCGGTACCTGTCAAAACCGGTACTAGGTACTTTTCAGGTTGAAAAACCCGATACTTTTTGGCTGGGAAAACCGGTACTTTATATTTTTGAATAAATAAATGTATATTCTATCAAAATGTTCTAATACAATTTATATGAAATACGTAGTGAAAACGATCTGCTGCTGGTGGAATATTCTTTGAATAAAAATATGTGCTCAAAACAAACAATCATTAAAAGTCATTTTTTGCCTTTTCTTCTCTCTCCCCACTCTCTCTCTCTCACTCATTCTTTTCCCACTCTCTCTCTGATTGTTTCTCTCTCCGTTTGTCTTTCCTTCACCCCTCTTTCTCTCTTTTGTACCGTATCTTTCGCTGTTTCTCTTATGTTCCTCTCTCATTCTTTCCCACTCTCTCTCTGATTCTTTCTCTCTCCATTTGTCTTTCCTTCCCCCTCTTTCTCTCTTTTGTACCGAATCTTTCGCTGTTCCCCTTATGTTTCTCTATCTCCATCTCTCTCTCTCTCTACCGTACCTCCGCATCATGATGGTCTCCCTCCACCGAATGTTCACTTCCGTCTCCATTTTGGGACCAATGAAAATGGAATTGGACCAGCATGTATTTGCTTCCCATGCCCCCCTCGGTGATGTACGGCTGCTCTGTCCAAGTTTCAAATCCTCTAATGTCCACTTTAAAAACAATGGTTTCTTATTGTTTTCTAATATTCAACTCATCTCATTACCTGAGTGTCCGCTGTTTTTCATTGTTACTCTCCCATTTTTTTCGTAATTTACAAATTTAATCTTTGGCATTTTGTTATTGGCAAACTAAAAAGATGCTTAAATCATGCATTAGCTAATTAGTAAGTGTTAATTCATTAATTACCCATTCCCTCCGAATGTCAATTGGCGATTGCCTTTCGCCTGTTTGGCAGTGTCCTTCCCACTGTTCCGGCTCTTCATATGTCCATCCCTAACAAAAAATAATGACCGATTCAGGGTAGGGCCTATTCAGTGTCGGAAAATTATTCGGAATATTTTACATATTTTTATAAAAAAATAAAAACAAACTATTTCACAAAATTTTTCTCTGTTGCTCGCTTAATGGTATAGTAGGGTAGTACGGGCTCGGGGCTTTTAACAAAAACGGGGGCTGCGTCTAAACCGGAATTTTTTTTGGAAGCAAAAATGTTTCTTGTAAACGATCAAATTTTATGAAGAATTTTCATGTGTGTGTTTCCATTTCGTCTTCTATCACTTAAACCATAAAAATACATCGGGAGGGACCAATTCCGTCTGAGAGCCAACTCCGTCTTGTAATAATAATTTTATAGCATTTTAGCACAAATGGAAGATTTTCTTAGTTAATATTTCAAATTTAAATCGTTCTTCATGGCTAATATGAACACATTTCTTTTTTTTTTTTTTCTGGTCCACTGACAATGATTTGACTATTTGAAAACCGCACTCAGGCCCTCCTCCCAAACAGGGATGGATGAAATTTTGTTTTCGCGTTTCGAAAATTTCGGCTTTTTTGCGTTTCGAATTTCGACTTTCGAGCCTCGAAAATTTTTAGTTTCGTTTCGAGTTTCGGTTTCGGGTAATTTGTTGAGTTTCGCCCGTCCCTGCTCCGAATCCCTAACTTAGTGGCCGCAGCCTATTTGAAAGCACCGAGTTTACTTACCACTTGGCTCGCGGGACAGCTCGGGGTTGAGCAACCGGCCAAATGAACGTCATTTTGGCCTTGAAATCGTTAAAAAATAATAAAAATTTTCATTCCGTTTTACAAGTTGAAGCAAATTAGAGTCGGAAAGGAACTACTAATCAGCAATGGGAAACAAACTCGGATTTTATTTGGAGATAAGAACAAGTTGAATTTTCACCAGGGTAGTCATGATTAGGGCTGTGATTTTTAGTCATTAAAAATCCCAAAAAGTCGACTAAAAAAGTCGTAAAAATCGCCCAAAAAGTCACAAAAATGGCAAAAAAGGCAAGAAAATTTGCCATGTTTGGAGCAATTTTTTAGTCAAAATCACATTGAAAAGCAGAATTCTCTTATCACAGAAGACAAGCGAAATAAATTTAAAGATTTGGAAAAATAAAAAAAAAATAAGATTTTTTTTTTGAAAAAAAATTTAGAGCAATTTTTTGAAAATTTTTTTCCATTCTTAGTAGTAGAATTTTTACAATTTTAGGGGTCTATTGTTCATTTTGATCGTATTTTTCTTATGAAAATCTTGGTTTTTCTGAGTAAAATATACAAAAAAGTCACGAAAAAGTCGTAAAAATCGCCAAAAACTCATAAATTTTCAAAATGAGGGAAAAAGTAAAAAAAAAAAGTCATTATAAAAGTCATCGTAGAAGCTTCAAATAAAGCTAAAATTACATAGGGTTTTGGCCATCCCGAGTCAGCAAAAAAAAAAGTCATTTGACTAAAAATGACAGCCCTAGTCATGATCTTGCCAAAAAAAAATATAAGAATTCGACTATTTTTTATGACAATGCCAATTAAATATAAAAAAAAGAATTCCTCCTTTTTCCTAAGTCATTCTGACGGTACAAATAAAATATAAATTAAATAAATTAAATTACTTTTTTTATTCAATCTCACACATCTATCGTTATGCATAATATTACAAAAATGAATTGCGACAGTCGGAAAAGAAATTTGGTGCTCAATTAATGCATAAAATAATGCTTTTCGCCTTTTTGCGAGCCCCAAATTTTTAGATTTAAATTTTTGTTTTGTTGTCGAAAAGGTCATTGGTGAAGCCTCTGATATTTGTTGGAAACCTTTTTTGTTATAAAACCCGAAAAAAATGAAGAAATACTCCAAAATTTTGCAATGTTTAAAATTCCAAAACCCTAAAATAGCGGTAATGATCAAATCCGTCGGCCAATTCAGTATGAATTCGAAACCGAAAACCGGGTGTCCGAAAACCGGCCTACCCGAAAACCGGCGGGTCCGGTTTCCCGGTTTCGGATTGAAAACAAAAAAATACACCCCCTAAATATGGCACTTTTAAGGAAGACGTTGGGGAAAATTTAATGGAAAATTGCACCAAGAGCTGCCCACGGATTGGGTGGAGGCGTCGGTTCGATTCCCACCCGAGACCTAACATTTTGCCCATTTCTTATTTGATTAACACTCAAAAGAACGACCTACTGCTGAATTGTCAGTAGGATGGCAACATTGCAATTTAGTGGTCATTAATAACAGCAATAGCAGAACGCAAGTGAAGCTGAACCAATGGCCGCAGGGACAACAGCAGCAGAAATAAAGTAACATTTATTTTTGTAACTAAAAGGGCGGGAGTGGTGGGACCAGTTCAGTACAGTTGCCCACTTCAGTTCCGGTTTTCGACAGTGTACTATTTCACCTATCTTTCGCTGTCTGTGTGTGAATTCGACAGTATGTGATTCTAACAGTAGTTGATTTCTACAGTATACACGAATTTTCAGAAAAATAGTTGACATACATTTACAAAAAGTTTTTTCCAAATTGTTCTTTTCTGTTTACATTTGGCCATTGGTGGTAAGTAGCGTTGAGCGGGACCGGGGCTTTTGGCAAAAACCGGGACCGGGACTTTCCGGGCCAGGAAAACCCGGGACCGGCTCCTGAAAAAGCCGGAATTTCCCGTCCCGGTCCCGGTCCCGCTCAACCCAAGTGGTAAGTTTGAAAATGCATTTCTATACAATAAATGTTCGACCTTTGTATTCATTTTGCTTTTATATCTCTTGAGATGGATGTTAAAGAATTTAGGAGTTTTTTTTCTTACAATGAATGATTCTAAATTTTGACAATCTCGAAGGGGTCTTCGCCAAAATCTGTTTTTTTATCCCACATAAATTGTTGTGTAGGCATTACATATTCAAATTAACGTAAAATGTATTCCATCCAATACACCCAAAACATACTCATTATGTTACTGTATTCATTGCTGCTGGGTCGTTTCGTAAAAACTGCCATTTTTTAGTTGTTGGCCGAACATAATCGAACATAACTTTGCTCAAAGACAACCAAGTTTAATGATTTTGGTATGGTTCGATAGCTATTATTTAGCTCTATTAAGCTTCCAAATTTCCAAAAATTAAGTTTTACGAGGACTGTGAGAATGAAAAATAAAAATATTTTAGGCTATACTTTTCTTAAAACTTATTTAAATTTTTTGAAATTTGGAAGGTTAATAGAGCTAACCAATAGCTATCGGACGATACCAAGATTATTAAAATGGTTGTCTTTGAGCAAAGTTATGATCGATTATGTTCGGAAAACAAGTATAAAATGGCAGTTTTACGAAACGACCTAGCACCTATTTATTCATTGCGCATTTAAGCAGCGCCTCACCTCCTGTCGGGGCCAGTCATTGCACACATTGGGTACTCATTATCTTCATCACTAGGGTGTCCAATTATATGCACATGCATATTTTTTTCCTGAACTGGCAAGGGCCTAAAACGGACGAAAAACATGTTTTTAGCATGGTTTGAAGCTTCTAGGATGGATTTCCATATGCATATTTTGCATATTTGTGCATATTTCTCGATTATGTGCATATTTTATGTCCATATTTTGCCATTTTTGAAAAAATTCATAAGAAAAATGCAATAAAATGAAAAATACCTCCCTAAAAAAATTCTTGAAAATTATCAAAAATTCCCCTCAAAAATTAAAAAATTCGAATTTTTCTAAAATTCTTCCCAATTTTTTTTTCTTAATATTTCTGTCAAAAAAATAGTTATCGAATGCGTTTTTATCTCATTTGCAATTTCAACCAATAAATTGAAGGTTTTTGAAAAAATTACCTTGGATTTGGAAAAATTTATATGCATATTTTTCATTTTTTATGTGCATATTTCGATATTTTTGGTGCATATTTTATGCGCATATTTTGCGATTTTATGTGCATATAATTGGACATCCTATCCTATT
The DNA here is from genome assembly GCA_039877585.1 of Heterodera filipjevi. NCBI lineage: Eukaryota > Metazoa > Nematoda > Chromadorea > Rhabditida > Heteroderidae > Heterodera > Heterodera filipjevi. The sequence goes on from JBDPZO010000002.1 coordinate 11,595,766, forward strand.
CATCACTCATTAACTTCACTTCTATTATTGATTATTAGGGCCGCTACAAATATTTTTTTAAATTGTTTTTCTGCTTATGTGTTGAAGAAAGGGGCTCAAAAGAAGCATTTCTGCGTTTAAATTTTTTCATTTGGACGTCAATATTCATCAATAAAAAAATATATTTTGAGGGTTTTTTAGAAAAAATATTTATTTCAATATTTTGAGGTTTTGTCAATATTTTGTAAATATTTTGGCATTTTTCGACTTTTTCATGTAAAAATTCAAAGATTTCAACAAAAATACACCCCTAAGAATCAACTTTTGAACATTTTTGAAAAAAGTACCCCTAAAAAATGAAAAATTCAAAAAAATATTTTCTCGAAAAATTTATTTTAAAAAAATAAAAAATAAATTTTGTCTGAGAACCGTGAGTTTTTTGCCCGAAATTTTTGAAAAGTACCTTTTTGCAACTGTAAACAGTAAATAAATTGGCATGTATATTTATTGCTTTTTTGTTTATCTATAAAAAGCGATTTTTCGGTTTTTTTACACTGCGAAATTTATTTTTTAATCAATATTTTCGTCAATATTTTGGACTTTTCCCAATATTTGGTCAATATTTTGGCTTTTTTTTTGTAAATATTTATTTAAATATTTTGGGATTTTTCGTAAATATTTGTAGCGGCCCTATTGATTATTGTTATTGACCTTTTCTATTGAAATGAATATTTTGTTATTTACTTACTATCTGTTGTGTCACAAACACAATATAAATTACCCTAAAAATGGCTGTGTAGCATTTTTTTGAGAATACAGAATAAATTTTTAAAAAAAGTTTGTAATTCTATTTTTTTGGAAATTCGTGGATACTTTTGAAATCAACCACTGTCGAAATCACATAGAGCCCACATGACAGGGGAGAAGCAATTGCGCATACGCGCAATACCATCAAAATTCAATTGCGTAATCCTGGGTTTCAATATTTTCTAACCTAGTTCCGTTCCATTAAACACTGCCTAGAAAAATTTTCTTTTATGTTTTTTATTTTTATTTTCTAGCCTTTTCAAAAAAAGCTATATCAAACAAAATTTTTCATTGAATTTATAGTTTCTAAATTTAAAACTAATTAAAAAAATATTTTAGGCATTTAAAATTTAAAAAATTCAAAAATAATTACTCCTTTAGGGTTCGCCTGTTTTTTTGAAATATTATATACTGAACTGAATCAAAAATTAATGGGGATTAAACTTCGTCCGGATGCGATTTGTCCGCCCAATAAAAAAAGTGACGATTCGTCGTTGTTTTTTTTTGCTGTGCGGACAAATCGTATCCGGACGAATAAGAATGCCATCCTTATTGATCAGTCAGAAAAAAATATCAGAGGAAAGAGGACAGCAAAATTGTTGGCCCAAAAGGAAATCAGAAGAAGTGAGGCGAAAGGAAAAAAGGGAGCTGAAAACATTGATGAATGACTAATGAAATCCAATCCTGATCATGGAGCATTTGGGCAGTTATTGCCACAATTATTATCCGCCAAGCGAACAATGTGGTCAAAGTCCGTTGGTCGCGCAAGGCTCACATCTCATAGGAAAAAACGTGCACTGCACGGGCTAATGAATTTCTCGGGGAACAACGACTCCCGACAGGTTTGTAGAAATGTTTCTTCTTCTTTCCGCGCAAATGGTGGTAATACATACAACTCAAGCTTGACACTTTATTATTGTTGTCATTTTGCATTGTTTTTGTTGTCTGCTTGCGAGTTATGCTCGAGACCGAAAACTTCCCCAGACGCGAGACCGAGACTTGACTCTCTGAGACTCGAGACCAAGACTGAGACCAGGAAAACCCGACACTTTTGTGGAGTGAGACTCGAGACTGGGACTTTTTCAAAAAATTCTTATGCACTTAAAAATTTAAAAAATAATAAATTAATATTTTATTGTAGTTTTAATGAATTAAAATAAAGAATAACATTTACTCGTGTGCAAAAAAAAATAAAATAAAATTTTGAAGTTTTTCTATAAACTAAGGAAAAAATGGCCTTGGATTTTGTTTAGTTTTCTTTTTTTAGTTTAAAAAAACCAAAATAAACTAAAAATTTTCCTTTTACCCAATTTTTCTCAACAATTTCTTGCTCAGACCCCCATTTATTTATTTTTTTAAATTTAAATATTGAATAAGTATATCTAAAAAATAAACAAAACTGTGACTCCCCATACACATGGGACTGTTTTGGGCTTTATGTGTATATATGTTTATTGCATAATGAAAGAGAATGACTGAATTTGGTTGGCTTTGTATGCTTTATAAATGGCCCAAATTGACAAAAAATCTGTCAAAGAAAATTTTGGCATACACCATGATAAAACAGGAAATCAATTTTTTGGTGACATTTCAGCAGGGGCATTATTAGTGATTATACATTACAAAATCCAAATAAATAATTCTATCTCAACCAAACTAAATAATCTTATTATCATTTGATAGCTTTTGTATGGCTTGGTTAGCCTTTAAAATTTCAAAAAAATTTGATTAGCTTTTAAGAAAGTAGTGGTCAAAAAATACAAAAAGTTAACATAACTCTTTAAAAATTTAAGAAACTTTTTGAAATTTCTCCAGTTTATATCACACGCTTTCAGCGCTTTCAGATGATACCAAGATGATCAAATTTGATTACTTTAGAGCAAAGTTATGATGACGACTTATTGTCAGAACATCTGTAAAACGGTTGTGTGACATTTGCGGCCTGCTGAAAATCGGACATTTGCGCCTCAAAATTATACATAAGTTCATAATGCACACAATCCTATTATTTATCTTTTCCATTATCAATCACTCCTGCAGCTCATCTATTGATGATTGTGGTTGTTGTGCTCGTTGTGCCATTTGAAATTGTGCCACTTCGTCCGGCGTCATCGTTGGCGCTCTCCCGCCGGTGCCATGCCCAATGGTAATTGTGTCGGGGGCAATGGTGCACCCATGCAATGACACAATATCATGTGCAATGCTTGAAAAAAAATAATTAAAAAAGTTCACTCCTTCTAATTGAAGCACCCCCCTGAGAGCGATTGAAAATAGACAATTTTTTCGTCCCTGTAAATTTTACTAAAAAGTTGACCCTGGCTGTTTTAAACCGGGAGTCCCGCTTTTCGGTTAGGCCGCCATTTTTGGGACCCTCAGTTTTTGGTTTCGGGATTTGGCCAGACGGACGGTTAATGAAAGGCGAAAAATTCTAACAAATTCTCTTTAATATTTCCATTTCATGACGAAAAGGTTTCCCATTTGTCGGGACGCTAAAATCGAAACCCAATAATAAAAGACTTACAACATATCGAATGTAGCGAATGTAGCGTCCTTATCCCTGAAAAGTAAGATTTTTTAACATTCCCTGAAACAAAGGGGTGTTAGGTCTGTCTTTTCGTAAATTCCGTCGTTTAACTACTTTCCTTAGAAAAATTCATATATCTTTTCTGAAACTCAACCTAAATAAACAATCTGTTGGCACCAAAACCCCAAAAAAAAATTTATTTTTTTTTACTTCTAAATTTTAAAGCTTACTGAAAATTTAGACATAATTTCAGGATTTGGGGACATATGCCGGGTTTTGTGATTTGACAATCGCATTCCGGCACATATATGAGCTACAACTTACTTAGGGAGGTCAGAATCCGCCATAACGCCGAATCGATGCGAAAAGGCATATTCACCAATTAACACTTGCAAATCACCAGAACTCCTTAAAAAATTGAGAATTTTTATGCTGATCCTCCGATTGGATCGGATCAAAATGAGAAATCCATCTGATCAGCCAATCTGTTCTGATAATCAATAATTTCTGCTGATCTGATCAAATAATCTTTCCATCTAGTCAAGGAGAATTCTGTGCTGATCAGCTCTAAGACAAGACAAAGTGATCAGTCAATCTAATGACTGCAATCTTTTTAAGTAAGACATCCAAAGTTATTAACCCAAAAAGAACAACAGGCATCTGATCAATATGACTAATCAATTTTCTACTGATCAGCTGATATGACTAGTCAATTTTATACTGATCAGCTGATATGACTAATCAATTTTCTACTGATCAGCTGATATGACTAGTCAATTTTCTACTGATCAGCTGATATGACTAGTCAATTTTCTACTGATCAGCTGATATGACTAGTCAATTTTATACTGATCAGCTGATATGACTAATCAATTTTCTACTGATCAGCTGATATGACTAGTCAATTTTATACTGATCAGCTGATATGACTAGTCAATTTTCTACTGATCAGCTGATATGACTAGTCAATTTTATACTGATCAGCTGATATGACTAATCAATTTTCTACTGATCAGCTGATATGACTAGTCAATTTTATACTGATCAGCTGATATGACTAATCAATTTTCTACTGATCAGCTGATATGACTAGTCAATTTTATACTGATCAGCTGATATGACTAGTCAATTTTCTACTGATCAGCTGATATGACTAGTCAATTTTATACTGATCAGCTGATATGACTAGTCAATTTTCTACTGATCAGCTGATATGACTAGTCAATTTTCTACTGATCAGCTGATATGACTAGTCAATTTTCTACTGATCAGCTGATATGACTAGTCAATTTTCTAGTGATCCGCTAATCTGATCAGGTCAGTAATCATTCCATTTTGTCAATACGGCCAATGGCTCTTTCCCATGTCGACCAATAAATAAAAGTGATCAATTGGAATTTAAAACAAAATATTAGCATTTACCATCCAAGCAGTTGTTTCTCTTCGCCAAACAGAGTTGGCACAATTTGGGGATTTGTCCGGTCAATTGTCCACCCGCTCCGGCGAGCGTACGACTCGGACACAAATGAAGTGCCGATCACTGTATTCAAAAGTTCATTGCATTTATAAATTATTTTAACTATTATTTTTTAATTAATATAAATTGTAAAAAAAACATTTTGTTTGGTTGCATAATTTGGCTAAGAAAATTATATGTAAAAAAAAACAAATCTTTTTTTTTTATAAACTTAATTCTGTAAATTTATTTCTTTTTAGATATACAAGAGGAAAAAGTTTACCTGTTGCCGCCACAATAGCAATTCCCGGTCTGCCATTGGTGATCATGCGAATGTGTGGCATAATGAACTTGCTTGGTTCGTCCACTCGAAAGCTAAACCTTGGGGGTCCATGGCGCCGAATTGGATGGAGGACATGAACTTAATTTTTTTTTTAAATATATTTGAATTTTCTGATCATTTTTAAGAGCGTGACTGGACAATTCGACAGTGGACAATCTGACAGTGAGGACAATCCGACAGTAAACCCAAAGGTGATGCGACATCTGTGGCGCCGACATTTACGGCGCGGGACCCAGCCAAAAATCGCTTAATGAACTAAACTAATTATTTTTGGTGTCATTAGGAATCGCTAAGTATGCTCTACATTATACCAAAAAACCAAAAGAATTGGTTAAGTTTTGAAAAAGTTATGCCCTGAACTTTTAATGACACCAAGAATAATTAGTTTGCTTCATTCTGTGATTTTTTCAGGGTCACGCGCCGCAAATCTCGGCCAATCAAACGCAAATTTGAATAATATTTTCATGCCAGAAAATACAGGAAATTTCTTTTTCGGATTTCTGAGTTCTTGTTCTGGTGCATTAGGTTGGATCTGGCATTCTGTATGCGATTAGAATACGAAAATGATCATCATACTATGCCTTTGGCAGGCAAGCACATAACAGAGAAAACCTATTCCCATCACCTTGGATTTCTGGGTCATTGCCTTTTCGCTTTTTCTTTGTTTTCCTCAATCGTATTATTCGGCTCTTTTGGCTATAAATCTTATCATTTTTCTCAATTTTTATCTACTGTCGGATTGACCACTTCTGTCGGATTGTCCTTATCCACTGTCGAACTGTCCGGGAGCCTTTTAAAAGTCATGAATATGCAAGACCAATAAATTATTTATAATTTAGATGACTTTGTACTAATTATTTTCCAAAAATAACACAATTTTATTGGATTTTAAAATCATATTGCCCCTTCTCGGAATACCAGCAGGGTTGAAGAAAAAGAACGGAGCAAAAATTGTTTGGTGTTCTGCCATTTGGGAGTCGAGCGTTTGATTCGTTGACGACATTTGCGGTTCACTCGCTGAGTTTATTTGGGACACGGTATTTTGGGCAGTCGATGGGGCTATTTGGGGTACGGTAGTTTGGGACATGGTCAATCGAGCCATTTGTGACACGGTCAATGGAGCCATTTGTGACACGTTCAATGGTGACATTTGGGGCACGGCCGTTTGGGTACTTTGTGCGTCCCCCGTTGTTTCGGGCTTTTTGGTCGATCCGTTTGTTGGGTGTCCCAATGTTTTGCTGATGAACAGCAGCATAAAAACCGAGAGAATTTTGAATAAAAATTTCATTTTTCGAATATAAAAAATGGGCAAAAATTAATTTATAAAAAAGACAGAAAATAAAGAATTTAAAAAATTTAGGCATTCTGTCCCATCCCTGGTATAAGTCTATAAAATTTGGCGGGGAAAAACTTTTTTTTTTTAGGTCTAACGAAAGTTGTCGGATTTGCATCGTATCGAGTAGCCCTATATTTTTTTTTTATTTAAACATTGAATATGTATATGTGAAAAATAAATAAAACTGTGACTCCACATTGGACTGTTGGCTTTATGTATATGTATATGTTTATTGCATAATAAAAGAGAATGATTGAATTTGGTTAGTAAATGGCCCAAATTGATAGGAAATTTTTGAACGGAAATTTATGCCATCACCATGATAAAACAGGAAATCAAAAAAAAAAATTTTTTTTTTGTTGGTGACATTTCAGCAGGTGCATTGATTGATACTTATTGTAATTTTGAAAAATCCAAATAAATAATGCCATCACTACAGATGTATCACCATAATAATATTGTATAATCTTTAAAAGTATTATTTTTATAAAGCCTACCTAAAAAAATGGTGACATTATACTTGAGCATATGCTTAAGTTTTTGCAAACTTTTGACGAATTAATAAGTAGGCACAGGACGGGAACGGGAGCCGGAAAATCCGACACTGGAAAATCCGACTCAAGCGGAAAATCCGACACCGCCGGAAAATCCGACACAAGCGGAATATCCGACACTGGAAAATCCGACCCTACTTTAAATTTTTAAAAATTTTGAATTTTAGACTAATATTTAATTAATTTGCTATCCTTAAAATTAAAAAAAAACTAAATCAATTTACTTTGAACTTTAATTTCAAAATAAGTTACTTTAAGTGTAAAAAAAATGTTTGTATTCGTTTCATCACTTAGTAAAAATATGCTAAAATCAAGACATGAATCTCACCGAGATTTATGCAACTAGGAACAATCGGCACACTCTTCAATATTTGCGAGCAATATTCTACCGGATGGCAGAAAACATATAAAAAACTTATTTAAATTAAGTTCGGATTAAATTGATTTAGTTTCCCTGTTTTAAGGGTATCAATATTATTTTAAAATGCAAAAATTTTAATTAGTCTCGGATTTTCCAGTGTCGGATATTCCGCCTGTGTCGGATTTTCCGGCGGTGTCGGATTTTCCGCTTGAGTCAGATTTTCAAGTGTCGGATTTTCCGGTGTCGGATTTTCCAGTGTCGGATTTTCATAGAGCCACGGGAACGGGGCCTTGCCGGGATTTCCCCCGGGAGCCGGTGCTGGATTTTTCAAAATGCCGGTTCCTACTAATAAGCTCGAAAACGCATTTCTAACTTTGTTTGAAGCTTCTTGGCCAGGTCTTTGAACGGTTCTATAAGAAAGCACATAGACGACTTTACAGTACGGGCAATCCCCGGCGAGTCCAGCGATTTTTAGGGCCGGTAATAAATCGCCAAATTTACAGATCACCGAATGATTTGGAAGAAAATCGGTAAAAATCGGTAGTTACCAACTTTTTGCAGTTACCGACACCAAAAAATCGCATGTGCCGAACACTGTATTAAGACATTTTTGTTGTGAAATTTTTAAGTTTCTGAGTAAAAAAATATGCCAAAATATTTTGGAAAACTTAAACGCAAAAGTCATAAAATCTCAAAAAGTGAGAAAGTCCGAAACAAAGTCTAAGTAAAAACAGTTCCTCGAAGATTCAAACAAATTCAAAATGCGTTTTCGTGGCTTTTAGGCAGGGCTCTTTGATGGAAACCTAAGCCTCATTTGGGGTCAAAAAACTTCATTTTGAAAAATTTTATTCAAAGTAAAAGTGGTTCGATGGTGCCGACAGGCGCCAGCGGGTAAAATTTTAAAAAATTGGGTGCTTTAGGTAACAAATTTGCAGCAAAAAACTCCGTTTTTTGTGAGTTTGTTGAGAAAACTTATGCAAAAAGGGGGCCGGCGGTACCGTAGGCGCCGTCGGGAAAAATTCAAAAGTTGAAACGGATTTGTTAAAAGATTTTGCCTCAAAAATGATTTTGAGGTTTTTGCCACTTTTTTGGCTTTTATACCAGGGATCTCAGATGAAAATTTTCAAAAAAAGGACATGCAGTCCAAAAAAAAAGATTTTGGGGTCAAAAAAAGGACACTTTTAAAAATGATTGTGCAGTAATTGTTTAGTTGAGATGTGGTGGTGGTATAAAAAGAATATGATCAAGATCGATAGTGTCAAGGAGTTTAGAAAACCTTTCAGAATTAAGCATTCTTGCCTCTTTAATCCTGAGAGAATCTTACTTTATTCAAAATATTCTTCCTATCTCAAAAAGTGAAAAAGATGAACCAGTCAGAGAGGTCGGGGTCGTTTGGGCCCCGACGTTTGGGCCCCAGGCTCATTTAGGGCTTTGTAACTTTTTTCTTTGTGAACCAAAATTTACAAATTCGGTATTATTCGAAAGTTTTAAGTGTTTAGAAGGTATTAGTAAGGTATTCCGTGGCGATAGACAAACTCTTAAAAAAGTTACAACTTGATAATCGCAAAAAAGTCAAAATTTTTGTATGTTTTAATTCATTATTTTTTTTTATAAGTAGGTAAATTTTTCTATTTTAGAGTGTTAGTAGAGCTTCTGAAGAGCTTTCAAATGACACCAAGATTATAATATTTGGTTCACAAAGGAAAAAGTTACAAAGCCCTAAATGAGCCTGGGGCCCAAACGTCGGGGCCCAAACGAGCCAGCCCCCAGTCAGAGACCTTGGCATTGGGAGAAATTTTGAAAATTTATGGCCCATTTGTTAACAGATTTTTGCCAAAAACGGTCAATTTTTGGTCCTTTTTTAAAAAAATAATTTAAAAAAAGATTGAGTGCCCGGCGGTGCCGACAGGCGCCGCCGGAAAATTTTTTGAAAAAATACTAAGAAATCGCTTCAAAAATTGTAAAAAATAGTATTGTTTTCTTCTTTTTTTACCTCACAGTAAGAAAAAAGAACATTTCTTTAAAAAAGGACATCTGAGATCCCTGTTTTATACTCCGCTTTTTCTAAAAAAAAAAAACACAAAAAGCCTCAGAAAATCAGCAAATCACAAAAAACCTAATTTTAAAAATTTCGCCTCATCGGCCTCTCCAAAAAATCACAAAATGAGGCTAAAGCCTCACATATGCCAGCCCTGGCTATAATCGAGAGGGTGGTTCTAATCGATGGTGAGGGAATCTAATCGAGAGATACTGCGTAGATGTATAATCAATAACAATGTCTTAACTGAAATGTGAACAAAAAACTGATTTCCTGTTTATCATGGTGGTGATGCCAAAACTTCCGTTGACAAATTTCCTGTCAATTTGTGCCATTTATAAGACATGCGCAGACAACCAAATTCAATCATTCTCATTCATCAATATGCAATAAACATATTTTTTAAACCAATACAATTCTACAGGGAACTATGTATATTGTTTTATTTATTTTTCAATATACAAATTCAATGTTTAAATAAAAAAGATAAATAAGTGTCTGCTCGATACCGATAATTTGTTCGACCTGAATTAAAGATTTTCCGGCAGCAATTGATAGATCCATATCAATGACAGAATGGAATACCCTAAAAAATTTGCGGACTGCACGCAAAAATTCCGTAATTTTTTTAATTCATCATTTCTATTTGTTCGATCTGGGAGTGTAGTCCACTTGGCCATGTGGACCCAGGGGTGCAGCCGATCGCTGATTACAAAAACCGGAATTCCTATGCCCAAACTTTTTTCGGAAATCGGAATTACGGTCCATAAAACATCGAAAACCGGAAACACATAAAACCGTTTTTTTCAAAATTATTTTTCCCCATTTTATATTTCCAAAATGAAATTTATATTGAATATTATCCGTTTTTGTTCTGCTCAACTGCCGGGTTGACCCGTATTAATAAATGAATGTTACCGGTTCTCGCTGGGCTTACCCGCAGCTACGGGTTAAGTTACCGGTTACCCTGGTATGCTTCGAAATCCTTTTTTAAAAACATGAAACCCAATTTATTCAAATAATTTTCCCCATTTTTTATGTTCCAAAAATGAAATTTTTATTCAAAATTCTCTCCGTTTTTATGCTGCTATTCATCAGCAAAACATTGGGACAACCAACAAACGGATCGACCAAAAAGCCCGAAACAACGGGGGGCACACAAAGTACCCAAACGGCCGTGCCCCAAATGTCCCCATCGAACGTGCCCCAAAGGTCCCCATCGAACGTGCCCCAAAGGTCCCCATCGAACGTGCCCCAAATGTCCCCATCGAACGTGCCCCAAATGTCACCATCGAACGTGCCCCAAAGGTCCCCATCGAACGTGCCCCAAAGGTCCCCATCGAACGTGCCCCAAATGTCCCCATCGAACGTGCCCCAAATGTCCCCATCGAACGTGCCCCAAATGTCACCATCGAACGTGCCCCAAAGGTCCCCATCGAACGTGCCCCAAATGTCCCCATCGAACGTGCCCCAAATGTCACCATCGAACGTGCCCCAAAGGTCCCCATCGAACGTGCCCCAAAGGTCTCCATCGAACGTGTCCCAAATGCCGTTGGCTAACCAAATGCGCGAAACTACAGTGCCCCAAACGGTTGGGTCCCAACCGGCAGAACCCGAAGTGGCAGGGCGCCCATTGGTCTTCATCCCGTTCCTGTTTTTCACCACAACCATTGGCATTCCGAACGCAGCATTTTCGAGAAGGGGTAAAAAAAGAAAAAATTCTTTTCAGCTTTCACAAAACACCAAATTGCTTTGAAAAGGTAATGCCCGAAGACCAGTGCACCAAATGCCTCAAATGTTTCGGCCTCAAGTGTCCCAACCCTTTTTACCGTTCATTCGGGTGAACACCAATGGCACACCTGGCGTTGCTTTTCTGCGAACGAGTAAAGAATAAAAAATATTTTTCTTGGCCTAATAATAGTCCATATAAATTTAATTTTTCTTCCATAACTTTTGCTTCTACCTATTTGACATATAAAATAAATTTAAATAAAATTTGTTATAAGAGTGCACGTTTATTTGGCATATTTAAAAATTGCTTGAAAATTTATTTTGCAATCCTTAAGAATGGGTGTCCTTTAATTTAACTTTGCAAACTTTGTGTATTTTGGGTTGAAAATTGGTATCTGGGGGTTTTCGAGTGTGCTGAGCACGAATCTGAACTTTAATTTATCGTATGGCACCATCTTATCTAATATTATATCAGTCTATGATTTTTCATCAAGTACTCATTTCCTTGAAAACAACACATGGGGCAAAAACACCAATCCTGCTCAATTAAGCAAGGGATAATAATGAAAGATTTGTAATCATGCCAAAATATTTGTGCACCGAGCCGCACCACGTTTTTATTAAAAACGAATATTTGATAAAACAATCGTTGATTTGATAAAATCATAGATAGATGAAGTCATATGATAAATTATTTGATAAAATCATAGATAGATGAAGTCATATGATAAATTTAAGTTCAGATTCATGCTCAGCACACTCGAAAACCCTCAGATACCAATTTTCAACCAAAAATAACTCAGTTAAATTAGGAACACCCATTCTTAAGGATTGCTTTTTATTTTTTTTATTTGAACTTTTAAAGGTTGTGCCATTTCATTTGTCTCCGTTTCGTACGCCCTCCGATGCGGGTTGACCTTTGATCAGTCAGCCGATGGCATTTTTGTGCCAACACCGTTTGGCAACGGGGGACATTTGCTTGGATGGTATGTGCAATAAAATGCTGTTTTAGTGGTGGTCATGTGAAGATGACTAGATAGAACCACAAGTGATCAGTGATCAACAGAATTTTTCGGAGGAATAAAATTAATGTCTTTTTAGGGCATTTAAAGTGATCACCGATCACTTGTAGCCAATAAGTGATTTATATGAAAAATTGGAAATTTGCATTATAAAAGTCTTAAAATCTTCTTTTTTTTTAATACCAATTTTAAGGACTGTTAATGAAGTTCAAGTGCAAGTTGGTGATTATACTTTTTCGCATCGTTTCGGCGTGATGCCGGACGATGCTATCTCTTGGTAAGTTGTATTTCACATATGTGCGGGATTTACAATCGTTAATCTCAAAAATTGGCACCAAATTAAAAAAAAAAGATAAAATATCTCTATATTTTCAGGTATTACGATGCCATGTTCGATATGCCGTAAGCTTTGTTAAGTGGCTGACTTTTACGGTTTCGAGCCCCGAAAATTCTGGAGAATTACCTTTCCGATAATTTGCCCATTACCATGCCCCATGCTTTCAGATAATATTTAGAACTTCCAATTTAAAAAATAAAAATTCTCAAAATGTCAATGGAGTATGTCCCGCCAGTTTTCCCGGGCCAGTTCGGAACGGGCAATTTGGTCTCAGGCCATTAATTACAAAAAAAAAAACAACATATTTTCAGGAACACCAACGCCTTATTCGACATGCTGTAAGTTTGGTGAAGGGACCCCAATTTTTGGTTAAGAGTATTGTTGTGCCAATGCAAATTTTCGGAAACGGCAATAATTTGAATTTACAAGGAGAAAGAAGAATTAACTAAAAAATAAGGGTGGACATTAAAAAGAACATTTTGATCCAATGATTAGGATTATGGGCGGTTGGCTTAAACCGAACCAAACAATTAACCGGGGGCCAATCCCTAACCCGAAAAGGGGCGAACTTGAGTCACGATTCGGGAGCTTGACCCGGGCAGCATTTAGGACTAAAAAAGTTTTCCACACTTCTGATCCTGGTAGGAACAGGATCAGGGAAAAATTATGACAGATCCGGACCTGTTCCGAACTCTATCTCCGTGATTTCCAGTGGTTCCGTGGGGTTTGGTTCCCATTTCGACTAATTTTACCAGGATTCAATTCCCCTATGAAGCAAATGGCTTTTCTTTGCTTTAATATTTTTGATACTAGTGCATTTTATAAATTCCGCCACCATTGCGCGTTTTATAAATCCGCCATCTTTACAGATTTTCTAAGAAAAACTGGTCATAACTCTTTGCTCAAACGCAACCAAATCAAATAATATTGGTATCATCAGATTGCTGTTGATTGACTCTATTATTCATTCGAATTACAAAAATTTGGTTAGCTTTTAAGAAAGTAGTGGTCAAAAAATACAAGAATTGACATAACTCATTAAAAATTTAAGAAATTTTTTAATATTCTCTAGCTGATATCACGCACTATCAAATGATAACAAGATGATTAAATTTGATTACTTTAGAGCAAAGTTATGATGACGACTTATTGTCAGAACATCTGTAAAAATGGCGGAATTTATAAAAGCGTCAACACGCTTTTTTTCAACTATTACTTATGCATCATTTGATATATTTTTTTCAAGCATTGCAACTGATATCGCGGCTTTGCACGGGTTAACCACTACCCCGAACAACACAATTATCATCGGCAGTGGCGCCGTGCCAACGTTGACAATAGACGAATTGGCACAATTAGCTCAGGCACAACCAGCACCACCATCACCACGGTCAACAGTTCAGCGCATTGATTGATGATTGTTGGAAAGTGATCGCAAAAAAAAAATATGTTTTGATCGGAGACACAGAGAATTGCACTGGTTCAATAAAAAGGACAGGCCGTAAAATTATTGGACCATAATTAGTTCCAGCTTTCCATTCGAGAAAAACAATTTTCTTTTGGAAATTTGTCAAAATTTAATAAAATTTTCCACTTTTTCATCATGGAACCAGCTGATAAGGAAATTTAATGAAATTTTCCAGTTTTTTGTCCCAGACGGGATTTCTCCCTCGCCACTCCTACTGTTTTTTTTTTCGACTTTTTTACCCTATTTACTTGTATGCTCGGGTTTCTTTTCGAGTTTTTGAGAAAATTCGTGTACATGTTTCGGGCAGGAAACAATGTTCACGTCCTGTTTTCCGAGTGAACAAATTTAGAATATTTAGAAAACTACCAAAAAACTTTATTGTAAAAAAAGCTAATTTCTGTTTTTGCTTTATCTTTTTGTTGATGCGCTCGTTTTTCGAAATTTTCATCTACTAATACATTCTTGACACTGTGCTTTCGATTGATACCAAGAATGTATGGATTGGTTAATCAAGAAGAAAGTTATGGTCCAAAAAACAAGGATGGTTAGGACGATTGGACTCATAAACATTTGATTGAACTCTTAAAAAACGATAGACTCATAAAAGTCGTAAGGACGCATAAAATGCAGTTGAACCGTAATTTCTTCAAAGATATTTCCGTCGACACTTAACACGACAGCCAAATTTTGAAAACATTGATTAATGTGTGAAAAAAACTAGGGATCGACAAATGATGTGATTTTCCAGGAATGGGAAGAGTAAAAGTAATTACCGATTTTAACCGTTACCGTTACCAAAAAATCCCATTTGCCTAAACTGCCGAAATATGACAATTTTAACCGAATCTCATGTATTTTACCCATATACATCATTTGCATTCCTTATCAGCAAATTTGTTTTGACCTTTGTGTTAAACTGAAAATTCTTTAAAATGAAATCATTAATGTACAAATTATAAACAATGTTTCCAGATCAAAATTTTAATGTATACGGAATTTTCAAAGATTTTTTCTTCAATAAATGCTATTAAAAGTTTGGTGAAATAACTTAGTAGTGTTTTGGGTTCAACATTACGACATTCCCTAAACCACTAGCCTTTTGCACATTTGTTTCACCTAGTTCCGTCTGAGTGATTTAAGGGTCGATTCCATACCACCAAAAAAAAACAAAAAAACATTCAAAATTACTTAGGGGCAAGGATAAAATTGCTTTTCTACAAACTTGCTTCCGCTTTTTATGTTCTAAAAGGCATCCATCACAATCAACAAAATGCGCCCATTTAAAAAAAGGCGGAACGAATGAATAAACGACGGAAGGGCGTATGGATGCATTGTGCCAAAATTGAATTTGTTGGCAGTCGGCACACAATTTTAAGCGTCGTCGGCATAGCGATTTGAAAAGGGGCCCTTGCCCCTCAAAAAGGGAGACCCCATTTATGGGCCAACAACACCAACGCCCTACCCGCAGGCCACCATTTTAATCTGATGCTACTTGCTCACTAACTTTTTCGTGTGACGAGTGGCTGTGCCTGAACGGCGGCAACAACGGCCACTTGTCCTCCCCCGGGGCGACAAATTTCATTTCGGCACAGAACATCGCCAGAGCGGCACATCACGCTGAGAACGGGGGAAAAAAAGAATAAAGCATTCATGGCATGTAACTTTGCCCAGTGTCCCCCGAGGGGAAATTGCTGCTTCCTCACACCGCCGTGGGAAGGGGCGGCACTTTTTATACGATTAAACTATCCGCTTCACTGCTCCGCTCAGATTTGTCATTTCAATCTCCTTTCGTCACGCTCTGTCAAGCTAACAAACCGGAAAAGGGGACCCCCCTTCCCCCCTCCTTAAAGTTGAAAGTTCAATGATTTCTTTTTTTTTCGGCGATCATTTTTCCAGTGTTTTCTTTGCACCAAATTTAAAAACTTTATATGCTTATGAGAATCACATCGGTTTTTGAGTGCTTGGGGATTTTTTTTTATGTGGTTCCAGTCTTTAAGGGTAGAGTCTTTCTCTCAATGTATTCTTTGTGGTAAAGAATTTTAACACGGAAAATTTCACATATTTTTTTTTGGCCCATGGATTGAGCCTCGGTTTTTTGGAAATGTTTTATTTTTTGCCAGGTAAAATATTTATTTTCAAAAAAAAAAGGAGATACATTTTTTATCATTTGGCAATTATCGCGGCCCCCAATGATTTCGCCCTGCTCACTGTCCCCCGTTCGTTCACCTTCGTCAATTTCGGCAAATAATAGACATGGCACAGCTGGCGACATGATGGTTCCGTACCGTCGACCATCGGCGGGCGGACCACCGACAGCTTCAAGCAGTACAGCAGCAAAGGCAATCTCAACAATATTAGCTCGAAGCAGCAGTTCCCGGCGCCGCCATCGTCGCCATTCATGCACTCAGTGGAGAGCAAATACATGTAAGACAAATGGTTACAAAGAAAATTATAAACCCAATGGGAGAAATTACGGTTTTGCAGTCATTTTTCAATAATGCGCCCATTCTGAATGTTTTTTGCAAATAAGTATTTTGAAGAAGGCGAATTCAAATTTCAATTTGCAATTACAAAGAGCACAGTATTGAATATTTTTATTTCTGTCTTTTTCAAGTTGCATTTTCTCAATAATGCCCAATTTTAAGATAATTAAAAGCACCTTTTGGAATGGGTTTTTGATGGCGATATGAAGTTTGGGCACCATAAAGCCAATTTAAAATTTTTTTTTATATTTCGGCCTAACTTTTCAGAATTGCATGAAATTTTCTACATATATATTTACTTAGGAATTATTTCTTCCATCTTGTAAATTTTCAGAATTTTTGCATTATTCTCAAATCTTTTATTTCAGTTTTTAGATCGGGACTAGAAATTAACAAGTTGGCTAGGTTATAAAATTTGCTATTTGCATAGATAAAGGCCCTAAGGTAAAATGACATTTTGAAAAATTTCAAGCAATTCTGTGAAGGCTAAGACGCGTTATGAAAATTCGCCTGAATGTATAAAGTTGAACTTAGTCCCGGTCCCGTGCTAACTTAATATATATTACTGTAAATTTGCCAAAATTTTAATTAATAAAAAAATTAAAATAAATATTTGCTTTTACTCTTATAATTAAGTCTCGGTCTCGACTCGTGAAATTTTAAGTCTCGAGTAATGTATTACTCTTTATATGTAATTTTCTGGTGCTGGTGCCCAAACTTCATGTCGCCCTTTTCAAGTAGCATTTTCAATATTTAGCATTTTTATTTAAGTGTTTCAAGTTGTATTTTCAGAATGCAAAATCTCAATTTAAAAAAGAACAGCATGGAATGTGTTTTTTTTTCAAATTGTATTTTCTTATATTTGAGTATTTTTTTAAGTATTTCAAGTTGTATTATAAAGAATGTGTATTAAAAAACATACAAATCTCAATTTTAACATAATACAATTTGGAATGTGTTTTTTTCAATTTTTTCAATTATCTTTTCAATAATGCTGCTTTTTTCTGAATTTTCTTTCCCAACTTATGTATTTTCAGTTGTACTTTGTCAAGTTTTATTACCTAATAATCATAGTCCGATAATCACTGCCCGAATAAACATTATGTGATACGAGAATAATGACAATCCTCTCATCAGCAATAGGGAAAATTGGGCAGACTGTGATGCCAGAAGGAAGCGGAGTGTGGGAGAAAGTGGGATAAAGGACATGGGAGAACCTCTGAAAGGGTGCCCGTAGCTCAGTTGGTTAGAGCATTCCACGGAAAGGAAGGGCGTGGGTTCGAGTCCCACCGGGCGCGTAACCTTTTACGTTCTACAAGACTGATCCATTAGCAGTTAATTGGTTTATTGTCACGCAGATAATGGCACCAATGACTATTGCGGATCGGTTGAGTTTATCGACAATGATGATGGCCGTTCAAGTGAATCTGGCGCAAAATTGTTATCAGCTCCGGCGACAACAATTTTATGTCTGCGCGAAGCGGTACAGTATATTGCCAAATAAATGGTAAAATTAGGCTAGCATGGGAGCGGGGCTTGTGGTAAAAACCGGGACCGGGACTTTCCGGGCCAGGAACTTGGGATCGGGGCCCTCGATTTTCAACCGGGACGGGGACCGGGGCAAACCATGGCTTTTTTGAAGTAAAATTTTTTTCTTGAAAACCGAAAAAATTTTACTCCCACTTTTACAAATTTTTCCAGGTGGCGCCTGTCGGCACCACCGGCCCCCTTTTAGTTTGATAAAAATTTTAAAAATGGACGGACCTAAGCGAATGGGAGACGGCGGTGCCTATTGGCGCCGCCGGGGGGAAATTTTTGAGAATCTGGGTGTGATTTACTAAAAGATTTTGACTAAAAATTGGCCAATTTTTGATTTTTTCGACAAATGGAGCCTGCGGTCAAGAGACGCCGTTCCAAAATTAAAAAAAAAAGAAATGACCCCTAAAGATTGGATTTTTTGGAAGCAAAAATTAAGAAAGGATTCGGAATAGAAATAATTTAAGCATTATAAAATTAGAGTTCGGCGGGAAATTTTTATGCCAAAAACGGGAGTTCTAATGGGGCTGGGGCCGGTGGTGCCGATAGGCGCCGCCGGAGAAAATGTTGAAAATTATAGTCTGATTTGTTATTGGATTTTAGTCTAAAAACTCACCATTTTGGGGGAAAATCTGTTAACAGGCAATAATCGCAAAGAACTGCCATAAATCGTGCTGGAAAATATATAAAAACTAGGGAAATCTTAAACATAAAAATTTTTTTGCAAAATTCCAATGATTAATCTTAATGGATATAAAAATTTGATTAAACAGATGCGCTCGTTGGCATATCCCCAAATGCAGCTTTGCATCGGCGGCAGCGGCGCCGGTAGAGGTGCTGGCGCATTATCGGCACCGGCTAGTAACAGCGTCAGCACTTTGTCCGTGGCCATTATTGGGGGTGCTTGTGGCTATGGTGACCAACAAGAACAACAACGACGACGCTCATCAGGAGGTCGTTTGCCATTTTTGAGTCATTGACATAGGAAGCCTAGCACTTCAACTCCGAGCAACCTATGTCCTTGGCCATAAAACAAATTTCGAAAAAATATCCCTTTAAAATAATTCAATTCCAAATTTGAACACTTTTTTGGAATAAATTTTTATACCGCAGACTGAATTTTTGGTATCCAACAGCAGGTGTCAGTGTTAAACATTCGTCCATGTCGCCGCCATCACGCAACATGTCGCCGAAGCACCAGCCGGTGATCACGTTGCTGACAGCCGATGACTGTGGTGGAGCATTGGGAGCGACAACAACACGTTCGGCGTCAGTGTGCTATCCGCCGAATGCACAACAGATGAGCAGACGCACTTCTACCATGACAAAGAGCGGTGGTATAAGCTTGGACAATTTTAATATTTTCTATTGGATGCGCAAATGTCAGGATTGCGATTTGGCCATCTTTTTATGGCATTTAATTCTTTCCATTTTAATTTATATAAATTTAACTCCTAAGTTAAATGAAAATATTTTTAGTTATTTCATTTTGTAATACTTTTAAATGAGAATAATTATATTTTGAAAAATTTTTTAATCTAAATAAATATCTTAAATATAGTATTTTTAATTTTTTCCATTGAACTCTTCAGCGCTGCCGTTAAGAAAAAAAAAAAATTTAATCTCACAATAATCCATCTGGGGAGAGGGAGAGGGGCTGACCCAGCACACAGCAACAGTTAATGCTGCTCTGCTAATCCGATCACATTTCTGATCGGTAAATAAATCCATCACTTTTTTCTGTTTATCTTTTTGCACTGAAAAGACTCAAAAAAAAAAAGATTTTTTTTTTTTTGAAAATTTAATTTTTAAAATGCCAACCATAAGACATTTGAGAATCCAGAAACCGCAAAGATTACCACCATGTGAGTTTTTTCAGTATTTTTATAAAAAAAAATCAGTAAAAATACAAGTGAAATATTAATCCTTTATCAGGAACCTTCTTTTTTTTTATCAAAAGAGATAATCAAAATATTAACACTACTTTTATCCTTTTGAAAAAAAATATTTAAGGTCGTCTTGAACGCAGCAATTCGCTCATTGCTGGGCGCGGAGGCGCAATGTTGGCATTTATGCCGGATTTGAACCCGCAACAAGTGGCCAGTGAGGCATTTAACGCCATTATATCAAATTAATGTATTAATTTATATATAAATTTATTGTTTTGCTAAGATCTACGGCGGACATGGAAACACATCAACACCAAGGGCTTGTACGACATTATCAGACGATCATTCCGAAAAGTAATCAATCAATCAATTAGTTTTTTTTTGTCACATTATCAGGAATTAAACTAGTCGGAGCTGCAGATCAAGTGCTCACAAATCAGTCTCGTAAATTCTTGCTAAATTTTATAGGACAAGTTTTTTAAGGACGTAGCATATGACGATAGCGCTTGGGATGGAGGTTTTCCAAGAATACTCATCCGGAATTAGTATGTGAAAGCATGAACGAAAAGAAATCTAATTAATTAGCACGCTCAAATTTCTGAGCTAATTTCCAATTAATTAATGGAGCTCAATTAGTAAATAATGACCCCCTGTGGTCGCTTTCTTTTTACATTGATCGCACTTGGCTTCAAAGTTTAAGTTCTCCATAATGAGATCACATTTATGTAGGTGGAGAGTGCCCATTCATCAGTGGCAAAGGCATTCCGCCAAAATAGCGGCGGCGCGGGCAGCGGCTCTTCGTCTACCGTAGCGGCACATGCGGAAAACAGCGCTGCTGCTGGAGGCACCAGTGGGAAGGTGCCGCTGCCGCCGCAAACAAAATTTTGTGGCGTAATGGAGGTAAAGTGTGCATTTTTAACTTTCGCTCTGATTAATTGTCCTTAAATGGCCTAATAAAAGAAATTTAATAGGAGCGGTAATTGACCGTTATTTCAGTGATTGTCAGCTTTTCATCAAAAAAAAACGGTGCTAGGTCGTTTCTTAAATCCGCCATTTTTACTGAATTTTCGACTAAATCAAGTCATAACTTTTCTCAGAAGCAACCAAATTAAACAATCTTGGTATTGTAAGATAGCTCTTGGTTGGCTTTATCATATATACAAATTTGAAAAAATTTCGTTAAGATTTTCAAAAGTTATGGCAATTTTTCCTGTTTTTTAACTCAAATTTTTTAAAACGATGAAATTTTTTGAAATTTAGCAGGCTAATAGAGAAATTTATGGGCTATCTTACAATACCAAGATTATTTAATTTGGTTGCTTCTGAGAAAAGTTATGACTTGATTTAGTCGAAAATTCAGTAAAAATGGCGGGTTTAAGAAACGCCCATAGTGGCGGTTTTTAAGAAACGTCCCAGCACGAAAAAAAACTACTCGTAAATTATGTTTTTTTTTTTTTGGTTGGCTTTCCGTCAGTATTTTGGTGACAATCCTCTGTTTGTTTATACTTTATATTAAACATATGACAAAGAAGTTTCCTAGATGGAAACTGTGAAACATTCAAATTTCGTTTCCCGGTCTTTTTTATTGGTATTTTGGAATGACGTTTTCGAGAAATAACGAAGATTGACCCCTTTTTTACAGCATTCAAAATATTTTATGGTGTTGCTCAACCGAATTATCGACGGGGACAATAATCAGGAAGTGAGTGGGTGGGTGCGTTAAACACAATTTATTGAGAAATCTATGCATATTTTTTTGTCATCCATACGTTCTAGATCCTTACTAGATTAGGAAACTGATTGATCCTAGACTATTTTTTACGAACAAGGTTCGCTACAAGCTCAATAAGATAGTTAGATCATTCTGCTGACATTCCATACCACTCTCGGGGTCCGATATTTATGAAAAATATATTTCAGGGTGCCGGGGTCACAAATTTACAGCCCATCGAACCCTTGTTTTACCAATACAAAATACCTATTATTTAGCTGGTTATTCATTCCCCTGAGATGTAAATTTCGGGATTTTGGGTCAGAATATGACAAATTCCATTTCTGGCATTTGTATGAAATTTTGTGTCACGATTTTTGACCAGAAACCGAAACTGACAATTAAATTTTACCGCAAATATATTCCACAGGAGCTGGTGCGCGAGTTGAAACAGATCGGCGCTCAACATGTCATTGTCTACAAACGATTTGGAGTCGGCGTGACCGAAATTGAACGGTCGGGAGAAGCGGTATGCCAGAAAAAATAATAAAAAAATTCTTATCAACTTGTTTAGTTGGCCGAGTCCTTGTTCAAATTGGATGGCATTCGGCAAAGCAAAGAGGCGACAAAAGTGTGGCGAGGTGGGCAAACAACGAGAAGAAAAATATTGTGCCAAAATTTAAAAAAAAATGCTGGTTTATAGATCATGATTTCAAATAAACACAATCCTAAAAATCAAAAGGATTCTGTCGGTTCGGTAAATCGAGGCACTCGATTTCAGTTTAAAAAATTTCTATAAAGCAAACATTCCTATCGATGACTGCAAAAATTGGATCAGTTCACAGTGCAATCCGAGAAATGACTGGTTGATATCATGATCACGAAAAATCAAAAGTACCATTTGCCAGTGATATGATCAGATCTTATCCAAAAGCCTTCTTGAAAGTTTGCTCTTTTAGTGAACTATTCTGATCATTTTTTGAGCACCAAACTTTGCTGAGTTATTTATTTCAATCCTTTCTGGTTACTGTCGTCAAATAAACTATTTTGCTGATCTTTTGAGTTGCAGTTTTAATCGCCAAAATCATTGACCACATCGTGACGGGTTTCACCGGTGAACTGCGAAGCCAACGGCGCCGTACCTCCTCCGCACTTTTAAGCAGCGCCGCCGGCGCGTTGGCAGCTCCACTTTTTGAGGACAAATTTGTTAAACGAAACTCGGTGCCTAACCCATACAAAACTTTTGTTCGATCCGCAACAGCATCAAATGAAGGTGTAAAATATAAATAATGAAAAGAAAACTGTTTAAATTTTGCTATTCCCGTAATTAATAGGCGCTCGAAATTTTTAAAATTTTAAATCGGTTTAAATTTTCAAAGAATTTGCTTAATCCGGGTGCCCATTTTTCTTTTAAACATTCCCTAATCCGTGCATGTCATTTATTTACTAACAGGGCATTTACTCTTTTTTAACAGAATATGATGATGAACAAGGCTTACCGTCGTCGTCTACCGTATCACCATCGCATTCTGTAGCGACAACATCGCTACTGTCCGCTAATTACATTCACCAGTCGCAGCAGTCGTCGCCCAGCGGCGACTGCTTTCTTCGTGCCGAATTGGCGGGCGTGGTGCGCCGGCTCTCAAACCTATAGCATGAAGAACAGAGGCTGACAGAGAAGCAAATGAAGAGGAAAAGCAGTTTGATCCCGGAGGAAACAGCGATCATTTACTATATAATTATTAAAAATGATCGTGTCGGATTTAAAGTTTTGAAAAGTTGCTCAACGATGTCAGACCCCTTAGGCAGAAAGTGAACTTAAGTAATCCAAAACAACAATCAGCAGTAAAGAGACACAACATAAACTTACATAACGGGAACAAAATCTCATAGATCTTAAAACACAGATTTCCATCATTTTTTCCGTTCCGCCGTGTGTTGTCCGTTGACGATTTGGCCGACCTTTGCGGCACGGGACCCAGCAAAAGACGCAGAATGAACCAAACTTATTATTCTTGGTCTCATTATAAAGCCCTAAATATTTCTCTATTTTATAGCAAAAACCCAAAAGAATGGTTAAGTTTCGAAAAAGTTATGATAAAAAGATAGGCAAAAACAGAGGTTGCACACATGGTGGGACTTGCTGGGTCGTTTCTAGAGATCGGATCGGTCGGTTTTTTTCGATTTTGGTTTCGGTTTTTGATCGAAAAAAACCGACCGAGAAAAAGATAAACGGTTTTTTCGGCTTCGGTTCTTTTCGGGTTTTAACCGAGAAAAACCGACTGACAGATCCAAAAAACCGAAGAAACCGACTGACATATCCAAAAAACCGAAGAAACCGACCGCTTTTTATGAAAACCGAAAAAAACGGAATAGCGAAATTGGACGCCGAAAGTTTTAAAATCACAAATTTGTTCACCTTTTCCTATATTTTAGGGAAAAAATCGGAAAAAACCTGAATAAATTCTAAAGATTATCAAACAAATATCTGGTAATTTTAGGATACTCAATTTATTTGAATTTTTTCAAAATTGGACTCAAAAACGAACAATTTTTTTTTGGCAAATCTGTTACCAAGAGACGCCCAGTTTCAAAAAAAAAATTAGGCGATTGCTTGTTTTTAAAAACTAGGGGGGTTAAATTAAAAAAAAAAATTTTGGCTACTTAATTTTCTCTATTTTTGGCTTGGGGCCGAAACGACCCCGAGGCCGAAACGTGCCCGGGGCCGAATCGTGGGGGCCGAAACAACCCCGACCCCGGCCCCAGCGTTCCCGCTCCATTTAACTAATTAAAAATTTAAAAAATAAGCCGAAAATTTCTCCTTTTTTCCTTAAACAATGGTTTATCTTTGTGTCATGTGAAAAATGCAACCTTTTCGTCTCTGCCATAAATTCTCACTTTCACCAACAAGAAAAAATGACACGTCAACACAGATGCATTGCCAAATTTTTAAATAGCAATATTCGATGCCAAATTTGCGTTTGGTGGTTGTAAGTTAAGGCTTTTTCGTGAGTCTCTTAGGCACTGACTTTCGTTGTATAACCAACCCCATGGGGATGATGATGGTGCCCAATTTGGGTTGCGTGCCATTGCCAACTCATTCTCCCCCTGCTGCGTCTTTCGTGGCTATGCTATTTCAGCTTTTGAAAATTTTCATATGCCAGCCCTCTGAATTGAACGGTTATATATATTCCTTGTCATAGTGGGGATTACTTGAATTTTTGTTAATGTATAATCAATAATATTTGAATTTCTTGTCATTAAAATTAATTTCTCACCAAATTTTTTAGGTTTTTGTAGAAATTATTAAAATTAAAATTTTTTTGCTTAAAATAGTCAATTTACCAATAGGTGTCTGCTCGATACCGATAATAGTTTCCAACAGCTTTTGTTCGACCTGAAATAAAGATTTTCCGGCAGCAGTTTATAGACCCACATCAATGACAGAACGGAATACCCTAAAAAATTTGCGGACTGCACGCAAAAATTCCGTAATTTTTTTAATTCATATTCCTATTTGTTCGATCTGAGAGTGTAGTCCACTTGGCCATGTGGATCAGGGGTGCAGCCGATCGCTGATTTTTTAAAAACCTGAATTCTGATGCCCAAACTTTTTTCGGAAATCGGAATTACGGTCCATAAAACATCTAAAACCGGAAAACATAAAACCATTTTTTTCAAAATTATTTTTCCCCATTTTATATTTCCAAAATGAAATTTTTATTGAATATTATCCGTTTTTGTTCTGCTCAACTACCGGGTTGACCCGTATTCATAAATGAATGTTACCGGTTCTCGCTGGGCTTACCCGCAGCTACGGGTTAAGTTACCGGTTACCCTGGTATGCTTCGAAATCCTTTTTTAAAAACATGAAACCCAATTTATTCAAATAATTTTCCCCATTTTTTATGTTCCAAAAATGAAATTTTTATTCAAAATTCTCACCGTTTTTATGCTGCTATTCATCAGCAAAACATTGGGACACCCAACAAACGGATCGACCAAAAAGCCCGAAACAACGGGGGACACACAAAGTACCCAAACGGCCGTGTCACAAATGGCTCCATTGACCGTGCCACAAACTACCGTACCCCAAATAGCCCTAGCGACCGACCTCCACAAAAAACCCGAAACAATGGAGGACGAAAAGGAACAATTGACACCGACAAAAACTGCCCCAGATACGGTATCCCAACTGGCCCAAGCTTCCGAGCCCCAACCGACCGTTGCACAAATGGACCCATTACCCGAGCTCCAAGTTCCGTTAATTCGGATGAACACCAATGGCATTCCTGGCGTTGCTTTTGTGCGAACAGGTAAAAATTATCATGCTATTCAAATTTAAAGAGGCACACTTTAATTTGCTATATTATAAATTGTTTGGAAAATATCCATTTTTATTCTAATTTTAAAGGTTGTACCATTTCATTTGTCACCGAGTCGTACGCCCGTCGGTGCGGTTTGACCTTTGATCAGTGGGCAGATGGCATTTTTGTGCAAACGCCTTTTGGCAAAGGGGGCCAATTGATTGGGTGGTATGTACAAAATCAATGCTGTTTTAGTGTTTTAAAAGAGATCTAAGTGATCGGTCATATGAACAGAAAACAAAAAAATCTTTTTTCGGCATTCAAGTAGTGAGCACTTATTAGTAGGGCCGAATTTTGAAAAATACAGGAACTTCTGGGCATTTGCCCCTATTTTTTACTTTTTGAATTTCTTATACATAATGCCAATGAGAATTTTTCCGACCGGCGGCTTTTCTCGGTACAGCCCGGACATTAGTATAGTAACTCTAAATTTTTCAAAATTATTCTAAAAAATTGGAAAATATGGTTCATAGGGCCCAGACTCCAAATCGAACAAATTATATACCAATCGACTCCTCTCGGTGTGTAAAGTAAGAATCCGCAAAAAAAAATTGGCGGAAACCATTCCCTGAAGAGTTACAGACCCGGTACTGAAATGGCAAAATGGCTTGGGACTCAACCGTCCATTCTCTATAAATGCACCAAAAATGGTTAAAATGTGCTGCATTCATATAAAAGGTCAAAAGACGATAAAAAAAATGCAAATTTGCGATGCGCCGTTTGATTTCAAATATCGGTTGGGCCGAGGAAATGCTAAAGGGGTGGAAAGGGCGGAACTAAAGGGGCATCAACAAGGAATTGGCCATTCACATCAGTTAAATAACATCCAAAATGATCAATTTAATCCAGCTATACGATCTCTCCAAAAATCCGGAACAAATTCTTGAATTCCTAATCGATTTCAAATTAATCCCAAAACATAAACCTTGTCCAAATTGCAATTCGCCTATGGAAATACATTCGCATAAAGCTGCAGCTGAAAAATTCATTTGGCGCTGTCGCGCAAAATATCAACCGAAAGCAAAAGCTGCATACGTACAATGTGACACCAAAAGAAGCATTCGGGATGGCACTTTTTTTGGAAAAATGGAAGGCTTTGGGGGCGGAAGTAATTTGTCAATGTTCCAAGTTAGTTGAATTTTTGCCAAGACACCGCACACTCGACTACGGCGGCCAGTAGGTGGGGCGCCGCTCGCTCGCTCCGGGTTGCTCGCGCCTGAGGTCGGGCCTTCGGCCCGACCTTAACCAGGCGCTCGCAACCCTCCGCTCGCTCGGGCGCCCCACTACTTGCTCCGTCTCCGCATGCTCGCCATTGGCGGGCCGCTCCGCGGCCTCTAGTTAGTTTTTTATCACTCAGATGCTCGGCTTTGCTCATATGTGGTGCCGTGGACACAAACTAATTGATATTGTACATGAACTGCAAATGGATTATAGTGCTTGCGTTAATTGGTCTTCATATTGCCGGGAAGTTTGCTTGCGGGCTTTTGTCGAATCCCCAAAACAAGTCGGCGGGCCAAATCGGCACGTGGAAATTGATGAAAGCAAATTTGGAAAAAAGAAATATTGGCGCGGTCACCCCGTTGAGGGAGTATGGGTATTTGGGGGGCTTGAGAGGGAGTCAGGACGAGTGTTTATGGAAGTAGTGAAACATAGGTAGGGATAAAAATAAAATTTGCTGACTGACTAATAAAATTGAAGGGATGCCGCCACTCTTATTCCACTTATAAAAAAGTGGATATTACCAGGAAGCATCATTGTCAGTGATTGTTGGAAGGCGTACAGAAGTTTGTCGGAGGAAGGTTTCAACCATCTCCAAGTGAACCACTCAATCCATTTTGTTGACCCTGATGACCCTACAATCAACACCAACAGAATTGAGAGCACTTGGCGTCACGCTAAAGAGTCTTTCTCAACGCATGGGCGAGTAAAAGCCCATGTACCGGGCAACCTTGCTCGGTATATGTTTATGAAAGCGGTTCGTGCCAAAGAAATCGATGCCACCGATGAATTTTTGAAAATGGCTGCTTTTATTTATGGCAAATCTGATGATAACGATAATGAAGAACCGGATTTGGAAGATGGAGAAATTTTTGAAGAAGATTAATGTGAAGTGGAAGTAGTTGTTTTGTGTTTTTTCTCTTCAATGAGGTCATTTTGTTGAGTAAATTTGTTGTTTGGTGCATTTATGGAGAATGGACGGTTGAGTCCCAAGCCATTTTGCCATTTCAGTACCGGGTCTGTAACTCTTCAGGGAATGGTTTCCGCCAATTTTTTTTTGCGGATTCTTACTTTACAGACCGAGAGGAGTCGATTGGTATATAATTTGTTCGATTTGGAGTCTGGGCCCTATGAACCATATTTACCAAAAAATTGGTCACAAATCCTCAAAATTAATCATTTACGGGCCTTATTATGTTAAGAAAATTAACAAAATTTTTAAAATTTTTCCCGCGGCGCTTATCGGCACCGTCGGCCCACCTCAGCATAAATTTTAGCTTTTTTAAGCCCAATGAAAAATATAGCAAAAATGCAACTCCGATCTGATTGTTCTGATGCTTATGAATTGTTTCTTTCCAACTCTGATTTGCTCACCATTATACCCCTTTTAACATAAAAATCGAAATTTAAAATTTTTAGTCAAAATGGGTGTAAGATGCATGATCAGTGACCTCGAAAACCCCTTTAAACGAAAGATTTAGTGCGAAAAGTTCAGTGACGAAACGTTTGGCCACTCCTTTTTTTCCCTATTTTAAACTTAAGTGATTTTTAAGAAAAAATCAACAAATTATAGCGAAAATGAATTTGTAAAATTACAAAAATAATATTGTTAATTAATAATTTTAAGGACTGTTAATGAAGTTCAAGTAAAAGTTGGTGATTATACTTTTTCGCATCGTTTCGGCGTGATGCCGGACGATGCTACCTCTTGGTAAGTGTATTACACATTGTTCAAGATTTTTTTCAAGTATTACGGTACATTTTCGGCATGTGATGAGCTTTGAAAAGGGGCATTAATTTAATGGGGTTCGAGTTTCGACGAACATGCAGAATTACCATTCCGGTAATGCCGGTCCATTACCGTGTCTCAAGCCTTAGAAGCTTTAGATTTATTTTCGAAGGATTAGAATTTCAATTGAAAAAAATAAACATTCCGAAAGTGCCATTTAAGTCTGCCCCCTTGCCCAATTTATGCCAGGCCAGGTCGGTCCGGGCCATTTCGACCTTTGGCTATTTTTACAAAAAACAATTTTTCAGGTACACCAACGATTTATTCGACATGCTGTAAGTTAGTTGCGAGGACCCCAATTTTTGGGATGTAGAGTCATGTTCGGCAAATGCGATTTTCCGGGAACGGCAATAATTTGTATTTACAAGAAGAAAGAAGAATTACTAAAAATAATCTCCAAGACATATCATCCGTCCTGTAGACCGGAGCCGTGTTGGGTCGTTTTGAAATCCCCCCATTTTTAACTTGTTTCCTATTTACCAAAAAGCCCGAAACAACGGGGGACACACAAAGTACCCAAACGGCCGTGTCACAAATGGCTCCATTGACCGTGCCACAAACTACCGTACCCCAAATAGCCCTAGCGACCGACCTCCACAAAAAACCCGAAACAATGGAGGACGAAAAGGAACAATTGACACCGACAAAAACTGCCCCAGATACGGTATCCCAACTGGCCCAAGCTTCCGAGCCCCAACCGACCGTTGCACAAATGGACCCATTACCCGAGCTCCAAGTTCCGTTAATTCGGATGAACACCAATGGCATTCCTGGCGTTGCTTTTGTGCGAACAGGTAAAAATTATCATGCTATTCAAATTTAAAGAGGCACACTTTAATTTGCTATATTATAAATTGTTTGGAAAATATCCATTTTTATTCTAATTTTAAAGGTTGTACCATTTCATTTGTCACCGAGTCGTACGCCCGTCGGTGCGGTTTGACCTTTGATCAGTGGGCAGATGGCATTTTTGTGCAAACGCCTTTTGGCAAAGGGGGCCAATTGATTGGGTGGTATGTACAAAATCAATGCTGTTTTAGTGTTTTAAAAGAGATCTAAGTGATCGGTCATATGAACAGAAAAACAAAAAATCTTTTTTCGGCATTCAAGTAGTGAGCACTTATTAGTAGGGCCGAATTTTGAAAAATACAGGAACTTCGGGGCATTTGCCCCTATTTTTTACTTTTTGAATTTCTTATACATAATGCCAATGAGAATTTTTCCGACCGGCGGCTTTTCTCGGTACAGCCCGGACATTAGTATAGTAACCCTAAATTTTTCAAAATTATTCTAAAAAATTGGTCACAAATCCTCAAAATTAATCATTTACGGGCCTTATTATGTTAAGAAAATTAACAAAATTTTTAAAATTTTCCCCGCGGCGCTTATCGGCACCGTCGGCCCACCTCAGCATAAATTTTAGCTTTTTTAAGCCCAATGAAAAATATAGCAAAAATGCAACTCCGATCTGATTGTTCTGATGCTTATGAATTGTTTCTTTCCAACTCTGATTTGCTCACCATTATACCCCTTTTAACATAAAAATCGAAATTTAAAATTTTTAGTCAAAATGGGTGTAAGATGCATGATCAGTGACCTCGAAAACCCCTTTAAACGAAAGATTTAGTGCGAAAAGTTCAGTGACGAAACGTTTGGCCACTCCTTTTTTCCCTATTTTAAACTTAAGTGATTTTTAAGAAAAAATCAACAAATTATAGCGAAAATGAATTTGTAAAATTACAAAAATAATATTGTTAATTAATAATTTTAAGGACTGTTAATGAAGTTCAAGTAAAAGTTGGTGATTATACTTTTTCGCATCGTTTCGGCGTGATGCCGGACGATGCTACCTCTTGGTAAGTGTATTACACATTGTTCAAGATTTTTTTCAAGTATTACGGTACATTTTCGGCATGTGATGAGCTTTGAAAAGGGGCATTAATTTAATGGGGTTCGAGTTTCGACGAACATGCAGAATTACCATTCCGGTAATGCCGGTCCATTACCGTGTCTCAAGCCTTAGAAGCTTTAGATTTATTTTCGAAGGATTAGAATTTCAATTGAAAAAAATAAACATTCCGAAAGTGCCATTTAAGTCTGCCCCCTTGCCCAATTTATGCCAGGCCAGGTCGGTCCGGGCCATTTCGACCTTTGGCTATTTTTACAAAAAACAATTTTTCAGGTACACCAACGATTTATTCGACATGCTGTAAGTTAGTTGCGAGGACCCCAATTTTTGGGTTTATAATTTGTATTTACAAGAAGAAAGAAGAATTACTAAAAATAATCTCCAAGACATATCATCCGTCCTGTAGACCGGAGCCGTGTTGGGTCGTTTTGAAATCCCCCCATTTTTAACTTGTTTTCCTATTTCAAAAAATTAGATTAAGTTTTACGAAAATTGGGACTGTGAGAATAAAAAATAAAAACATTTTTGGCTATATTTTTAGGGTAGGATACGACCGGTTTAAAACCGGCCCCCCCCGGTTTTATGGCCCAAAAAGGCCGGTTCTCGGTTTCGGTTCGGTTAACCGACCGTGTCCTACCCTAATATTTTTCTTAAAACACCTATTTTTTTATGGCGAAGTATGTTCGGAAATCTGTAAATTGGCGGATTTACGAAACGCCCATAGTGGCGGAATTTACGAAACGACCTAGCACCGGCCGGAGCTATTCGTCACATTACTTAGACTTAGTTTTGGAACCGCATCGGAGGGAGGACCGAGTCAGCCAACACGACATTTTATTGTGGAGAAAATTTATCTTTTTTAAGCATTGCAACTGATGTTGTGTCTTTGCACGGGTACACCATGTCGCGCAACAAAATTAGCATCGGATGTAACCGTGGGAGTGCCACTAACATTGCCAATGGGCAAGTTGGAACAACAACTGGCTCAGGCACAATTGAGCTCCCAAGTTTCTACATTCGCATCAACGCTAATCACATTTTAACCGTTGCATTGGTGGATCAACGTAAAAAAAAAAAGAAGCAAAACTTATGTTAATATTATTGAACAAATTATTAGGAAAGAAAGACTGAACAATAATGCTCTTAAATAAAACTATTTTATATTTTAATATTATAATAAAAAATCCCAAATCTTTATACAAAAATGGGCCTAGAAGGCTATAGAAAAAGATAAAATTTCGATAGTTTTAATTTTTTGCTTTAGGGTCAAGGTGTTGGTCGAAAAAATGATATTTATTAATTTTCAATCCTTTTTACAGGCGAAAATACTTAGTTTTTACTTTATTTTTGGAAAGTTTTCTTGAAAAATACATAATAACAAAAAATAAAAGAATAGGAAAATAGAAAAATTAAACGACTTTATTGATAGATAATTAGAGATCGGAAACGGACCAGATCCCGACCGGATTTTTCCGGGATACCGATCCGGGTGTTTTTGAAAAAATTGCAAGATCCGGAGTCCGGAAAATTTTTTTGATAATTTGTATATAGGATTTATTTTTTCTGCAACATCTGAAAAAATGCTTTCGAGCTGGAAGTATTCAGAATTTACTGACGGTGACAAATTGCTGTTTTAATAAAGAGACAACAATTTGTTTTTCTTTAAATTTCGAATACAAGTGCTATTTTCGGCACGGTATCGGTATACCGCGGTATTTTTCGATATACCGACGGTATTTTTCCGGTATATACCGAATGGTATAACGACCGAACCCTCCATTATAAGCCCCCTTTTGAATAGAGGAATTAAAAAGAGGACAAAATAGACTAAAATGGAAATTCAACAGCTAGGACCATAAAATTGTTATTTTTTTAAGGTTCAATAACACCGGGGCATATTTGCTTGGATGGTACGGTATCAATGCTATAATTAAATGTTCGGTTGTATAATAATGCGAAAAAGTGTTCGGATGCTCAAAAAGTGATCTGATCTGATACTTACAAGGGCACATTCCGATTTGTGACTGCTTAAATCTCTTTAAAAGCATTTTTTTGTATAGAGCATGATCGATTTACTAAAATGATCAGAAAAAAGTTTGGATAATTAAAAATTGACTTTAGATGGGCCGCCTAATAATAAAAAGTTAATTGTATATCCCTGGCCTAATATATTTAGAAAAAAAAGAAAAAGTCGAATTTGAAATAATTTTGTGAACATTTCTTTATAAAATCTTTCATACCAAAAAAACCTAAAAATTTTAAGGATGACCAAAGAAATTCAAGTGACAATTGGAAGGTTTACTTTTTCGCGCCGTTTCGGCGTGATGCCAAACAATGCGCTCCATTTGTAAGTTTATATATTTCATATACATATCAGGCATGCAGCGATTTCCGATTTCCGCCGATAGGCGCCATTGGTTAATTTGAAAATTTCAGGTTATTTTTGTAACAGATTTACCAAAAATGCCAAATTTGGTGGATTTTTAAGGTACAGAACCTAAGCGAAACGGAATCCGGTGGTGTGGATAGGGAAAAATTGTTAAAAATTTAGGTTAATTGTCAACGGAATGTATCTTAAAAAGATTGTTTTGAAGATTTTCTCAAAAGAAGACCTAAAATAATCATTTAAAAAAAATTATCATTGACCCATAAAATCACCAAAATGATAATAAATCATCACAGATGGGAACCCTGTTTTATTGCCTTTTTACACTTAAATTTAATTCTTTTTTTAGTTTTTTTTGATAGCCAAAAAGCCTTTTTTGAATAAAAGAATATTGTATATAAAAAATATTGGTATTTGATTAAAAAAAAAAAATTCCAGTTTTCCGATTTCTGATGTTTTTTAGATCGGAATTCCGATTTTTTAAATCAGAGAACGGCTGCATCCCTGATATATATGTTACATCATGGAAATACAGGATATATGAAATTAAGATACGGTGACATGAAATTCGACATGCTGTAAGTTATTTTGTTGGCTATAATTCTTAGTAATCAATGTCATCAGGACAATTATTGCTTGGGCTGGGATTTTTATGTGCTAAAAATCTCCACTTAAAAATTCAACTTCAAAAATATTTTACTGCTTTTAAACACAAAAAAAAACCAAAAAAAGTTTTAAAAATATATTCTGTGTGATTTTTAGAGACCGAATAAAGGCACCCAAAATCGCGAAAAAGGCACTTTAATAGGCACCAAAAAATTGCAAAAAAGGCATGTAAAAGGCACGAATATCCCGAAAAGGGCAAAAAAAAAGGCATTATAAAACTCAACGTAGAAGCCTCAAACCAAGCGAAAAATGCATTATTTATGCTTAATATATCGGAACAAGTGTGCAGAAAAAAAGGTAGTTGCCTCAAAATCCGGTCTCTAGTGATTTTAATATGCACCTTCCAGTTTTTTTTTCGCTTTTCGTCAAATTTTGAAATTCCTTAAATTTCATAATCTTGTCAAAGAAAAATTGAAAGTTTTTACATTGATTGACGTAAGTTGTTCCTAATTTCTTAAATTTTAATGCATTTTTATTAAAAAATTTTAAAAACAAACAAAATATCTGCCGAAACTATATTTTTATGAGCTAAAAGTTGTTCTAATCCTAGAATTGTTCGGATTTTTGGGCTTCTCATGCAATAACATAAACGCAAAAAAAAAAGGTAATTAAAATCCAAGCCTAATTATTGCCATAAGAATACCGAGCCATGAAAATATTTTGGTCCTGTTTTTATGATGGAAGTTTGCTTCAAAAATAATTATAATTTATGAAAAAAGACCAATATTTTGTCGAATTTCGATTTCCGAATTCGAAATCCAAGACCTGAAGCTTCCATGATATACCTTGACAGGTCTATTTTGCGGTCGTGGTTATTTGGGCGTGACCGTTTTGGCGTGGGCCATTTTGGCGTCATTGGTTATAACTTTTTGTTTGTCAACCAAATCAAACATTCTTAGTATTTTCTCTTGGTAAATTCTATAAGTCTGCAAATTTTCAAAAAATTTAGTCGAGATAAGAAAAATAGGTTTAAAAAAAACTCGAAAAAATCTAATTTAATCAAAATTTCTGCACTTTTTTGAACATAACTTTTTATTATCTCGATCAAATTTTTGGATTTTATAGTATAGAACCGACCAAGAGCTATCGAGTGATATTAAGAATCCAATTATCAAATTTAAACAGAACCCAACAAATTGGAAAATATATACATTTTAAAATAATATGTAATTCGTTTTAAAAAATAGTGGGTACTGTCGAGATCAACTACTGTCGGGATTACAACTGTCGAAATCACATAACGCAGCTATTTTGGCTGACATGGGACCCGAGTCGGCGGGAACCATTGGCTTTTTAAAAAAATTTTGAAAAATTTAAAGCATTGGAAGTGACATTCTGAAAGATGCACTCAAATCTGTTGGTTTAACCCACGACACAGTCAGCTTCTTGGAAGGCACCGTGGAAGTGCCACTATTGACGGAGGCCGAATTGGGACAATTGGAACGAACAGATAAAATAGTGCCCGACGTGTATTACATTCGCATCAAAAAGAAATACAAAGTTCAAAATCTTGATCATAATGTTCTTAAACAGAGCTCCAAGATGTCCTTATTTATAAGGTTGTGCTTAATTGGAGGGACCGAATCTTAGAAATTAAAAATCTTCATTTCTAACATTCGTCCTTATTTGAGTCTAAGATTCGTATTTTAACTTATTTTTACAATTTTTTGAAGTGATTTCTTTAATATTTTCAATTTGTCCTGGCGGGATCTGTCGGCACCGCCGGACATTCAATCCTTTTGAAAATTTTTAAAAAAGGGCACAAAATTGGTAATTTTTGGGAAAATATGTTAACAAACTGTCAAAAAATTTCAGTTTTTCTCAATGGCACCTGTCGGCACCACGGGACTCTTCACAAAATTATAAGCAAAAATATTCAAATTTTTTCCTTGCGCCCATCGGCACCGTATCAAACCTTTTCCAAAAAAAAGGTCATATTTCAAAGCCGAACAGCTAAAAAAACAATTGCTTAGATAAGAAATATGCTACAAACAGTTGGAATATGTAAAAACCCATTTAAAGCTTTGAAAAGCCATTTAAAGCTTTGAAACCGCATTCTAAAATGTGTCCTTATTTTTGACCGCATTCCTTATTTGTTAAGAAACAATGTCCTTATTCTGAAAATTTTATCTGGGATCTCTGTTTTAAATCAAAACAAATGATTGTAATTTTTAAGCTTGCCACTTATCATTTGTCTCCGAATCGTTTGTCCGCCGGTGGAAATGGACCATTGACCCGCCCAAGGACAATTCTGTGCCATTGGCGGATTGTCGCACCGCCAATGAACTGATTGGATGGTGCACCACTATCAATGCTTAAAAATAAAAGCTTAATGATCATTTTTCTGCCTCATTGTCTTTGGGTCAAATGCTAAGAGAATTTATATGAAATGCGCGCTTTAATGTGCGCAAATCCAAGTTAAATTTAAGGACTTCCGAACAAATCCAAGTGCAAATTGGAGACTTCACCTTTACACAAAATTTCGCCATTATGCCGCACAACGTCCTCCATATGTAAGCGAATTTCACATAAAATGCTAATAGAATTTATATATTAAGGTATGGTCAAAGTCAAAACATTTTCGACATGCTGTATGTTGTGTAACACCAAGGGCGGTTCACCGACATTTGCGCCCCAATGCCCAGAGAAAATCTCAGAGCCAACTAAACTTAAGATTTTTAGTATCATTCGAATGCCCTTAATGTGTCCAATTAGTAGTATATCAAAAATAAAAAAAATTATTAAAGTTACAAAAAAATTATGAGCTGAAAAACACGAAAATCTGCAAAATCGAGATTTTTGTAATCATTTTATCATAAATTTTTCAAAATAAAACCATTTATTTTTTATTTTTGGTATACCAATAGATACATCGAGAACCATTGAAAGATACTAAAAAGTCAAAGTTTAGTTGGTTCTGAGACTTATGCTTTGTCCCGGGGCGCAAATGTCGCTGCACCTAAAGGGCTCCAATTTTTAGGAATTTGACTCATCCGATAATATTTTACACCTGTTTTTTTATGGGTAGTGTAAAAGTGGGGTTGGTGTGCGGGCTGATAAATTTCGGTTTTACGAGCCCTCCCCGCCCCACGCTTTTTTGGTTCCATTAGTACCATGGTTGAAGGACCAAGGGCAAAAATAGTTAATGATTGTCTTAACTTTTTTGCCAGCATTGGAACTGATATTATGAGTAAACTCCGATGCGAAATCGCTTTTGGCTCAAACAAAGTCGAATTCATTGGCAAGAACGGCACCAAGGGGGAAATGCCAAAACTGACGATGGCCGAAATTGGACAAATTGCATTGGCACAATTATCACCACCACTTCCACCGTCATCACTACCACCTTCACCACCGTCGTCACCATCACTGTGGCAAAATTGCGTTATTCAGTGAAAGGCGATCAAAAGTGACCGACGAAGAAAAAAACATTCGGCGATAGGGGGGGGGGGGGTCGCATCGGTTCGACTTTATTGGATTTATCCCCAATGTTATTTCAATTTTTATGCCTTTCTATTAGAAAATGAAAATTTGAAAATCTTTGGTCGAGTTTCGGAAAAATGCGTTCAGGTTCCGAGTCAGAACTGATGCAACTTCAATGATCAGCAGCAAATCGAAAATTCATTTTTTAAAACCCGATTTTAGGCCCAAAAAGGTACAAAGCGAACCCGAAATCTCTTAACATGTTTTTATGGCTTAAATTTTTTTTTTTTGAAAAATGTGGGGGGGGGGAGGCCAGCTTTGAATGACAGAAAAAACTAAAAAATTATCGCTTAGATGAAATCATATGACAAATCTGAGGTCATGTTCGTATCAGCGCGTAAAATAGACCTAGAAAAAAATTTTCAAAAATTATTTCCGGGGGAGGGGGGGGAGGGAGTTGGCAAAAAGGATAAGACAAATTGCGCAAATGACACTGTTTTATTTTCAAAACGAAATTATATTTGCTAAAGGATAAATTTACTGTCATTATCAGAATTCTTTTTACGCTTCCCGGTGATTTCGTCAGAGAAAGAATTTTTAAAAATAAATTGTTGCGCCAACAGGTACTTGAAATACAAATAAGAAGGGAAAAAAGGGATGACTTTGGGCAACCAAATGATCATTATTGGAAAAGGATGGCACTGTGCCATTGAATCATCAATTTTAATGATGGTATTGTATCACTAAAAATAAATTTTTAATGATGGAGTCATTGATTAATGCAATAATATGCCAAAAATGTTTTAAGAGTTATCAGTTGGCACCTAAACAAAGCATGCTCAGCTTCAATCAGCAACAGCAGCTGTCGTTAAACTCACCCGGTAGCAATGCGACGATTCCGGCACAATTTGCCAAAACTTTTCACCAGGGCATTCAGTTGCAAACATCGAAGGTAATAATCCATGAAAATTTATTTTTAATGAATTACAAATTCGACAGATTGAAGCTCAAACGATGGAGGAGACTGACTCGGAAGTTGAGGTCAAATCGCCGTCCTCCGCCGGCGATCGAGTGCCACTTTCGCCCATCGAAGACACGAAAATTGAAGAAGTTATGGATACGAGTTAACGGCACTCATTATCGTCACCTAATTAATTATAATAGCTAGACATGGCCCTAATTAAACTGGTAATTACGGACGATAATAACATTTTCGGGTCATCGTGACTTTCGGGGACAGATCCCTTCAAAAGGTTGTAAATTGTAAGCATTGGTAAACCCAAAGATATAATTTCCATTCGACATTTTAGTGGCATGAAAATAAAAAAGTTTTTAATCTTATTATATTTTTTCAATTTTCGCGGCTCATTCAAGCAAGTGCTCAAGCTTAATTAATTCTATTTTTTTTTAAATGTTATGGATCAGAAACTAATTTAAAAATGATTTTCTGGGAATAATTGGGAATTTTTTCAAAAACGGCATATGTTTTGTAGGAGCAAATTTACACACATTTCAACTAATGTTTACTGACAAAATAAAAATTGGAATTATCCCATTTTTGTGTCCGTGCAATTTTTTTTTCCTATTGAATGTTTTATATCAACTTTTTATTCATATTCATTTAAATATCAGATATGATCAGTGACATTACTGAAAAGACAACAAAAATAACACAAAAAGTGAAAAAAGGACCACATGCGATGGCACCATTTCTTTAAATGCCCCATCGGTAAAAGAAAGGCTCAGTGTCGAGAGGTGCCTGAATTGAAAAAAGGAAAAATTTTTAAAAAGAAGAGAGGGAAATAAATACTATTTTAATTTGTGATAATTGAAAATCAAATAAATTATGTCATTAACCAATATTATGCATTTGCTAAGAGTGCCAACCCAGGGGTGGGGCGCGGATGAAAAAATCCCGCGGTCGCGGATCGCGAATTTCAAATGCCGCGGTCGCGGATAGCGCCCAGCCCTGGTGCCAACTTACTTCGTAATCTTTGATCAGTGTCTCTCCGACAATTGTTGGCACTTCATCCCCTTTCCCATTGCCGTCTTTCCATTCGCCTCTCGGCAAAAACACGTCGCGCTTCGTTTGACCCTTTTTCAACACGGGAGCAACAATCTTTGAAGAGTAATAATAAGAAACAATTAATTAATTAATAATTAATTAAACAATTACCAATTTCCATCCGACCATATATTGGCCATTGCATCCGTACGCATAAGTGGCGTTGTCTCTGGACCACCACATTGGGCTGAACAGAAAGGTGTTTTTTTTTAAGAATGTCAGGGTCGTTTTTTAATGATGTCTTTTTTGTTGGGCTATTTGATGTACTGTAAATGTGTTACCGTATCACTGGCTCCCCACATTTTGTAGTGTCCTGCACATTTTCCAGAATGTACGGCATCCATTTGGCGCGCAATTCCAACACTTTTTTCACCTGCTCCACCACTTTGAATCTTGACTGATTGGAGCTCGGGTACCATGGGGGATACGAAAATTGCATTGCCAACAGAAAGGCCTTTGCCTAATGAGAAATGCATTATTTTTTAATTACCAAAATAATCTTAACTAATATGTCCTTTATTGAGTGTTTAATTTGTTCACCTGAGTCCACCGGATGTACAGCTCCTCCTCCGGCGGATCGCCTTTGATGTTGGTGGGAACGTGGTCAAGCCTGTTGCCGCCGACCATGTCCGGCATGTTAATTGACCATGGGATCAATGTGCTGAGTCCTCCTTCGTCTTCCAACTGAAGAAATAAAAAATGAAAATTTAATTCGCAAGGAAGTGTACTCCTGTTGTTTTTGAAGCGAATAAATTTATTAAAACATTTTAAATGAATTAAAATATATAGACATTTAAAAGCATCATAATGCCAAATTCAAAATATTCCAACAAAAGTGCATTTACCGTAATTCCCACCCGGTTACAACGGTAGACTCTGTTTGGCTCGACAATGTCCTGTCCGATGGCTAAAATTCGTGCCTCGTCAATGAAACAGCCTTAAAAGGAGATAATGTATAGAAAAGTATAACGTGCTCTAGATTATTTGAGATTTTAAATAAGAAAAACATTTGTCAAAATTTGTTAAAAAAAAATTATTATTTAAAATGCTTTGGTGATTAAATCCTTTCGCCCACCTATGACGTCCATGCCGTTTTGGGAATCAACACCTGCGACACTGTATCCCAAATCACCGCAAACCATTCGCACTTTGTTGCCACTTGTACACGAAGTTTCTATAATTTGAAATTTAAAATTATTAGCTAATAGAAAAATCACCGGGGTGTCTGTCGATGAACTGCTCCACCTTTAAGGAAGAAAAGAAAAATTGAATTCGAAAAAAAACAAACAAAAATAGGCGAGAAAGAGTGAAAAAGAGTGTCACCTCAGTTCGATCCTCCGGCGCATCCTCCCTAATTGACATAAACGACACCGGCGAAGTTTTGGTTGTCCCGTAGCACACTTGCAAGTCCTTCATGCCCAACTCGTTGACAAGTCTTCAATTGATAAAAGGAAATAAACAAAAAGTGCAAAGAAAAAAATTTGCCTTGAGCAAAGCGAGACGGGACACGGCGCCAAATACAACACCGCCTAAAATAGAAAAAATAATGCTCATAATCACTTGCGGCGATAAAATTCAAAAAAACTTTGGTTCAAGTATTAGGTTTATGTTTTCTTGAAGATTTTTGACATAACTTTTAATACCTAAACCAAATTTGGTACTACTCTACTATATTTTCGGGTAAAGGTGGAGTTTACTCGTCCCGATCTTTTTTTCAAAAATTCTGGAACTATGTTTCTAGGGGTATTTTGGGGCGCTGAGAACGAATCTGTCCTCCATCATTTAGAACCCCGGACCCCGAATTCGAACATTTTTCGACATCGAACATTTTTCGACAATTCAAAAAAAAAAATTCTTTTGTGCTTATTTTGCCTATGTATTGATGCTGTACAAAAACAATATGAGTAAAGAAATAGGTTTTGATCACGCCTTCACGGGTAGAATACATAAACAAATAAACAAGCGATGAAATCCTGTGAGGAACATTTTGACAAGATTGAGTAACGCTGACCGGGGCAACCACCCCATACTAATCTTAGTTAACGTTTAGTTAATCACAATAAGTTATGGATATTTTCGCTTTTTGCGAACAATTCAACACAACCGATCCTACATTCTTTACTCATATTGTTGTTGTACAGAATCAATACATAGGCAAAATTTGCAAAAAAAAAAGTTTTTTTTTAATTGTCGAAAAATTTTCTCTAAAAGAGGAACCAGACTAAAGTAGTACCCAATTTCTTTTGTTGAAATGCGCGCTTTAATAAAAAAAACCTGACCAAAAGATCCCACTGGGCCGAACTAGGCCGAGGCGCGACGATGTCTCGAAGGAAGTAGAGCAAAAAGAGCAATAAAAAAATAGCAAGTATTACTATTACAATATTATTTGCCATTTTAAAAAACAAATATCTGTATGTGAAGCAATGTTATGTTCTACTAATACAAACAAATTAAAATAAACAAAAAAACCAATAAAACCCAACTTTTGTATGAATAAATTAGTAGGGCTAGGCAAATTTGTTGGAGAAGAATGTGATTATAAGGCTCGATTTTAGTAGGTGCTTCTTAAAAAATCCTCAATATGAAGAGCCAAAAAAAAACAAATTCGGGTTTCGCCCTCAGAAAAAAAACACATTTCTTGAGCGTATTCCCCAATATTTATCACCTATTTTTGCACCGATTTTAGGTGTTTTTAGCAACTATTTTGGTACCTAAACCTAAAAAATCCGAGCCCTATTTATAACTCATAAAGAGGGTTTAAAGATGTTGAAATGGTCATTGTTTGTTTCGATCAGACCAATTTTGTTTTTGGTCAGCTCGTTTTTAATTTGACATAAAAAAATTGAAAATGCGAACTTAATTGACCATTTTGGAAACCAAAGTTTTTTCAGAATAAAAAAATAAGGTGAATTAAGCAAAAAATTTGCGGATATGAATCGTGTGGCCGTTTTTGTGCGAGTGCCGCTCCTATCAATTATTTATAAAAAAACCTAATTATACACAATTTTATTTAAAAGGCAATGGTTTCCAGCTAGGCCCCTAAGAAATTTTCACGAAAAACTTTCATGAAAAATTTTTTGCCCCAAAAATTTTAAAAAGCTTTTTTTCTGGGCTTATTTTGTGGGCCAGGCTCGTTTCGGCCCCCACGTTTCGGCCTCCGTTTTTTGGCACCCGGGGTCGTTTCGGCCCCCATTTTTCGGCCCCGGGGTCGTTTCGGCCCCCGTTTTCGGCCCCGGGGTCGTTTCGGCCCCAAACTAAAAATAGAAAAATAGTACCCAAATTTTTTTTCAACCTAGTTTTTTTTTTGAAAAACTAGTGGTTCAAAAATTTAGGTTAAGTTTTCAAAAAATCAGAGTGATTTTTTTCCTTAGTATTTTGAAACCTTTTTTAAACTTGACCCTATTTTTTGAGAAACTACCTCAAACTTAAAAAACAGAGTTTGATTTTCAAAAAAATTTTAAAGAATTTTCGAAAATCAAAAATAAATTTTGTTTTGTATTTTTTTAACCTTAACTAATTTTGAAAATCTCGAAAAAAAGCACTTTACGCATAGGTATCTTTAAAGTACTGGTAAATCAATTGTCTATTACACCAAACCTGAAGGAGCCTCGAAAAAAACACCAACCTAAGCTTCGGCTTGCGTAGGCCTAGGCTTAGGGGGCCCCTATTTGAAAAAAAAAACAATTTTTTTTGACAACTTTATTTTGTTTTAGCTTTTTTTGGCTTGGGGCCGAAACGACCCCTGGGCCGAAACGTGCCCGGGGCCGAATCGTGGGGGCCGAAACAACCCCGACCCTTATTTTGTATGTACGCTGATCACGAATCTGTAATCAGTTTTTAGCGATGATACCGTTAAGATGTCAGAGTCCCTGCGTATGTGTGCATTATAAGTAGGGCTGGCAGTTTAAGGCAAATGCCTTTTTTCTGCTGACTTGGGATGAGTAAATAATACTCACGTAAAAAGCATTTCTAACTTGGTTAGAAGCTTCTACGATGTTATAATGCTTCTTTTTTTTCTTTTTTTTTGTTTTGCCTTTTTCGGATTTTCGTGCTTTTTTTAGCATTTTTGGGTGCTGATTTCAGATTTTTGAGAAATTTCTTAAGAAAAAGGCCATAAAAATGAAAAAATAGAACCCATCGGCTTTAAAATTAAAAAAAAAATACTCCCCCTAATGGAAGATTTTTCAATAATTATCCAATGTCGAATTAAGCAGAATTCGAAAAGATATTGAAAAATAGAAAAAATTTTAAAAAAATTTTGAGAAATTGGATAAAAATTGAAAATGAAGGTGGGAACTTTTTTGAGAAATTCTTCA